>OZ026524.1:96529341-97139341 GCA_964019695.1 Loripinus fragilis
AAAATTACTTAAATTTAATCAATTCTCGTAACTCAGGGTCCATAAAACCTAAAAAATAGTAAGTGAGTATGATCAGGAAATACCACATCACAAACCGCAGACAACCCCATGGCACCTCGAGGAAGAGCCGCTTAACCATCATGAGACACCAGGAAGACAAATTAAGCAAAGCAACCAGCTCTCTCTTCCCCACCAAGATGATTGCAATACTAGGATGGACATAAAGTAACGTACAGTCAAACCTGTCTTAAGCAAGCGGTCAAGGGATAATCCAAAATCGCTTGCTTAAGACAGGTGGCTGCTTAATAGAGGTTCAGCTAAGATGGCCATATGATTGAGGACTCGAAAGAATATTGGCTTAGAGTTGAGTATACCCATATAATAATGAGTTGAAAAGTATAAAGAATAAGAACCACACTGCTGCAGTTATTGCATTTCTTCATAAAATATATAAATGAAAAAAAACATAACAAAATATGAGATAAAAAAATCATGTCCATTCTGTCTAAAGATTCCATTGTATGTCAAAAGAGTATAGATAGCACTGCTAATTATAGTTTTTTCTAGAAGCTAAAACTTGATTTGTGATTAAGCAAATGCATGATTAATGGCCATCATACTACTGAACATGAAGAGAATGTTGTTAGAATTGTAAATTTATTCAGGTGAAAAAGAATCGGAAAATGGTTCAAATTTGTTACTCAATAAAAAAAATATTGTTTTTTTTTCACAAAAGCTATTACTTGTTGACTTTTAGCAAAGTTTGCATCCTTGTGTAGTAAGTATATGCCTCCAGCAAGAGTATTGCTTTGCATTTAGATTTTCACACATATACCGTTAAACATCTGTCACGGTGTGGATGAATGAACTTTGGCAGCGGCAAAATGCTTTGATGTCGACAATTTTATCAGCTGACTGGCTCTACGACTGGTTACCCGCTTGCAATAATGGTTACCCGCTTATAAAAAAAAATCAACAAGTGGTGTTTGTTTAGCGTATTCAGGTTTTCGATTACTGTTGACGCTGTTTTTAATCCATATGTGCTGGTTTCCTGAACCATGTCGTAGTGTTTTATAAGCGTAAACACTTGAACTTAGTTGATTTCGGCCCTGTTTTGGTTCGACTGCACCACAAACTTCATAACAATTGGGCCCAATAACCTCGACATAGGGTAGCGGCCATTGAAGAATTTATTCTGGGAGACACCACTGCTGGGGAGTTTAATTGCACCAAGCATATGACCGGTGCAAATAAATTAATCGATGAAATTTAAATCGAAACTGGCTGCATCGACGCATAGAAATTGGCCCTTTGAAGACACAATTTCAGTGTTTGGGGGCGAATTTTGCCGACCGCTGGCCGCGTTGGACAGGTGCACCCTTAATAAAGGTGCATTTGCATTCAAAATCGTTCGGGGGGCTTTAAAATGGCCGCTTAAGGGAGGGTCACGCTTAATAGAGGTGACCGCAACAGCAGGTTTGACTGTACAACAAAACATAGAACAATTACAGACTCCTACAATGAGAGTTACAATAAACAAAAAGTCAACAACAACAGAACCACCACCTTAGAACGGACAGCAGCCTAAGCCACCGGGGGGCTTAAATGCATTTTACTGCATTTTAAGTTTTCATTTTTTTAAATTCTTTATGATCCAGTCAATAATTGTTCAATTGTTCAATTATGTCGAGATAGGTCTAAGCAAGGATCAATAAGTCTTGCTCAAGGACACAACACAGTGACACAATTGAGGCTCGAACCCGCAACGCCTCATCTGGAGACAAGCACTCTACCACTGAGCCTCTGCACTCCCAGTTTTTATTTTAGAGTTATCATTATAAGTAGAAATTTTACATGAGAGTTCATGAATTATTCAATTTATCAAATTTGTTGCGAAAGAGATAAAATGCTTGACAGCCACTGTGCATCAACAACTTTTGTTTCTGAAAAAAATAAGGAAACTATTTTGTACTTAACACTTCAATATCAAGTATAATCTTCTTTGACTCTGCTTTTTTACAACATGTTAAGCTGTGAATCATAGTCAAGATAACTGATACCATTCACTATATTTAACAAATTGTGTAGATTCGCACAACAGCTATATACCCTAATATCCACTCAGAGAGGCAGTCTTCGGAGTTTGCAAATAACAAAGCTGCAGACCAGCCTGGGCATACACGCAGACTGATCAGCGCCTTTGTTATTTGCTTTTTGGAAAGTATCAACTCTAAACTTGCTGCAGAAAATATTTCAATTTTCTAGCTAGTCTCTGTAGCTGAGGAGACTGGTTTGAGCCTCGCTTTGTTAGAAACCCCGTAGACAGGTTTTGTCGCATTGAGGCCCATATGTCTTTTCAATGAATGTGAGGTTTTCACCACAAACTTTTCACAGACTTCTCAACCATTGCTATCCTTTCAGTGCAATTGGCAAGTTAAAAGAACTAGTTTTCATGTAGTTTGGTATACTCCTGGATGACAATAATAAGCAGCCAATTCTATACTATTGGCTCCTCTGATTTTCAGTATCATGAAATGCTGATTTTGTACTTGCATTGTTGTAAAACAGTTTAGTTTCTCACCTGTTTGGCTATGTCACCATGAGCTGGTGTTGTCACAATAACTTTCCTTTCTACAGGTTTAGAGAGATTAGCCGTCGTGGTTGTAACAACATACTGTTTGGTTGGATCTTGCTTTTGTAAGAAACTCACTAACTCCTGCAAACAGAAACGAACATAGAATATCTTATCCTTGAACTGTTTCAATATAAATTCAAGAAAATTTTAAGTGTTAAACAGTTTGGATTCAGATCAGGTATCACAAAATAAGTGATCTGATTTGGATTTTTCTAATCCATATACAGTCTACTCTCGATACCTCGAAATCCAGGGATTTGGGCAAAATTCATCGAGTTATCAGTAGTTCAAGGTAACTAATTCATGACGTTATAGCTACCAAAGTTGGTGGAAATTAAATAATGTTCATCTCATCGGAAGCTATTATGTTAATGAATTGGCACAAAAAATCAAGCAACGGTAGGAATGAAATAAAAAAAAAATAAACTTTTTTTATTTCTATCATCAACTAAAACATCCAAAAATACTAATAAAATTGGAGCACATCAGTAATGAAGAATGATAAGCATGCAACCCCACTATGTAGAATCAGTGTCAAACAGCATTGATTGAATCAAATTTAGCTCTACGATTCACAAAAGTGTGTGGCTGGAAGCATACAAAATAACCCCCCAGTTTCATAATGTTCATGCCCTAAAAAGTTCATGATCAGAGTCTTCTTTGCGCAACGTCAACTCAAGTCAATTGTCAATGTCGCTCAATCTGCCAATCAACCGAGCTGTCCCTGGAGATTAGCTTTAAGCATTTCACATGCAGAAATTGCGGACGTAGAGGCTCGACCTGTGTATCATCTGTCTGACCGTCGCATACAACTATATAGCTCAAAAATGACACTAATTATGAGAAGACCATCTTTTGAACAGTTAAAGGTCTTAACCAACAATATATCAAAGAGCATGCTGCTGGTCGGGGAATTTTTAGAATATTTACAAAGCTAATTGGCAATATTAGGTCACACACGGTGACTGTGTAATGTTTGTTGACAAACCAATCACACTATTTTTGCACACAATGGATTAATTGTCCTAAATCAGATGAAAAGGTTAGATCAAACAGTCAAGCTTATCTGTTATTTTCTTATGAAATGAAATCGAGTTAGGCGTTGAAAAATACATTAAAATTGATCGGTGAGACCAAATTTTCGTAACAAGTTTTCAGCTTTATTGACTTAGCCTTTGTTGAGATAAACTATAATTTACAAATTACAATAATTTTTGGGTAAAATAACTGGACTGGGCTGGCAGGTTGAGGTATGTCATAGTTTTGAGTTATGAATTAAATACTGGTCCCTTTTCCTATGGAAATAAGTGCGGTTTCCCAAATTTTAGAAAAAAAAATGATGTTTCCAAAAGATTTTATATATGGTTTCAGCACAGTATGGGCAAAGCTAAGTTCTTTGTGCATTATCTAATATTAGGGACAAGCAGAATTTTCTTTGGACAAGAACATTATGGCCATTTACTTGTCCCTAGGCAAGTATCAGATTTGGAACTTCCACTTCCCTAAAGGCCAAATAGAAAAATACCTGTGTTTAGGATAACACGACCCTACCTAAAATTACAGGTGAAACCTAGAATTTTTCTCAGGTTTTCTGGAAAAAATATAACTTTATGCATTTTGAAAGGTGAAATGCCTTTCAAAATGCATAAAAAAAAATTTTTCAGAATAAAAAAAGTAATTAAAAAGATGTGTGCCTACCCTACCTAAAATTTTCAGACCCGTTACCCGAAACAAACTTATTTTTTTATTTGGCCTCATGAAGAATATTTTACCTTTTCAAATGGGCTCGAGATGACAGCTGTAGTCTTGCCAGGAGTCGCACCAGAGACTGGCCGTCTGGGTTGTGTCTTCTGAACCACAATAACATTGGGTTTAGTGCCTGGAATATTCGAAGTTAACTCTTAACCTATTGGTGCAGAGACTATTTACGTTGGCCTTTGGGTTTACTACAATAATATATGAGCCAGTGCATGTGATTTCCAACAATGTGGCATTTTGACATGAGTAGACTGGGACGAGCCTCTGCAGCCTCCTTTTAAGCTTAGAAACTGCAAATGGTGTTCAGTCAGTAGCTTAACAATCATAGAATACTCGAGCGACTAGCAAAGGCTTTGATCAGACTGCGCGTATGCGCAGGCTGATCTGAGGCTTTGCTGGTCACACATACCACATTGTTGGAAAAATCATGCACTGGCTCATATTTAACTCTTTGCAAGCTTGGTATCATTTGGTTTAGTGCCTGAAATATTAACATTTTGTAAGGTATAGTCAACATTGTGAGATTTTTTTAAAAGTTGATTTTGAAAAAAATCAGCAGACGACAAAAAATTATGAAAACTAACCCAACATGCAGAGTTAAACCTGCATAAAGCAATACTCCCATCTGTATGTATCCTTTATCTCTGTGCATGCTGGCTAATTTTTCTTGATTTTCTTGTCATCTGCTGACTTTTATCAAAATTAACTTTCTCAAAACATTCTTTCAGTAACACAATCAAAGTGTCAAACGGTTTGGATCCAGATCAGGACGGACGTTCCAGGTCCAAAACAATTGCAAAAGTTATCAGCAGACAACAAAAGTTCTGATCTGGGTTCAAATGGTTTGCAAAGGTTATAGTCGATGACAAAAAAGTCGCCACTAGCAAGGAAAGAGTTAAAGAATTTTTTTCCATTTTGGCCACATACTATCAATCATGGAAAGCGTTAATTTTACCATTTTGACCACATCTAATCATACCATCCTGTTATGCTCCTTTCAGAGTGGTAACATGTGATGTTTTAGGGTTGACGGATGCCAGGTAAATTGCAAATTTCTCACTGAGTTAAAAATAGTTCTAGCAATTATTACAACCTGATAGATTCGTCAGTTTTAGATTATGAAAAATATTTTTCCATTATGGTCACATACTATCATTGTTAGATTTAGGCTTGTTATATCTTGATTTATATGTTTTAGGAGATGATGCATTGATAAGTTAGGGGTCTTTCATGCAAACCAAATATCTATGTGTCTTGATCCACATCTGAATTAAGGGTGAGGTTGGCGCCGTTAAACCGGTTTAAGCCCTCCAGTAAAATATTTTACTGACCGTTCCAAGGCGGTACTTCTTTTGTGGATCTTTTATGTTTTTGTTCTGTCTTGTGTTTGCTATGTCTTTGTGCATGTCTGTTTATATGTGCTTTGTGGTCACCTGCTGGGAAAGGGCTGACCTCTTGGCTCTCGTTTGTGGTGTCTACTGTGAGTTTGTCACTCCTGGGTCTGGTGTGGTACTTGATTGTATCGATTCCTGATCTTTGCACCCTTACTTACTTTGATTCCTATTGCGTCCCTGGGACCCAGGGCATCAACAAAAGTTGAGTCCCATGTAAATTTTACTGAGTCCCAGAAAGTTTCCCAACCTTTTTTTTTTGCAATGTTCAACACAAAGAAGTTAGCTAAAACTATCAATTAACTTTAATCTCAAACATTTCAGATTACACTAAGTGATTGACAATCAATTAAAATAAAAAGCAAGAAAGAAGCAGACTTAGCAGTGATGGAGTCTTTGACTATTAAAATGTTTCGCTTTTAAAAGTCTTTACTTGACGCTCTAGACCAAGATTCTTTTACTTGTGCCTGTTGAAAATCCCTGAACCTGTCCATGAATGCATTTTTGAACAGATAAAACATCGAATTGTGATAGTATTGGCTTCAGAATACACTTTATTAAGTTATTAAATTGTTTCTAGTGCTACTCCTCGAGGCAAATGCCATTTTCACCCAGCAAATCGATTTTGGGAAAACCGTTAATCATTATTTATAGCTGAGCCTCGTTCTGATTTCAACTGTTGCTATGAACAACGGATCTCGGAAAACCACAATTGAATACTATTTATAGCTGTCTCTTTGTGATTTTGAAGCGTTGCAAAGTACTAAAGACCGATATTCAAGGGTTTTAACTCTCTTCACTATTGAGCTTGCTTAAATGTGTTGAAAGTCTACTTTTTTTATCTTGCGTTCCATGGACGCAGGCTACTTGTCTTTTTTTTATGTAACAACAATTTTCCTTGCGTATTTAGATATTATTATGGCATAAACGCGAACACTGTACTATAGACTAACCTGTTATAGTTGATCCTCCTTTCATAGTGGTAAGATGTAATGTTTTAGGGTTGACTGTTACTACACTAGATCCCCGTGTGCTTGGCAGAATCTTTCCTCCAGTGGTCTGGATATTGAGAATTTTAGTTCCTGATTGGGACCCTGTAGAGGTAAAAGGAATATCATTGATATCATTCTGGACACCGCCTGTAATGCTACTCTCACACATGAGCGAATATCCATGCGAATATTTAAATTTGAAATTTGCAACATAATGGCTCGAAAATGATGTGATTGGTCAGGGAAATTTTATTCATTATGAATGCTTGTGAAATGTTTTACGATCCTAGCGAATCTGTTTTACAAATGTTACAAAAGCTTGTGAATGCTTATGCAAATCTTATGAATGTGTTGCAAATGAAACAAGAATGCAAAACATGGGTATCTAATTTGCATAATAAACATTACGGGTGTTTCTCTTTGTCTTATATCTGCCATTAGCTTATTTTCCTTCAAGTTTGGACAAATTGTCCACATTCGCCCTGCATTCTGTGGAAATGTCAATACAAATGCAAGCGAATCACTTACATCAGACAATCACTTACAAACGTCTTACCATCACTACAAATGTCTTGCTATCAATAAGAATTTCTTAGGATTGCTCAAAAATATGTTGCGAATATGCTTTTCTTACGAATATTAGGAGCATGTTTCTAATCTTCGCAAGACCTAGAGAATGCCTACAAACACACCAAGGATGCTTACCAACACCTAAGAATTTCTTGCGATCATTGCGAATTGGCACCGAATTGCATTCGCAAGCATATTCGCCTAGGTGTGAGAGCAGCATAAACAGATACTTTATAAAACAGCTAAAGCCCACATAAAATGACACATTAGTCGGGATTTCATCAGGGTCTGTACTGTTTGCTAAAATATACTAGGCCAAAAAAAACGCCGCATATAAAGATTAAACATATTACGCGTAAAATGATAGTTACAAAATCTCATCTGCTATCTATGTTTTGCTACTATTCCTGCCACACATCATTCCCATAGTTTCATTGAGCTCAGTCAACCCAAACCAGAGTACTAGCTGTCTTTTTGTTTTCAAATTTTTCATGCCCACATTCATTTTATTTAGATTTACACATGTAATAACTACTGAAATTATACGTTTAATATCCAATTTGCTTGAAAACATTTAAAAACTTTAAAATTAAAAGTCACACATTGCTAATTTACATTGCCAAAACGGACACATGTTGGACGCCAAAAGGCGATAAGAATGTTACAAGCTAACGTGATGCTATCGGTGATAGCCCAACAATTTCGATGCCATGCAAGGATGATTGAACGTCTAAGGAAACGTTTCTGACAAATTGGAACAATTTCAGACCGTGCGTGTCCATGATGTCACTGCCTAATGACGCGACGTCAACATAGATAAAAACGTAGGTTTAAACTGCTGAATTTTTTTTTCCGGTGACAATGATAGCTAGCACAACCCCAGGAACTCATAATCTATGAAACAGCACTCAAACTTTGACAAATCGTTTGTGAGAGATTGGTGAAAGACCCCCCATATACAATGTATGTTTTATATGCGGCGTTTCTTTTTTGGCCTAGTATATAAACAGTCTTCAGGGAAAGAAGTACATCTTTTTTTTTTTTGATTTTGACCAGCAACCCCTTAAATTACAAAATGAACTATTCCAAAATGATTGTATCATTTTGTATGGAATACTCCATCGAAATGAAAGGGTTTAAATATTGACAGGATAAAGATTAATTCATAATACCAAAAACCAAGCCTACTTTACAAGTGTCGCATGCTGAAAACCCTTTGCAGCCAGTTTGGACCCAAACTGTTTGACACTCTAATGGCATTCCTAAAAGAATTTTAAAAGATGATAAATTAGTTGTTGGAGATTGCACATGTTCAATTTTGTTTGTTTTGATTTGATTCTTTACATCCCAGTCAACAATTTTTCAGTTATGTCGGGACGGGTCTTCCTGGGTTGAACCAGTACTAAGCAAGGATTAATGTGTCTTGCTCAAGGACACAACGCAGTGACATCGGTGAGGCTCGAACCCACAACCCCTTGGTCTCCAGTCAAGTAATCTACCACTGAGCCACTGCACTCCTTCAATTTTGTTTGTGGGACTATGTCACATTCTAAGCTGTCATTCAATTGGTTAGTTATACACTAACAGATATTTAAAAGAGACATTCAAGGTGTGGTTTCGGAAACATCTATTCAATTTACAAGGTGGCCAATCACGTGGCCTGCCCTGATGAGATTCACAGACTTTACGAACCAGTAATCGGACATCACAGGTAAGGAAAATCGTCATAACATTCGTTATACTAAGTCAAATTTCATGTGGTAAAGTGCAAAACCCACCTCATATTTTTTTGCACAAGACTGTGTAAAAGTTACTCCTGGGCTCGCTGCAGTTTTCTAGATTACCTCGACCAACTGAAGTGTGAACCATATCGCGGAGAATTTTCCGTTTTTTCTTCAGTTGTTCGAGGTAATCTTGGAAACTACAGCAAACCCAGGAGAAACTTTGATACAGTCTTGTCCAGAAAAACATGAGGGGTTTTTTGCACTTTACCACATGAAATTTGACTTAGTATTTCGAAAGTTATGAACGATTTAACTGGTTCAGGAAATGCGTGAACCCCATCATGCAGACCACATGATTGGCCACCTTGATTTACCTGAGAATGTAGTGATAGGTCTATTGATCATAGCTACTGTAGATGTGGCTGTCTGGTTACTGCCGGCACTCACTACCACCACCGGGGCCCCAGATGGGGTCGTCAGCTGGCTGGGTTTTGGCAGAATTTTGGTACTTGTTCCTCCTGGTAGACTTTGGGTGATAATTCTCATGCCTGAAATAAGTATGTAGACTATGTGATAAACAGTAAATGTTCAAAATTTTGAACACTAGTTGCCTGCTAAAAAGACGTAGACAAACAGTTCATATCCAGATCAGACTGCTTCTAAAGAATCATGGTCTATAGTGAAAATTTGTCAAATATAATAGCTTTGAGGAAATGTGAAGATCATTACACAAAAAAGCTAATATAGGTTTTGCATTATAATTGCCTATAAAAAGACAAGGGCAATAACTCAAGTGTTAAGGGGTTATTTTGAGGAAACTTATAGGATATTGAGAGTCCATGATACTTGTCATTTATACCAAGAATGCATCGAATCTGGCCAAAAGGTACTGAGATACGTTTCCGGATGGACAAAAAATGTGGACAGACGGAATGGACGGACAGATGACGCCAAAGCTATATCCCTCCTACTTCATCGGGGGATAAAAAAATTGTCTGGGAAATACATACCTCCTTCGTGCCGTATCTGTATGGCTGGTGTCTGTTTGCCTGTATGTCTGATACCTTGAATAGACTGGGGAGATGGTTGAACAGGTTGTGGTCCCATAGGGATAACTACACCTGGTCGTGGTGGTGGTAACTGGAAGAGAGGAGACAGCTCATATTAAACTGGTAGCTAACCCCTTTAAGCTGAGTTGACTTGTCTACCCTTATCATTTGGAGGAACCCATTCCCAATTCAAGGGGTGTTGGGTGGTATTTTTTCCCCAAATTTTTATACAACATTCTCATGGGTGAAAGTTCAGTTTCCAAAATCCTCTAAACTCCAATCTTAAAACCTGCAGTATGCCCACTAAATATTCACAATTTCAAGCTTAAATGGTCAATTGTCTTAAGACAGACTGGTAATAACTCAGAAAACCTATAACAATTCCCTAATTCAGCATTTTGAGGCTGACTTTCTGTGGAAAGTCAGCCTCAAAATCCTGAATTCAGGAATAATCCTGAAAACTTTCACCCATGCATTCTGTAGGCAAACAGTGAAGATCCTGATCAGACACCACATGACGTGGTGTCTGACCTGGATCTGCACCAATTGTGTATGTCCCAAGAAAATGACACTTAGCTTATACAGATCAACTCTGCATGATGGATAATTTACTGATTTTCCTTTTCAAAGATTACCTTTCCAATAAATTCTTTCAGGAATACCTTCAAAGTCGCAAACATGTTAGGTTCAGATTAGGTTCGATGATTTATTTGCCCTGGCCCTGAGGTTATAAAACTTTTTTCGTGCTCAACTCAGCTGAGCACGAAATTTATCCTGCTCATAAATGTTAAAATGCCAACTTGTCGGCATTTTAACATTTATTAGCATGATAAATACAACATCTGAGAGACCTAAAACAAGAAACTTCTTTATTTGTCAGTATTGTAGTTTTTATGAGCATTTGAAATCTCATGCTCAGTTGAGTTGAGCAAGGAAAAAAAAATTATAACCTTAGGGCCTGGACTGTTTTCAAAGGATATCAGCAGACAACACTGGCAGGGAAAGAGTAAGACAGTACACTCTCCCTTTTTTGATGCCAAATTACAAAATGAACATAGACTATATAGGGGAAACCAAAAGGAGTCTGAAGGCCAGATTTATGGAACATAGGAGACCAAGTTCCAGCACTAGCACATTAGTAAAGCCTGTCCTGGACATACAGTAAAACCTCGATTATTCGAAGTGCCAGGGACCGCAGGAATCCGTTCGAATAATCGGTAGTTCGAATGATCGAAAACGGGGGTTTTCAGATATTTTCGGAAAAGCTCGGACGCTTTCATGGAACGTCATTGTTTTACCAGAGTTTGCAACTTCAACTCATGTACGGAACATATGCCAAAGCATTAAAGATAATGAGCTCTTGGAGGTTGTGGCCTCATAGTCTCTTATGCTTTGCAGGTCTAAGAATGCAGAAAATAAAAGAAAATCAGATCTTTATTGACATCCACTATATACATGGTAACAACATCGAATAAAGGTTAAATGTAAATTGACGAACCATATTTACTGACGAAATATTGTCTTATTTTATCTCCTGTCTCCTGTCATAAGGTCTCCATCCCAGCTAGCACACAACGCCAGGCCATCAACGGCCCACCAGCGATAGGCCATTGAGATGGCATATCGCTGGCAGGCCGTTGGAGGCCCAACGTTGTGTGCGTTTTGGCTTGTACTTTTCGTTTATTTCAGCGAAAGCATACGATTTGGGTGTTTAAAAGAACCGTCTCGATGAGAGGGTCCTTTTATGCATCCAAACCTAGGTTTTGGTTGTTTTCCCTCAATCGTAAAATTGTGTTTTAGACATTCAAAAGAAGTCTTTCGATGAGACAGTTCTTTTGAGCACCCAAAATACATGTCCGTGATATTCGTCTATTATCGAAATTGTTATTTTTGTTGTAACCTGTTGGCGCGCTTGGTGTGTTCGCTTATTGTAAACAGTGGTCAAGAAAGACACGATCAAATTAAAATCAATTTTAGCTGCCACTAATTATTATTTCGACATTTAAAAAACATCAAACAAAACCATCGCAATGATGACCTTAATAAAAGACACCATTTACTCACTTAGCGGTTCATTGCGTAATAGTGTGAGCATAAATCCGTGTCAATTACCTGTCTCAACTTTCTTTTCTAAATCATTCAGGTGTGTAAATCGAACTCGACCAAACAAAGAAATCATGATCACCATGCATAACTTTTGGACTTCGAATCTTGAAGGGTATTTTAATAGCATTTTCTTTAATCGGGACCAACAAATCACTTCGAAAAATTGAATTTTTCGGATAATCGAAATTCGAATAATAGGTAGTTTTACTGCAATAGATAATGGGGAAAAAAGTCGGGACTGTCCATCGTCTTCGAATAACCCAGTAGTTTCGGATAATCGGCGTTCGGCTAACTGAGATTTGACTGTAGTGTAGACATTGAATCTGTCAGAATCCTAGATTGGGCACCCTCGTGGTTCGCGAGAGGCATAAAAAAACTTCATTTAAAAGAATTTTTTGATTTTTTAAAATGTTGATTTTTTTTTCAATTTTTTGCAGGAAGAAATATCATTTCTACTTGAGACTGCTTACTCAATACATATGTTTTAATTGGTGGATAAAAATATCCATACATTAAATTCTCTTATCTGAAAGCCTGGCTAGCAGTACATACGAGACATCATTGAAGCTTATACCTGCAATATTTTCTGTCTTGGTATGGTCTTATATCTGGGTCTGGTCACACTAACAGTGGGAGTCAAGAATGCTGTAGTAGATGTACCGGTGATTGTCTGAGTTGTGGCCCCTGAAAAATACAAAAAGTTAGCATGCTTGAATAATTGGTATGGTCTTATATCTGGGTCTAGTCACACTGACAGTGGGTGTCAAGAATGCTGTTGTAGATGTTCCTGTGATTGTCTGAGTTGTGGCCCCTGAAAAACACAA
This sequence comes from Loripinus fragilis, assembly GCA_964019695.1. Classification (NCBI taxonomy): domain Eukaryota; kingdom Metazoa; phylum Mollusca; class Bivalvia; order Lucinida; family Lucinidae; genus Loripinus; species Loripinus fragilis. Next base: position 96,542,391 of record OZ026524.1, read on the forward strand.
AAAGTTAGAATGCTTGAATAATTGGTATGGCCTTATATCTGGGCCTGGTCACACTAACAGTGGGTGTCAAGAATGCTGTTGTAGATATACCTGTGAGTGTCTGAGTTGTCACTCCTGAAAAACACAAAAGTAAGCCCTCTAGTTTGGAAGTATTGTGCAGTCCCTTCATAAAGTTAGCTTTCTCAAATCGAAGAAAATTTGGCTACGTTAATGGTCATGTTATGGCTCCCAAATCCTTTTATCATGGAATTTTCAAAAGAACAATAGGAAAATGGCGTAAGTAAATATTTCCTTGGACAAGTATATTTTGGCCATTTACTTGTCCCTGGACAAGTATCATATGTTGCTATTTACATAACGAGACCTCATTGGCTTAAGAGTGTGTTATTGAAAAAATATTTTTCTTCTTTCTAAACCAAAATATATGTTGTGGGTGCTCAAAAGAACCATCTCGATGAGACGGTTCTTTTGTGCACCCAAATCACATGTTTAAATTGATGGGTAAGAAAATGTTCTCAATTTTAAGCTGAAAATGTGTGTTTATCCCGACCTATGCATAACCATGTAAAAAGTTGCTGCATACCTATAAGTGTATTAGTAGAAGTTGTCATCAGAGTCTGGGTCTCGAGGTTCGCTAGACTTGTATTGGTGGCTATAGAATTGCCGGGAACCGTGATGGATCTGGTGATACTGGTGGTAGATGTCCCAATAGAGGCTGTCGTCTTGACAACCGGTACAGTGATTGACTTCTGAACAATGTTGGCATTGCTGGGCATTCCACTGGCACTGGATACTAATATAACCTGAAGAATTCAAGTCATCCTTATAATTGAGCCAGTGCATGAGATTTCCAACAATGTGGTATGTGTGACCAGCAAAGCCTCAGATCAGCCTACGCATAGGCGCAGTCTGATCAGAGCCTTTGCTAGTCGCTTGCATATTATATGAGTGTTAAGCTACTGACTGAACATCATTTGGAGCTTCTAAGCTTAAAAGGAGGCTGAAGAAGCTCGTCAGTCTACACATGTAAAAATGCCACATTGTTGGAATCATATGTCACGGCTCATTTATTTTATCACTAGCAGTGAACTCAATGCATATCAAATGTGAGTAAAATTGGTATTTTTCTACAGTGAAAAAATATCTTATTTTTTCACTAGTGACTGATACAATTTCAGGGCTTCAGATTTTTTTCAGGATTGGTGGGCCAAAGTGACCATGGAGCAAAAAATGGTGGGTCATTTTCTGAAATAATGGGCCCAAGCATATCAACCTATCCACAGTTGACATTTGGGTAGTATACTTTACCTGCACACTGACACAGACACTTGTATGCATGTATGTATATTGACTGCTGATTATACAGTAAAACCTGTCTTAAGTGGCCACTAAAAAAAAGAAAACCAATTATCACTTAATGCAGGTCAAAAGTATTGCAGAATGCTCCAAGGGGAGCATTCTGCAATCCTTTTGACCTTCATTAAGCTACCATCTGTTATTAGGGTCTTTGCTTTGTTTTTTTTGAGTGGCTGCTTAAGACATGTTTACTGTATTGACGACCTACATGTACTTTCTGTTTTGTGAAGTTTGTAGACTTGCTGTAAGATGAACATTTTTTGTTAAAGTGAGATATTTTCACAACTTAAAAGGATGGTTCCACTAGGCCCACAGCCTTGGAAAGTGATGGGCCATATTTTAAAATAATGGGACAATGACCAGGGCCCACCATAAATCTGAGGGTCTGCAATTAATATTTTCACTGTAGTAAAACAACGCTTTCTTGGGAATTTGGGGACTGGAATTTTTTATCAAATTTTAAGTGAAGGATATTTGTCAGAAATAACACTACGTATATTGTGACGTCAACATCAAACATAATGATGTCACTGTTTGACCTGGCGTAGTGCCAGTTTGCATGCGGCGCCTAACCTAAGGCACACCAAAGAGACTTTCTTTAAATGCTGATTTCTTATGGTTCATTCTTTAAAATATGATTGTAAGCCATTTTCTAGGTGCAAACTATATTTCCACCCAATGTAATACCCAATAAACACACTGCAAAAGTCAAATCGAACGAGAAACGACCAAGGAAAAAGTTAGGTTGTGCATTCTGTATTTTCATTGAGTATAAAATAAAAATAAAATTTACCTTTTCTCGTCAAATACCAAATATATTTCATCTCGTGAGGTGAAAGTACCAGCATTTTCATGAAAAATACTGATTTTTCACTGCTTTCCATTAAATATATTTGGTATTCACCTCAAAAAATTAAATATCCTCTTTTTATTTGCTTTTCTGTGGAGGGAAATATTTACATACAGGTTTAGATAAAGAAAAATTTTCAGCGTAAAAATGTTAATATTTTCTTACCCATCAGTTTTAACATATGTTTTGGGTGCTCAAAAGAACCGTCTCATCATATGTTTTGGTTGAAAAATAAGAAAATTACATTTTCATTACGCACTCTTAACTAAAGTCCTGTTTACACTGTGTATCTTCAAAGTCAAAGATTCATAAATGCAAGCCTCTTTAACATGCAATCTGCCGCATACCTGATCAACATTGGATGTCAAATAAGGTTAATGCAATCTGAAAATAGCAATTCTGACTTCTAATAAGCCTTTGGAGGTTACATTTTTTTAATATTCAACTTTTTGTTAATTTTGAAAATCCAATAAAATCACCAATTTCATTGCAAACAGTGCATTTTTAGAAGGCAACTATTTTCAACAGAAGAATTATAAATAAATATGCAAGCAAAGTACAAAATGAATTGCAGAAAACCAGTTATTCTATTTATGCATATTTTATTAGAGATGAATGACTTGATAGTTAGGGGTCTTTCATGCAAACCAAATATCTATGTGTCTTGATCCACATCTGAATTAAGAGTGAGGTTGGCGCCGTGAAACTGGTTTAAGCCCTCCAGTAAAATATTTTACTGACCGTTCCAAGGCGGTACTTGTTTTGTGGATCTTTTATGTTTTTTTCTGTCTGTGTTTGCTATGTCTTTGTGCGTCTGTTTATATGTGCCTTGTGGTCACCTGCTGGGAAAGAGCTGACCTCTTGGCTCTCGTTTGTGGTGTCCAACTGTGAGTTTGTCACTTTCCCCATTGGTATCCTAGGTCAGGTGTAGTACTTGATTGTATCGATTCCTGATCTATGCACCCTTACTCACTTTCACACACTCAGCCTAAAATGGCCGCCCTACATAGCTTTTGATTCTCTACTATACAATCATCTTTATCTTTCTTATTTTCCATCAGACTTTGATAGGGTATCAGGCCTCAGATAAGAGTGCGTACCTGAAAATTATTTTTCTTATTTCTCAACCAAAACATATGTTGTGGGTACTCAAAAGAACCATCTGGAATAGATGTTTCTTTTGAGCACACAAAACACATGTTTAAACTGATGGATAAGAAAATAATCACAATTTTACGCAAATCATTTTGCTTAACTGAGCCAATGGTATCAGACAGATTGCACGTTTTAATAAGAGCTTGCATTTCAGATTCACTTGCTTTCAATGTTGCCTTTGCATCAGTGCTCATGTTTTATTGAATTTATTAAACGAGTTGAGGAAAAGAGATAAAATGCAAGGCTTGCCGAGCAATTTATCTCTTTTTTCGAAATGAGTTACGTAACATTATTTAATCTTTATATAGAGGATCTTACATCAGTGGGCATGTTTTATTGAATTTATTAAACGAGTTGAGAAAAAGAGATAAAATGCAAGGCTTGCCGAGCATTTTATCTCTTTTTCGAAATGAGTTATGTAACATTATTTAATCTGTATATAGAGGATCTTAATGAGTGCTCATGTTTTATTGAATTTATTAAACAAGTTAAGGAAAAGAGATAAAATTTGAGGCTTGCCGAGCATTTTATCTCTTTTTTGCAACAAGTTTATTAAAATCAATAATACAGGAGCACAAATGTTAGATTCTATTGATCATATAACATTAACATTATTTTGAAATCGAATTTTGGGCGTAAAAATCGTTGGGATTTTGCCATATGCTTGACGTTAAATGCATTGTTTCATAATGTTTCACGAAAATCTGTAAACCACTAGTGGTTTATCGATTTTAATGCATGGCTATATTTCACTCCCAGACGCGATGTCATATAATAAATACCATTAACTTTAAGGAAGAATTGTTAAACAGGGGACAAAAATTCCACTCGTCCGCTCGTATTACAAGTGAAATCTAGAAAGGATGAGCAATTCTTCCCAAAGCACTCCTCCTGTAGGACGAGAGTACAGGATGAGTGCTTTCAAAAAATTACTCGAGGTAGTCGTATTACATATTACTCACTTATGTTCTTTATTGCATATGCTTTTAAAGGACATGTGCATGCGTTTGCAGGACGAGTGAAAGTTGTAAGTCACTCGTCCTGCAGGACAAGTGCAATACTTAAATATTTTTGTCCCCTGTTAAAGCACTGTACCTTTTGTGTCTGACTGCCACTGGCCACCACTCTTGGAGCGGCAACAGGACTTTTACTGATCGTGATCTTCTTTGGTGATAGACTTGGGATACTAGCCATGGTGGTTGTGTAAGTGACTTGAGGGATGGGTGTAGCTGAAGGGGAGATAATGCTATCTGATGAGGTGCTCCGTCTTCGCTTCCTGATTTCCACGTCCTCCTCTTCTTCAGTGTTCAGGCCTCCTGAATCAAAGATAACATTTATTAGGTCAAATAATCGGACATCTCAACATGAGATTTTTAAACGCTTTCAACTATAACTGTAAAATCAAACCATGTCTCCAGCATTTGGTGGGTAAAAGGTATTCTAATGCACTTGATTTTGTAACAACTCATCTGATTGGATACATCAAAAATTTCCGACAGTATATAGCAGGTATATCCTGCGATATACTGTCATAAAAAGTTTGACGTCATTAATTACGTCACAAACCGCTGGATGGCGTGCAGCTTTTTGTGGCTTCCAATGCTCCAGTTTGAGACGAAACTGCATAATTGCATTAGAATGGGAATAACCATATTCAAAATTTTCATTTGGGGAGGTATATTGCCAGATATACAGTCGGAGATCATGTTTTATGGCTCTGCTCACGTGTCACCGTAAAACTAAATTTCCAACCATATATCCGACGATATAAACTCCCCAAATGAAAATTTTGAATACAGTTATCCCCTAAGTAATTTAATTGCAGATAACTAATTGTGATATACTGTTGGGGTAAATCAGTATGAAAGTTCGGAATGAACATGGACAATTTAGGGACCATCTTGGAAATCATACCTTTAACAAATCTGGATGCATGGACAGACAGACACACTCGTAAAGGACTTCTAAACCAAATGTCTGAACTTAAGTTCATGATAAACCTGGTCAAACCCACAATCAGGTGCTCCAGAAATAAAACAAGAATTCTATAGATGGCAGTGTCAGTCACTGGAGTGTGAAATGTAGGTCAAGGTCAAAGGGTCACAATGCGTTCTTAAAAAGTATGCCAAAGACAATCAATATGACTATGAAAAGTAGACACTCACAGCTATTGATGCTTCAGGGAAACCCACTTTAATGCAAATTGTTAATGGACTGATGGACAGACAAATCAGGGATTTTCCTACCTTTCTGAAGTTGGGGCCAGGGCCTGATGAATTTGGAAGAAAGCCTTTGGAGCATCAAAGTTGGGAAACTTGATGCAGTCTTAAAGAACTGGACTGCCATTTTAAATTGATTAAAAACCATTGATTTAAGAGAATAGCAGTGTAAAGCTGTAACATATTTGTTGCTTTATTTGCCCTTCATAAAAACCTCATGAAAATTTGCATAAAAACGTGAATCATTTTTATGCAAATTTTCATGCATCTGTAACTTTGCTACTTTTGCTAGTTTTTCATAAAGTTTTTTTATCAAAATGTAGAACTAAGATATTGGGAATAATAAACACCATTTTGGGAGGTTTTCCTCATTTTTTATTGGAGAGGGGCCGATATTCGCCCCCAAATCAGGCCTAGGAAAATCACTGCAAATGAACGGATGAACACAAGTAAATTTTTAACTCCTATGTCACACCCTGTTAAAAGCAAGTGGCAGACAATGCTTTAACTCTTTGACTATTAGTGTCGTCTGTTAATAACCTTTGTAAACAGTTTGGACACAGATAAGGCCTGACAAACATCTGGCCTGATCTGGATCCAAACTGTTTGAAACTCTGATAGAATTCCTGATATTTCATTTTTGAAAAAGTTATTTTAAAAAAGTCAGAAGATGCAATAAAAGCTTATAAAATATAGCAAGAAGTGAGCAAAGCTCACATACCCCCGGCTGTAGCCATCAGCGGTTGTAACACTTTCAGAGAAAAATCAAAATTGTTAAAGATTTTATAATCCTTAATCAAGTAGTTTCTGAGAAAACTTTGATTAAAAATGTCCCTATGTGTTATATAGGAGTGACAGAAGGAAAATTGAAAAAGAAGGCAAATTGAGCTTTAGCATCTTTATTTTCATTTACACAATACACTTAGCCTACCTGAAGGTGTGCACAAAATTTAAAAACACTGGCTCCAACAGGAGCCGAGAAATCTGTGAAAGAAATTTTCATTGGAGAGAAAGAAAAAGGAATAAATAAAGGGACTGATATGCTATATGTTGCTGCTTTTGTTACACAATACAACTTTTGTTTGTTTGATTTGATTCATTACGTCCACTCAACAATCTTTCAGTTATGTGGGACGGGTCTTCCTGGGTTGAACCAATACTAAGCTAGGATAAATGTGTCTTGCTCAATGACCACAACGCAGTGACGCCGGTGAGGCTCGAACCCGCGGCCCTTCGGTCTCGAGTCAAGCACTTTACCACTGAGCCACTGCGCTCCCCACAATACAACTCATCACTATCAAGCTTTGTACCAAATTTCAGAATCCTAAGTCAAGTCATTGCTGTGAAATCTTTGACAGAAAAAAATGTCCATATAGATGTATTATACAAGAGTGACAGAAGGAAAAAATGAAAAATTGAAAAATGAAGGCAAATGAGGATGAGCATCTAAATTTTCATTTACACAATACACTTTGCCTATCTGAAAGTTTACACAAAATTTGAAAACACTGGCTCCAATAGGAGCTGAGAAATCTGTGACAGAAATTTCCATTGGAGAGAAAGAAAAATGAACAAATAAAGGGACTGATGAGTAATATGTGGCTGTTTTTTGTTACACAATACAACTCATCACAATCAAGCTTTGTACCAAATTTCAGAATCATAAGTCAAGTGGTTGCTGAGAAATCTTTGACAGAAAAAAATGTCCATATGTATTATTTAAGAGTGACAGAAGGAAAAATGAAAAATTGAAAAAAGAAGGCAAAATAAGGATTAGCATCTTTTTTTTCATTTACAATATAAACTTTACCTACCTGAAGGTGTACACAAAATTTGAAAACACTGGCTCCAATAGGAGCTGAGAAATGTGTGACGGAAATTTCCATTGGAGAGAAAGAAAAATTAACAAGACAAATTCGACGAATTTATATCCCCCGACGAAGGGTTATTTGAGAGAAACATGTAAATCACAAAACATAAATCCCATTTATCTAAGTCTTAGTTCACCTTCAGTATCATTCAGATCATAACAAACACCTGTCAAGTATGCTTTAGTGCTTAGTTTAATAAAAAATATACTTACATCTGCACAATTTCAATATCTGACCTTTAAACCCAACCCCAGAGGTCAAGGGTGTGTGTAAATTCAAAGTGTTACCTTGCATGTAGGTCTACACTTCTTCCACTTTCATTTGATATGCAACATGACCACTTTTAGAAAAGAAAAAGAAAATGACCTTTTGACCCCACCCCACGGGGTCGTTGGTGTGTGTAATGACAGCATATTTGCTTTCATGGTGCTCTGTGATCAATTCCCTTTAATTTGATATGCAACATGACTACTTTCAGAAAAAGATATAGTTTGACCTTTTGACCCTACCCCCTGGGTCGAGGGTGTGTGTGTGGGCAAAATATTTGCTACCATGTTACTGCCAGCGTTGTCAGCTTTAATTTGATATGCAACATGACTACTTTCAGAAAAAGATATAGTTTGACCTTTTGACCCCACCCCCTGGGTCGAGGGTGTGTCTGTGGGTAAAATATTTGCTACCATGTTGCTGCCAGCGTCGTCAGCTTTAATTTGATATGCAACATGACCATATTCTGAAAAAGTTTAATTCTGACCTCGGCCCCACCCCCTAAGTCCACCCAACAGGCTCGGACCCAGGCCTTCAAACTGAAATCCCGTTTGATATGTTTCATATCTATTACAGCTCTGCCTGTATGCAAAATTTCAGCAAAAAATATTAACAATTGCCTTAGTTATTGCGAAATTTAAATATTTGACCTTTGACCCCTTAGGTGGGGTCAAAAAGGGTGGGGTAAAACTTTGACACTGCCATGCTTATCTACAGGCACTTGGCAATCATGGTCTAATAGTGAGAAGTTGTTAAATATAATAGCTTTGATAAAATGTGAAGATCATCACACAAAAAAGCTAATATAGGTTTTGCCTTATAATTGCCTATACTAAAACAAGGGCAATAACTCAAGTGTTAAGGGGTTGATTTTGACCAAACTTATTGGATGTTTGAGAGTCCATGGTACTTATCATTTGTACCAAGAATGAATCAAATCTTACCAATAGGTACTGAGATATGGTTCCGGACGGACGGACGGACGGAATGGACGGACGGACGCACGGACGACGCCAAAACTATATCCCTCCGACTTCGTCGGGGGATAACAAATAAAGGGACTGATATGCTATATGTGGCTGTTTTTTGTTACACAATACAACTCATCACTATCAAGCTTTGTACCAAATTTCAGAATCATAAGTCAAGTGGTTGCTGAGAAATCTTTGACAGAAAAAATGTCCATATGTATTATATAAGAGCGACAGAAGGAAAAAATGAAAAATTGAAAAATGAAGGCAAATGAGGATGAGCATCTAAATTTTCATTTACACAATACACTTTCCCTATTTGAAAGTTTACACAAAATTTGAAAACACTGGCTCCAATAGGAGCTGAGAAATCTGTGACAGAAATTTCCATTGGAGAGAAAGAAAAATTAAAAAATAAAGGGACTGATATGCTATATGTGGCTGTTTTTTGTTACACAATACAACTCATCACAATCAAGCTTTGTACCAAATTTCAGAATCATAAGTCAAGTGGTTGCTGAGAAATCTTTGACAGAAAAAAATGTCCATATGTATTATTTAAGAGTGACAGAAGGAAAAATGAAAAATTGAAAAAAGAAGGCAAAATAAGGATTAGCATCTTTTTTTTCATTTACAATATAAACTTTACCTACCTGAAGGTGTACACAAAATTTGAAAACACTGGCTCCAATAGGAGCTGAGAAATGTGTGACGTAAATTTCCATTGGAGAGAAAGAAAAATTAACAAATAAAGGGACTGATAAGTAATATGTGGCTGTTTTTTGTTACACAATACAACTCATCACTATCGAGCTTTGTACCAAATTTCAGAATCATAAGTCAAGTGGTTGCTGAGAAATCTTTGACAGAAAAAATGTCCATATGTATTATATAAGAGCGACAGAAGGAAAAAATGAAAAATTGAAAAAAGAAGGCAAAATAAGGATAAGCATCTTTATTTTCATTTATACAATACATTTTGCCTACCTGAAGGTGTACACAAAATTTGAAAACACTGGCTCCAAAAGGAGCTGAGAAATCTGTGACAGAAATTTCCATTGGAGAGAAAGAAAAATGAACAAATAAAGGAACTGATAAGCAATAGGTGGCTGTTTTTCTGTTACACAATACAACTCATCACTATCAAGCTTTGTACCAAATTTCAGAATCATAAGTCAAGTAGTTGCTGAGAAATCTTTGACAGAAAAAATGTCCATTCGATATATAAGAGCGACAGAAGGAAAAAAATGAAAAATTGAAAAAAGAAGGCAAAATAAGGATTAGCATCTTTATTTTCATTTACACAATACACTTTGCCTACCTTAAGATGCACACAAAAATTGAAAACACTGGCTGTGCGCATGCCCCAAACTGTCTCGTTCCGCGTTATCTCCGCGAGATTACCCTCGAAGGGGCAACCTTTATACGGCTGCCTATAGCTACACAATGGAATATGGAAAGATGAAAAGAAAAATAAATTTGCAAATAAAGATTAGACTTAGAGTAAAAATAAAATGAGAAATATAACAAATAACTGATTAATTCCAATATTCTTAAAATAAAACGGAATATTTGAGATCAGAATAACTGATTTCTAAGCATCCAAGACTATTTTTTTTCGAATGAGCTGGTGTAGGCCTATTTATTTCGTAATATATTGTTTCATGTTTAATCATTTTATTTCTATTGCTTAAAAAATATAATAATCTGTCAAAGTTGAGCTTGTGTGTTTAGAAAATTATTATGCGCATATGAAATTAGTGCACAAATCTCATGAACTAGTTCAAATAATGTTTTAGAATGCGCCTACAAGTCAAAGCCCACAGGTTCATTTTCACTATTTCTCTCGGATACTGGGTCCGAGCTATTTCTACACATTCATAAGCAAAAATCTGCATGCATTTAAAATAAGATTACTTACATTTTATCATATCAATAATTTCCATCCATATTTATAATTCCATATTTTGAGTATGCGAGCAGTGAAGTTCATGTTAATCCAAGACTTATGGTTGCATTTCGAACACTTGACCTTTAAACATGGTCTTTCTTGGGCTAAAACTCGGGTCCAGTAAAAACACATTTTGGCCATCCCACGAGAAAATCTGTCTTCAGGGTTTCTTACTGAGAAAGACTCAAACTAGTCTGCTCAACTACAGAGACTGGCTAGAAAAATGAAATTTTGCTTGAAGGAAGTGTAGAAATACTTTCCAACAAGCGGCTAGTAAAGTCGCTGATCAGACTACGTATAGTTAAGAAGACAGACATGTGCCTTTGTTGTTCACATGCACCAAAATCGGATTTTCTCGCGTCATGTCCATTCTAAGTATTATGCCTCCGGTTCTTCAATGTGTGAATTTTAGTAATGCCCAGGGCATAAAAGCAATACTAGAGGACCTGAAGGTCCTGAGGCGCTCACCTGATCTCCATAATAATGTAAAAATAGGTCAAGGTCAACTACAGCTTATAATGGACCAAATTTTGTTTTACCATATATGGGGGTTGCAGACATTTTGGTCAAGTGACTTAAACAATCTAATGAATAATCTATCAAACAGCCCAGTGATTTCTGAGAAACAGATGTTTAGATAGGTGTGTGGCAGTCCAAATGAGTGGCCTTGGATAAAAGGTCACAGGTCAGCTTGGCTTTTGGTACTTAATACAAGATTTTTCCCAAATAAATGCATTAGGAATCAAATTTGACCTAGCCACAAAGTAGGTCAAGGTCAACCTAGATTAATCATTTGTGCAAATCTGGTAGGGCCAACAACCCCAATGCTACATACCAAGTCCCAAGGCCATTGGCCTTTTGGTTCCAGAGAAGACATTTAAAGGGTCTTTAACCATATATGGGCGTGGTGGCCATCTTGGTCATGTGACCAGTACACTTGGTATAAATTTTGGCTAACCTATCATAAGGAGTCTTCATATGAAATTTGAGTTCAAATGGCCTAGTGGTTTCTGAGAAAACTATGTTTTGATGTGTTGATCGGACTCCAATATGAGAGACCTTGGCTGAAAAGTTAAAGGTCAACCTTGACCTTTGAAACTTATTTATAGCCATTGTCCCATTTGGTTCAACATATCAAGAGAGAATAATGACTTCGGCCTCAACAGTTTTCAAAAAATGAAATTTTCAAAAAAAAATCCCATTTAAATGCATTAGGAAGCAAATTTGACCTTGAAGTTAAGTAGGTCAAGGTCAACTTATGTTCATCATTTGAACAAACTTGGTAGGTCCCACATCCCAAGTCCCATGGTCATCGGCCTTCTGGTTCTGGAGAAGAAGATTTTTAAAGGGTTTTTACCATATATGGGCGTGGCGGCCATCTTGGTCATGTGACCATAATATTATGCATAAATTTTGGCTAACTTATCATAAGGAGTCTCCACATGAAATTTGAGTTCAATTGGGCCAATGGTTTGTGAGAAAACTATGTTTTAATATATTGATGGGACTCCAATATGAGCGGCCTAAGCCGAAAGGTCAAAGGTCAACCTTGACCTTTTGAACTTATTTATAGCCATTGTATCATTAGATTAAACTTGTCAAGTGAGAATAATGACTAAAGCTTCCGCAGATTTAAAAGAAAATCAACTTTTCAGAAAATGCATTAGGAAGCAAATTTGACCTTGACGTTAAGTAGGTCAAGGTCAACCTAGGATCATCATTTGAACAAACTTGGTAGGCCCCACAACCCCAATGCTACATACCAAGTCCCAAGGTCATCCGCCTTCTGGTTCTGGAGAAGAAGATTTTTTAAGGGTTTTTACCATATATGGGCGTGGCGGCCATCTTGGTCATGTGACCAAGACCATTTGAACATACTTTCGTTCCCCCATCCTAAGGAGTCTCCATATGAAATATGAGTTCAATTGGCCCAGTAGTTTCAGAGGAGAAGATGTTTGAAAATGTTGACAGACGACGGACGACGGACGACAGACGCCGGACGGACGACGGAGTCACTGGTATACTATTAGCTCACCAATGAGCCTTCAGCTCAGGTGAGCTAAAAATCTAACACACGTCCGCCGGTCGGCACGCGTTCAAAGCCTGGATGATTTATGAGGTGATAAGTAGCTTTCTTTGAAGTTGGTCGTGCGATCTGAGTCTTTACCTGCATCCAAAATTTGTATGTGTGTGTGTGAACAGCGAAGGCTCTCGCCAGCCTGCGCGTGAGTGGATGTTGTGTATTATACCACGTATGAAAAATGATTGAATAAAGGGTCGATGAATGGAGATACCTACTGACATTTCTGTTTTATGAGATCGCTTTTATCGCATATGCTTATAGTCGATTCAGAGGGGTTCGCTTCCCTCCCGTTTTTAAATATCCTATAAAATGAAATCATTTGGCCTCAGTGAGACCAAATTATTTTATTTTCATTGGATATTTAAGAAAAAAGAGATAAAATCAGCACACCAACACGCACTTTTATACATATGAACCCCCTTTTCAGAAATCCTGGATCCGTCACTGTTGTGCTTGCAGCATGCATGTACATATATCTGTTAGCATGCATGCAGCAGTGTGCATGCTTATCTGGTGGGGCTAGATCTATTTTTGTCTGGGCTTCCGTCTACCGCTTTTCTTTGTGCGCGCTCGGACAAAACAATGGGTCCGAGGTGTGTGCGAGCAGCGAACGCCCTGATTACTGTGTATGTGCACATGCTCGTCTGAGTTGTCGATGTTCGCATATTAGTTGGCATGCATGTATTACAAATAGTTCAGGTGAATTCGTGATTTCATTTGAGCATTAATAGTTGTGCGCCGATTTTAGCTTGATATCAAAGTATATTTTACACTAATTATTGCGAAACTAATACGCAAGACTTAGAAAATATATATGAAAACAAAGATTTTATCTTATTTCATCAATATAGCAATCCCATTCTAGCTTTTAAAGACCAAAAATCTACTTATTAAGGAACAATATGTGTTTTGGCAATGTAACTAATAGGCAATCTGCCCCTTCATTTGCAAAAACAACTTTATCAATTTTTCAATTGAAGAGCGATTGCTAAGGGAGGTAACAATGTGAAAGGAGTCTATAGGAGCTGAGAAATCTGTGACGGAAATTTTCATTGGAGAGAAAGAAAAATGAAGAAATAAAGGGACTGATAAGCAAAATGTGGCTGTTTTTTGTTACACAGTACAACTCATCACTACCAAGCTTTGTACCAAATTTCAGAGCCCTAAGTCAAGTAGTTGCTGAGAAATCTTTGACAGAAAAAAAGTTTACAGACAAACAGACATACAAACAGACAGACAGACAGACAAACATAATTACAGAAAAGGCAAAAACTATATACCCCCTATATACTTCGTATACCGGGGGTATAATTACCCAGTTGGCAAAGAGTTAAAGTTTAAAATGATTGGTTTCACTTACCCTTGATATGGATGGACATACCACTGGGTAGAACCACTACATTAGAGGTTGGGCTGGAAGAGCGTGATGTTCTGCTGACAGGGGGAGGGGACATCACTGGCGGGATAGTAGTCACTGAAAGAGAAATCAGAATTTAACAACTTCAAGAACCTTCCAAAAATCTGTCCAATTTGACTGGCTTCTTGACTGGCTTCATAAGAAGCCATGTGATCTTGGTCTACTCTGTTTTCAATTGAGGGAATAGAATTTTAAGAAACTTGCACAGTATTTGTTTGTTTTGTATGATTTGATTCTTTACGTCCCAGTCAACAATCTTTAAGTTATGTCGGAATGAGTCTTCCTGGGTTGAACCAGTACTAAGCAAGGATAAATGTGTCTTGCTCAAGGACACAACAATGTGACGCCGGTGAGGCTTGAACCCGCAGCCTCTCGGTCTCAAGTCAATCACTCTACCACTGTCCTCCCTTTTTTTCCGTATGGGACCATACAGATGGATAAGGGTGATGCTATATGCCTCCCAGCCTCTCTTCATTGAAAATGGTGGGGACAAAAAAAAGCTATATGAGCTGCGGCATGAGATTTCCAACAATGTGGCATTTTGACATGTATAGACTCTTACGAGCCTGTGCAGCATCCTTTTAAGCTTAGAAATTCAAAATAATGTTCAGTCAGTTGCTTAACATTCATAGAATAATCATGTGGCTAGCAAAGGCTCTGATCAGACTGTGCATATGCGCAGGCTTATCTGAGGCTTTGCTGGTCCCATATACCACATTGTTGGAAATCTCATGCCGCGGCTCATACATTAACAGAAAACTTACTGTCCCTAATCCCAGTCAGTGAAGGGCTTGGAAGTGCTGTGTTGATTTCTGCCTGTGCCTTAGCCGCCTGATCGGCCGTCACCGTGAACGCCGTCTGTCACAGGTGGCGGCATAAAAAAGCTATATATTATCAGAGAACTTACTGTCCTAATCCCAGTCTGTGATGGGGTTGGAAGTGCTGCATTGATTTCTGCCTGTGCATTAGTCGCCTGATTGGCTGTCACGGTGAATGCCATCAGTCGCCGGTGGGGGCATAAAAAGCTATATATTTTCAGAAAACTTACTGTCTCTAATACCAGTCTGTGATGGGCTTGGAAGTGCTGCGTTGATTTCTGCCTGTGCATTAGCCGCCTGATTGGCTGTCACGGTGAACGCCGTCTGAGGAACCAGCCTTGGCATGAGAGGGACCAGTCTACGTCCTTCTATCAACCATTCTTGGGTAGAGTTGGCTGGCGTCATGCTACAATATTATACAATGAGGGGCATCAAACAGGTGCTGCACCACAATTGTAAAAATGCAAAACAAGGGTTTTCCCTTTGTAATCAGGAAACCCCTAAAAGAGTACTTTTGCAAACAGTGTATACCTTGATGAAATGCAGCATGCTGCTGCATTTCATCATGGTCTACACTGTTTGCATGCTGCATTTCATCAGGGTCTACACTGTTTGTTAAAGGAAAAAAAACCTTCAGACGAAAGAAAATGATATTTTTTGAAAATTATTACCTGACAACCCTTGATATGTACGATGGAATATCCCAAATTTATTGCATCAAACCAGAAGGAAGAATCCATTAGCATACAAAGGGTTAAATGCTGATGGTAAAAAAAAATCTGATTAATCAATTTACTTGGTGATACTGATCCATGTGTGCATCATGGATTTAGCTCAATAGGCAGACATGAAAGGGAAAAATACAATGTAAGCCTTAAAGGGAAAAAAATTCAAAAGCTATATTTTAGGTAGGAAATACAGCACTTACTTATCAGCAATGGTTGCAAGTTTTTCATCATTCACGGCTCGTCTCACTTCTGCTCTGTGTCTCTCAGTAGAAATACTGCAAAATATAAGGTAGTTTTCACAAATTTGATCAATATTTTAATCATTCAGCTGCCAGGAAAGTCTTAGCATAATCAGGCTTGGCTTGACTTTAACTCCTTGCATGCAAGAGAATTCTGCATACCTTTCAGATTCTGTTGTCCACATATTTTCTTTAAAAAAATAACTTTTGATTAAAAAAAATCTTTAAGGATTGGAATAACAGTAAAGACTCAAAGTGTCAAACATTTTGTCATACCTAATCTGAGTATTTACTGTTTGTTGTAACTACAGCTATCTAGTGCCGCTCGATAATTTAAATTTTGACCTGTCAGACCCAGTCATCCTTCATCTACATCCCTTCTTTGTGAGTGCAAGTAGAAAAGGCTCAGCTGAGCCTTCTCTATCGCATATATGAGCCATGACATGTGATTTCCAACGTGGCATTTTGACAAGTGTAGAGTCAGACGAGCCTGTGCAGCCTCCCTTTAAGCTTAGAAACTCCAAATGGTGTTCAGTCAGTAGCTTGACAGTCATAGAATATTTTAGCGACTAGCAAAGGCTCTGATCAGACTGCGCGTATGTGCAGGCTGGTCTGAGCCTTTGCTAGTCGCATGTACCACATTGTTGGAAATCTCATGTCACGGCTCATATATGTATAAGTACCAATATCTCATGTACATGTACTGTTTTGTTTGTTTTGATGCTTTACCTGTTGTCCCAGTCAACAATTTTTCGGTTACGTTGGCACGATTTCCTGTCTTCCTGGGTTGAACCAGTACTAAGCAGTGGATAAAATGTCTTGTTGAAGGACACAACATAGTGACTCTGCCAACGGAGAGTCTCTTACTAGCAACCCTGGCTTCCATCCCCAGCCTGACGCTCTATCACAGGGCCGTCGCCGCGTATCTAAAAGTCGTCCGGCGGAGGAAGCCATCGAGTGCAGAAGGCATGATGCGGGGGGGGGGGGGGGGGGGGGGGGGGGGGGGGGGGGGGGGGGGGGGGGGGGGGGGGGGGGATTATTCCCCTTTGGTTAGGGGGTTTGGGGGGCCCCCGAGAAAAGTTTTGAATTTTGAGCGCTTCTATGTGCGTTTTTAATGGGATTTTTATGCGTTTGGGACCAGATTTTAGTCCTTTTGGTCACAAAGATATTTCTTGTCGCGTGAGAAACAGAATGCTGGACAAAATTGTTTTCAGACAGTCACATGTTTTTTTTTATTTATTCAGCATGTTTCTCTGACATTATTTCATCTATGTCCCCGCAGGTTTTAGCAACGTACTTTTAGCACTGATCCTTCAAGTTGGTGGTACCTCAAAGAATCATGTTTTCGAAAAGATATGTATACACTTAGTCTAGCGTCTTTTCAATTAGAACACCCGTTAAGGATGCAGGCTTCATCTAGGTTTTGGCTTCGGAAGGCATAACATGAGATCTTCCGCTTCATCGTATCAACTGTCGAACCATCTTTGCTCAGGATACTTAAAGTCGAGTGGACGTTGGGGAAACCCAAAAGTCTTGGGCTGAATTGGAATAACAGGCGGGACTCGTATATCCGTCAGACCTGGGGCCAAATACTTTGAAAAGTATTCAAATACATTACACTTACTTTGACTTATCAATGATTACAATTACATTACAATTACAGGACCTGTAGAAATGTAATGATTACAATTACAATTACTTTTGAAATGTAATCAAATACATTACTAATTACTTTTGAAGTTTTTATGTAAAATTGCAATGCTATAGAGTACTCACTTTTAAAATTATAAAGATGGATAGGGTCTTTGAAGTTATGTATGAAGCCATGTCCTATACTGTTATTTCTTAAATTAGCTATGAAATTTTATTTGTGTTCTTATTTAAATTAATCAAATATATATACACTATGCACAGTTCATACCAATAAGGTTTTAAAGTTTGATACATCATACATTATATCTGCTTACATAGTTTATAGATCTATTTCACTGTATAGTACCACATAGCAAGATAGATTTATAAAGTATCAGGGCTTACCTTGGCTCAGAATATGTTGTAGCCAACACTTCAGCCAAATGGAAAAAGTTGGAGCCAAATGAAATTAACTTTAGCCAAGGTTTTAGCCAGAAAGTATCAACAAGTTGTTTTGTATTTAACTTTGCCCTCTATATCTGCTGATAACCTTTGCAAATAGTTTGGACCCAAATCAGGCCTGACAAAATGTCGGGCCTGATCTGGATCCAAACTTTTTGAAACCTGGATGGTATTGAAAAAATCCAGAATCTAAAGAGTAAAATATGGCACAATCATAAAGTGAAGGAATAATAAAAAAAAAGCAGTATTTGAAAATCCAAAGGCTGATCAAAATACACTTTTTCACAAATATGTATTTTTTTCACCTAGAATTTACTTTTAGCCAATTACTTATATTTGTAGCCACTCTGCATTTTAGTAGCAAATGGCTACAATGGCTAATGGCAGGGTGAGCCCAGCAGTATGTAAAATGGAAATTGTCTGTTACACAACTGCAACCTTTTGCTCAGTCAGCTACTTTTAAATTGTTATCACTCAGATTTAATTTGATGATTACATTTAATCATCATATTAAGTTTTTCAAAAGTTTCATCGTTGAGGGAACATCTTTCAGGCCTAAAAACTTTGCCTGCTATGCTGAATAAGCATTCTACAGGGCAGATGTTGCACTATTGGATGAAAAGACAGTTATTTAGCCATTCCATAAGAAAATGTACTTTTGTGTAATAACCTTTGTCCAGTTTGCTCCCATATACAGGTAGCTATTAAGAAGGTCCTATGTACCTTTTCACATGAGCCAGCTATATTCAATAACAAAAGATTTAACACCTTTGAGTAGTCTTCCTTTTATAGTCTGGATTTGATGAATTTACATATGAAATCAGCTAAGCTTGTCAAAATGAACAGAACTAGTTTTATTTCTCAACATTTCTTTAAGGCCTCCAGCAAATAGGAGAAACAGAAATGCTGTCAAGAGTGAATTTTGGGAGAAAAATGTACCTTATACCATGTTAAGTTGTCTATTGCCATATTTTTTTTATCTCAAAAAATTTGATTTTTGATTTTTATACAAAATGCAAATTAATATTAAACACCATGTTAAGTCTGAAATAGACTAAATATTTTAAAGTGTGCTACTTTTACTGTCCACAAAAGTCAATATATTTTATTTATCCTGTGTTCTTTTTCGCATTCATAGATCTGAATTAAAATATTACCATTAATCACCTATTTGTTTCTTGTGTTAGGCAAATTTTTTAAGTCAATAGCCAAATGTATTTGAAAAGTATTTGAAAGTAATTATAATTACAGTTAAAATATTTTCAGTAATCATTACAATTACATTACATGTATTTGAAAAAAAACATGATTACAATTACATTATTACTTTGAAAATTGTATTTAATTACAGATAATTACAATTACTGATTACGATTACCCCAGGTCTGATATCCGTAACGGAATGCATTGTACTTACACAGCCTCGAAATACTCATATATATGTAAAGTCAAAACGATTGAAACATACTTTGTCGCTCGACACGTTAATTATAAGAAGAAAGAAACAATAGGTCAATTTGAGGGAATGATACTGGAATACAGAAATTATCTGGACCTCAACGAGAAGACCGGTCTTCAGGGTTTCCGACCATGCAAGGCTCAAACCAACCTACTCAGTTACAGAGATTAGTTCAGTAGAATGCTGAAATATTGCGTGTAGCAAGTGTATCAATTATACTATCCTGTGAGCTAACAGTAAAGGCCCTGATCAGACTGCGCAGATGTGTAGGCTGGTCTGCGCATTTGCTGTTCGCATGCAGCTACGTCAGGTTTTCTCTCGACACGGTCCATAAGAATGATAACGTCCACTGCATAACTATAAGACCATCAGTTTATGAAATTAATTAGGTGTCATTATAATATTCCAATGCTTTCACACCTTGGCTAGTTTGGTCTATTGATGACACTCGCAACGAGTGTTATTGATAATTGCATCAATAAATTTTGGCAGATTGAATAAATCAGAGTAAAAAAATTAAAGTAAAATGAGCCGAAAAAGGGACAAGGCGGAAAGAAAGTGGTCCGGCGCTCGCCGTCCTACCGGACCGGCGACGACAGCCTTGTATCAACTGAGCCACTGCCCTCCATCCAAATTATCATTTTTTGGTTTGGGTTTGATTGTTTAAGTCCAAGTCAAAAGCTATGGTCATGTCCGGATGGTCAATTCACATTAGTCCTAACCACACTTTTTTCCTGGGCAAACTTGACTAAGCAGTTAAACCAGCACTTCGTGCACATACTTTCACTTGTAACTGACAACAACCCTTCTTGAATCAGCCGAAGGGAGGAGAATGGCCGTAGGAATTATTTCATGATCAATCTCAACAAAAGTATGGGAGCGGGCTGGGATCAAACTCGCGACCCCTTGATCTGCAGTCAGACATGTTACCAACTGCGCTATGCAGCCCAGTACCCAAATTATCATGAATACTAGTATGTTCCCACAGGTTTAGATAAACAAAAATTTTCAGCGTAAAATTGTCAATATTTTCTTACCCACAATTTTTAGCATGTGTTTTGGGTGCTAAAAAGAAACATCTCAATGAGACAGTTCTTTTGAGTACCCACAACATATATTTTGGTTAAGAAATAAGAAAATTATTTTTCTGTTACACACTCTTAACTAAAGTCCTGATGTACCTCAATATATTTTGCAGGTCATGCAAAAGCCGTTTCTTGTCCTTCGTCAGGTCACCCTGTGCCCTGAATGCTGACACCACTGAAGAATACGCCTCAAGCTCCACTCGTCGAAGAATTCGCTTGGACTCCTCTCGAGTCATGTCTAGTAGTTCCGGCCACATCATGCTAACTCCAGTTGCCTAGCAACCTTCGTGGCAAGACTCAGTCACCTGAAATATAGAAAATTCATATGCGAGTAAAGGTAGTATTTAAGCAACCACCCTTGCTGGGTAAGCATGCATTTCCACTAATTTTGTTGGCTGGTAGGCTCACGTCTGAAACTCCTTCAAATATTAAGGAAAAAAACGTTGTGGAAATGGTAGAGAAAAAGCATGATACTGTGGAATTTTTGTCTGTTTTACGTACCAGAAAACGCCATCCATGGACAAATGTTATGGATTGCATAAACATTCTATAGACGAGTCCAAACACTATGTTACAAATCAATATCATCCGGAACACTACGGTCTTCATCCGATAGCTGGTAAATACTCTGGTTGGCAGTAAACTGTTGTTTACCTGTATCGGACATGGAAACAGCACTTGTTGTATAGTGATTTAAAGCAAAATTTATTTCATGAAAAATAATTCTAACGACTGGTACCCATAGTTTGATCATTGACCTATCTAATGATGTGTTTTTTCACATATTTTATTGTCATTTAACAAAAATATGGGAGATTGAAACGGTCGAGATCGGACCAAAACATCGGAGCGGGGGCCAGTCAAAAACAAACAAAAACTAATAAAATAAAATATTTTTTCACAAGAAAATTATTGTAAATCAATGTCCGATCATTATTCTACATATCCAAATCAAAAACTGCGCCTAAAATGTCGTTTAGGATGATTTTCTATCACGTAAATGTTGGCTCAGCTCAATGGCCATTGCATTGAGCGGAAGGTTTTTTGCCAACAATAATAAAAAGTCATGTGGTTAAAATTGTTATCACATGGTCAATAAGCCCGGATGAAAACAATAACATTGGACTGGTCTATTGCACAGAACAGTGACAAAACAACTCAAATTCTACCGAGATATGAAACCTTCTGTACTGCCTTATCTAAGGCATTTACCGATTACCAGACGTAAAGGTCCTCACATGATAACATTGTTACTTATCAGTGGAATTGAACCCAACCCAGGCCCACGCAGACCCAAATTTCCCTGCTCTATATGCAGTAAAGCTTGTAAACTGAACTCTATTGCTTGCGATGACTGCAACCAATGGCTCCATAAAGAATGCCTTGGCATGTCTACAACTGAGTTTAGTCGCCTTGGGAAAAGTGATGATACTTGGAATTGTCCATCATGTCAGAAACCAAACAACTCTACGAAGATATATTCTATCCCAGAAGACAGCTTTGATCACAGCTTGAAATCCATCAATCTATCAGCCCATCCATCTATGATTGACAGTATTTCCGATGTTTCTATGCAGTCAAGATCTAGTGTAAGTTCGGAAACCACATCACATTTGTCGACACAATCTCATAGTACATCCAGTGTTCAATCCATTGCGTCGCCCCTCAACAACAAACCAAATGCCCCGATCATGGCATCCTCTCCTAAGCCTGCACCAAAAGAACATAGGAACAGGAAGTCACTTAGGCTCCTCACCATCAACTTTCAAAGCCTGAGGAAGAAAGGTAAATTGCTGGAAGCAATAATTGATGACACTGAACCTGACATCATCCTTGGCACCGAGACATGGCTTGATGAATCCATCAAATCTTCAGAGATTCTACCTAACTACCTTGGCTATGATGTGCAACGCAGGGATAGGAAGTCTGATAAGCACGGTGGTGTTCTCATTGCTGCTAGACGAGACCTCCAACTTGGGAATATCTCACGAAGCGACAGTACTGAGTTAATAAGTGGAACTGTAAGCCTCTCAAACCAAAAGAAGATGACAGTAGCTGCTTATTACAGACCACCAAATAGAGTTGATGAGGAGTATATTAACAACACAATGGAAGAAATCTCTAAGCTAAAATCCAGATGTAAGAGAAACGTACTGGTGATAGGTGGAGACTTCAACCTCCCTGATATCAACTGGGTAGATCTTACCATCACAGGAAATCAGAACCCCACCAGAGTTAACCAGTCATTTCTTGACATAATTGCTGACAATGGACTTGAGCAGCAGGTGGATTTCCCTACCAGGAAAGACAAACAACTAGATCTGATCCTCACTACCCACCCAAGCTACAAGCAGAGATGTAAGCCCCTACCATCAATCGGTAACAGCGACCACGATATTGTTCTCTATGATACTACATTTGCAGCACATAGACCTAAACCAGAGCGCAGGAAGATTTACCTCTGGAAAAGAGCAGATATTAGTGGCATAAAGCAAGACATCTCCAACTTTGGTGACACTTTCAAGAAGTCTGTATTTAATGACATTGACTCCATGTGGAACAGCTTTACCTCCACTATACAAGACACTATGGAGAGAAGAGTTCCAACAAAGATGACCATGGCCAGATATACTCACCCATGGATGAACAGGAAAATCAAGAAAACCATCAGAAGAAAGCAGAGAGCCCACAGGAAGGCAAGAAAAACAGCCAGGAAGCGGGATAGAGACAGGTACCGCCGACTTCAGCAGGAGGTTCAATTCAGCATAAGAAGGGCCAACAGAGAATATATGCAGGATGCAAGCAGCAACTTTAAAGAAAATCCCAAGAAGTTTTGGTCATTCATTAAGAGTAGGGGACAGGAAGCATCTGGGGTGGCTACACTTAAGAACAAGAATGGCTACCTGAAAAGTGACAAGACAAGCAAAGCGGAAATTCTCAATGAGCAGTTCCAGTCTGTCTACACCAGAGAAGATACTTCTAGCATACCCGACAAAGGTCGAAGCCCCAATCCATCAATGACCAACATCACAGTCACCTGCAATGGTATTTTCAAGCTGCTGAAAAACCTCAAATCCAGCAAAGCCACAGGACCAGACTCCATACCGGCCTTCATACTCAAGGAAGCTGCACAAGAACTGGCACCTATATTGACCCTTATCTTCCAACGATCGCTTGATACAGGAATCGTTCCAGAAGAATGGAGGAAAGCATGGATTGTACCCATATATAAGAAGGGAGATAAACATTTACCGGGAAACTACCGACCAGTATCCCTGACATCAATCACATGTAAAGTTCTCGAGCACGTAATACACAGCAGCATTATGAGCCACTTTGACCAACACAATATACTATGTCACAATCAGCATGGCTTCCGGAAAAAGCGCTCATGTGAAACGCAGCTGATTGTAACCATCCAGGATATTGCCAAGAACCTTTCAAAAGGAAGACAAGTTGACATCATCTTGCTTGACTTAGCAAAAGCATTCGACAAAGTCCCGCATGCTCGACTACTCCATAAGCTTGATTTTTACGGCGTTAGAGGAAACATCAATAAATGGATCAGCTCATTCCTTGGAGACCGGAAAAAGCAAGTACTCCTGGAAAATTGCCACTCATCAAGTGCAGAGGTCCTGTCAGGAGTACCCCAGGGCACGGTCCTCGGCCCACTTTTATTCCTCGCATATATTAACGACCTACCAGAAGTCACCAAAAGCTCGAATGCTCGGATATTTGCTGATGACACGCTCCTCTTCAGACCTATTACTAACCAACATGATAGTGACCTATTGCAGCAAGATCTCACAGCATTAGAAGAATGGGAGAAGATGTGGCAGATGGACTTTAATGCCTCCAAGTGTAGTGTCATTCATATACTACCATCCAAGCGCAAGCACGTCATTGACTCTTCATACACTCTACATGGACAGACACTAGAGACAGTTGAAGAGAGCAGGTATCTTGGCGTCACTATCTCAGACAATTTGACCTGGACAAGACACACAGAGAATGTTACCGGAAAAGGAAATAAGACACTCGGCTTCCTACGCAGAAACTTCAAGGATTGCACTACTCAAGTGAAAGCAGCCACTTACACCACCATGGTTCGCCCAACCCTTGAATATGCAACTACAGTTTGGGACCCCTACCTTCAGAAAGACATCAAAGCCGTTGAACAAGTCCAACGCCGAGCAGCACGTTACGTTCTTAACGACTACTCTACCAGAACACCAGGGTGCGTTACAGGCATGGTCAACAAACTCCAGTGGGAAAGCCTTGAGACAAGAAGAAGAAACGACCGACTCACTATGTTGTATAGGATCCAGCATGGATTGGTCGACATACATTCAGACAGCTACCTACAACAGAGTGACAGAAGAACAAGAGGGGAACATCGTCTCTACCAAGAAAGAACTGGGAGTGAGACCTACAGCTATTCCTTCTTCCCAAGAACAATCAGGGACTGGAACATGCTACCATCTAGGACAACATCAGCGCCGACACTGGAGGGATTCAGGGCAAACCTTGCTGTTTGCCACCCAGTGTCCAGCTACTAGACTGCCAGTTGTCGATGTACATAGTTTTAACAGATTTTAAACTGTATATATATTTTGGACCACTGACAACTGATACCCCCCGAGCATGTCAGTGCCGCAGGACTAATTACGTTTTGTAAAGAACCCAGTCCTTTACCCCGGAAGAAGAAGAAGAAGTAAAGGATATTGCCCATTTGAGCGATAATTTAGATCACAGATTTCCTAGACCAGTCTACTTTGATGGAGTTGGCCTACTAGTACTATACAAGCATGGGTTGCATATATTTTTTCTTCATATACCGAGATATGCGCTTGGTCGAGTAAATGAAGGAGTGACAAACAAGGTCATGAAGGTCGGGATCGCACGAAATGGCGGTTGCCTTTTGTTCTCCTCAGTGATTTTGGATTTTCTGGCATATATTATTTGCTTGTGCAATTGTATTGTGCCTAGTTCAAAGGCAAATATTGATGAAAATTATTCATACTCTCTAACTCTTAAAAACTATACAGAGATTTGAGTCTTACGCTTTTATTTCTGCTAAAATATCAGCTTCAAATGCAACTTTTCAACACTTGGACTCCATCTTGAAAATGGAGGAAGACTGACCGAAACGTCCAATGAAGAGTCCTGAACTCAAAACGTTCCCATGTCAAAACGTCCCAGTTGTGTGGTTTTTAATTTTTGATACTAAACACCACTGACAACTTTTTACAAGTAGTTTATTTGAAGCAATAAAGCTGATTTCACAGGCCTTTCGTACTTTTCCAGAAATCTTTCTGTTCTCAAGTCACATGGACTTACGTCACATGACTACATCAGCCAATCGATATTCGTCCCGTTACCACGAGGCCGAGTAGCCATGTGCTCGAGGCCAACATCAAAATACAAATGGAAATTCTGATTTGTAAGCAAACAGGCTTGTAGATATTGTATGCGAAGTAAGGATTAGTTGTAAGGGTCACTTAGCGCCGTCTTTTATGTGTTTTTTTCTTACCTCGAAAACCAATTTTATGAATTTTCAAACAGCACCTATACTTGTTTACAATCTAAGGTCAGGTCACAGCACCGGCGTCAATGACTGAGTCGGTGTTCGTGTAAACATTTCACCATTTGAAAAATGACTAAAAATCTCGCCAAAAGCATTATTCGCAGTGCGGCATTGAGCTATCAAGTCAATCCAGCGATAGAAATTCCTAATATAACCGAAGATTACATACACTTGCACATTTTCACTTATCAACATTGGGTATCTGCAATGCTTATTTAAATATAGGTCACGTTGTCGGGATGTTTAATGATTGGCCAAGAGTGTTTCCCTTCAGGAGGACTCAGAGCTAATCGGAACGTGTCGGGAAAACTCTGTATGAAATTGGCTATAGGATGCAAACTTAAGGGGATCATTTTTATTTGGTAAAAATACTTAATTTCTCGAATGAGCTGCACTGCACTGTTCATGACTCCTTCTTTAGGAGAAGTCATCGAATCTGGGACGTTTCACCCCAAAACCATTTCCTCCCCTAGTAGTTTCGCCCCCAAGATGTTCCCCCTGGTCCTTTACCCCCTGGTCGTTTCGCCCCCACTAGTCGTTTCGCCCCACAAGTCGTTTCGTCCCACAATAGTATATTCGCCCCTTGTATATATAAGAGGTTCTGTCATGTCTAATCTGGGTCTAAACTGTTTGCATATATGGCAATAATCGCCACGTATTTCAAAAATAGTAAGTGAGTATGATCAGGAAATACCACAATCAGAAACTGCAGACAACCCCACGGCACCGCGAGGAAGAGCCACTCAACCATCACGAGACACCAGGAAGACAAATTAAGCAAAGCAAACAGCTCTCTCTTCTCAATCAAGATGATTGCAATACTAGAATGGACATAAAGTAACGTACAACAAAACACAGAACAATTACAGACCCCCAAAATAGGAGTAACAATAAACAAAAAGTCAACATCAACAGAACCATCGCCTTCGAACGGACAGCAGCCTAAGCCACCGGCGGACTTAAATGCATTTTACTGGTACCAAATCTTCGACCTAGATTCTGCTGTTTTTGAAGTAAAAGAAATGTTCAGCTCGCATGGAAGCCTTCTAACTAATGCAATGTATCATCATGGAGAAACACTCTAATCAAATTAACACAACATGATGATACAAAGAAAAGGGCTCATGACACAGATAGTCAGAGCTAAAGAAAACCTCAAGTTGAGCCACTGTGGGTCCAGCTACAGATAAGCATCAGGCACCAACCCACCGATTAAGGCGTGCATTACGTCACTCTTGAAACTAGAGTATATTGATATAGGATCCGTGAAGCCTCGGACCATGGATCTTATATAAGATCCGGCGTGCTCGGATCCAGCATATACTGGGTCCGGGGTGATGCACAGCAATCCAGTTGGATTACAGGTCTATGTATCGTCCTCATCTACGATCCTACTTTAGGTATATGAGCTGCAATGGCTCTGGCGAGACTGCATAAAGGCACCATGTTCCAATTTGAGCGAGAAAAGAAAATAGAGTTTGAATTTCAGTGCATGCTTCTGACTGAGTGATTTTCAATCCTGTAGAATATTGGAGGGAAACTGCATCAAATTATGCAAATTAAACATGTTAAAGATGGAAATAAAAACTTAGCATTTTCTGTTTATTTATTAGAAATAGAGTCGGTCATAGCTAAGAGCTCAAACCAGCATGCCCGGCTCCAGGCACTGATTAAAATAGTGAAATTTCTCATCTCGCTCATTTAACTAGGATGAATAACGAAGGCGCTGACCATACTGCGCCAATGTGAGGCTGTTTTGCGCCTTTGTTTTTAGCATTCAACAACATCGTGTTTTCTCACATCTAGGCTCATTTTTCTTTACATGCTACCCAGATCTTAGTCTATGAGGCCTTAGGATTATAAATTAAAGAACGCTTAAACAGTTGAATACATGATAGGGCCAGAGAAGGAAAAATTGTAATGATTTTCTTAAGTATTAATTTAAACATGTGTTTAGGGCTTCTAAAGAATGGTCTTGATGAGACTCAGGAGAAAACGCAATGCGGCTAGCTACTGGGTCTAGAAGTGTTATTTTTTTTGTCTGAATTCAATATCATCTACGTTCTTACTGTATGTAAAAAATAGTAAGTGAGTATGATCAGAAAATACCACAATCACAAACAGCAGACAACCCCGTGGCATCGCGAGGAAGAGCCGCTCAACCATCACGAGACACCATGAAGACAAATTAAGCAAAGCAACCAGCTCTCTCTTCCCCATCAAGATGATTGCAATACTAGAATGGACATAAAGTAACATACAACAACAAAACATAGAACAATTACAGACTCCCACAATGAGAGTAACAATAAACAAAAAGTCAACAACAACAGAACCACCGCCTTAGAACGGACAGCAGCCCAAGCCAACGGGGGGCTTAAATGCATTTTACTGGTACCAAATCTTCGACCTAGATTCTGCTGTTGTTGAAGTACAAGAAATGTTCAGCTCGCATAAAGGCCCTCTAACTAATGCAATGTATCAATACGGAGAAACACTCTAATCAAATTAACACACCATGATGAAACAAAGAAAAAGGGCTCATGACTCACAGATAGTAAGAGCTAAAGAAAACCTCAAGTTGAGCCACGGTGGGTCCAGCTACAGATAAGCATCAGGCACCAACCCACCGATTAAAGCTTTACGTCAGAGCCGTCATAGAGTCTGAGGCCTGACCCACCATCGTGCAATTAAAGAGGAAACCATAGCTATAAACCGTGATTGGGTTTAAAACTAGGCATGCAGACTGTCGCATGATATCCAAATTATATCCAACCCTTATATAACATTTTACTATATTTTTGAATTGATCACTAAAATTAGGTTTTCCAACATTTCGTTTGAATTTTTAAACTAAATCACCATAAAATATAGGTTCTGATATGCCTTGTTGCAGAAGAGTCTTTAACCCAATGTTATATTTAACAATTAACTCAGAGTGTCTGTGGTTGAATTTAGAAAATGCTTTTCGAATTTTATGATATCTATAGTAAGTAAGGGTGCAAAGATCAGGAATCGATACAATCAAGTACCTCACCTGACCCAGGATACCAATGGGAAAGTGACAAACTCACAGTAGACACCACAAACGAGAGCCAAGAGGTCATCCCTTTCCCAGCAGGTGACCACAAAGCACATATAAACAGACGCGCACAAAGACATAGCAAACACAAGACAGAACAAAAACATAAAAGATCCACAAAAGAAGTACCGCCTTGGAATGGTCAGTAAAATATTTTACTGGAGGGCTTAAACCGGTTTAACGGCGCCAACCTCACCCTTAATTCAGATGTGGATCAAGACACATAGATATTTGGTTTGCATGAAAGACCCCTAACTTATCAATGCATCATCTCCTAAAACATATAAATCAAGATATAACAAGGAGATAAAGCAAGGATAAGGACTCAACAGTAAATTAAACTGAATACCGGAGCAAAAGAAATCCAACAGGTAAACCCCGGTAGGCCCGACAAACAGCCAAAGCATCAGGCCCCTACCATCTCATCAATAGGTAAGTCTTTAAGTCAGAACCATCATAGAGTCTGAAGTCCGACCCACCGGCGTGCAATTAAAGAGGAAAGCAAAGTTTCCAACCATGATTGGGTTGACTACCAAGCATGAAATCTGTTGCAATACATTAATGTTATAGCCAATCTTTTTATAATGGGAAATTATTTTAATGAACTGCGCTAAAAAATTATTAGAGCCAAGAATCTTCTTCAATTTATACACCAAGTCACCATAGAAATCAGGTTCCGAAAGTCCTTGGCGCAAGAGAGATTTAAGTCCAACTTGGAATTTAGAAATCAAATCATAGTATCGTCTATAAAATTTTGAAAATGTTTTGCGAAGTTTATGATACCGATAGCCTTCTTTAAGAAGTTCCTGAGTTAACAATTTATTGCGAGTGTTGAAGTCAGCAACATAGCTAGATGCTCTAGCAAAACGAATGAGTTGAGAGATATAGACTCCATAGGATGTAGAACGAGGAACATCACCATCTAAAAATGGGAAATTGACAATTTCAAAATCAAAGTCGTCACGTTTATCATAATTTTGGTAGAAACAATATCATTAGAAATTGACAAATGCAAGTCTAAAAATGCGGCTTTGGTATCAGAGGTATTGGCTTTATTCAGTTGGAGCTCTGAAGGGTATATTTGACTAACCATATTGTCAAAATAAGCATTATTAATATTTAAAATATCGTCCAAATATCTGGAAGTAGTGTTAAACGCATCAATAACATCAGCCTGCTTATCATCAGAAAGAGACATCATAAAGTCCCTCTCATAACAAAACAGGAATAAATCTGCAACCAGGGGAGCACAATTAGTGCCCATAGGAATCCCAACTACTTGTCTATAGAGCTTGATGCCAAATCGAACAGAAATGTTGTCCAACAAAAAGGTCAGCGCATCACATACATTTCGACACGACCATGCATGGTATTTTTTAGGCTTTTCTGAAGTAAAAAATGCATTTCTGTCATTACATGCAAGGTAAGGAGAGCCTTCTCTCTGGAAGGTTCTTTCAATAAGATCAATAAGTTTATCTTTAATTAAATTATGAGGTAAAGTAGTGTAAAGAGTAGAAACATCATAAGTAGACAAACTGGTCGCATTGAAATCTCTAGCTTTAAGTTTATCTAAAATTTCACCTGAATTTTTAATAGACAAAAATAGGTTTTTACCAGATCTCTCATATACCTTTTCACAATATTTGATTACATGTTTTTTAACAGCTGTAAGACACGAGGTTAACAATTTAGAAAGTTCTGTTGTCGTACAAGAACTAGAATTAGCAATAAATCTTGCTTATAGGGTTTTTTATGGAGTTTAGGTAACCAGTACAACGTAGGAACTTTGCCTTGATTTTCTTTAGCTTTGACACCAAAATGTAGGGCTGTATGACAACCATGCCCATCAACAATCACCCTTTCACTTAAAGAAGGCTGCAGTTTATAAGCATTAGTGTCAACAAGCTCACGCTTAAGAGTATCAATATAATACAATCGTCAAACAACTAAATAGCGGTAAAATAGCCTTGATGGCTAATGTTTTGATATGTTAAAATTGAATGCCGACTTTAAATAAAGTTTCTTGTATCTTGTAACTACAACATTGTTAGCAGCTTCATCTGCTGGAACCAAAACATAGTTCATATGAAAATTCTGGATACCTCGTTTAAGATGACGAAAAGAAGATTTAGGTTTAGGGGGCAAAAGATGTGTATTACGAGAGTAAATTGAAATACGAGTATCAATAATTTTAAAAATGTTAATCTTCCATTCCTTCAAGGCATCAGGTTCAACATTTTCCCGTTTGCACCAACGATTACTAAAGTCATTTAAAGAAGCAGCAATCTCACTACGACATTTAGAGAAATCGATATTAGAGGGAAATCTATATTTAGGACCTTTAGAAATGATATTGCGAACTCTAGCGTCAGGAATGACATTTAGATTGCCTGTAATAACATGCCCTGCAGAGGGATATAAATAATTTGAATTTTTACAATCTCAGGAGGCAGGAGTATTGGAATCTATATCTAAATCATTTACAATTTTATTAAAGTTAAATATCATAGACCTAATAGGTTTGTTATATTTATAACAAATGATAGGAGTTTCAGAATTATTAAAGTAATTTGGAATAGATGAAATCACTGAATTATCCTTGAAGATACTATGTAAATCAATAAACTCAATACCTTTGTTAATGAATGGAATTTTGATAAAATGTCGTTTATGGTTGACCTCAGAATCGATATAAGGACTAAGGAAACGTTGAACATAACACCTTGTAAGGAGTGCTGCTTTATATAATTTGTTTGCTCTATCGTAAAGTTTATTAGCCTCTAACTCTAAATTGCGTAAAACTGAGATAGGCAAGGAACTTTAAAATGAAAATAAGCCATGCCGACCATGATTAGTTAAAGCCAAGGAAAGATCCTTTAGAGAAGTATTTAAGCGTTTTTCAGTACAAATTTTGCGCTTAATGTTGCCATTTTTACGTTTACCATGAGATCTACTTTTACTTTTTTTACATTCCAAAACAGAAAAAACATCAAAATCTGGCATTTTAGAAATGTTGCATTCATGGTATATATTATCATTAAAGCCTAAAGGAAAAGGTGATTGCAAAAATTTAATCCATTTAAGTTCAGTTTTATGTCTCTTTATATTTTTTAATCTAGTTGATGAATTTGGATCATATATAATTTTTTCAACCAGCTGAATTACAATTTTACTAGGTGAATGACCATTATATTTGAAATGGCAATAAAGAAATGTGTCAAATTTTTAGGCTATTTCATTTTACGAAAGTGCTCACGAAACCTAGTCTTGAGGGATCGGCCAGTTTGTCCAACATATTGCATTCCACAGTTAGTTTCAGTTCAAGTTATAACATAAATCAGATCCGATGAAGTTCAGTCCAAATCATCATTATTAATTATGGAAAATTGCCTACCATTTACAGATGATGTAATGGTAGTTTTAGTACATAAATGTGTGCAACAGACACACCTCTTGGCATTGCACTTAGAAACATTAGGATACATCCCGCGTCTTTTGAATGCATTAAATGGTTTAGTATACTTCCTGATAATAGGTGGTCCAAGAAGAGATAACCTAATGGTAGGAAGCATATCCCGAAAATTGTTAACTGAATTAGGAATACGAACAGAGGACGCCGAATGTAAACTAATGGCACATATAAACAGACGCTCACAAAGACATAGCAAACATATGACAGAACAAAAACATAAAAGATCCACAAAAGAAGTACACTCTTGGAACGGTCAGGAAAATATTTTACTGGAGGGCTTAAACCGGTTTAACAGCGCGCCAACCTCACCCTTAATTCAGATGTGGATCAAGACACATAGATATTTGGTTTGCATGAAAGACCCCTAACTTATCAATGCATCATCTCCTGAAACATATAAATCAAGATATAACGAGGAGACAAAGCAAAGATAAGGACTCAACAGTAAATAAAACTGAATACCGGAGCAAAAGAAATCCAACAGGTAAACCCCGGAGGACCTGACAAACAGCCAAAGCATCAGGCCCCTACCATCTCATCAATAGATAAGTCTTAAAGTCGGAACCATCATAGAGTCTGAAGTCCGACCCACCGGCGTGCAATTAAAGAGGAAAGCAAAGTTGCCAACCGTGATTGGGTTGACCACCAAGCATGCAGTCTGTTGCAATACATTAATGTTATAGCCAATATCATCAACATTAGAACATACTCTAGAAAAACGAATAATCTGAGAAATATATACACCATAGGAAGGAGAGTGAGGAACATCTCAATCAAGAAAGGGGAAATTTACTATTTCAATTTAAAATATCCCGTTTATCATAAATTTTAGAAGAAACCATTCCATTCCTTATTGACAAGTTCAAGTCGAAAAACGGAGCTTCAGTATCAGAAGAATTCGCCTTATTTAACTGAAGTTAAGTGGGATATATCTGACCTACCATTTGTTCAAAATAAGGACTATCAATATTAAGTAAAGTAAACTAAGCAAGGGTACAAAGATCAGGAATCGATACAATTAAGTACCACACCTGACCCAGGATACCAACGGTAAAGTGACAAACTCACAGTAGACACCACAAACGAGAGCCAAGAGGTCAGCCCTTTCCCAGCAGGTGACCACAAAGCACATATAAACAGACGTGCACAAAACATAGCAAACACAAGACAGAACAAAAACATAAAATACACAAAAGAAGTACCGCCTTGGAACGGTCAGTAAAATATTTTACTGGAGGGCTTAAACCGGTTTAACGGCGCCAACCTCACCCTTAATTCATCTAAATATCTGGAGGTTGAGTTAAAAGCTTCAAATACTATGCGAGCAAATGCTCTGAGGAGACTATGAGGGCGCGCAGGCTCGTCTGAGCATTCACTATCCACACATTCGATAAGTACCAAAATTTTATCAACTGTCTCATACTGACGACTCCATAACGCATACTTTTGCAATTAAACAGTGAAAATCCAGATGAAATACCCCATAATGTGACAATTCATCATGGAAAAAATGATCTACAGAGAAAGAAAATATTTTTGTTTGTTATACGTGTACACTGTCGGACACGATTATAGCAGTAACGTGACAATCAATAAATACTCAACCTGTCAATAATCGATAATTGATAATCGTTCACACGCTTTTATAATCCAATTATCGCTGTTGTAAAGTGGATTATCTTAATGGCTCGTCGACAATTTTGATGGTTACCATTTTGATAATATTGTTTGTGTTGGCCATTAGTTGGTCTGAGTCTTCATCTGCTACCATATTTTGTATAAACGAAATTGTCTCAGGGAAGGCTCTGGTCAGACTTTGCAGATGCACTGGCTCGTCTGAGCCTTCGCTGCTCACTGATGTAAAATTAAAATCCAAAATCATGATAGTGGATTTCTTACAGTCTAAATTGAAAGGTATCAAACTTTTTCAATGAAATGTTACCTACTATATACAAGGCGACGTCGGATCAGGGTCAGTACTCTAAATTCATTTCCCCAAATATTAATTTTACAAAATAGGCACATCTTGTCAAAATCTTATACTTAATTTGTGCCCTTCTACTATCATGTATATTATCTCTTAAAGTGGACCATATATGATGACTACTACCAACATTTAGTACTAAGGGGTTTAAGTATTTTGTGGATAAATTGCTTTCAATATCAGCTTTCCACGCTGCCTCTACCATATCATGAACCTTGCAGTTGAGTAAACTTTTCCAAGCCTACTTGGATGTGGGATGAGACAATAACTCGAAGACAGATGACAAATCATAGTGACTCAAGATACTTTGAATATATGTGAAAATGCTCTCACTTGGCGAGTCCTTCATTACCACCTGCCTTCAGGCTATTTCATATTCTAATGAGCTTTCATCCCCAATCATGTTAATAAACAGATTCAGTAAATTCTTGTTCAATATGTCCTTAATAGGGAGTATGCCCAGGAGAGCCAAGCATGCAGAATTTGAGGTATTATCAGGGATTCCTTGGATTTGTTTAAGATGATTACTTTGGAATTTTACTAAGCTATCAATATCATTCTGTTTGAGGAGTAATGCTTCAAGGCCATATAGTAACCATGGGACGACAATGGTAGACCAGATGTGCCCACCAGGGTTGCCTTAAGCCAGCCACCCCCATGTAGCCCTGCACCCATCAAGGAATAAGCGGTGGTCCTCCCAAGAGATATTTTCCCATCTATGTCTGCCCTCCCGTCAGTATTTCTGACAATTCCCAGATGGACAGTTGTGTCAGGGGTATCTACACGCCATGAAGATATCTGGTTCTGTCTCCCTCTTTTTAGCTCGGGAGGCAAACCCTAAGGTGTGATTCTTAGCCGAATGTATGCAATATCTTTCCTGTCTAGCATTGGTATCTGCATCCCAAACCATCACTTGGGTATCAGGGTGGTCTTCGGCCATTAGTGCCACGTCGCCAGCGACAGTCACATGTAGGATGCCAGTTGCACCTATTCTAATCCCAGTGAATCTGTCCTCAAGTTGCAGCAGGAACGGGTTGTTATATCGCTTATAGTGACCCATTGAAATAACTCCACCCTGCCTAACTCCCTGTCTAATATTATTTGGTTGAGACAATTCACCAGCCCACTTGATACGAGAGGAGCAGTCAGAGTAGAGCTCCCTCAACAGTAGCCAATCATCACCATGGATGCCATCGAGATATAGTCTCCTAAGAAGCGAGCTCTGGTCCACCACATCAAATGCCTTCTGTGGGTCGAGTGTCGCAACAAAGACATCAGTTTTATTGTTCCCAGGCTCGAGCAGACATTCAGATGAGTGCAGCGTTTAGTGATGAACAACCAGGTGTAAACCCTTTTTATAACCTTGACTGTGTTTCCTGATATATTGCATTATAACAGGCATTTAGGATGTGTTCCAGGATTTTCAGATAGACAGGCGTCACAGTAATACCTCTGTAGTTTCCAGGATCGCTGGGGTCTCCATTCTAGTAGATGGGGGTCAAGATACCCTCCTTAAGGACTGCAGAGATAGATCTTGATCGTATAATATAGTTCAGGAGGGGGTGAGAAACTCTATGGTTTCAATACCTGCAAGCTTCAGATGCTCGCTTGTAAGGCCCATTATGTCTGCAGCTTTGTTGTTGTTCATTCACTTCAGTGCTGAGGCTATCTCTGCTTCCGTTACTGGGTCCATGGGTGAACTCTCCTCTCTACATAATATCTCAATTGCCTCCACGTCTAGGTCCACCATCTGTTTATATTCCTTGTCGAATCTTGTATTTTCCAAGGAGGATGCAAGCCTCTAGAAGTGGTCCGCCCATCCCTCTCTAATCTCCTCTTGGGTTTCACATTCTTTGTTATTTACTATCAGAGTTTGCAACTGTGGATTTTAGGATTTACGTTGATTTTGTATGAGCTTGTAGAAGGTTTTCTGGTGGTATTTTGCCCTCATAATCTCTTCGACTGCATCTCTTCTCCTTGTTGCGGCCTCTTGGCGTTGTTCTTTCATCAAAGTCTTCCTTGCTGTTACTCTTCATATGACTGTGCCTGCTCTCTTGCACAGAGCTTTGCTAACGTCGTTCCTTTGTAGACAAACCTGAAATGAAACAACCGTTGACATTGAAAGCGCTGGACATGTGAGCGTAGACTGTTCCATACATTGGGTGAGTTGGTGACCCAGATTTCCTCCAGTCCCACCATGCAAGCCGGCTTTCTTTGATTGCACTATGGATTCTTTCGGACCAGGGTCTAGACTGTAGCTGTCGCACAGTGACTTCAGGCTTGAATTTTGGTTTGCTAGACAAAGTTGCCTGTTTTAGTACAGCAGTTAGATGGCTAAGAGGGCACAGTATGTCAAATTCTTCACTACTAAGGCATCAAAGGGCAACAGGTTATCCCTGACAACACCTCTGTAGATGGACCTGTCACATCTGTCCCATTTTGGTTTGCACATAACTTTAGCTGTCTGGTTTACCGTTTTCTTGGATGTATCTTGAAGGTGCCAATCACAGGAACGTGGTCTGAGGTATTCAGGGTCTGGCCATTGTCCTCTGCTACATTCCTCACGATGGACTTACTTTTATCATTCAATAGGATGTAGTCAATCTCTGTTCTATCAGTCTTATTTGGATGGAAAAAAGTCTCGTTCCCCGTCTGCTTACAGAATAAGCCATTAGATTTCACAAAAGTCTCTAAGATGACATCCTGATTGTTACCATTCCTTCTCCGCAGGGAGGCATTCATATAGCCCACAATAACCAGGGCATGAGTGCCACTGAATGTATTTATTATCTTTTCCAGCTGGTCAATGTAGAGTTGATAACTCTCTTAGTCCAGGGAGTTAGTTTTGGAGTTTCTGCTTGGCATGTATACACAACATATACACAGGGAAGGGTCTGTTAGCACCTCTACTGCGGAGATTCTATTGCATCCCACTGCATTAAACTAGCTGAAAAGGCCCCTTTTTGTACATAGAACTTCTTGTGGAGGTGTTTGGAAACTTCTCAATTTATTTCTCACTGGTGTTGGTGACTTTAGTGTGTATAACATTTTATCCATTGTCCCCCTTTTACCGGTTTATCCGGGTGCGCCGACAAATCAGCGGCGGAACTCTAAGAAACAACGAAACGAATGGGGACCTATTCAGTGACATGCGTGTCGAAAATCCCGAGTTTGCGCAGTGGAGAAAGATCTGTCAAAACGAAACTGATCTTTGAGTGTTTCAAACTAAATTTCTGCGAAAATTATGCGTCTCTTTTGATAGAAAATGAGGTGCGTTTTCATCTTTTCCACGATATTTTTACTGTTTCAACTTTCTCAGCAATCGGGCAATGTCGA
Organism: Loripinus fragilis; assembly: GCA_964019695.1. Classification (NCBI taxonomy): domain Eukaryota; kingdom Metazoa; phylum Mollusca; class Bivalvia; order Lucinida; family Lucinidae; genus Loripinus; species Loripinus fragilis. Next base: position 96,580,415 of record OZ026524.1, read on the forward strand.
CCTGAGGGGGGGAATAGCTATACACCGGAAGGAACGTTCCTTCCGCGGAAGGAAGGTTCCTTCCGCGGAAGGAAGATTTTTGTACGGAAGGAAGCTTTTAAATAAGTTTATTAGCAAGATAATTCTATAAAATCATGATTTATTATTAAAATAATGAATATTGAGATGCTTAGATGAAAAGTTGTGATGAAAATAAAAACTTGATGTCAACTTCGCTACCATTAAAAATTGTCCGTGTGCCGCATATTAGCGGCATCGAAAATTTCAATACGGAAGGAAGAATATCTAGCTTGTTTTAAGCATGATAAGTCTAATAAATCATGATTTAATAATGAAATAAAGAATAAGAAACATTTAAATGAAAAGCTCAGAATTATCTCAACTTGATTTCACCTTTGACAGTAATTAAAATTGTCCTTATGCGAAAGGAACCGATGCCTACGGAAGGAAGATTTATCTATGGAACGTGACGAATTATTCATCTAAGAGAAAAATGTAACACACCGAAAGTGATGGAATAACATAATTTTGCAATTTAAGGAATTTTCTTCTTAAACAAATAATTCGTCTCGAGTGAAAATTCACTAATGTATGTATCCTGCTATGCAAAAGAAACATGGCCCAGGCCCCCTAGTGGAACCTTTAAAACCTTTAGAAACCTTTATTTTGGTTGGAATCCTTTAAAACCTTTTATTTGGCTGAAAAACCTTTAATAACCTTTATTTTGATTAAAAAACCTTTACTTTTGCAAGATCAGTTTGAACATAAGAAATAGACCAAGTATGCTGACAAAAAATGTCTGTGACAGCTTAGTTTTTCAGAAAGCTGTATTCATCCTCAGACCATTGTGTCTACCTAACTCTTGCACCAGGGTGACTCTTTAGTTGTCTGATGGTCAGTTTTCCTGAGACTTCAGATAAGGCAACAATAAAAAAAAGAGAGGTAGGGTATATATAAATGCTTTCAGTTTTGATTTTGTTTTAGCAATCCATGCTTAACAGCAGAGGTCATGTCAGAATGACTACACTTTTCCTAGGCTTGTTTAACCCAAATCATTTCATATGTACAAATGTACTCAGTGCTAATCTTTCACCAGTAACTGACAACTAGTGAAAGAATGTGTCAGACATGGGAATAGAACCTGCAAAGCTCCTGAACATTAGGCTGGAGGCACTACCATCTGTAAAAGTTGGGCTAGGCTCATCTGTTGCACTCTGGGCTCAATTCATTTTGGTCTCAGATGAACAGGGTTAACTTGTAAAATGTGCTGATTTTCAAATGTTAATGTCTTAGGTTGTCAAATCTGAACAGTGATATCTGCATACGAACGAGACTAATGCAGATATATGCATAGTTTTCTAAATCTTTATTTAAAAGAGCATACAATATAAATGGGAGCAACATCCTTTGAAATTCTTCATTTACTGAAGGTATAATTGCCCCTACAAAATGACCAGAGATGATCTCTCCTGCTTTCTTGGTTTTCAAAAATTTACGGGGGAGGACCCCCGCACCCCCCCTTCCAGACCAGGAAATGTGATTAATTTTTCAATCCAACACTGTGCAATGCAAGCATTGGGTTAAAAGTAATGTTTCAACTAAGGGGGCACACAACAGCGGGAATTTTCATATTGATTTGTGATGAGATGGCTATATATTTGTTGCCTAAGGATTTCCTGTACCAGAAACATACCATCATCTATCATAGCAGGGATTTAAAGATCAGAATCCAATGACATTACTGGAATATTTGAACTTGATTTGCTCTTTATTTTTTGTTAAAATTTCAATGAAATAACCTTTATTTTGCCTAAAATAGCCTTTATAAAAAACCTTTAATTTCATGAGAGTCTGCTAGGGGGCCTGCATGGCCTTTTTCATTAGTTGATTCATATTGTATGATTAGTGCGTACATTCGGTCGGACTGCTCTGTGGATCAACGCGGTTTGGAAAACGATACCCCCCAAAAGCATGGATGAAAGTTAAAAAAATCCTGAACTTTTGAAAATTCAAATCTTAGTAAGCGTACAAAACGTTAAATTTTCAAGAGTGAATGGTCAAAATAAATCATAGAAACCATGATTTCCCAATATCTCAGCCTTATTCAGGATTTTGAGGCTGACTCTCGTTGGAAAGTCCGCCTCAAAATCCTGTATTCAGGAATACTCCTGTTAACGGTTCGGACTCTAATGGGATGCCACATTGGTGACATCTCATTTGGATCTGCACTTAGTATGCACTGAGTTGACAGCGATTGTTTACTGTCTATAATAACATAGGTTTTGGGTGCGTAAAAGAACCGTCTCATATGTTTGATTTTTTTGATTAAATCCGACTCTCATCGGTAAACAGTTCAGAACCAGATCAGACGCCGTAAAATACTGCGTCTGATAAGGTTTTGTACTGTTTGATTACAGAAAATTAACTTTAAAAAGGAATTGTAACTTAGTACCCAACAACCCTTGAATACGATATGTATTCGACCAATTCATAAGGGAGTGACAAATTCCATTACACATATATTTGCTAATTGATCACGAGATTAATCTTAAAGGCACACTTAACGCCTTGTTATACGGCACACTTCACACCTTTGCTAATGCAGGTCTTACACGTCAACAAACAGGACAAAACATGTTTCAGATGGAAATGAAGGAAGAAAGGAAGAAAAAGAAAGACAAACATATAGGTTCTTTTCAGGCTGATCTGAGAGTTTCTATATCTGACGCGCAGTCTGATCAGCGCCTTTGTTATAAGCTTTTTGGAAAGTATCACATCAAAACTTGCTACAAGCAAATTTTCATTTTTTTCTAGCTAGTCCCTGCAGCTGAGGCGACTGGTCAAAATCTCGCTTTGTCAACCAGCAACATATGACAGTAATTAGTTCAGTGGTAGAGTGCTTGACTCGAGACCGAGGGGCCGCGGGTTCGAACCGCATCGGCGTCACTGTGTCGTATCCTTGAACAAGACACATTAATCCTAGCTTAGTACTAGTTTAACCCAGGAAGACCCGTCCTTATATAACTGAAAGATTGTTGATGGGACGTAAAGAATCAAATCAAACAAACAAAACAGTAATTAGCGTTCACGGACAGACGGACACACTGATGAACATTTTACGATCGATAAATCAATATTTTTTAAAGCCATTATCATCAAAGTGATTGATTAAGACACCATTAAAGTAAACTATGAGTCGTCATCATGTTTGTCACAATGTACCCATATTTCGTTGATTGGTTAATTGATTATTTCATTTATTAATTGATAGATTATAAATAAAGTGAATTAATCGCTTAACCAATTAAGGGAAATCTGACATCTCACTCACTTTGAGGTATTTTTTATAAAGCACACAGCTTCTCTAACCCTCACCATTTCTGGTATATTTCTACAATATGACCAAGTTTGCGATTTTTCGGAGACAGCTACGTGACCCATCTAGAGAAATTTACAGGGGGCAGAAGTGAAGTTTCTAACTGTCGTTTCTTTGGTGTATCTGGTATTATAACAAGTAGAAAATTTCAAGACAAGTTCGACGAAATGAAGCACTACCGTCCTTTCGTCGTCTTTATGTATCTCGGCGGCAACGACATCACAGAGTGAACATGCATCCAGAATCTTGTTAAGCGACTCAAGAATATTGTCAAAGAACTATATTATGAGAATGGTACTACTAAAGTCTTCGTCGCCACCGTCATTGAACGAGACTCTTTTCCAGAATGGACTGGTTTGACTAGACCTATATTCAACAAGATTCGACATGCATTGAATAAGAAGCTGCGCATTGAGTTGGATACTGACTTGGTCGACGTAGGGAAGAAGATAAAATACCCAAGACATTACAACAATGACCTCGTGTATCCCGGGTATCACCAGGGCGGCATGTACCTCCTCGGCAGACTTATAGTTACTTGTAGATGCTTCGACGCCAGCTAGGTAGAGCCAAAGCCTGAGCACAAACGGTCCTTTTCAGGACCACCAAATCATACCGAAAAAAAACCATTCATTGTCGTACAAATTTTCGCCCCTTTATACATGTTAACAGTGCATAGAACTTACACCCGAATCCCAGCTATATAAATGTTCACACATGAATTAAGCATATCGTATCAACATTTTTCATTAAAAAAAGCAAGCTTCCTTTAACACGCATTATAGACACGAAATTGGGCTTGCATAGAAAAAATCTTCCTTTTGCAACAACTCGAAAAAAGCCACAAAACACGGACGTATATTACATATATAACTGCCACCGGAATTTTTTTGCCAAACCAGTTTTTGGCAAAATGACCTAGTACTTTTAGTTGACATAGAAAGCTAAAGTGACTTATTTCCAGTAGAATAGACCCTACTGAGGAAATTCTATAGGTTTTTGGCTTAAAATCTGTAATGACCTAGAAAATATTCCACGACAAAGGTCAAAATCCCCGCGGGGATTTGCAAATCCCCGCGGGGAAAATATTTCCCCGCGGGGATTTTTCACCATCCCCGCGGGGATTTTTTCCCAGTGCGAAAAATTTCCCCGCGGGGATTTTCGAAAATTCTAAAACTCATCTTTTTATTCAAATATGACAAGATCTCATGTTAATGGTGTGTAAAAATGAATGTCCACCAGAAATAACAATTTTTCATTTTTCCCCGCGGGGATTTTTCCCCGCAGGGATTTTTGGAGAAAAAATCCCCGCGGGGATTTTTTAAAAATCTGTTTAAGGGTCTAAAATCAAGCTTAGGTTCACTCTTGCAATCTGTTTGACACATTTGAGTTTGTTTCAAGTATATATTAACATTTTTATTTTCCCCATGGAGAAAAATCCCCGCGGGGATATTTCCCCGCAGGATTTTTTCCCCGCAAGGATTTTTCCCCATGGGGATTTTTTTCTGCACAGTATTCATCCTTAGAGGATTTTATTCAATGGCAAAGTATTTTTTCTGCATTTATTCACATTTGTATTGTATATGGTATGGATCCAGCTCAGTTGCTGCATGTTGTAGTGAAGCAAGCGGGTAAACTGTATTTTAGATTTACTTGGTCACAAACCCAAAGACAGTTTTTCACATTATGCTGCCTATATACCTGTATTCACAGTAAAGCTGCACTTGTTAGGGTCACCTGCTTGTTCCATCTCTTTATTCACTTTGCAAAGAGTTTAGATCCAGAGCAGGCCCTACATCTCAGGTACAGATTACAGGATCAGGATCCAAGCTCCACCATCTTGTTTTGGAACTAAAAATCACCACCTGACCACCCCCGCCCCCCTTTCTTTTTTTTCTTTAGACACTTGCTCAATCGATACTGATCATTACGCAAATTTTAGAATTTTGAGAAAAAAAGAATCTGTTGGCTGTGCTTTTTACTAATTTAGGAGTGCCCTAATCTCCTCAGTGGTCTGGGAATTGACCACAGAAGGAGAAAAACTATTCCACTGTGGAATAGTCCACGGAAAAAAAATTCTTCAGGGAATCACTGTATGTCTGGTATCTACAATATTGGGCACTGTTTGATGACCTGGTAGATTTCAAAATGTGAGCAGGGTCAGGTACTTTTCTTTTTCTATAGACACAGCACCACAATGTATCTTATGAAAGAGGAGAAGGGAGAACCGATCCCTACAAGCCGCGAGAGATGACACTCACGCACATCCATCGAGCATCTCACCGACACTACCTGTGTTTCACCATCTCCGGCATGTCCAGCGGGCTGCTGTCCTCTGAACTTTCTCTACCTGATTAATCTGAAGCTTTGAGTAAGGGCTCCAAAAAGGTGCTGCATACTCTAGTTTAGGCCTAATCAAAGTTTTGTATGCAACTTCCATAGTACTCGTAGTTGCAAAAGCCAAATTCCTGCGAAGGAAACAGAGTGCCTTAGTTGCTTTGGAAGAAATTTCTGAAAAGTGTTGACCCCAATCCATATTATCAGAGATGGTTATATCAAGGTATTTGGCTGACTGAACTTTTCCAAAGTTTTCTTGTGAAGGGAATAATCAAAGAGAATTTGTTTGTAATGCTGATGCCGAGTCACTCTATGACCGAGTCACTCTCATAGAGTGACATTTGGCCACATAGAACTTCATTTGCCAATGATTGGCCACAGATCCAAGACCTTATGTTATCCCGCAGGTCATTTATAAAAGTAAGGAACAGGATTGGTCCTACAATCCCCCCCCTCCACACACACACTTCCAGACTTAAATTACTTAAACTCTAGAGTTCCTGGATCCATGCCTAAGTTTGGTATGATAACAATTTAATTAATCTTTCTGGATCCGGACACGGAACGATTTTATATAATGTTTATTTTGCTCTTACTCACATTCTGTAAAGAGATTTTATTTAAGCCCTCCAATTAAAATATTTTACTGTTCGTTCCAAGGCAGTGCTTCTTTTGTGGATCATTTATGTTATTTCTGTCTTGTATTTGTTATGCATTTGTGCACCTCTGTTTATTGATGCCTTGTGGTCACTGCTGGGACCTCTTGGCTCTCGTTTGTGATGTCTAATTATGAATTTGTCACTTTCCCATGGGTATCCTGGGTCAGGTGTGGTGCTTGATTATGTATCGATTCCTGATCTTTCCCTTCTTTGTTACTTTTAGTAAAAGCCGATACTTGGTTGGGCGTGACTTAGCAAAATGTGTGTACGAACAAATGTGCCACAGAAAATGTTTTTTTCTTTTGTTTAAATAACTAGTCATCTGTATTCAATGGCAGAAAAAGAGAGAAAGAATGTTTTGGAGGTAAGAAATCATACAGATCGCGTTGTTTCATTCCTAATTCGTCTGTTGAAGCGAAAAAAATGTTGCGTTTCGTCCCCAAAGCAGTTCGTACTCAGTCCATTGGCTTTATTCATTCTGCTTGTCGTTTCCGCTAAATGTCTGCTGTAAAGGGTGGCGGCACTCAAGGCCTCTGTCCTGTCAAGATTAAAATTTGAAAAGAAAGTTTCTACCAAGATACAAGAAACTTTATTTAAAGTCGGCATTCAATTTTAACATATCAAACATTAGCCAGCAAGGCTATTTTACTGACACACAAAGTGAAAGACTGTACAAGTATATTTTCTATTGTTAAAATATATATTATGAGCATATAAATAAGAGATCCTTCTTTGCGATCTATCAAGGGGAAGGAATTGATGAAACTCGAAAAGTGGGATAAAAGGGGCTCAAGAGACCCTGATCACCATGAAGGCTGCATGGTTTCAAGGCTCTTAGGCGAAAGACGAAACCTAGATAGGGTGCAGATAGACCAAAAGATGAGGTCGCTCAGAAGAGAGCAGACCTTATCAGCTTTATATAATACACCTATAATCTATTCAGGCTTCCAGATAAGAGCGCCCGTTGGAAAACCTTGTGGGTACTCAAAAGAACCGTCTCAATGAGACGGTCCTTTCGAGCACCCAAAACACATTTTCAATATTGGTGAGAAAAAAATATGTTGTGGGTACAAAAAAGAACCATTTCATTGAGACGGTTCTTTTGAGCACCTAAGAAGACACATGCTTGATATTGGCAAGAAAAATCATACCAAATTTACGCTTATAAAATTATAAGAACTATGGATTATAGTGGCACTTTGGAAGCTTAGCAAAAAGCTTAAATTAGATTAGGCATTTAATTAATTAAAATAACTTAAAATGTCCACCCCTTTAATTTTCATCTTTTGACAGATAGATCTATACTAAAAAGTTTTCAAAGATTCAAAATCAGTAAGCTTGATGTTTTATATGTTAATTACATTTGTGGAAACTTTACATTTTAGTCACTCAACCTACTGTCGTGCCAGCCAAGAGTGACAGTGACGTCGTGTTTTGCTTACAATTGTTAAGTAAAACATTAACTTTTACACTCCACTTGGGCTAATGCGAATCGACAGATAACGTATTAATCCTATCCTGTTCCAATGATCTATCGATTCTAAGTCCCTGATAACTTTGTAAACAAAACGTGGCATCACTGTCACTCTTGGCTGGCAGGATAGTACATCGTGAGACGTTTACATTGGAGAAGATAGTGCCACAAGGCCTGATACGGAATTTCACATCGATAACTTTTTATTTTTAATAGACCCCTTTCACATTGTTATCTCCCTTAGCAATCGCTCTTCAATTGAAAAATCGATAATGCCGTTTTTGAAAATGAAGGGGCAGATTGCTTATTAGTGATCATTAGTTACATTGGCAAAACACATAGTGATGCTTTATAAGCCGATTGTTTTGGCCTTTCACTGATAGAATAAGATATCTTTTTCTAGGAATTAGATAAATTAGTGTTTTCATTTACATATTTTATAAATTTTCAGTATTTATAGCTTTATTTAGTGCAAAATGTACTTTGATCTCGAGCTAAAATCTGCTTCGTCAGGCACGAAATCGCTTCCACTTCAGGCAGGAAATCGCAAAAACTTTTTGAAACACATGCCAACTAATAGGACACACGAGTCTGTTATGTGACTATCAACAACTCAGACGAGCCTGGGCAAATGCACAGTCTCACCAGGGCATTTGCTGCTCGCACACACATCGGATCCAATGTTGTGTCTGAGTGCACATAAAGAAAGACGGTGCATGTGGTAAACAGAGGCTCAGACAAAAAACAGACCTAAGTGTTCCAGCCCCACTAGATAAGCAGGCAGTAGCGCACACATGGTACTGCATGCTACCAAATAAACGTGCGTGTATGGCCATAATGACTAAGCATATGCGATAAGTGTGGAAATCGAACAGTAATTACCTCCAATCATATTCCCATTAAATGACATCATTTCTACACAATGTCCGCTTATGCGCAGGCTAGCGGGAACCATCGCTGCTCGCACACACAAATTATGGATGTAGATGAAGACTCATATCTATGTTTTTAAAACACCAGTCCACTGGTTAAGACTGTGTGGCGCTTTTTACGTATATGTGATAATAAGTACAAATTAGAGAATCACTTCATAAATCAATCATACCCGTGCGAGGCACGTGTGCTTTTATTGCTTTTAAAGGGCCCCAGGCATAGAATTAAAGGATAGGATGCACAGTGGGAGATATTAAAATGGGCCTCGATTGCGACGCGAGAAAGCCTGATTTTTGTGCATGCGAACAATAAAGGCGCAGGCCTGTCTTCGTATCCACGCAGTCTGATCAGCGCCTTTATTGTTCACTTGTTGCAAAGTATAATATCTGAACTTGCTTACTGCAAAATTTCATTTTTAGCTTGTCTCTGTAGCTGAACAGACTGGTTTGAGACTTACTCAGTCAGAAACCAGCAAGACAGCTTTCTCGCGGGATGGCCTTTAAAATGTATCTTACCACTTATTTTAACCAGAAAGACCCTGTTTAGAGGCCAAGTGTGTGGAATGTAATCATAGACCATGTATACATTGAATAAACATGAAGCTAACCAGACTCTGACTCTTCACTGCTCGCAAACGCATAGTATGGAAGGAAATAATTGATACAGTGTATGTTATAATGTATGACCAACACAGTAATGCACCCGCTCATTTGGAAAAAATGCAGTCGTGGATATGCTTAAAGATATCTTTCTGATCTCAAATATTCAGAAGATTGGAATCAATCGCTTATTTTTGTAACATTTATCATTTAATTTTGCTATTTGTCAAATCTTTATTTGCGATTTTTTTTTAAATTGTTTTCCATATTCCATTGTGTATTGTAAGGCAGCCGTATAAAGGTTGCCCCTTAAAGTGTTTTCTCATGGAGATAAGGCGGAACGAGACACTTTGGCACATGCGCACTAACAATGTGAAAAGAGTCTATTAAAGCAAACTACTGTATCCTTAAAACAGGAGCTTTCCTATGTGTCATTGTATCCATTTAAACAATTCTCAGGACCGCACTTCCAGTTAGCAGTGGTTGTCAAGTACTGCTGAATATGAAAACCACATGTTTTATCGATATTTCGATTTTTGTGTCTCCCTCAAGATAACCTTCAAAAAATGGCAAAATCATAGTTTGTGGTAGGCTGCAACAATCATAACACAATGAAAGACGAGAAAATACAGGTCTTTAGCTGAATTTAGCTCCAAATTATTATGTCAAACGCTTAGAAATATCGATCTTTGCAGTCACATTGGTGTTGCGTGAATTCGTATATAGACACTAAATGTCAACAGTTAAGCAACAACAATTTTAAAAGACCATTTCAGTACAGATATGTTTGTCGCAGTGCACATAGATAGATAGATAGAAAGATAGATAGATAGATAGATAGATAGATAGATAGATAGATAGATAGATAGATAGATAGATAGATAGATAGATAGATAGATAGATAGATAGATAGATTAGTCACTGAAATATCCTGAACTTTCAATGAAAAGTGAGTACAGTATGGGTTGTTATACACTATGGATTTTTTTATGTCAATTTCTTTGGGTAGCTCAATTTCATAAATGTGGTCTTCACAAGGAGTGTAGATATTCATGACTGCAAAGCCATCTATCATGTCACATCTCAGCAGACTGCCTTCTGTTTGTTTGTTTGTATTGTTGCTTTACGTCCCAGTCAACAGCTATGGTCATTGTTGGATGGTCAGTTCACCTAACCATGCACACTTTTTCCTGGGCAAGCTTGAACAAGCGGTTAACCAGTACTTCGTGCACATACTTTTGCTTGTAGCTGACAGCAACCCTTCTTAAATGATTCAGCGGAAGGGAAAATGATGGTAAAAATTGTTTCAGGATCAATCTCCACAAAAGTATGGGACCGGGTCAGGATCGAACTCATGACCCCTGCAAGCACATTATCGACTGTGCTATTCTGCCCGGTAGACTGCCCTCTGTAGTTGTATCATGTTTCATCTTAACAGACTGCCCTCTGTGGATACTATAGTCTCAAAAATAAAATAAATATTAAATCACAAACTGGTGTATCATGTTTCAACTTGGCAGACTGCTTTCAGTTGGTAGAGTTGCAAATCAGTGTAGCAGGTTTCATCTCGGCACATTGCTCTCTGTTGGTAGAATCGCAATCTGTGTATCATGTTTCAGCTCAGCAGACCGCACTCTGTAGATAGAGTTGCAAACTGTTATATTATGTTTAATCTCAGCAGACTGCCCTCTGTAAACCGGTTTCTCATATTAATTCTCAGCAGATTACTCTCTGTAGATATGGCTGGAAACCGATGTATCACACTATACTCAGCAGACTGCCCTCTGTAGATAGATTTGCAAACCTGTTTATCATGTTTCATCTCAGCAGGCTGCTCTCTGTTGATAAGAGCTACAAACTTTGTGTATCATGTTTCTTCTCAGCAGAATGTCCTCTGTAGATAGAGTTTCTGTTGTGAGCTGGTCTATGATGTTACATCTCAGCAGACTGTTCTATGTACTGATGTATCATGTTTACAAAGGTTAAAGGCAGATGACGATTTCAGGTAAAGCTTCTATGCAGAGAGGAAATACACAGGACAGAATGTCAGGCCTGATCTGAGTCCAAATTGTTTGAAATGGATATCGGCAGATAACAATGTCACATGAAAATTTAACGGAAAGTTAAAGTACAGGTTCAACTTCAACTTGTCGTAACCTCTAAAGTGCCAAACATTCTGAACCTCGATAAGGCCTGGACAAGAAATTGGGCCTGATCTGGGTCCAAATTGTTTGGAAGGGTTATCAGCAGATGACAATGTCATGTACAGATGTAACACAAAGTTAAAAAACATCGGTTTAACTCCAACTTGTCATATCCTTTCAAGTGCCAAACATTCTGAACCCCGATAAGTCTGGACAAAATGTCGGCCTGATCTGGGCCCAAATTATTTGAAAGGGTTATAAGCAGATGACAATGTCATGTAAATGTTTTTTGCTAAGTTAAAATACATAGGTTCAACTTCAACTTGTCATAAGCTCAAAAGTGTCAAACAGTCTAAAACCTGATAAGGCCCAGACAGAATGCCGGACTTGATCTGGGTCGAAACTGTTGTAAACGTTACAGATTTAATGCAAAGGGTAAACTGCAATGGTTTGACCTAAAGTTGTCAGAACCATAAGGGTTAGGCCAACCTTAGAAATATTGTTGTTTCCCCTTGGAGCATTCTGCAATACTTTTGACCTGCATTAAGTGATGATTTGTCATGAAAGCAATTTTTACTCTTCTTGAGAGTGGTTGTTTTAGGCAGGTTTTTCTGCACGCAAACAATTTGTTTGACTCGAGACTGAAGGGCCGCGGGTTCGAGCCTCACCTGCGTCACTGCGTTGTAGTCCTTGAGCAAGACACATTTATCCTAGCTTAGTACTGGTTCAACCCAGGAAGGCCCTTCCCTTTATAACTGAAAGATTGTTGATGGGACATAAAGAATCAAATCAAACAAACAAAACAAACAATTTGCTAAGAATATATTTTAAAGATAACTGTTTACAATTGACAATTCTCTAAGTTTGCAATGAAATTTAAAAAAAAATCTTAACAAAAGATTGTTATAGAATTTTTTGTGTAGGGACTTTTTACAGGGTCAATCGGGTAAGGGAAAAAAAATAAAATTTTGATTTAGGCCAATATCAGGCCTCTATGGCTGTTTTCCCAGACACCATGTATTCAGGGAGGTTCAAAATTGATAACTTTTTCAAACATCTAACTTTTGTCACAGCATCCAGATAATCCAAGTATTGCATGCTTGGATCCAGAGGGGAGACCAGACCCCTTTGAAAAGCACAAGTTATATGGGCTTAGATAGGGAATTATTAAGCACCTGGATACCCCCCCCCCCCCCCTCTGGAAAAAGTTGGACACCATCCTTACCACTGGAAGAATTGATGGACCCCCTCTGGAACCATGGAAAATTAACATTCTATAAAATAAGTTGAGGACAAAAAAATTTTTTTATGGCAGATACACCTTGAATCCACCCTCCCGGACGAGAACTCTTGGACCCCTGCATGTATTGATATTGTTGCTTCATATGGAAATCCATATAAAAATTGCTGAGAACATTTTTTGAAAAGGATAGCTTTTATGACAGGTTGCATGATTGTACCAAAGGTGTTGAGTGTCAAACTTGGAGGTGTGAGAATGTCAGAATTCACATTCAAAATAGTCATTTATCTATCTAGAGCTTGATAATGTCTCGGGATAGAATTTCAAGTCTGTTCTTTTATTGTTAAAGCTCCTCCATTTTTGGGCCATACATTAATTTATTTATTTTTTTTTAATTTTAACCTGTGACCTTTTAATATCTATACAATGCACAATCCCAACTTCATTTTATAAAAATCTATGGGATGTTCTATTGGTCTAAAAAGAGTTAAGGGGATCATTTGTGTGAAATTATTTACAATTGGCGCAGGAATTCAGCTCAATTCATTTGGAAACAACATCAGGGGAATTCTTATTTTGGTCAAAATTAGACATTTCAAAGTGCTGATCTGACCTTGAAATTAAGGTTAATGAATTGAACTTAAACCTAATACCCCTCCCCCTACCCTCCTAACTATCAAAGGCCCTGATAAACAAAAATTTGAGCCTTTTCAGAATAATTATGTGCTTTGTGTTTCAGAAGAGCCGGCTCATTGAGACGCTTCTTTTGAGTACCCACGTTGGCACAACATATGTTTTATTTTTAGAAAAATGAAATATGATTTTCAAATATGCTCACTTATCTGGAGGCTTGAACAATGTTTCTATCATTGGTTTTGCAGAAAATGTGCGGAACAGAAGCTACACCCTCTAAGCTACATAGATGGTGACATGGACTCACAACACCAACAGGATCAGCACAAAAGCCGATATGTACCCCACATAATTTGTGTCAGTGGTTTAGGAACAAAGATGTCTGTTTTGTTTGCTTGCTTAATAAAAAGGGTAAGTAAATTACCCCTATATCAGCTAGTGATAATTTTGTCATCTGCTGATGTTCTATGCAAACAGTTTGGAAGGCCTCCAGTAAAATATTTTACTGACCGTCCCAAGGCGGTACTTCTTTTGTGGATCTTTTATGTTTTTTCTGTCTTTCGTTTGCTATGCCTTTGTGCACGTCTGTTTATGTGTGCCTTGTGGTCACCTGCTGAGAAAGGGCTGACCTCTTGGCTCTCGTTTGTGGTGTCAGGCTGTGAGTTTGTCACTTTCCCATTGGTATCCTGGGTCAGGTGTGGTACTTGATTGTATCGATTCCTGATATTTGCACCCATACTTACTTTAATACAGGGGTTGCCAGAGCTCATGATGAGAAATGTCTTTAAATGACATCTTCTCCTGAGCCAATGGTCCAAATTTTAAATAATTTCACAGAAATGTTCCTCATGATGCCCCCTACCAGAATTTCACAAACAGTTTTGCTCTACCAAAAAAGGGGTTGGCATACAGTTTGGACCCAGATCAGACTGGACACAAAATGTTATCATTAGTGTAAAACTTTGATGTTTTTTTCCCTTTAAACAAATTATTATTCATACATTACAAGTTAAAACTTTTGTAAAATGCTTGCGATCTTTCAGCATTTTTTTGTGTGAGTAACACCACAGAAGAATAAAAAACATGACAGTCTTTTAAAGTATGAAAGAACATAAGGGGTATAGATTAACTTAAGGGTGAGCAGCTTACAGACAACAGCAAAAGCATGAACAAAATTATCAATCATGCTAAGAGTTAAAGCATTCATAGTTAAAGCATAAAGAAAAATCACAAAAAGTCCAATTTTTGAAGGTTTACCATTGCCCTGTTTAATACACAGGCAATGAAGGTCTAGGTCAAGTCCATTTTATCAGACAATGTCATTTGTTAATCACCTTGCACACAGTTAGGACCTAGATCAGCACTTATTGAAAGTCAGTCCTGGTCTGCGTCCAAAATGTTAGACATTCTAATAACTAGTGTTTGAAAAAAGTTAATTTTGAAAAAAAGTCAGCAGACTACATAAAGCATGAAAAGCATTCAACAACTTAAAAAAGATCTTTCTGGTTTAAATGATCAAGCAGTGGCAGACCCAGAGGAGTTTCAGGGATTCCCTCAAACCCCCTCCCCCTCCCCCTCCCCCCCATTTTTAAATGTCCTATGAAAATGAAATAATTGGGTCTCAGTGAGACCAAATTATTTCTTTTTCATAGAATACTTAGGAAAAATGAGATAAAATCAGCAAAGCGAACCCCCACACCTTAATATATTATGAACCCCCTTTGTGTGATGTACATTATATATCTATATATATCTTGTAATGTTCTATGTTTATAGTTATTGTTTGTCAAAATTGACCCGAGACATATGAATTTTCATTGTCCTTTCATCCAATCTTCGGGAATCATCGTAAAAAGTGAGCTTTAGATTGTGGTACAATTACTTGTAATACATATGAATGAAAGAATTCTACAATTTCTCGATAGCTTAATGGGTACATTTAACAGGATGTGTTTAGCATTCAAAAGATGTGGGTTCAAATCTGGTTCTATTTCATTTTTTTTTTTTTTTTAGTCTTTTCATTATTTTGTTTGTTAAAGGTGCATAGTCTGTAACTTTGATCTTTTAATTTTAGAAATAATGTTTCTAATTTTCAAGAACACAGTTAAAAAACTCAAATTCAGGTATACATTTAACCAATTTAGTAAATCTTAACAAATTATCAGTATCGATCAAAACAACAGCATTTATGTTAAAAATTAACTGCCTATAATTATTGGAGGTACGCAAATAATTACCAATAAGGGAAAAAACAGCTGTTTTAATAAGATAATTCACTTTATCATGCAGTTTGTGAAAATATAACTTAATTTTACTTTTACAAATGATTTAAAAAGAAAAGATTTTTTTCGAAAAACGTTCATAGTTGCAGACTTAGTCTCTTTAAGTCTTTTTTTTAAATTTTTTGCACAAATGGATAATATATAATAACTATAAAAATCTTATCAACTACAACTAGCACAGTGCATGATTTCAATATAAGCTCACATGTAATTAACACTTTGTATGCTGGGTCATTTTAATACTTTTATGTCATCAGCAGACTTTTTTCCAAAGTCAACTTTTTCAATAAACTTTTACAGAAACCCTATCAGACGATGGC
Source organism: Loripinus fragilis (assembly GCA_964019695.1). Lineage (NCBI taxonomy): Eukaryota > Metazoa > Mollusca > Bivalvia > Lucinida > Lucinidae > Loripinus > Loripinus fragilis. The sequence continues at coordinate 96,596,412 of OZ026524.1, forward strand.
AAACGGTCTGTATCCAGTTCAGGACCGATGTTTTGTCGGTACTGACCAGGGTCCAAACTGTTTGCAAAGACTATCAGCAGGCAACAAAAGTAGCCGCTGGCAAAGAAAGAGTGAATAAAACCGAGGGAATTAATACTGAATATCCAAATGAAAAGATGTAAAGATAATCAGAAGGTGGCATAAAATATATGAACAACTTTGACTTAAAAAGAATGCATACATTGGACAGTCATAAAAATGTCTCCCACCCAAAGATTTGATCCAGGTTTGGGTGATCTTTTTCAAATTGTGAACTAACCACTAGGCTATCAGACCATATAGATTTAAGAATTGACATTATCTTAATAATCTTAAGTAAGTAAGTAAAGTCTTTATTTAAAGAGGGTGACAACATTTAGTAGTACAACTAATCTTCCATGAGGCCCTCAAAATAACTAATATGTACACACATAAAAAACAACAATTCCACACAAACTATCAAATTAAATTGTTTAACCCTGTACTGCTGAGCACTATCTACAATCAAAAAATCACAAACAGGTAAATATACAGATGTCTGCAAATTATAGCTCAATATGGCCATGTGACTTATTATATGTCCACTTTCAAATTTTATCATACTGTCTCTGATCAAGTATTAGCTGTATTCCACCCTATAAGTGCACTTTGTCTATAGTCTAACTCTTCAATGCTAACTATAATAATAATAAAAATAATAATAATAATAGTAATAAAATAATGAAAATGTCCAGTTATCTATTTTTCATATATATACAGAGCTTTAAATAAGCTTTATTTTCAAAAAAGTACTGTACTTGTCCATTTTTTAAAAAAAGGTGTAACAAGAAATTTTTATGAGTACTGACTGTTCGTCTTAAAAAAACATACAAAGTAATTATTCCAATTGAGCCTGGGCTTGCTGCGTGTTTTCTTAGGCTATTCATTAACAAAAAATGAAAACAGTAAGATATTTAATTTCTCTTTGGTAGGTTTTGGTTATACAACTAAGCCGCAATGGGGATGGGGGTAGGATGTGAGAGATGAAGAATTTTTGGAAAAAATAGTGCCAATTGGAGCATTATGAGTCCCCTTTAGGTAGCTTAAATTGTATGCTTTGGGAGGGGGTTGTGTGGAATTTAAAATAGCTAAATTTTGGCAAGACCGTAAACTGAATGCAAAACTGTGGATCCTGATCAGCTGATCAGTATCCACACTGTTATTGTTTCTAAAAACGGGATATATCTAGGTTCAGCAGGACAAGGGTTAATTTGATATTTACACAAGTGCATTTTTTATTAGTAACCATATTTATCTTGACAAGCATCCATTTCTATTTTACTCTGCTTGCTGGATTTTTTTTTATATTTTTGTCATCTGCTGTCTTTTTATTAAAATTGATTTACTATATTGTTCTCAGAGAGTCAAACAGATTGGACTAAGATCTGGCCGAATATTTTGTCGGTCCTGATCTGGTTCCAAAACTGTTTGCAAAGGTTATCAGCAGACAACAATTGCAGGCAAAGAGTAATTTCAGCAGTGTATATCTAACCAACTTGCAGGGTTCCACTTATTAGTATGCATTTACAAGCAGAGTAGAAAACAATATACATCCTGATCAGCTGGCTTCAGGACCAGGTATTTTGTCATCTGCTGTCTTTTCTAAATTCATGTACTATATAGTTCCTTCATGATCACCATCAGAGAGTCAAACAGTTTGGATCCAGATCAGGACTGACATTTTGTCAGTCCTGATCTGGTTCTAAAACTGTTTGCAAAGGTTATCAGCAGACAACAATTTCAGGCAAAGAGTAACTTCAGCAGTGTATATCTGACCAACTTGCAGGGTTCCACTTATAAGTATGCATTTACAAGCAGAGTAGAAAACAATATACATCCTGATCAGCTGGCTTCAGGACCAGGAAAATTTTAAGGTATTTTGTCATCTGCTGTCTTTTCTAAATTAATTTACTATATAGTTCCTTCATGATCACCATCAGAGAGTCATACAGTTTGGATCCAGATCAGGTCTGACATTTTGTCGGTCCTGATCTCAGGTTCTAAAACTGTTTGCAAAGGTTATCAGCAGACAACAATTTCAGGCAAAGAGTAACTTCAGCAGTGTATATCTAACCAACTTGCAGGGTTCCACTTATTAGTATGAATTTACAAGCAGGGTAGAAAACAATATGCATCCTGATCAGCTGGTTTCAGGAACCAGCTGATTCGGATCTATACTGTTTATGATCAAGGTCGGAGTATTTCAAGAAAAAGCACGAATATCACCAAGATTTTGGCGAAAATTAATCAGTCTCATGTCAATTTGGGCAGTTTGAAATAAGAACTATATAAAGAATAGACATAGCTCCAGATAAGGATTGGAGGCAATTGGGTATTTACCCACCTCTTTTTGGCTTAATTGGGTATTTCAAAATTTAAATTGGGTATTTTAAGTTTTTGTATTGGGTATCCATCTGAAAGCAAATAAGCAATAAAAGCGGGCCTTGTTTCTCTTGATTTTTTTGTTTACTTTCGGTTTCACTTTCAGAAAGCACACTGGCAATATAAGTATATCTGAGATCGCTTTTTCATACTTATTTCGAAAAACCAACGTATCTATCAAGTCATCTTTGATTCTTCAAACCACCAATGCAGTATTAGGGTTAGTTACGATATGATATTATTCAATTGCTCTGGGGCTTTTTCGCCCACGTTACGCCATTGTTACTGTAAAGCCAGACGTATGTCGTTATTGTGTAAATATTGGGTATAGCTAAACAGCGCCAAGAATGTTCCTGGACTGGTTTACAATTTAATAAACTAGATTCGGCGCCACGTCGTCTATAAATTTGTACCCAACAATAGCTTGAGATGCGAAAAACGACAATCGGAAACTGAATACTATAGCGTCATACGCTACGAAAAAGTTCGGAATTGAGTATCAAGGATTTTTATTGCGTTTTTGTACGCACAGAAATGAATTTAATTGCGTTTTCACGTTCACGAAATTGCGTAAATACGCAATACGCAGCCTTATCTGGAGCTATGAATAGAATAGGATGGACAGTTCGTTTCTTTCTGGATCTAAAAATAACAACTCGTATCATTTTACCTATTCTTGTTAGTGCTTAGCCACCTCTGTCATCTGCTGATAACCTTTGTGGACAATTAGAAAGGAGGCAGACTGTTGGTCCTGATCTGGGTCCAAACCGTTTGACTCTCTGATAGTGTTCCTGAAAGAAATTTTGTTAAAAAGTTAATTTTGAATGCTAAAAGTCAGCAGACAACAAAAAAGCATGAAAAAAGCTTGAAAATAAATGATCGAAAAAGATCTTTCTGTCTTCTGTCTTAATAATCTACTATAGAACAGATTGTCATTCTAAAAGTGTTACTGAAAAATACTTTTGAGAAAGTCAATTTCTAAAAAGTCAGCAGACCGCAAAACATTAATGTGGGCATGACCAGATTGGTCTGGAAATTTATTGTTCATCTAAATTGAAGGATGTTTTTGTTGTTACCATGACAACAAATAGTAGGTTTTGACCACATGGTGAGTTGCTATCACCTAGTGACTTAATAAACACAGAATTTTCAGGTTTATTACTGAAATGCACATACTAGCTTTAACTAAATGGGGTAGATACAGATTAGAAGCCACTAACAGTTAAATCTTCAAGTCATGTCCTTTAAGAAAAAAGTGTCCTGGAATTACCTTTTGAATATATTATTTTGTTCAGAGAACCAAATAAAAATAGTCCTTGATCAGACTGCTCTTCTTGAAGTATGCTGATCTGAGACTATTTTTTTAATAAATGCTTATTTACTGATCTCCAATGTTTAATTCTTTGTTTCAAATAGTTTGGATCCAGATCAAGCCTGGAAGTTATAAATTAAAAAAAAAATGGGCCTGTTTTAACAAATTATTTTTTTAAGGTATGTCAATTTTTTTATAAAGCTTCAGCCTAGTGCCTAAATACAATGCAAGAATAAACAACAATGAGATCTAGCAGGAAAAGTTTATTATCATAATTATTACACATGCATACCTTGAAACATTCAACTCATAATATGGGCCAGTACATGGGGTTTTGGTACATATAACATATCACAGGTTTATATAAACACAAATTTGCAGCGTAAAATTGTAAATATCACCTTACCTTTAATTCTTAGCATATGATTTGGGTGTCAAAAGAACCGTCTCATTGAGACGGTTCTTTTGAGTACCCACAACATATGTTTTGGTTTTAAAATAAGAAAAGTATTTTTTTTTTTGGTACACACTCTTAACTAAAGGCCTGACATATGCTGCCAGTGAAGGCTCAGACAAGCCTGCACATGTACAGTACTCCACATTGTGCACTGTAAACATGACCAGTGACCTTTATAAGAGTGACTAGAAACTCCAATAAAATACCAATACTCAACTCAAATAACACTGTCGTGTATCTTACACAGGTAAAGGAGGGAAACTCGATATCATTTATCTACACGATTGGCTTTTATCGCTGTTTTGGAATACACAGCGTAATTTCTCTATTATGACAAGGGGAATTTCATTATTTTTGCAGGTGCAAGTTCTTCTATTGTTTTGGTATTCTAGCTAGCTACACATAAACACAAGTCCCATTTCTATTCAATCTTTATTTACATATAGCCAGGGGGCACAGCCCCCTGCACACTGGAAAGTACTTTAACTTTACATATTACATTTCTGCACAGTCATCAAGTATATGATTTTTGATGTTCCCTGTTCAAAAGTAAAACTTATTCTGTCTTCTTTCTCAGAGCCAATTCATGTTTTACAGATCAGTCAATCATGCAATTTGCTCTGAGCTAGTATCTTTCAAATCTTACTAATTTTATTTTTATTGAGGAAATAGAAATAACAGGTTTGAAATTATTACGTAGAATATAGATTGTGTATTTCCTTGAGAATACCTTAAAAGCTGTACAATCTTTAAAGTGCTAATTTTTATCAGTGACAAAATTAAGGAAATATTAAAATCATTAAACCAAAATTTATGTAGAAAATCCCTGTGATAATATTCCCCGACTTTTAAATTGTGATGTCCCCATCACAAACTTTATTCAGAAGTAATTATTATTTTTAAAATGTAAACAGTTCTTATGATGAAATATTGGTCAAATTTCTCATTTACTAATAATGAACTTTTATCTTAAAAATGACTCTGGCTCAGCTAATATGACACATCTTATGATAACATTTTTGCTTTCAATCATAATACTAAGTATTTTATTGTGTCATTACACTATTTTATTTCTATATTAACACCTTCCAGTGTTTTATCCAATGAATGCCTCCCTCTTACCATCTGTCTGATTCACATTTCTTCTTTTCTTTTAGTGATTTTATCAGCAAATGCGTAATTCAGGCACCATTATATATTTTTGATTGACAAGCAGTTATTTTATACATAAATATATACATAATAGATCAGCCAGATTCTTTTATCTTCAATAATAATCAGATAATATGCATTTAATTATTATCTATCAAGTCATCACACATTAAGTAAAAATTAAGCCTGACTCTAGCAAGAAACCATGTAAGTAAATCAAAAGATGATCCAGGAACGCTGCAGGAAACCTGAACACGCATAACCCCGGAAGACTGTACTAGACTTTATTTATTTCAATAATTAAGTTTTTTTATTGCCTTTCTCTCTTTTCACTCACACCCTTCTTTCACACGAAAAAGTTTGTCTTTACAATCCCAGGATTATGATCCCTTGTATTTAATTACAAAATATCTATACTAATTACTGGCTTAAGTGGCTTTACAATATCAGCATTAGCAAAATACATTTTGAATTGCCATTTACTATTATTTTATATAAAACATAAAATTTTCTTCAATTAATCTTGGTTAAGTAATGCACTATTAAATGGATAAGCATGCAAAATAACTTATATAACTGGTCATTCAATAATTAAGTTTTATATGTGTTTTTAACATTATATTGGGAAACTCGCTTAATTAGAGAGATACGTCAATATTAACAATTAATTTCAAATTTTTAATTAAGAGTTTAACATTATGATTTATCAAGAACTTAGATTAAAAAAAATACTATTTTAGATATTCCTTTCATTTCCATATTTTAGGATTTCTTGAATGAAATATTTTTTAAATAGTCATTTAGTTCAAATGAGAAAAAAGTTATTTTTGACTCAATCATTTAGCTTTTTAAGTATAATTAAGTAGATCAAATTGTTCTGGTGACTGTGCAGAAATGCTTTGCATTTTAACATGGAACATAAATACATACATGTACATTTGACATTTAAACAATACAAGCAAAACAATAGAAATACCAAGATGAAAATTAAGCAGTAAAGTTAATATCATTTTTGTAGTTTAATCCTTTGGTTTGATTCACACCATTTTCTTCAAGTTTATACAGATATTAATTTCCATATTCACACATTTCCGTCACTTCTAAGTTCAAAAATTTTGTCCAAAGAGTTTGTGTCCATGTCATCTACTTCACATCCATGAGGGTAATTCCAAAATTGTCAAGACACAGTCTATTGTTCCAAAGTCCATTCTCCTGTTTTGTATTCTTTTGCATCCAGCAGTTGCTCCAACAATGCAGTACTTCTTAACTATGGGGAATGTTCGAGGTAGCGGGAGCGTGTAGTGAGCTAGAAAGTCACTAAGCCAGACTCTCCACCATATTATGACAAGGGGAATTTCATTATTTTTGCAGGTGCAAGTTCTTCTATTGTTTTGGTATTCTAGCTAGCTACACATAAACACAAGTCCCATTTCTATTCAATCTTTATTTACATATAGCCAGGGGGCACAGCCCCCTGCACACTGGAAAGTACTTTAACTTTACATATTACATTTCTGCACAGTCATCAAGTATATGATTTTTGATGTTCCCTGTTCAAAAGTAAAACTTATTCTGTCTTCTTTCTCAGAGCCAATTCATGTTTTACAGATCAGTCAATCATGCAATTTGCTCTGAGCTAGTATCTTTCAAATCTTACTAATTTTATTTTTATTGAGGAAATAGAAATAACAGGTTTGAAATTATTACGTAGAATATAGATTGTGTATTTCCTTGAGAATACCTTAAAAGCTGTACAATCTTTAAAGTGCTAATTTTTATCAGTGACAAAATTAAGGAAATATTAAAATCATTAAACCAAAATTTATGTAGAAAATCCCTGTGATACTATGTTTATCTAAACTTTTAACACCTTTATAAACACCGAAATTATATAATAATGATAATTATGAATCATTGGACATCTTAGTTAATGAATATTGATAAATCGAGACACAGATATAGCCATGTTTGAAGCTTTATTCGTCAGAGTGAAAGAGGTATTTTTGAAGCCATTTTTTGCAGATTTCCGCAACTTTCTTAAAATCGGCCGTTATTTACACGGTCATAACTCAATCGGATTAGTTTTTACATTGCAGAAACAAAGCATTTAGCAATATTTCATACATGTTTTTTCGATTGTTATTAACAATATTTATCAATAAGCGATATTAAAGACGAAGTACGCTCTTTAAAGTACCTATAAATGCAGCAGTCTAACAAGCTGCAATGCCATTTTGAGTGTGTACAATAAAAAGCGCACCAGGCGTTAGTCACGTGACACATGCCACGACATACCTATATGGCTGAAAAATGAAGTGTCCAGTCACTCTAATATAGGTCACTGACATGACCTATAACCTCAAAAAAATCAATAATCCTATAGGAGTCTGTATGTATCTGCCTTTGTTTACATCCATGGCGTGGAAGTTTATCTGCACAGTGTGTAGTACTGTGTACGCAGTCTTGCTACAGCCTTCAGTATTTTGAGGCTAACTTTCTATTTATCCTGAAAACTTTTTCCCATGTACTACACAAAGTTAACTCTGTTTCGCCAAACAGTAGATTTGATTCTGATTCAAATGAACTCTAAATTGCATGCTGTTTTTTTTTTTTTCATGCTTTTTTGTGTTCTGACATTTTTCAAAATTCACTTTTTCAAAAAATTATTTCAGTGTCAAACAGTTTGGATCCAGATCAGGCCCAATGTTCTAGCGGGCCTGATTTAGGTCCAAACTGCAAAGATCATCAGCAGATGACAAAATTCGCCGCTGGCAGTCTCTCACTAGGATTTTGACAATAGGAGTAAAATTGCTGTTTGCCAGAAAAATTTAGAGTTTTTACCAATCTTTTCTATTGGCACTTTAGAAAAAGTTGGAGTCAGAATCAAAAAGTTGGAGTAAAATAATCCAAATTTGGAGTTAGTGAGAACTGCGCTGGCAAGCAAAGTGTTAATACTACCCATGAAAGGCCAAAACAACATGCATTGAGTTCATTTCATGTGCAATAGGTTAATGGATACCCCCTATCTTTCACTTGTATCTTTTTATACAGTCAACACAGACATACAAGAGTACACACACACAATAAGAAGGTTAAACAAAAATGGCCTTAACCATTTTCTGCCATTCTCTACAAATGCCGTCTGATCTCAACTGCTATTATGTACTTTGGTAGACTTTATACTTCCTAGAGAACAATGGATCAGAATCTCAGGCCTTATGTAAAGAGTAACAAGAAATTGGATATTCAAAAGAACCCTCTCAATGAGACGGTTCTTTTGAGCACCCAAAACATTCGCAAAAAATATAGGTAAGAAAATATTTACAATTTTACGCTGAAAATTTTTGGTTTATCTAAACATGTTATCTATATGTCTTTGCTTTCTTCAGCAAATTATTTATTGATAACAAGACAGATTACTTCAGATCATCATTTGGAAGATTCAATTTCATCAATACAGCACTAAAAGAGTTGGGTCCCTTTTTGTTTGATATGCTTATACCGGGCATACACATTAAATGGAATACAAGGAGCAAGGCTACCTAATACTACATAATAAAATAATCAATGAAATGATGGACGGACAACAGAAAATTTCTAATCATTTGAACATGATAAAATTAAAAGATCAATGGTCAGTTGTTTGAAATAATACAGAGCTAACCCTTTTCCTGCTATTTATGATAAATGAGCCGGGACACGATTTCCAACAATGTGGCATTTTGAATAGTGTAGACTCAGACGAGCCTGTCCAGTCTCCTTTTAAGCTTAGAAACTCCAAAGGCTGTTCGGTCAGTAGCTTAACACTCATAGAATAATCAAGCGACTAGCAAAGGCTCTGATCAGACTGTGCATATGGGCAGGCTGGTCTGAGCCTTCCCTGGTTTCACATACCACATTTTTGGAAATATCATGTAGCGGCTAAAATATTGGCTGATTTTTTATCTGCTGATGTACTTTGTTGGCTTCTATTACAATATGAACCCATTTCAGACGGCTCCTCTGATCAGGGTTCATAGTGTTTGCTTCCATGAGAAAACTTGTCTTAAATGCATATGAATCAATGCAGCAGACATAATAAGCAGGCAGCATTTTCAGAATTTAAATACAACTTTACAACATTTCAACAAAATATAGCGAAAAAAAAAATGCTTTACTTTTAAACTCTCAGATGTTGCTATTATTGTGCTAATAAATATAATGCCAACAATGTTGGCATTTTAAAATTATGAGCATGATAAATTACATGCTCAGTTGATTTGAGCATGGATCAGGACTAGCCTGGACATTAAAATGTCTAATTTAAACTGCTTACAAGGTGAAAAAGTGGTAATAGTAAATTATAGGGTCGTGGGTTTCATTTAAAACTGAAATGTGTGATCACTAAGGTGGTATTCAGTGGCGGATCCAGAGTGTATTGTTTGAACCCCCTCCGCTACACCCACTTTAAAATATGCTATAAAATAATTTGGTCTCAGTGAGACCAAATTGTTTCATTTTCACAGGATATTTAATAAAAATGAAATAAATCGGCAAAGCGAACCCCCTCCCCCACATCTTTATATATTTGCGAATGTCAAGTCCTGTAAAGTCTGACCAGACTTCTCTGACCTTGGTAAACATAATATGCTAATGCTCAGCAAGGAACTAAAATTGCTGGACAAAACACAAAAGAGGAGAAAAAGTAAGCATTTTTTTATGTATATCTTTACATGCTGCATACTGTTTTGCGATTTTGTTGTCGTCTGCTGACTTCTTTCATTCAAAATATCTTTGTGGAACAAAATCAAGTTGTCAAACTGTTTGGATCAAGATAATTCTGTTGGTCCTGATCTGGATCCAAACTGTTTTCCAATATTATCAGCAGATGACAAAAGCTGCTGCTAGCAAGGAAATTGTTAAAGTCATGCCATGGTTTACCCTTGTCCTGCTGAGAAATCTACTTACTACACAGACTTGATTTCAAGATATTTTTCAACCTTTTCCTGTTGTAAATTAACAGAACCTATTTATACAGGAAAAAAAAATTGGTTGTTTGAAACTTGTCCTTCATATTGAGTATATAGTCTTATATTAATCTAAGTATATAAGTAGCTTCTTATCAATACTTTTACAGTATCTGCAATCAAAAAATTACAGATAGGTAAATACACAGATGTCGCAAATTATATCTCATTATGGCCAGGTAACTTGTTATATGTCCACTTTCAAATTTTATCATACTGATCAAGTATTGGCTGTATTCCACCCTAAAAGTGCACTGTGCCCTTAGAGCTAACTATGATTAATAATAAAAATAATAATAATAATAATAATGTCCAGAGTTATCTATTTTTCATATATGTACAGGGCTTTAGATAAGTTTATTTTCAAAAGAGTACTGTACTTGTCCATTTTTAAAAAAAAAAGTGTAACGAGAAATTTTTATGAGTCTTAAACACATACACCAAGAAAGACAAAGTAATTATTTCAATTGAGCCTGGGCTTACTGCTTGTTTTCCTAGGCTATTCATTAACAAGAAAGTAAACAGTATGGTATTTAATTTCTCTTTGGCATAGTAGGTTTTGGGTTTTGCAGGAATACAACTAAGCCGCAATGGGGATGGGGTAGGGTGTGAGAGATGAAGAATTTTTGGAAAAATAGTGCCAATTGGAGCATTATGAGTCCCCTTTAGGTGGCTTAAATTGTATGCTTTGGGTGGGGGTGGATGGGTGAGGGTTGTGTGGAAATCATCAAAATGTAGAATCTTCAGGAACTAGATGCTACTTAAAACCTCAAGAAAAAGAAGTCAGCAGATGACAACAAAAAGAAAAAGAATAAACAATTACATGTACCCAGAATGCAAAGAGTTTATAGAGATTCCAACCTGCAACTACTTCAAATACAATATGTGCAAATCCATGTTTATTGTAATCAGGATCTAAGATACCGAGTTATGCAGCATCTGAAAACTTATAAACAGTGTCAGACCATTAACAAGCATATGACAGCGAAAACAAAATTACTCCACCCCTCACTTCTCCACCCCCTGCATGCAAAGAATCAGTTTATAGTCTTAGAGGTCAATGTGGTTAAAACAGAGCATAAACTAATCAGCTTGCTGAGTAATTTTTCATGATTTTTTGTCATCTGTTGACTTATTTTAAATGAAATTTTCTAAAAATCTTTCAGCAGGGACATGCAGTGTAAAACATTTTGGATCTAGATCAGGTCCAAGGTTTTGTCTGGCTTGATCTGGGTTCAAACTGTATGAAAAGATCAGCAGCAGACGACTATTTGCCGCTGGTGAGCTAATAGTATACAAGTCACTCCGGTGTCCGTCCACAATTTTTTAGAAATTTTAACATACAAAATAGACAATCAATTTGTGTGTGATAATCCATCACAGATGATGTGGAGTTAAAAGCATTTTAAATGGTTTGGTAATTCAATTTTGGTAGTAAAAACTGATGACAAGACCCAGACTATAAGGGAGCATAATTATATCAGAATTAACACTTTCATTTTTATTCTTGCAGGTAACAAGGACAACCATAAAATCTCTTGTTGGTTTGAAATTCGCCAAGATCCAACTATTAGGACCTTGAGCTTTGGAAAAATCCCCATAGACTTATTATGGGAGACATGTTGTGACCCGTATTTACGCACATAGAGCGGATGTGGTAGGTATTTCCATTTTTGTTGGTGTTAATACTACATGTACATAGAAAAACACACTGTATGCCAAAGGGACTATAGAATTCAATTGTTGTGGAATGTTCAGCATGTACATGGTGATTTATGTAAGCATTTAGGAATAGATTAGAGTACCGATCAAGAGGGTCTGTCAGGGTTTATTTATTTCTTGTAAATACCAACTTTTAAGTGCTAGAATTTTGATCTGGGGTAGGTAAATTTCTCTCACTTCATCCATGCATATAATCTGGTCGCATAGCATCAAGTTTTAACAGCTGGAAAAAGAAAATTGTTTTATGAGAAAAAAATAAGAATACAAGTGAATTGCACCAAAGTTGTGATTTTGTATTTAATATGTGTCCATTTTGTACTCTGGGTAATTTTGCTTGCTTTTTTGTCATCGGCTGATTTTTTTTACAAACATTCTTTCAGAAATACCATCAGAGTGTCAAACAGTTTCGGTCCAGATCAGTCGAGCATGATCAGGATGCACACTGTTTGCATTTTTTAGGTTATCAGCAGATGGCACTAGATGCCAAAGTGTTAAAAACCCTTGCAAATGTTAAACTATAAGTATTGTCATATATTTTTGACCCTGTAGTTCAAAGGGCGTGGCATATGCTAATTTTATTAACGATCTGTTATCGGTAGTTTTCGCTGAATATACACAACTAATTTGTTTTTTTGAAATGGACGATCTGATATAAGTAACAGTTCAATATGATCGTCCGCAGTGGTGTAGTGGATTAGGAGCAGGACTCCTAGCACATAGCAGGTAAGTACGAATATCACAAGGAGCGTTTCTTTAATTTTTTCCTGTTAGGAACGGTTTGCGCTAAAAACAGGAAAGCGAGAAAATGATGATGGTATGCGCTAAACACAGGAAAGCGAGAAAATGATGTTTTTTTTTTTTTTTTTTTTTTTTTTTTTTTTAATGTACACAGGATAACACTTCAATTGCTAGCAAATCAAGAATGTCGGTCAACCAATCTCGATTTCACTAGCCACTACATGTGTAACCACGTGTACATATACACAATTGCACAAAAATTAAGCATGTTCACGCTTTTCTAGAGTTTTACGTTATGTCGGTACATAGAAAGTAATTTACTGGAAAAAAAACCCTCCTTGCTATATTCGAACTTGCCTTCTCTATAATAAGAGTCCAAGGCTTAGGCCACTACACCACAGCGGACAATATTGTCAAATTCCTACTGTTATGATACATTGAATTTTAGAAAACCTAATTTATTCCAGTATATTTGGAGAAAACTTTCAATAACAGGTCCTAGATAAAATTAGCATAGGTCACTACCTTTGAACTTCAGGGTCAAAAAAATACGACAATAATGAAATTGGAGTAGTTCAAAGAAACCAGCAGGCGGCTGAGCAGAGAATACATGGTGTACTCCAAGCACCTTACTCTGAAGTCATCAAACCTAATCCACTCTACAGGGCTCCAGATAAGAGGGGGTAAAGGGTATTTCAGCATTGATTTTTTGGAATTCAGCATTGAAAATTAAATTGAAGGGTGAAAATACCCTTTGCATTTTGAGGTTTCAGTGCTGATATTAAATTTATGTGGTGATTTTTTTAATATATACACCAATTTTATAAATCTTGGAAGTTTTCCTAAAAATGCAACATGCATTTGATACAAGCAACTTTTCTTCAAAATATGTTAAGCAAATAATTGGGTCTTTTTACAAGGCTTTGCATATTCTGCAATTTGATATTTTAAATATGGAGTAAAATACTCATTAAATTAAAAAGTAGGGGGTGAAATACCCTTTGGTCCAAATCCTTATCTAGACCACTGCACTCTAGTTTAAAAAAACTTCTGTTGGGGCTTTGAACATATTAGCTATGTGATTTATGTTATACACATGATCAAGTCAGTATACAGCTCATTACAAGTGGTCAATAGATTTGATTTTATGACAAATTAATGACATTTAATGTGTTGGGCCTGATCTGGATCCAAACTGTTTGACACTCTCATGGTTTTCCTGAATGATTTATGTAAAACACCTGGCTAAGTCAGTATACAGTATACAAGTGTCAATAACCAGGCACCTTTTCTGACTATTTTATGACATTTAATGTGTTGGGCCTGATCTGGATCCAAACTGTTTGTCACTTTCAGGGTGTTCCTGAAGAAATTTTTCGAAAAAGATGGTTTTGAAAAAGTCAGCAGATGACAAAATGTATGCAACAAAGTAAAACAAGTATCACAATATATAAAAGATGTGGGTTTTTTTTTCTCAAAGAACTCCTTTAAACTATCTGTCTATTGTAATTTTGCATGCTTTTTTGTCGTCTCCTGATTTTTTCCAAAGTCATCTTTTGCGAAAATTTCTTTAGAGCGTCCAAGAGATTGGATCCAGATCAGACCAATTGTTTTGTCTTGTCTGATCTAATCCATCAGCAGATGACATTAGTGTAGAAGGCAAAGAGTTAACAAAATGTGAGCCTGATATCCTTTTTGTGGAGCGTAGACCAGATCAGATACCACAAAATGCGTTGTCTCCACCTTCAGTTCGCAAAAAGTTTGGATCAAGATCATAGGTCCAATCTGTTTGTTTGGTCAGGCCTGATCTGGTTCCAACTGGTATATGCAAACAGTGTAGCCCCAGATCAGAAATACACAATGTGGGGTTTGATGAAGGTCTCTACCATTAGAATGTAGACTGGTTTGGATCCAGATCTGGCCCGACATTTTGCTTGGCCTTATCTTGGTTCAACCTTTTTGCAAAGATTATAAGCAGAAAACACTAGTAGACAGCCATAACCAACATAATCGGGAGCGCAGTGGCTCAGTGGAGGAGTGCTTGACTTGAGACTGAGTGGCCAAGGGTTAAGCCTCACCGGCGTCACTGCGTTGTGTCCTTGAGCAAGACACATTAATTCTTACTTTAGTACTGGTTCAACCAAGGAAGACCGGTCCCTACATAACTGAAAGATTGTTGATGGGACGTAAATAACCAAATCAAACAAACAGACAAATCAACCCAGGAAGGCCTGTCCCTTTATAACTGAAAGGTTGTTTATGGGGCGTAAAGAATCAAATCAAACAAACAAAATAACCAAAGTAAGCCTAATATCCTTTTTGAGGGTTAAAGCCAAACAGTGCAGACCCAGATCGGACACCTATTGGGTAATTTGGCATGCCTTTTGGTTGTCTGCGTTGTTTTTTTTCAAAGTCATCTTTTTCAAAAAGATCTTGAGATTATCAAACATATTGGGTCCAAATCTGGCCCAAGGCTTTGTTGGGCGTGATCTGGATCCTATTTGCAAAGGTCATCAGCTGGAATTAAAATAGTAGGAAAAGTCTTAAAGTTTACTTTTTTGTGGGACATAGGCAATAGTGTAGATAAGATCAGAGGACACAGAGCATGTGGTCTACACCAACAAAGTGCAACAGTCTTTGGTTAATTGTAATCTGTAATCATGATTACTTGTAATTTATTAAATTTTTCATAATCATTAAGTAATCTGTAATCATGGATTTTTATGAATACAACTAATAATAGTAATATAATTGATTACATTGCTAAATAGCATGCAATCATGATCACTTAGTGATTACTTTATGATTACTTTTTACAAAAAAAATAAATAAAAACTCGCTTAAAAACTGAATGTAAATTGTACAGAGTACATTGATACAATAAGTATGGAATTGTTTTCAAGGGGTTACTACTGGTCACAATTTTACTTAAATAATGTATTTTTGTTTTTATCTAAACAAACATTGTTGATCCTTTATTAAATGCCACTTTATTTCCATGTTAATAGTTATAAATTGTGTTTGTGTACACTGTGAAATATTTCTTTTCTGGTAGGGGTTAAAGACAAATTACAGGAGCGATTGAAAAATATATCATATATCTAAATCTGTTGCCATGATTACCGCCAAGTTTAAGCCATCCATTTATGTTTACCTAGTCTTCTTTTAAATGTTGCTTAGCAACACAAACTGAAGATATTTATCACCTGGAAAATTAGCATGTGAACAAAGGGACATGCTAGGTATGTACGAGATTTCATAAGTCTAGCATGTAAATTCTCCTCACTATAGAAAGTCTCATTCTGAATTGGATGACCTCAGTTTCACACTCATTCTGCTTTTACTTCTCTGCTTATAAGTACTTTGTGGCATAATATACATGTATTGCAACAATAACCTTAATCAGACTGCTCCCTTTGAAGCAGTCTGATCTGGATTCATAGAATTGCATCTATGATACACTGATATAAGCAGCAGATGTACTAAGCAGATGACTTTAGAATTTCTAGACCCCAAAAATGTTAGCTAGAAAATGGTTAAGAAAATCAAAATTCTTTTGTTTTTGTGTCATATTCATCATTTCAAAACCTATGGTTCTCTAGTTGTGAATTGTTAGATGTTTTAACTCTCTGGTTAATCAATTAACCAATCATTAATGGTGAAGCCAGAAGGGCTTTAAGTTTACAAGTGATTGGCGAGAGTTTATACATCGATGATAAAGTCAATATAATATTCCTAAATAATGTTTATTATTTTATTCTTTTTCAGAGATCTTTGGTAGCTCAGAAGAAATTATTTAGACAGAAGACCTGCTCTAATTTTTGGAATGACTTTTGTAGGAAGATATACGGTAGACTCTTAAAGACAAGGAAGATAGTGTCATACAATACGAATAGACAATATTAAAGTCAGTTATGCCTCTCCTACCATGCCTACCCCTTTGGTGAATGTTTTCCAGACATGGGGCGAATTACTTTGGAAAGTAACGCATTGAATTAGCATTACTTGCCAAAAATGTGCATTGAATTAGCATTAGCATTACTTGATTTTGAAAAAGGAATGCATTGAATTAGCATTATTTAAGAAAGTAATGCATTGAATTAAGCATTACTTTCATTAACATGAAACAGAATCCTACAATACTGTTAACTCTGAAGCCCAGGCCGCGCACATTTTTTAACACACTGAACAAAATATGTGCATACCTTAAACATGTAAATTTCGCAAATAGATATTTTATATATATATAAATATTTCAAATGAGCCACACTGGCAACAATATGTACACTTTTTGTAGTGAATTTCATAATCTTATCAGTAACATTTGTTGGAATTTCATAATTTTTTTGAAAATTGGAGCAGTGACCTATATAAGAGTGACTAGAAACACCAATAAAATACCAATACTCAACTCAAATAACACTGTCGTCTATCTTACACAGGTAAAGGAGGGAAACTCGATATCATTTATCTACACTATTGGCTTTTACCGCTGTTTTTGAATGCACAGCGTAATTTCTCTATTGTTTACCTAATTTTTTAACACCTTTATAAACACCAAAATTATATAATTCCAATAATTATGAATCATTGGACATCTTAGTTTATGAATATTGATAAATCGAGACACAGATATAGCCATGTTTAAAGCTTTATTCGTCAGAGTGAAAGAGGTATTTTTGAAGCCACTTTTGCCGATTTCCGCAACTTTCTTAAAATCGGCCGATATTTACACAGTCATAACTCAATCGGATTAGTTTTTACATTGCAGAAACAAAGCATTTAGCAATATTTCATATATGTTTTTTCGATTGTTATTAACAATATTTACCAATAAGCGATATTTACGACGAAGTACGCTCTTTAATGTACCTATAAATGCAGCGGTTTCACAAGCTGCATAGCCATTTTGTGTGTGTACGATAAAAGGCGCACCAGGCGTTAGTCACGTGACACATGCCAGGACATACCTATATGGCTGAAAAATGAAGAGTCCAGTCACTCTAATATAGGTCACTGATTGGAGGGAGTATCACTGAGATGTAGCAACCATAGTGATCATATTTCATTGTATATTATTATTATTATACCACTGCGAAGCTTTCCAAAATAGTTTCTTATTTGGAAGTATATTTTATGGGAAGAAAATAAACAATTTGAGTATCTTGACTGGATAGTCCAATCAACAAAGTGCAGGCTGTATCTTAATCCCTCATCTCTTAATTTTTTGACCCCAATATATTTACCCTGCCGCAAAACTGACCTAAAAGACACACTGTTAGTGTCAGTGGTCAAGTGTCAAAATGTATGAACAGAACAATCAAGTGTGATCAAAACATTTCACATTTGTTTCTTTGATATCGGATTGTAACATATTCACACCATTTAAACTCATTTAATTAGTTTTAAAATGATTTATAGATTTTAAAAACATTTGACTTTTATAAAATGGGATAAAATACCTTACATTTCAACACTTCCTAACTACATTTTCACTATTCTAGGTTCATGTGGGATTGCCAGTAACTGTAAGCTGTTTCACATTATTGATATAAAATCAAAACCTTTACTTGCAAGTTTCACAGATCATTTTGCATATACCTTAGTCAAATAGAAGTCTTTACAAGCAAGTTGAACAAAAGGAAACTGTGATTGGAAATAACTTATGGAAACACATCCTTTTGTTGTGTATCTCATTTCTCTATTGTGCAGTCTGTATATGGCAAGGCTTATGTTAGACAGTAATTCAAAGTAATGCAAGTAATGCAGTGAATTTTGACTAAAGAAATGCATTGAATTAGCAGTAAAGTAATTCAAAAACTGGTGAATTAATCATTACCTTGAATTACTGGAAAAAAGTAATGCATTAATAATGCATTAGCATTAACGATTAATTCGCCCCCTTTCTGATGTTTTCAGGATTATTCCTGAATTTAGGATTTTGAGGCTGGCTTTCTATTCTATGGAAAGTCAGCCTCAAAACTCTGAATTCCTAGATTATTATTGCTTTTGATTTGTTTTCAGACTAAATCTTAAGATAACTGACCTTTAAAGCTTTAATTTGTTAATACTTTGTCATAAGCATACAGCATGTTTTAAAATTTTATTATATGAATTTTGAAAATCAGGATTTTGGAAAATTTCAAAATTCACTCCTGCTATATATATATGTATTTCATTATAACATGTCTTTGCTGTTATATTAAAAGAAAATAGAAGATCGAAATACATGTTGTTATCTGTTTTTGTAATGTTTATACTTTATCAGTCTGACAGTGATATCATCATTTTATTGCATGGTTCAATGTTGTCCCCATATCTCCATTCAAAATTTTGAGGACTTTTGTCTGTAATCCGTGCATCACTGCAATAGGTTTGTTTAAATACCTATCTAAAACAAAAGAACTGGTACAGTAGAAACTGCTCTTATTCTACCTACAAACCTGGCTCTAAGGTTATCAAGCTTTTTTCATGCTCAACTCAATTGAGCATGAAATTAATCATTCTCATAAATGTTACAAATTCATTTTATCATTTATTAGCATGATAATTGCAACATCTAAGAGTTTGGAAAAGACTTTATTATCAGCATTTCATTTAGCATTTGAAATTTCAATCTTAGTTGATTGAGCATGAAAAAATAACCAAAAAAGAAACAACCTCAGGCTTGGCTGTTGAGATGCTGAACAATAAAGAAGTTCATACAGGAGGCCTGGATTCTTGTATGATTATTACACAAAATTAGTCATATAAGATTTATAAGTAAACTAATACATGTGGTATTCATGTGTGGTGAATTAAGTTTTGTATACATTTTTATGTAAGTTTCATATACTGTGCATTACACATCATTCACATGTGATTGCCTTTTTATGTAAATTTATATAAAGGCACATATATAATATTTATATAAAAGGGCAATGATATGATTTTCATATAATTTTTATATAATTATTATGTGAAAATGATTATCAGTATCATCTGATTATCATGTGTATTTCAATTTACGTAAAATTATATCATTCTTATATAAGAATAATATAATCTGTTTTATAAGATCCGCATGCGGCTGCCTTTTTTAACAAGTATTATATGAAAGTTTTTATATTAGAATCATATAATTATTATATGATTTCTACGCGTGGCGAAGTTTGTAGTGTAGCATATGGCCAAAAAGTCATCAAAATTATGAATACATATTTCATTTGGGCCTGATCCGGATCAAAACTGTTTTGCTTTCTGTTGGTATTACTGAATTTTTGAAAAGTAATTTTATAAAGAATCAGCAGACAACACAAATGCTAAAATTATGTTACCTCTCAACTATTTAACAAAAACTGTTAAAGTGGAATTTTTTATGTATACTTAGCTGATATTAATATTAGTTTTATTACTATGCCGAAGCAAATTCAGGAATACCACCACAATGTCAAACAGTTTGGATTCTGATCAGGTCTGAGATGTAGGGCCTGATCTGGATCTAAACTCTTTGCAAAGTGAATAAAGAGATGGCACAAGCAGGTGGTCCTAACAGGTGCAGCTTTACAGTAAATACAGTTATTAGGCAGCATAATGTAAAAATCTGAAGGGGGGCGGGGGCGGTCAGGTGGTAGAGGGTGGTGATTTTTTAGTTCCAAAACAAGATGGTGAAGCACTGCCTACATGGGTGTAAATATTTGTATAACTTGATTTATTGTGGAGTACTCTAAAGTGTCCATTTTTTCTTGTTTTAGGTGGTTGTTCTGGCACATAGAGTACTAATCCGGTCGGCCCAGTACACTGTACTATTGCCAGTAAATAAGTCATATGCATATCGCCTCTCCGACCTTTTATCCGCTAATGTTGTCTGCTGATAAACAAATAGTAAGCAAACAGTTTGGACGAAGATCCGGTCTAACACATTGTTGGGCCTGATCTGGATTCAAACAGTTATTGCTTAAAGGAGGCACGGTTTGTTTGACTGTGCATGTCAAAACAAACCTACTAATTATCCCTTAAGACAAAGTCTGAATCCAACTGTTTGTCATTCTATTGATATTAACTGAATTTGTTTTGAAGAAGTTAAATCATGAAGAATCAGCAGACAACACAAATGCTAAAATCATATAACCTCTCAACTATTTAACATAAACTGTTAAAGAAGACAAATGATTTATTTTTATTAGCTGATATTAACAATATTAGTTTTATTACTATGCCCAAGCAAATTCAGAAAAAAACACCACAATATCAAACAGCTTGGATCCTGATCCTGTAATCTGTACCTGAGATGTAGGGCCTGCTCTGGATCTAAACTCTTTGCAAAGTGAATAAAGAGATGGAACAAGCAGGTGGCCCTAACAGGTGCAGCTTTACTGTGAATACAGGTATATGGGCAGCATAATGTGAAAAACTGTCTTTGGGTTTGTGATCAAGTAAATCTAAAATACAGTTTACCCGCTTGCTTCACTACAACATGCAGCAACTGAGCTGGATCCATACCATATACAATATAAATGTGAATAAATGCAGAAAAAATACTTTGCCATTGAATAAAATCCTCTAAGGATGAATACTTGGCAGAAAAAAATCCCCATGGGGAATAATCCCTGCAGGGAAAAATTCCTGCGGGGAAATATCCCTGGGGGGATTTTTCCCCATGGGGAAAATAAAAATGTTAATATATACTTGAAACATACTCAAATGTGTCAAACAGATTGCAAGAGTGAACCTGAGCTTGATTTTAGACCCTTAAACAGATTTTTAAAAATCCCCGCGGGGATTTTTTCACCAAAAATTCCTGCGGGGAAAAATCCCCACGGGGAAAAATGAAAAATTGTTATTACTGGTTGACATTCATTTTTACACACCATTAACATGAGATCTTGTCATATTTGAATAAAAAGATGAGTTTTAGAATTTTCGAAAATCCCCGCGGGGAAATTTTTCACACGGGGAAAAAATCCCCGCGGGGATGGTGAAAAATCCCCGCGGGGAAATATTTTCCCCGCGGGGATTTGCAAATCCCCGCGGGGATTTTGACCTTTGTCGTGGAATATTTTCTAGGTCATTACAGATTTTAAGCCAAAAACCTATAGAATTTCCTCAGTAGGGTCTATTCTACTGGAAATAAGTCACTTTAGCTTTCTATGTCAACTAAAAGTACTAGGTCATTTTGCCAAAAACTGGTTTGGCAAAAAAATTCCGGTGGCAGTTATATCCAAATATACGTCCGTGCATAAAATGAACATATTTTTAACCTAGACATCAAGTTTTGATTTCCATCACAATTGTTCATTTAAGCATCTCAATATTCATTATTTTAATAATAAATCATGATTTTATAGAATTATCTTGCTAATAAACTTATTAGAAAGCTTCCTTACGTAATAAAAAACTTCCTTTCGTAGATAAATCTTCCTTCCATAGGCATCGGTTCCTTTCGCATAAGGACAATTTTAATCACTGCCAAAGGTGGAATCAAGTTAAGATAATTCTGAGTTTTCAGTTTAAATGTTTCATATTCTTTATTTCATTATTAAATCATGATTTATTAGGCTTATCATGCTTAAAACAAGCTAGATATTCCTCCTTCCGTATTCATATTTTCGATGCCGCTATACGCGGCACGCGGACAATTTTTTAATGGTAGAAAAGTTGATATCAAGTTTTGATTTTCATCACAACTTTTCATCTAAGCATCTCAATATTCATTATTTTAATAATAAATCATGGTATTATAGAATTATCTTGCTAATAAACTTATTTAAAAGCTTCCTTCCGTACAAAAATCTTCCTTCCGCGGAAGGAACCTTCCTTCCGCGGAAGGAACGTTCCTTCCGGTATATAGCTATACCGCCTGAGGGGACCAAAATAACATTCCCGGCCAGTCAACCAAAAGGTTTCTAGTCAACTCGTACCTAAGTCAACTCGTACCTTAGTCAACTCGTACCCATTTTTGGTCAACTCGTACCTAACCTTTGGTCAACTCGTACCTACCCCAAGTCAACTCGTACCTGAGTCAAAAAAACGTGGCAGGGTAGAGCGTGATAGACGGAGAATTGGTAAGTCTAGGTCCTAACAAACCTTTTCAAACATTAAAACATCACGGTTTGCTATCTTACTCCAGTCCCTGAGGGGGTGTCTGTGTGCATGAGAGGTCCAGAGAAAATTATTCCATAAATGGTTAGATACATATCTGAGGTGCAAGAAAATCATCACAATTTAGTATTTGCGATCGGACGAGGTTCAGGCCAGCTGTGGCAAGTTCCCTTACCTTTTCCCTATGGGTCGATGTTCGGAATAGCCTGCTTAAACGACCAAATCAACACAGTTTTGCTATCTACAATAAGGAGAGATTCGGGCCAGCCTTCTCAAATATATTACGACCTGTGAGGCTGGGACTAGGGGAGTTTCGGATCTGCCTGTTCCGATATCTTAGACCTTTATATAAGGACGGCACCGCAGGATCTTCGCTGCTCGTATACACAAAGTTTTGAATTTCGGACATAGGTCTGTTATGATAGCACGCAGTGTTTTTTTTCAACTAGCATTTAAACATTAGAAGGTATTTTGAACTACTCATTTCAAAATAAGTCAGCAGACGACAAAACAAAATGCAAATTTGGAGTCATTTAAGTAGCAAATAGCGAAGACTCAGATGAGACTGTATGATGAGAGAATCATCTGGACTTTCTAAAGTAAAGAACCATACCCTGTAACGTGAGATGGGTTCATTTTTAAAATGTTTTAATCAGTTATAAACCAGAAGGATATCAGTTTTACATTGCAATTCCGAATTTTTTTAATAAGGTTGTACTGTTGTTTTTAATTAGGCATTCAAGTTTTGCACAGTCAGACAATGTTAAATTCTTATTACCATGATTACAGCTTAATTAATACAATCACTTATTCATAATTGATTAGATACTGTTTTTCACACCCTACCAATCACCAGCACGTGGCTGTAAGACGTCTTTATGCACACAAAAGCCGCGGCACGAGAAAACATATCTTCAGGGGTTAGCTACCCTAGAAGGACACATCCAGCATGCTCAGTTACAAAGACTAGGTTTCAATTTGAATAATGCGCATAGAAAGTTCAGCAATTTAAGTTTTTGAGATCGAATAACAAATGCACTGATCAGACTGCTTGATGCTCTGATCCGTCTATCTCATCGAGTCTGTATACCTTTATTGTTTGCTTACAACAAAACCAGATTTTATGATTTTCGATGTGACCAGAGCTATTTGCGATGATAAGTTTGCAATGTGCTATCCTTGTAAGTTAACACTAAAAGATGTGGCTGCGTAGTTGCCACCCATTTTGGATGTTCATTAAGCTACACTTTCATACTAAGACGACGCTACCAGAGGCTAACATTTAACTAGTGATAGTTGTTGAACAGTTATCCCTGTTATTACAAAACAGCTCATACGTTAAATACGTCAAGACCAGCGGCAGTCCGACTGCCACCAAAATGGGTGTTAAGTTGCACTTATTTCTTTTACAATGTAGAGTCTAGCTATTTCTTCATCTACTGTAATTTGTAAGAGCAAGCATCACTTGGGCAGTATACTGTGTTTACCGATTTGTAATTGAATGCTCCTATCTCGGACCCAATATACTGGGTCCGAGCTCCTTTTGAGTGCAGAATTCGCCTAAGTCGTAACAAAACTTATCATTTTGCTTTTGCCATGATTAATGTACTTAGACAACGGCATAAAACTCTTTCATATTCTATTAGAAATAGACTAAGGTACGAGTTGACTTAGGTACGAGTTGACTAAGGTACGAGTTGACCAAACATGGGTACGAGTTGACTAAGGTACGAGTTGACTTAGGTACGAGTTGACCAGTACCCAACCAAAATAGGCCAAGGCCATGAATCTTGACAAGATTGTGCCTAAAGCCCCCTCAGAGTCAGGTGAAACAGGAGATGCATGCACTGGCGCCCTCGGGTATACCGACCACAGTATATGATGTTACACTAAATTTGTTAAATGATCAAATGGGGCTGTGCCCCCACACCCCATTTCTTTTCGGTGTAGGGCTATTCAATTTGGTCATTTCTGATTCCAATATAGTGTCAACCCCTTTAACCAATAGCAGAATGAACCCTGTAAACCAGACACTAGCTCATGCAATGCAATGGATGGCTGCGATGAGACTTATAAATTCAGTTATTATCATCCACGTTTTCATTTTGGCTTTTTATATTGGCACTGTCTCCGAGTCCGGTACCGGACCCCAAGCCACGCCTATGAGGACTGTCTCGGGGTCCGGTAGTTTGTGAAACAACTACTGACAAGTCTAGGGATACCGGTCCGTACCTGCACGTATATGTAGTAACAGTTGTTTTACCAACAAAAACTCATGTTGAAGTTTCACTTTGCTTCGTCCGCCATCTTTGATTCTCAAAGGGAAACCAATCTGTATTTACTGTCATGCGTCACACTATTCAAACAATTAAGCTTATACAGAAGGTATAAAAAAATAACGGTAAAGTAAAAAAAAGAACTTAACTCACCTGTAACAAATCAATTATCTTCTCATCTTCAATTAAAGGAACCAATTAAACTACTCGTTGGCAGCTGATTAGCGAGATGAGTGAGCAGTGTCAAATAAGCTTACATAGTCTGTAGTGTAGATTCATTATTCAACTATAGCTTTCAAAGAGACTCACTACTGGGACAACGGCAGTGGATCTTACTGGTAGCTTTATAAGAAGACTCTGAGTCTTTTTTTTGTCTTTTTTTAAACAACTGATATGGTCCAAAAAGGAAATGACTTTTTAGCATAACGACAAACAGTGTTGAACAAGATCAGACTGCTCATATGGTAGCAGTCTGATCTGGATTCACACTGTTTGCTAGAGAGACATTACAAATGGATATTCTAAGGTTGAAGACTCGATCGCGGAAATGCATCTTAAATAATGACAAACAGTGATGAACAAGATCAGACTGCTCCTATGATAACAGTCTGATCTCGGTCCACTCTATTTGCTACAGAGACGTTACAAATGAATCTACATAGGTTGAACGACCCAATCGCGGAAATCAATCTGAAATTTACGTCTGCTGGAGTCATCTGCTACATGTAAATACTTACCCGAACGGCTAATTTCGCCATGGACCCTAGTCAGACTGTTCCTAGGAGAGCAGTTAGATTTGCTACAAATAAGACTTATAAATTCAGTTATTATCATCCACGTTTTCATTTTGGCTTTTTATATTGGCACTGTCTCCGAGTCCGGTACCGGACCCCAAGCCACGCCTATGAGGACTGTCTCGGGGTCCGGTAGTTTGTGAAACAACTACTGACAAGTCTAGGGATACCGGTCCGTACCTGCACGTATATGTAGTAACAGTTGTTTTACCAACAAAAACTCATGTTGAAGTTTCACTTTGCTTCGTCCGCCATCTTTGATTCTCAAAGGGAAACCAATCTGTATTTACTGTCATGCGTCACACTATTCAAACAATTAAGCTTATACAAAAGGTATAAAAAAATAACGGTAAAGTAAAAAAAGAACTTAACTCACCTGTAACAAATCAATTATCTTCTCATCTTCAATTAAAGGAACCAATTAAACTACTCGTTGGCAGCTGATTAGCGAGATGAGTGAGCAGTGTCAAATAAGCTTACATAGTCTGTAGTGTAGATTCATTATTCAACTATAGCTTTCAAAGAGACTCACTACTGGGACAACGGCAGTGGATCTTACTGGTAGCTTTATAAGAAGACTCTGAGTCTTTTTTTTGTCTTTTTTTAAACAACTGATATGGTCCAAAAAGGAAATGACTTTTTAGCATAACGACAAACAGTGTTGAACAAGATCAGACTGCTCATACGGTAGCAGTCTGATCTGGATTCACACTGTTTGCTAGAGAGATATTACAAATGGATATTCTAAGGTTGGTGACTCGATCGCGGAAATGCATCTTAAATAATGACAAACAGTGATGAACAAGATCAGACTGCTCCTATGATAACAGTCTGATCTCGGTCCACTCTATTTGCTACAGAGACGTTACAAATGAATCTACATAGGTTGAACGACCCAATCGCGGAAATCAATCTGAAATTTACGTCTGCTGGAGTCATCTGCTACATGTAAATACTTACCCGAACGGCTAATTTCGCCGTGGACCCTGGTCAGACTGTTCCTAGGAGAGCAGTTAGATTTGGGTCCAAACTGTTTGCTAAAAAGACGTCTTACGAACAGGCAAACATTTCAAATCCTGGTTCAGGCTGCTCCTAGAATAGTAGTTTGATACGGGTCCACACTGTTTGCTACAAAGACGGCTTATGGGTCATTGTGTCAGGGAAATGCAACTTATGCTTACGTCAATGGCCAATATCCCCGTACAGACAAACATTTGGGACCAGGATCAGACTGCTCCTATGAGATCTGGGTCAATATTGATTGCTTCAAAGACATCTTTCAATTACGAACTAGTAGACGACATATGGGTCGTTATGCAAGGAAAATGCAACTTATGCTTTCGTCAATGGCTAATTTCTCCGTACAGACAAACTTTGGGGACCTGGATCAGACTGCTCTTAGGAGAGCAGTTTAATGCGGATCCACACTGTTTGCTCCAAAGACTGGACCTGAATAATCTAGCAGAACATAAATGGCGTTTCGCTGGCGTGCTAATGATGGCCCAACATTGCTGGCTTCGTAGCTTTTTAATTTTACAGGGGATCCTGATCAGTATTGCTAAGAAACCCTATATTTCTTATGATTTTTCAGGGGGAGGGGGATCCGGAGCCCCTGTCCCCCCTCTGGATCTGCACATGAATACGCCCAACTGATGTTAGATCCCTATCATAAAATTCTGAGCACCACATTTCGTAGAGCTAAATAGTCATATATAGCTGTTTTGTTGCTAATAACGTCTGTGCCAGCATACTATTACAGAGCCACCATCGGCCCATGCGTTTGGCTGGTGTTCGACAGTGGTCTGATTTTGTGTACTTATTTGGTCTTAAGCTTTTGGGTGCTCAAAAGAACAGTCTCACCGCTGTGAATAACATCCCGTGCTAGCATGTTATATCGGGCCAGAATCGGCTCACGTTTTTAGCTGTTTTATTTTGAATAACTTTGGACCACCACCGGCCCATGCGTTTCACTGGTGCTGGTGGTAGATGGACGGGTGGACAGACAGACAGATATGTGACCATTTAGCCGGTATGAAAGCAATTTAACAATGCACCTGCAATCACCGTTTGCTTACTTCAATAAAAGTGCAAATTGGTATTAACCTTTAGGTTAATAATCAGGTAGACAGATAACAACAATAAATTAATAAGAACATTGAGACAAACATCAATTAAAGAACATCAAACCCTGCGCCAAGATATGTTTATTTCACTCTTGTCCATTAAAAAATCTTCTTCCTTTTGTATAAGCTTATACTTGTTTGAATAGTGTGACAGTAAATACAGATGATCAAAGATGGCGGACGAAGCACAGTGAAACTTCAACACGAGTTTTTGTTGGTAAAATAACTGTTACTACATATACGTGCAGGTATGGACACGCATCTCCCAAGACTTGTCGAGTAGTTGTTTCACAAACTACCGGACCCCGAGACAGTCCTTATAGGCGTGGCTCGGGGTCCGGACCCGTAGTCTAGGGGTCCGGTACCGGACTCGAAGACAGTGCCTTTTATATTTTATGTTTATATTTACATTGACAAACAGAATTTAACATTTGCTAGAAATGTCCGATTATGAAAAAAAATGAATGTGACCCATAAAAATTGGAATACCAGATATTTCAACGACATGCAGACACCGGGATCGGGATGATAACTAGAGTCCCTCTGTTCATGCAAAGTCACCCCATATGCAGGTTAAAGAACCCTATGGTAATTTAAATATGGTTACTTGCAGGCTTTTATCCTGCAACCTGGAATGTACAAAGTACATGGGTCTACCATAATAGTCAGGTCTGATGTGTCCGACAGTCAAGTGCAGTAAATATAGAATGGAAGAAACATCTCAATGGCTTGTTTAACTTGCACAGCACCCTGGTGCTTGATGGTGTGAAAATAATATTGTTGAGCAATAGTGAGTGTCCCTCAATGAAAGATGGTGGCTCTGGGAAATACTCGCGTTTAGAAAGCAAAGAGACGAGTGCTTGGCGATTCCTCTAAGATACCAGTGGGGAAATTCTGGCCTGTAACGCATTGATATGGGAGCGCTTCACCCTGCTATGTTGAATGCACTCAGACTTCCTGACACTGGCCGTTGACAGTTGTGTCCCGCTTCAAAATTAATTGTTGAACTTAGTGGTTGTCAGGCCTTTAGTTAAGAGTGTGTACCAGAAATATAATTTTCTTATTTCTCGACCAAAACGTATGTTGTAGGTACTCAAAAGAACCGTCTCAATGAGACAGTTCTTTTGAGCGCCCAAAACATATGCTAAAAATTATGGGTAAGAAAATATTAACAATTTTACGCTGAAGTTTTTTGTTTATCTGAACTTAGTGGTTGTGCCAAAAGATCATGAAAGCATCAGAATATTATGCCTCATCTGGATGAACATTTTATCATCTCTCGGACAGACAACATGCTTTTAGAAAAAATCGTTCAGTAGTTCTGAAGCTCAGTTGATTATAGAAATAATTGGGGTAAAATTTTGGACAGTACAGTAATTATAATTAATTTCTTTTCCATCAATTAAGACATATGTTTAGGGTGCTCAAAAGAACCGTCTCATTGAGATGGTTCTTTTGAGTACCCACAACATATGTTTTGGCTGAGAAATAAGAAAAATAATTTTCAGTTACACACTCTTATCTTACACCAGACTTAAAAGAAATGAAACCAATGTCGCAGAGGGTAAAGACAACCCCTTCACATTGGGCTGCACACATTTAAGATATTCTACGCTTGTCAGACACATGCAAAAAAAAAACACAAAGCATCATGGGAAGTAGGTTCTCTGTGTTCAACAATGAGCAAGCGAACAATTGTTATTTTTCATGTCCTGATGTACAAAGGTCCATTAGAAATTACAACTCACTCATAAAAGTTAAAAAATTAATTTAAAAGATTTCTGACCCTCTAAATTTGTCAATGACCCCCACATTTTCAAACTAGGGGTTGCCAATGACTCCCAAAAATTCCAGTCTTGCAGAAACACTGATGACACTCCTAGATATGTACAATGACACCCCTAGATATGTACAATGAACTATCCCAAATTTATTGTATCAAACCAGAAGGAAGAATCCATTAGTATACAAAGGGTTAATCATGAATAGATTATATTGTGGAATTCATAATTAAGACCAAAACTACTCCCTGCGTGTGACTAAACTTCTCTTTATCTGAGAGCTTGATCTAGCTTGGCCCCTGTATGGGTGAAAGTTTTCAGGATTAATCCTGAATTCAGGATTTTAAAAATCTGAATTAGGGAGATTATGGCAGCTTCTCTGATTAATTTTTAGATTATATAAACACAATTAACCATTTGAACATGGCATTATTCATTTTTGCAGGCATCTAGCAGTTTTGAAAATTTGAATGTCTAAAGTTCAGGATTTTGGAAATTTAGAACTTTCACCCATGCCCCTGGTCTCATTTCCTATTTTCTTACAATTCCAGGTCTCCTGTGAGTAGCTAAACTTCTCTATCTGAGAGCTCTAGCTTGGCACCTAGTCTCATGTTCTATTTTCTTTCAATTTCAGAGACTTAATCATGGACAATGAGATAAACATTGAGAAATGTGGTGTTAAGTTTGAGCCTCCAGCAATTGTGATTACATATACAGAAAATGACACACAGAAAAGAAGACGACGAACAATGCCATTACGGGATTTTACAAAAACAACGAACGTCGATAAGGCAGCTCAGGAATTACGCACAAATCCAAGACATAAAAAGTATGTTTCACATATAACTATAGCTCAACTTGAAAGACTAATAACCATTGTAAAGGACAAGTTAAATGGAATGACTTTAAGCGAAAGTGTAGAACGCAATAATAAGATGGATGCGATAGATCCCGAAGAAGACCTGAATCGTGTGGACGATGAAACTTTAAAGAGGAAAAAGGCAGTGATGGAAAATACATTTGAAAAACACCAAATAAAACCCACAGACCCTGACTTTCAGTATGACATTGAAAAAGACTTTGATGCTGGTAATGTGATAGAGTCCGGCTGGGATTCAGACGGTGGATCAGATGAGGACTTTTAACAACCCTTTGCTTTCTAAATCTGGAAACCCCTAATCGGGTACTTTAGTAAAACAGCGAATACCCAGATGAAATGCCGCTTACAATGGCATTTCATCTGAGTCTGCACTGTTTGCTCAGACAAAAATCTTCAGGGATGGAAGTACATCTTCAGGGGACAAACATATTTCAATATTGCACTTGTCCTGCAGGACGAGTGACTTACAATTTTCACTCGTCCTGCAAACACATGCACTTGCCCTTTAAAAGCGTATGCAATAAAGAACATTAGGGAGTTTTATGTAATATGACTTGAGAAAATATTCCCAAAGCACTCATCCTGTAGGTAGAACTACACATCCTGTAGGACAAGTGCTTTGGGAAAAATTACACATCATGTAGGATTAGTGCTTTGGGAAGAATTACACTTTCCATAGGACGAGTGCTTTGGGAAGAATTACACGTCCTGTTGGACGAGTGCTTTGGGCAGAATTACATGTCCTTTCTAGATTTCACTCATAATTAACGAGTGAACGAGTGGAATTTTTGTCCCCTGATCTTAATTTGGAAAGTCTAACCTGTGACCCCTTGCTATGTACAGTAAACCATGCCGAGCTCTTTGTATCAAACCAGATGAAGAATTCTTCAGTATACAGACCTTAATTAAGAGTGCGTAACAGGAAATTACTTTTCTTATTTTCAAACAAAACATATGTTGTGGGTACTCAAAAGAACCGTCTCAATGAGATGGTTCTTTTGAGTACCCAAAACATAATATATGTTGTGGGTACTTAAAAGAACCGTCTCGATGAGACTGTTCTTTTGAGCACTCAAAACATGCTAAAAATGATGGGTAAGAACATATTAACAGTTTTACGCTGATAATATTTGCTTATCTAAACCTGTGAGTATACAAAGGATTAAACATTGCAGTGGAAGTTGAAAGTAAACATACTTTGCCGCAGGGTTTATTCAACATAGGTAAAGATAAACAAATTTTGAGCTCAAAATTGTTAATATTTTCTTATCTATAAGTTTTAATGTATGTTTTGTGTGCTGAAAAGAACCGTCTCATTGAGATGGTTCTTTTGAGTACCCACAACATGTTTTGAATGAGAAATGAAAAAAATAGATTTCCAATATGCCCTCTTATCTGGAGGCCTGATACTATTCCACAGGATTTATTCAACATAGGTAAAGATAAACAAATTTTTTGAGCTCAAAAGTGTAAATATTTTCTCATCTTTTAATTTTAACATGTGTTTTGGGTGCTCAAATTTATGAAAAGAACCATCTCATTGAGATGGTTCTTTTGAGTACCTACAACATATGTTATGGTTGAGAAATAAGAAAATTTAGTTTCAATTACACTCTCTTATCTTGAGGCCTGGCCCCGAGGTTATAAAACTTTTTTCATGCTCAACACAATTGAGCACGAAATTTCAACTGCTCATAAAAACTAAAATATCGACAAATAAAGAAGTGTCTTGCTTTAAGTCTCTCAGATGTATTTATCATGCTAATAAATGTTAAAATGCCATCAATTGTTGGCATTTAAACATTTATGAGCAGGATAAATTTTGTGCTCAGCTGAGTTGAGTATGAAAAAAGTTTTATAACCTCGGGCCTGGTTGAAAAAAGGTGTTCTTTACCAAATGTTTATTTTGATTTTGATGCTGGCTATGTGATAATTGTAAGGCAGGGGTTGGGTCGGATGAGGACTTAAAAACCTGATGATTAAGGTTGAAAATAAACCTACTTTACCTTAAGTTTATTCAAGAAAGACTTTGACGCTGCTTATGTGGTAAGAGTAAGGCAGGGGTTTGCTCAGATGAGGATATTTTAACCTTTCGGTAAAGGTTGAAAATAATCATACTGTAAATTCAAAAAATTTTGTGGGGTAAATTAAACCATCACGAAATGTCAAAATCACTCTTTTACTGATGTAGGTAAATCATGCGTCAGTCAAGAATTTTTAACATCACAAATATGTCTTTTAAAGGTCACCGTATTCACCAAACTAAAGTTCTCACAACATCTTTTGAATTTACAGTACTTGATGAGGAGCTCAGTGCAACTTGAGCAGTCACTTGAGATTGTGAGGTCTCATCTGAGGCACTGTTTTGTGCCCTTGAGCAAGACATTTTATACTCTGCTTCCAGTAAATGTCTCAACTTGACTCATAAATTGTTGACAGGGACATTAAGCATCAACTCAGTCATACTGGAAATTGTCTGCTTAAGCCTACTGAGAAAGCCCAAGATCAAAATACACTAGATATTTGAAAATTTAAATCATCATCAAAAGCGAAGTACCTGCATAATCTTTGCCCACATGTGTGGTCTGCTGAGAACCTTTGAAATGTTGAGTCTGATCTGGATCCAAACTGTTTGATACTGATGGTATTCATGTAAAACTGGTGATCGAAGGGTTGTTAGTTC
Organism: Loripinus fragilis; assembly: GCA_964019695.1. Lineage (NCBI taxonomy): Eukaryota > Metazoa > Mollusca > Bivalvia > Lucinida > Lucinidae > Loripinus > Loripinus fragilis. Next base: position 96,629,855 of record OZ026524.1, read on the forward strand.
GAAACTCGCCAGTCACTATGTTGTGTACTTAACCAAGACACTTTATCCTCTGCTTAGTACTGGTGCTACCCAGGAAGACAGGAAAAATGTCCCGACATGACTTAAAAATTGACCGGGATGTAAAGCATCACCTACGTTAACATGAAAGATATGCAATAAGAAAAGTTAGAAGAGCTGGTGCCAATAAGACACTGTAAAGAGGTTCTGCACAGTGGCAATATATGTGAATTTGTCAGGGTCTGCACTGTTAATTAAGATATAAACAATCTTCATGTGCCTAAATACTTAAGAATTGAAAGTTATTTTTCTGCGTTTCACTGAGGTATGTGAACAAAAGGGCCATCTGAGCTCTCAATAAGAAATATCTTTTAAACATCATTTCCTCCTGAACCACTGGTCCCAATTCAATATAATTTCACAGGAATATTCCTCATAATGCCCTTTAGCATAATTGGGCAACTGGTTTTGCTCTACTGAAGAAATGGGCCATCAGAGCTCTAGATAAGAAATACCTTTAAGCCACATACCCTCCTGAGCCACTGGTTCAAATTCAATATAATTTCACAGAAATTTTCATGATGTCCTCTAACAAAATGGCACAAATGTTTCACTCTGCTGAACAAAAGGGCCGCCAGAGCTCTAGATAAGAAATACCTTTAAACGGCATCTCCTGAATCACTGGTCCAAATTTAAAATAATTTCACAGAAATATTCCTCATAATGCCCTCTAGCAAAATTGCACAAATGGTTCGGCTGCGCCTGACAAAAGGGTAGCCAGAGCTCTAGTTAAGAAATATCTTTAAACAACATCTCCTGAACCACTGATCCAAATTCAAAATAATTTAACAGAAATGTTCCTAGTGATGCCCTCTACCAAAATTATTCGGACTGAACAATTGGGCATGAGCTAAAAATAGAAATATCTTTAAATGATATATCTTTAACCATAGGCCAATACATCATCTCCTCATATGCCAATATTCAGGTGAGCGATCTAGGGCCCTAGGGCCCTCTTGTTTATGTTAAAGGTTTGAACTTTCATGTATCAAAGTGCATAATACTGTTTGATACGAAAATTCTATTCTTTGAATTATGACCCATCCAAACTCTGAAGGCTTAATGTATCAAACTGCATGGAAACTTAATAGGTCTGAAAGGGTTAAGGAAGTGTGTTCCTTTGCTTTGATATTTTTCAAATTTAACTTTTTAAAAAAAACTCTTAAGGGATACAATCAGTGTCAAAACAGTTTGGATCCTGATTAGGCTTGACATTTTCATCAGGCCTGATCTGAATCAAAACTGTTTGAAAAGATTCTGAGCAAGCCTGACTTTTTATTTTTGTTTGCTAAGAATATGAGCAGACAACACTAGCAAGCAAAGAGTTATCTCATTTGACGTGGTTTGCTGTGTTACAGCTAAGAATAGGACAGCTAGTTGTAATTATATACTACTCATAGACTCAGAACTCTCACTAGGATTTTGAAAACAGGAGTCCCGGAGCACTCTTTGCAAAAAAAGTGGGAGTCCTATCATACAAAAAATATAGCCTCCTTCAAAAAATAGGAGTCCCAGCACGAAAAAATGGGAGTTCAAGACTGCAAACCAGCAGTTAGTGAGAGCTCTGTAATAGTCATATCCTAGGTTGATCATATACATATTCAAGGGTTTATTTTTATATCTGCTTTGATTTTTGCTGCCATTTTTAACATGGGTCTGTATTTTCATTCACATGATTTGACTAACTATTTGTTTAACCCTTCTTCCTGCCACTCAAGAAATTCAACTTTCCAAAAACCACACCTATTAACTCTTGTCTGCAGTACTATAACCACTGCTGATAACCTATGTAAACAGTTTGGACCCAGATCAGGCCAGACAAAATGTCCGGCCTGATCTGGATCCAAATGTTTGACACTTATGGCATTCCTGATGGATTTTTTTAGAGAAAGATGATTTTGAAAAAAATCAGAAGGCTACAAAAAGGCATGAAAAATTCCCTAGTATGCAAAGTGTTAAGCACACTAACTGTAAGGTAAACCTCAGATTATTTGTGGGAGATTGAACATGTGGGACTATGTCACATGCTAAGTTGTCTTGCATTAGTCAGTTATACACTATCAGGTGACTGTTGAGTGACACTCTGGGCGTGAATTAAAAACGTCTATTGTCGTCTGCTCACTTATCTGCTTATACACTTTGGAAATAGTGAGTATGATCAGGAAATACCACAATCACAAACTGCAGACAAACCTGTGGTATCATGAGGAAGAGCCACACAACAATCATGAGACACCCGAAAGACAAACAAAGCAAATCAACCAGCTCTCTCTTCCCCATTGAGATGATTGCAAAGCTACAAAGTAACGCACAACAAAACATAGAACAGTTACAGAATCCCACAATGGGAGTAACAATCAACAACGAATCAACAACAACAGAACCCTATATTGCAAACAATATGAACCCTGATCAGACCGTTCCCATAAATAGAATCAGTCTGATTGGGGTTCATGCCCAGGGGGGGTACTCAAATTTTTTCCGTATACGTAGACTCGGACCCAGCATCTACCCTTCACCCCCAAAAAATATCAGGAATTTTAAGCACCCCAAAAAAATATTTGAAATTTTAGCAACCCCAAAAAATATCCCAATTCTGTACCTTGACCTTAAAAAAAGACCCTAAAAAGCATAGAAATGACTCACAACTAGCCCAATTTTGTGATAACCCCCCAAAAAATATCCACAAAATCTTCATACCCCAAAAAAATATACATTTTTCTCAAAACCCCAAAAAAATATTGAAATTCAGAATTTTGAACCCAAAAAAATGGTCCGAGCCTACGTATGTGTGAAAATATCAGAGTACCCCAGGGGGGTTCATGTTTGCATCCGTGATAGCGTTTGCTTTCCAGGATAGGGTTTACTTCTGTGATCAAAAGTAGTCTGAAGTGCATTTGAATACATGTATATGCAGCAGATGTAAAAAGCAGACAAACATTAATTGGCAGGATGAGGGTTAAAATTGTTTGGGTTTTTTCGCTACAGACACTCCTGAAAATCAAGGCTCGTCGAAAATCTTCTGACTAGACTAAAAAATCTAGCCCCTGGGCCATTTTCTGAGAATGATCAAGATACATTGAGATGCTTTTAATGTACCAATATTTATAAACAAGAATTTAGTTTCATGTTGGTTGTAGATATAGAGTTCACACACAATGATGGTAGCTAGTATAACAGACACATTTTGGTTATAATATAAGGTAAATGTACTAAAATTTCAAACACTTTTCTCATTCTTTTCTCTAGTAAAACACTAGTAAAAAATTCTGGTCAGAATTGCAAACAGGGAAGACCTTGATCAGACTGCTGCAGTCTGATCTTGGTCTGCCCTGTTGGCCTTTTTGGCAGGCAACTACTGTTGAAAATTTAAGAACACAGTAGTGTATATTGTGGTAAAAAAAATGCACACATCATGCTGATATACATGTAGAATAAACAGAGACATATGGTTGATTTTCTAAAATTTTGAACTCTAGGCATAAACAAACAGTGCACACAGATCACGGGTCTTTCCTGTTTGCTATTTTGACACATTTTTGTGAATTCCTTCAGATAACCAACATCTTATCCGAGAACAGAAAGAGAAAAGTATTTCAAATTTTAGAAGATGATTTACCATAATGTATTAAAGGGTAATTTCATTAATATCCTGATGAATAAGTCAAACAGTGTAACTAACATCAATAGATGTTCATATATTCTGTATTTATATGGATAATTATAAACAAGAATTTAGATTCATATGTTATGATATAATCAGAGAGATAATTTATTATAGGATTAATCAAATATCAGTGAATAATTGTACCCCCACCCCAACCCCCACACACATTTGGGTTTAGGGTTGGGTATACCGTTTTCACTTTGTCTATTTGTCATTCTGGTTATGCAGAAATTTGATTAATATCACCTTTATCCTTTTACAGCGCCTTTGATGACATTTTTTGTGCTATTAATGTTCTTTGTATCTTAAATTTTCTTTAGGTTGTTTGATTTGATTCTTTACATCCCATCAACAATCTTTCAGTTAAACAGGACGGGTCTTCCTGGGTTGAACCAGTACTAAGCTAGGATAAATGTGTCTTGCTCAAGGACCACAATGAGTGACGCTGGTGAGGCTCAAACCCGCGGCCCTTCGGTCTCGAGTCAAGCACTCTACCACTGAGCCACTGCACTCCTGTGTCCTAGGTTATGACCACAAAGCATTGTTTTGCTTCACTGTCAGCCATCTTGATAAACATGAAAACACCACTACTACTAATGTTGTATTTCCAGCAGTCATGTCAGAGGGTAACATTACAGGGTAACCTGATGTTTTATTTCCCAATGCGTAAAATCCTCTCAACCTATGTAAGAGAATTCTCGAATAGCTAATGAGGTATAACAAATGTTTTTGCAGAAAAACATGGAAAATTTAGACTGAAAAAAACACTTTTTAACAACTCTTTTCTTGCTAGCAGCGACTTTTGTCGTCTGCTGATAACCTTTGCAGTTTGGACCCAGGCCAAACTGTTTCACACTGATAGTGCTCCTGAAAGATTTTTTTTTGAAATTTTTTTTTTGAAAGTCAGCAGACAACAACAAAGCATGAAAAATTACCCAGCATGCAAAGATTTGAAGGCTATAGACATCTAACCAATCTCGGGATTCGCACATGCTTGAAAAATGCATGAATATGGATGTCTTTCTTGAAAAATCCTTCAAAATTAAATCTGCATTGAAAAGTGCAGAAAAATGGTTATTTCTCTGGCTAGCATTTTTGAAAATGAATTATGTGTAAATCGGTATTTTTATAAACATTTAGTGCTTGAAAACTGTAGGGAAATCTAAGCGGTCCTTGAAATTTTGCATAGCCTTGCAGATATGAACCACGAGTCTGGATTAAAATTTGCAGGATACATGAATTGTGTGATGTACCTCATTTTGTCCACAATGTCTTCTTTAAATAGATTCCGTCCACATAGCCAAAGATAAGTTAAAAAATGGTCTTCAAATCAATTTTCTCATTTCTTTATGCAAACAATTTTTGTGCTGCTCATTGGAAGAGTTCCAAAGACTGTGAGCCCAGTAGCTCAGTGGTAGAGTGCTTGACTCGAGACCGAAGGGCAGCAGGTTGTTATGTGCGTTGTGTGCTTGAGCAAGAACATAAATCCTAGCTTAGTACTGGTTCAACCCAGGAAGACTCGTCAGTTTATAACTGAAAGATTGTTGATGGGACGTAAAGAATCAAATCAAACAAACAAGTTCCAAAGACCAATCCATGGAGCACCACAAAAAAGTTTGTTGTTTTATTAAGTTAGAAAGTGGTTGTTGAAAATTTTAACCGTTTTTGGCTGAACGAGTGTCTTGTCTTGAGCTATAGTGTCCACATGGGTGAAAGGTTTCAGGATTTTTCCTGAAATTCAGGATTAAGGCTGACTTTCAACTGAAAATCAGCCTCAAAATCCTGAATTCGGAAACAGGATTTTTCCTGAATTCAGGATTTTGAGGCTTACTTTCAAGTGAAAGTCAGCCGCAAAATCCTGAATTTGGAAAATTGTCATTTTTTTTCCTGAATTCAGGATTTTGAAGCTGGCTTTCAACTGAAAGTCAGCATTAAAATCCTGAATTGGAAAATTATCAATTTTTTCCTGAATTCAGGATTTTGAAGCTGACTTTCAACTGAAAGTCAGCCTCAAAATACCTGAATTGGGAAAATTATCAAAGCTTCTCCGATTTATTTTCAATTCATCTGAGGACATGTATTGAACCATTTAAACTTGAAACCATTATTTTTTTTAGCCATACTGTGAGTTTGTAGAGTTGAAAATTGTAAAGTTCAGGATTTGAGAATTTTTGAACTTTCACCCATGTGTCCAGTTATATTGTGTTCATGTTTAAACTTTCTGATGTGTCTACATTTTGTAAGTCGCAGAAACACTGTACATCACATTGTGTTCTTTTAAAAATTATACAATAAAGTTTTGATTTGTAAGCCTCGTCTCTTATCTGTGTAGTCCATAGGCATCCTAGCCTTATATTTACCATGTTTACTAGCCAAGGGTAACAGTCCATTGCTCACAGATGAAAGTTTTCATGATTTTTCCTTAATTCGGGATTTTTTGGCTGATTTTCCATAGAAAGGTTGCCTCAAAATACTGAATTAGGCAGATAATAACCGATTTATTCTCAGTTAATCCAGACAATGAGGGCCTCATGGAAGATTAGCTGTTTGTGCTCGTTTGTATTTGCTAAATGTTGTTACCCTCTTTAAATAAAGTCTTTACTTACTTACTTACAATTGAACATGAAGTTAATATTTTGTAGGCATTCTGAAAGTGTAAAGATTTGTTTGCAGTTTTTGCAGACATCACTCATATTTCAGTCGGAGATTTCAAGATGATGTTTAAGCATAGCAGCATGCACTGGGTCATAGTTGACAACACTCATTCAATCAAATTCTACATGAAAGATTTGAAAAGTATCGAGTACTAGATGGCAATACCTTACGCCCTGTGCAATACCTTACACCCTGGGTTTGCTGATGGCATAGGGCCAAAGTGTGATTTTAACATAAATCAACAGCCATAACCTTGTCATTATCAAAATATGCTCATTTATAATTATACCATTTTGAACCACTTATTCTCAATACCAAATCCTATGCAATGTTAGAAGTTAATTTGATAAAAATAAGAGCAGAAACAAAGCTCTAATAGAAGGACACTCGGTTAAATGTGTGAAGTTTATAAAAACAACAACAGGCGGGATACACATTCATTTATTGTACGGTAGACAAAATACACCAAATTTGATATACATATTGAAATTTGGTACATATACAATTGTTTCTAAAATCTATATTATAAAGAAGCAAAAATTTTGTGTCAGCTCATTGGCCTTTAGTGGTGACTTGTCATCAGCTTACACCTTTTCCAACAGTTTGGACTGACAGTGACTGGCCTGATCTGTATCCAAACTGTTTGATAATCTGATGGCACAGTGCATTCTCTTTCAAGTTTGTGTGCTCTGTCTGGGGTCCATAGTTATAAAGGTACAATTTTAAAAAGGAATTATAGGAAATGGTCATTTTCCTATAATACCTTTGTAAAATTTCATGGTAAAAATTTGGGTGCCACATGACAGTGTTACAGTAAAACCTGTCTTAAGCGGCCACTCAAAAAAGACAAAACAAAGATCTTAATTACACATGGTGGCTTAATGAAGGTCGAAAGTATTGCAGAATGCTCCCCTTGGAGCATTCTGCAATTCTTTTGATCTGCATTAAGGGATAATTGGTGGGGAAAACAATTTTGGGTCTTTTTGAGAGTGGCTGCTTTAGGCAGGTTTTACTGTACATGTATATCCAAATGGAATATTATAAAGGGAATGCACTGTATTCAGCTAGGTGAAAGTCTAAATATCTCAAGAACCTTGAAAGTCTGAGATTCAGATAATGAATTGATATTTAACATGCCTACCAAAACTAGAGGATCTTACATGAGTGCTCATATATTATTGAATTTATTAGATGAGTTTAATAATTTCAATAATACAGTTGCACAAAAGTAGACTCTATTTATCATTAAACTAAAATTACTTCGAAATCATGGCCTTTTTTGCTTGAAACTATATATAGAGGATCTTACAAGAGTGCTCATGTATTAGCGAATTTTTGAAACAAGTCGAGGAAGAGATAAAATGACAGGTTTGTCAAGCATTTTATTGCTTTTTCACAACAAGTTTCGATAAATTCAATAATACAAGAACACAAATGTTGAATTCTATTTATCACGCAACATTAAAATTACTTTGAAATCACATTTTTTGATATGAAGATGCTAAGCTTTTGACATGTATATGCATCATTGATATGACAGTATGTTACTAAATATGTTAATCACAGGTGGTTTAACAATTTTAATCCATGGCATTTTATCACTCCCAGACTGGAAGAAAACCGGTCTTGTATTCATGACTGATCTCAATAAAGCAGCAGGCCTCCAGATAAAAGTGTATAATTGAGCATTAATTTTCTTATTTCTCAACCAAAACATATGTTCTGGGTACTCAAAAGAACCGTCTCACTGTACCCAAAAACATATGTTTACATTGATGGGTAAGAAAATAATGACATTTTACGCTCAAAAATTTAGTGCAGCTGGCTCAGCCTCACACACTACCAAGATTATTGAAATATTACATTTAGCAAATAAAGCCATAATATTTTCCAGATAATGAATAACAAAATCACTGATCAGATGCGCAGGCTGGTTAGCCCTTTGTTGTTCACATGTAACAACTCGTGATGGGGCCCAAATGGAATGTGTTATTTTTGTAGATTGTTAAAGCACAATCAATCGAGCCAGGGTAAAGGCCTATTATTTCAATATAAACTGCCCACAAAGGAACTTTGGGAGGCATACAGTAATCGCACTGTCCATACGAAATGTCCGTCCGTCTCGCATTGAGTCTGGTGCATATCTCCTATATTATTTGAGGTAGGAATCCCAAATTTGGTGTGTGGATGCGTTTTGAGATGGCTGAGTGTCATGTACCATTTCTGGGTCACTGTGGCCTTGACCTCTGACCTTGTTTCTAGAATAATCTGTGTCCGGAGCATATCTCCTATATTATTTGACGTAGGAATCCCAAATTTAGTGTGTGAATGCATCTTGTGATGGTGGAGTGTCACATTGCATTTTATGTCACTGTGATCTTGACCTCTGACCTCATTTCTAGAATAATCATGTCCGGAGCAAGTCTCCTATACTATTTGAGGTAGGAATCACAAATTTGGTGTGTGGATGCGACTTGGAATGTCGGAGTGTCACATACCATTTTTGGGTCACTGTGACCTTGATCTCGGACCTTGTTTCTAGAATAATTGTGTCTGAAGCATATCTCGTATATTATTTGAGGTAGGAATCAAAATTTGGTGCGGGTGTGCATTTTGTGATGGTGGAGCGTTGTGTACGATTTTGGGTCACTTTGATCTTGACCTGACCTTGTTTCTAGAATAATCATGTCGGGAGCATATCTCATATGTTATTTGAGGTAGGAATCCCAAATTTGGTGTGTGGACTCATCTTGGAATGGCGGAGTGTCGTATACTATTTTTTGTCACTTTTATCTTGACCTGCCCTTGTTTCTAGAATTATCGTGTCCAGAGCATATCTCGTAGTGTGTGGATGCATCTTGGGATGGCGGAGTGTGTGCTACCATTTTTGGGTCACTGTGTCCTTGACCTCCGATCTCATTTTAAGACTAATCCTGTCCAGAGCATATCTCCTATATTACAAATAACTTTCCACAAATGTGTCTTATGCTAGACCCATTCCTTTGGGGGCATTTGTCAAGTTACTGTGACATATATTTGTTTCATTTATAAATAACTTTATATTTAATATCCAAATGAAAAAAAAATCTTCAAAAAATTTCAAAATTAAGTCTGACTTTACTATTCCAAATTAATAACTTGTTGGAATAGTAAAATTTGAGCTGTTTTCTAGGCCTTTTTCCAGTACTTATGGTAGATATCATTTCAAAGTTTTTTTTTAACAAGAATGCCCATAGAATCCAAAAGCCACTCACCAGGGTGACTACAATAGCTCTTTTTGTACTTTGTACAGGTGAGCTAAAAATGTCCTGAGATACACTTAAATACACATGTGACTATTTCACAACCAAGCTGTTTGCACAATAATAAGAGTTTAACACGTTAAGCCTTTCCATTAGTGCTAGAGAGAGCATCTGTAATTGATATACTACACTCCTCCCTAATTTTCTATCCAATTAACTTGCAGTAAGGAGTTCTAGAGATAAGGTGTATAATTGCCCTAATGTTTTTAAAATTGGTGTAGTTTGGCAGTAAAATATGCATAGTGGGCAACAAAATACGTTTCAAAGCGATTCATCATTTACAATACCGTGGGAGTAGAAAGTGCAGATTTTCACGGTATTGTATTGAAACGTATTGTGTTGCTTACTATGCATATTTTACTGCTGAACCACATAAATTTTAAAAACATACTTGCAATTTGAATTTGGAGTTTGTATCATGTCAACTAGGGAAAATATACGCCTAATCGCTAGAACTCCTTCCAATTATTGGCATGTATTTACAAGCAGAGCAGAAACAGTTTGGATCCAGATCAGCTGGCTTCTGAGAAGCCAGCTGATCTGGATCCAAACTGTTTTCAAAGCAGGATATATCTGGGCTTTAACTGTTTAGCATGATATGGACTGTTATATACAAAACATGACTCTAGATTTCTAACATGAGCCTTCTGCATTGATTGCACTACTGTAGAACACTTAATATTCATGGCATTAAAATTTGGTGATTTTAAGGGGATGTTGCTTTCAAAAGCTCTTACTTGTATGAAATTTTTCCTGTATAAACAAAAATGGCTATTTTATCAAGGAGACTGATACCTTTGGCTATATTGATATATAATTTATACATCTCACACAGATCACTTTACGCCCCAACATACAGCTTTGAGCACTCTGCAGCATGCTTATCAGTCTTTTTGAGTTACTTCCTGGTTTTATTCTGTTTACAATATTGTGGTATAACGGTTGAATTTTAGATGAAAATGTTAACATGAACAAGAACTAAAGTTATCCAACTACAATATGGGAAAGTATTTTGACCCAAATATTATGTATTTCTGGTATTATTTACAATTTTTGCTTTTGACCTTGAAAAATTTACAAGCAAAAATTGGAAAAATATATTTTTCTACCAGAAATTTGTACATTTGGGCGACAATACTTTCCCATATTGTAGTCGGATATTTGTAGTTCATGTTTATGCTCAAAAGCTGTATGTTGCTCATAATATAGCCAAAGGTATCTGTCTCCAGTATAAAATAGACATTTTTGTTTATACAGGAAAAAGTTCATATTAGTAAGAGCCTTTGCTTAAAATTATTTTCTATTCTTATAGGGGTTACTCTTTAAGGAAAGAATATGCTCCCCGCATATTCTTTCCTTTAATAGTAGCCACTTTGAAGATGTGGTTTCCTCGATGTTGAAACATATCATACTTTTCAAAAGTTGGTTTATCGATACAGTGTTTGGGGAGGATAAAAAAATCTGTCCTGAAGATCACCGTTTGGCATCACAAGGCTTGTCAAATGATGTGATTACAATCAGCAGGAGGAAGTGCAGTGGCTCAGTGGTAGAGTGCTTGACTCCAGACCGAGGGGCCAAGGGTTTAAGCCTCATCGGCGTCACTGTGTTGTGTCCTTGAGCAAGAACATTAATCCTAGCTTAGTACTGGTTCAACCCAGGAAGACCCGTCCCTTTATAACTGAAAGATTGTTCAAACATTGCTTTGTAATCACACAAATTGGTGTAAAACATGACATCATCTATGCAACTGAGCTCAAATGCCTCAGACAAACAAGATAGATATCCTCTAATCCCCAAATTTCATAGATGCTTTCTCACCTGCTTATGCACTTTGATAGCCTATATTCCAAATAACATGGACCCTGATCAGACTGCTCTCTTTAAGACTTAGGAGCAGTCTGATCAGTAAGAGAGCAGTCTGATCAGGGTCCACAGTGTCTGCTTCCATGGTAAAAGTTTTCTGTAGTGCATTTCACCCTTAAAGCGCCACCTATAATTTGCAGCAGACGACAATTAAAATTTTGCCGCTTTTTCAATAATAACAAATAAGGCATGATATTTCATGAGAATCGTCTGCTGGCAGACGATTCTCATGTAATATCATACCTTATTTTTGTCGAAAATTGGGGAATATATCTCAAAATTTGTCGTCTGCTGCAGTGGTGATTGGTGCTTTAAGGGTTAAATACATGAAGCAGAAAAAAATAAGCTGACGGCATTTTCATGCCAAATAATATTGGTAGGATAAACGATAATTATTATAACACAGGATAAGCAGTTTCTAAACAGGTTTAAACCCTTAATGCGCCATTCGCAACAAAAGTCGTCTGCTTTTCTCATCTGCTAAAATGTTTAAAAAGCCTCTATGGCAAACAGTGTGGACCCAGATCAGACTGCTCCTTTAGGAGCAGTCTGTTCTGGGTCCACGCTGTTTGCTTCTATACTTCATTTGTCAGTAAAGTTAGGCAATTATTTACAGCAGACGACTTCAGCAGACGACATTTTCAGATGCATTTTTTCCTTGGCGCTTTAAGGGTTAAGATTATTTTGATATGCCTTGATCAGAGAAATTCTCAATGTTCTTTTCTATAAAATGTATCTATCATATATCAGATCTCTAGATTTTTTTTTGTCTGTAAAATGTGTTTAATATCACCATTCATCTATCAGATCTTTAGATAGTTGTGCATAATTAAAACTCAATTTTCTCATTTCTCAACCAAAACATATGTTGTGGGTACTCAAAAGAAATGTCTCAATGAGACAGTTCTTTTGAGCACCCAAAACAAATGTTGAAACTAACGGTTAAGAAAAAATTCACAATTTTACACTTCAGAATTCTGTCTGTCACTATTCATAAGGATCTTGCAGAGAAAAGGCTCCTAGTGAGATGGTATCATTATCTTCGAAGTTGGCAAGACTCATTGTGTCCTCCTGAAATCAGAAAGACATGCATGAAAGTTCAAAATTTCCAAGATCCTGAACTTTTGAAATTCAAATTTTCAAACTTGCAGGATGGCTACAAAAATGGGTAATTTAAAGTTTAAATGGTTGAATGTGTTTAGATAATCTGAAAACTAATCAAAGAAGCTATAATAACCTCGTTAATTCAGCATGGAAAGAACACACTAGAAGAGCTGAGGATCAAACCTACAAGCCTTGGTTTACCTGATAAAATGTTTAACCACCACATTGAGGGCCTCCTTGGAACTGCATTGAAATAGCTTAAATAAGTATGTTTTCTTAATCATTGCTCAAAAGAGCCTTAGACAAGTTTTTTTTTTATTTCCAATATATATTTTCTTCAAAGGAAACATCATGTTTTGTGGTGCTCAATATTATGTCGGCGCTGCTGAAACACTTTAGTTGAAGAGAAATAAAACTCGGAAAGCTCTAGTCTAGTAGATCAAAATTATGGCCAAAGTTAAAGTTTGTTGCATTCTCGTACACACTTACACACACGCTGACCAAGAACAATATGCCTGTAATCTTCAGTAATCGTGGCATTAAAATGAGCTGAGGATCAAACCTACAAGCCTTGGTTTACCTGATAAAATGTTTAACCACCACATTGAGGGCCTCCTTGGAACTGCATTGAAATAGCTTAAATAAGTATGTTTTCTTAATCATTGCTCAAAAGAGCCTTAGACAAGTTTTTTTTTTTTTCCAATATATATTTTCTTCAAAGGAAACATCATGTTTTGTGGTGCTCAATATTATGTCGGCGCTGCTGAAACACTTTAGTTGAAGAGAAATAAAACTCGGAAAGCTCTAGTCTAGTAGATCAAAATTATGGCCAAAGTTAAAGTTTGTTGCATTCTCGTACACACTTACACACACGCTGACCAAGAACAATATGCCTGTAATCTTCAGTAATCGTGGCATTAAAATGAGCTGAGGATCAAACCTACAAGCCTTGGTTTACCTGATAAAATGTTTAACCACCACATTGAGGGCCTCCTTGGAACTGCATTGAAATAGCTTAAATAAGTATGTTTTCTTAATCATTGCTCAAAAGAGCCTTAGACAAGTTTTTTTTTTATTTCCAATATATATTTTCTTCAAAGGAAACATCATGTTTTGTGGTGCTCAATATTATGTCGGCGCTGCTGAAACACTTTAGTTGAAGAGAAATAAAACTCGGAAAGCTCTAGTCTAGTAGATCAAAATTATGGCCAAAGTTAAAGTTTGTTGCATTCTCGTACACACTTACACACACGCTGACCAAGAACAATATGCCTGTAATCTTCAGTAATCGTGGCATTAAAATGAAGTAAAAATTACAATTTGTTCTAACAACCTACCGTCAGATCTATTGTACTAGCCATCTTTCTGCCCCTAAGCTCCCCAGGTGTGTAATCTCTTGAGTTTTCCTTTACAAAAGGACTGAACACATGTGAAACTGCTCTCTTGATACGACGAGGAGTCTTATTGAACGAGAAAGCTCTACTAACTCGCCGACTGAACCTAAAAGACAAAATAGAGTCTGCATTTAAGATTTTAGTACTTTAACTTATCACATTTTCGAGAAAGGAAGACTTAGACGAGCCTGTGCAAATGCCCGGAGTGTAAAGTATCTTGCTCAAGGACACAACAAAGTGCCAACGAGTACAACCTATGACATGTTTTATTAGAAAAATAAGAAAACTACTGTAGATTCAGAAATGTTAGCATGAATTTTATTTTCACGAATAACGTTAATAAAAGACATATTTGTGACGTTAAAAATTCGTGACTAGGGCATGATTTACATACATCAATAAACGACAGTGATTTCGCCATTTTGTGAGGGTTTTATTATTACGAAACTTTGCTTATGCTAAGTTTCGAATTTACAGTTGCTACCTCGATACATTACGATGGATTTTCCCCCAGGCATGTTGATAAAATAAGTATGGAATTACCCCATTTTGTATTTTAAGGGGTCACAGGTAGAAATTTCTAAATCATGATGCTTTTCTGTCATGAAAATTTGCTTTTAATTTTGAAAACAGTGCAGACCCTGATGATCCTAAAGTGATGTCATTCTAATGTTCAAGTGACGTCAAAATGTAATGTTGCATCTCAACGAACGTATTCAGGAACTTTTGGGAGCTTATTTTAAAATGACGATGCAGAATTGAAAGGCAAGCAAGAAAAAAATCCATCTTTTGAGCAGGCCATTAGTTAAGAGTGAGTACCTTAAAAATTATTTTTCTTTTTTCTCAACCAAAACATATGTTGTGGGTACTCAAAAGAACCGTCTCAATGAGATGGTTCTTTTGAGCACCCAAAACATATGTTCAAACTGATGGATTAGAAAATATTTAAAATTTTACGCTCCAAAATGTTGTTTATCTATACCTATGTTTGAACCAGGGGCAGATAGAAAATTTTGTAACGCTGGATCACTGTTTGTAATCACATCACTGGACAAGCCTTGTGATGCCAAAAGGTGATCTTCAGGACAGATTTTGTCTATCCCCCCCCCCCCAACACTCCAGATAGTTTCTTGTAGTCCCTACCTGCTAGCAGCTTTGCTGATACTCTGGTTCCCAAGATCTCTGGTGCAAACATCTAACTGGTGACCATCCACTACTGATATTAAACTATCCTGTAAAAAACAATAATATATCAAACCATAGGTCAAAGATAAAGAAAAAAATTGCATGTTAAAGTGTGAATATTTTCTTATACATCAGTTTAATCATTTGTTTTAGGTGCTATTGATATTAAACTATCCTGTAAAAATAAATAATATAACCATAGGTCAGAGATTAACAAAAATTTTGCGAGTTAAAGTATGCATATTTTCTTATCAGTTTAATCATTTGTTTTAGGTGCTCAAAAGAATGGTCTCATGGAGATGGTTCTTTGGAGTACCCACAACATATGTTTTGGTTAAGAAATAAGAAAAATAATTTTTGGACTAGAATTTGTTTTTCTACAAAAACACAGATGTCTCTCTCTTTCTTGGTGTCATAAAGAGTGGGCAAGATTTTCTGACTAACTTCTAAGGGAAATGACTAAAAATTGTATAAATGCAAGAGTTATGGTTTTTGAGCTCTGCACATCATCTAATGTGGATTGATATTTATAGTACGTTTTGTGACAATATCTTGAAACGGCTTTCAAGTTACAGAACGGACATGATTTTGTGACGGTCAAATTTCCAAGGGAATCAGTATAAAATGCAAGGGTTTAGGTTCTTACGCTCTGCACCTCATCTAATTATTTGAATTTGAGGTTTCCTGAAGATAACTTGAACTGTTTTCAAATTACAGAGCCGACATAATTAAGTGATGGACAACCTTACAAGGGAAATAACCCAAAAAGGTATAAATGCAAGAGCTGTGGTTCTTTTCTTGTGCTCTGCACATCGCCAATGTTGATCTACAGATATTTTTATGAAGTTTTATGAAGATATCTAGAATGATTTTCAGTAACAGAATGGGCACAATTTCGTGACAAAGTTCATTCAAAGGGAAATAAATAAAAAAGTATAAATACAAAAGTTACCATTCTTGCACTCATCAATCTTGATTGATATTTTCAAATGAAGTTTATCTTGAATGGTTTGCCATTTAGAGAGTGGACACAATTTCGTGACAGATGACTGGGCGAAAAACAATATGTCTCCTAACCCTAAACAGGGTGACATAACTACACTTGTATCCTTGCGTGAAAACCTGATTTAGTTGTATGCAAACATCAACACGATCAAAGGCACAGACCAGCCTGTGCATCCGCACATTCTGATCAACACCAGGGTTCATACAGGCAAGATTGTGTAAAATTCAAGGACTTTTCAAGGACTTCTTAAAGACTTTCCTACTGTTTTCAAGGACTGAAACCTTAAGAAAAATACTGATTTACACGTTAAAATTCTACTTATGAAATGCTAGAGTCCATTACTAAAGATATTAGTTTAAGACAATTAGTATAAAAATTGTTGTGCCTTTATTTGGTGCAGAATATGCTGCACCAAATAAAGGCAACACAATTTTATGCTGATTTAGGTCTCCAAAAACACTGTTGAATCCTCCTGTAAATAGTAAAATTCAAAGACTTTTCAAGGCTTTTGAGTGTTTTTCAAGTACTTTTCATGGCAAATTTAATTTTCAAGGACTTTTCAAGACAGTCCTGTATATTCAAGTACTTTTCAAGCCAGTGCGAACCCTGAGTACCTTGATTATTCTGTTATTGGAAAGTGTTATATCTTAATTTGCTGAATGGAAAATTTCAATATTCTAGCTAGTCTTGGTAGCTCAGCAGGCATTTGTTCACAAACCATAAAGACAGGCTTTCTCACGTCAAGGCCAATCTAAAAACCTGTATAATTATCCCTTTACCTCATAGAGACGCCTTTTAATGCTTTTGCAAACAGAGCAGACCCAAATCAGGCAGCAATTGAATTTCATAAAAAGCTTAACCTTTACTACGCTAAATCCTGATATATATCCTGTTTTGAAAACAGTGTTGATCAAGATCAGCTGGCTTCTGAGAAGCCAGCTGATCTGGATCCACAATGTTTTCCACTCTGCATGTAAATATATGCTAATAACTGAAATCCTGGAAATCAATTGGATAAAAATTGGGGGAGGAGTGTAGTACTAAAAAATATCCAGCATGATAAGTGTGAAGGAGTCATTTTTTTTTTTAATGAAACTTCTTTTTTTCTTTTCTTTTTTTCTTCTTCTCAAAATCCAATTTTTTTCACTCACTTTAGATTTAAACCCTTAAAGCGCCAAGAAAAAAATGCATCTGAAAATGTTGTTTGCTGAAGTCGTCTGCTGCAAATAATTGCCTAACATTATTGATGAATTAAGTATAGAAGCAAACAGTGTGGAGCCAGAACAGACTGCTCCTATAGAGGCTTCTTAAACATTTCAGCAGACGATAAAAACAGACGACTTTTGTTGCGACTGGTGCATTAAGGGTTAAATGATTGCCTGAACTTCAGAAGAAATATAAAACACTGACTTACACAATCCGTCCGACACAGTGTGTTTGCAATATTTTTTGACACAGACGTAATAAAGTCCTTCTTTTGCACTTCATCAGAGTCCAACATAAATGGCAAGAATTTCTCCTTCATTTCCGCGGCGTTTTTCACGATGAATCCAAATGCTTCTTTGCACTCGTCTGTCTCTGTGAAATCTAACACCCTCCTTATACTTTGTAACTGAAGGAATTCCTTATGTTCAAATCCTTTCTTTGGCGTCCGAGACGGGAGGGGGCTCCGGGAATGTAGCACTTTAATTCTTCGTTTACATATCTGCAATGGACAAATGGTTTCTGTAATGGATAAATGGTTTACATACAGTAAAACCTGCCTTAAGTGGCCACTCAAAAATTGGTTTTCAATACCGTTTATCACTTAATGCAGGTCAAGAGTATTGCAGAATGCTCCAAGGGAGCATTCTGCAATACTTTTGACCTTTAATAAGATACCATTTTCCATTAAGACCTTTGTTTTGTCTATTTTTAAGTGGCTGCTTAAGTCAGGTTTTACTGTATATCTGTAATGGACAAATGGTTTACATTTCTGTACTGGACAAATGCAGTGTTGTGCCTTGAGCACGGCATTGCGGGATTCCCGCGATTTTTCCGTCGACGTCCTTTAAAAAATGCACCCAGTGCGGGCATACGGGCGTGCCCTTGAAAAATCCGCTGATTTTTCGCTATTTAAACCCCATTTCCGTATTGAGCGTAACCCAGTAAAGGAAGTAAAAAAGCACAATTTAGACTGTGCACATGTATTTACTGATGATAAATGTTGCATTGGATATTGATTTTTCAACCAGTCCAAAACATCAACAATGGCGGAAAAGGCAAATTTTATTTAGCTGAAGGCCAGAAAAAGCTTTTAATGCAGAAATTAATAGAATATTTGCTGGGAAATTCAAAACTACGGAAATGTAGAAACTACTTCACTGTAATCTGCACCCCTTCTTGAGCCGAAACTATCGACATTGAGCTCAAATTTAAATAAAAATGAACATACATTTACAAAAAAAAAATGTATTCAATTTTACAGGTAAAAATCAGTTGGATTTGGTGTGTCCCCCAGAATTTGCAAATGTCCCTCTGAAATTCAGGAAGGGGGACACTGGTATCCCCCAGAAATCTTGACCTAGGCACAACACTGCAAATGGTTTACATATTTGTAATGGACAAATGGTTTACAAATCAGTGATGGTTTATCATTAACATATCTATAACAGAGTATACACAGTTGGCATTGCCATTGGCTGTATTGTGGAAATTGGTATAACCCAGGTCCTGAGGTTATTGAACATTTTTCAAGCTCAACTCAACTGAGCATGAAATTTCAACTGCTCATACAAACGAAAATGCTGTCAGACAAATAAAGACATTTCTTGCTTTCAAATTCCAGGAGTTGTATTTATCATGCCCATAAATGTTAAAATGCCAACCATTGTTGGCATTTTAACATTTATGGGCATGATAAGTTTCATACTAAGTAGAGCATGAACTGTTTTATAACCGTGCAAACTCAATATTTTCAACCTAAATTTTGGTCTGATGCTGATTTCAACCGTGGTAAATTGCAATACAGGCCTAGGGCAATCAATTATTTAGCAGCATGTTATGATTTGCTATTTGATACATGGTATAAAACATTATGATAACTTAAGTTGTGAAAATTTATAATACAAGCTGTCTGCCAATGAAATGGCCAATTGTTCTACCAGCAAATTTAATTAGTATGAATTTTGTTTGTTTTGATTCTTTACACCCCAGTCAACAATTTTTTAGTCATGTCAGGACGTGCCATAGTATGTACAGTCACTTGTCAGCATATATCCCTACTCTGTGTTATCAAAACATAAAGATATTGTTGCTGTCTTGTGGGAGTGAGGGTCGTTCAAAAGTGTTCAGCTTAAATTAATCATAAAAACATGGGCAGGCTTTCAAGTGGCCATCAACAGAAAAGTAGGGAAAAAGTAGGGATAAAAATTTGGAAAAAGTAGTGAAAAAGAAGGGATAATTGGTGTAAAAAAGTAGGGATAGTAGGGCTTTTCCAAACATTAAACTAATTACAATGAGCTGTTTGAAATTAGTAATTTCAGATTAAATGAGCAGGATAATACCTGTGACAATAGTACTAGCCAAACAGAGACTTTTAGGTTAAACATTAAAAATTGAGATTTTAAGAGGCGTGCGGACCCTGAAAGAAACCTAGAAGTTCATTTATCAAATGTGAGCGAGCGAAAAATTTCTGGATTTTTACGCTAAAATTACATTTGAGGGCGAAAAAGTAGGGATAGTAGGGCATTTTCATGAAAAAGTAGGGAAAAGTAGGAAAAATTTCTGGATTTTTACGCTAAAATTACATTTGAGAGCGAAAAAGTAGGGATAGTAGGGCATTTTCATGACAAAGTAGGGAAAAGTAGGAGCAGATCAAAAAAAGGAGGGAAAAGTAGGAAAAATAGGAAATGTAGGGCCTACTTGAAGTCCTGCATGGGTGAAAGTTCAAAATTTCCAAAATACTGAACTTTTGAAATTCAAATTTTAAAACTTGCAGGATGGCTACAAAAATGGATAATTTAAAGTTAAAATGATTATTTGTGTTTAGTTAATCTGAAAATTAATCAGAGAAGCTATTATAATCTCCTTAATTCAGCATTTTGAGGCTGACTTTCTATGGAAAGTCAGCCTCAAAATCCTGAATTCACCCAGCTAGCTTTGAGTATGTCCCTTTTCCGTTTGTATCCTGGGTCAGGTGTGGTACTTGATTGTATTGATTCCTGATCTTTGCACCCTTACTTACTTTAAAAAGGGAGACAATATTTTTTTTAAATTTTACCTACCACAATGGCATCAGAGAATAGAAAGAGAGAAAGAGGGGTGGCTCTTCGGCACACAACATCTGACAATGCTATCACATCTACCCGCGACAAGAACGTCCGATGAGACGACAGTACATCTGCCTACAAAATAAAAAGAAAAAAAAATCCTCACAATATATGTGGAGATAAACACTAATTATGAGACATAACATTGTGAATATTTTTTTATCCATCAGTTTAAACACTTGTTTTGCGTGCTCAATTTTTAATATTATAAGAATCTATCATAAGTGTGAGGGTAGGATAGAAAAATCTGTCCCGAGGATCACCCATTGGCATCACAAGGCTTGCCGAGTATTAAATGACAAACGGTGATCCTGAGGGACGGATTTTTCTATCCTACCCTCACACGAATAATAAATTATTTTTCTTGCTCACCAATGTTTTTTTCATTTTAAAATAAGCTTCCACAAGTCCCTGAATACGCTAAGATGCAATTTTACATGATGACGTCACTTAAACATAACAATGATGTCACTTGACGACCATGTGCTTGAGTTCCAATACAACCAATGTATGTAGCCCTCACGTGACAGCCTGGGTAAGATAGCCTGGGTAAGATAAGATTTTCTATCCAATGGTAAAATCTCAGATATCCTTATCCGGTGTGCAAGAATCTCTTATCTAAACACCTGACAACATTTCAGTCAATACCTTTCCGCAATTAAAGAATCTATTTTTAGTAACATGACAAACTAAATCAAATGATCAGTCGCAGATTCCAAGACAAACAATCAAAACACTAGGTATGAAGGTGTGTCTGATTCTGGAGTGGTTATTGCATAATCTTAAATGATAAGAAAAGGAATCAGGTATAACACAGGTGTATACAGTCCAAAAGGAAGTTTGTGTTAATGTTCCTTGGCAACAAATCATACTAAATTGACTAGTTACAGGACATACTTGAAATTTTAACCATGTTGTGTTCACTGCTGTGTGAATGGCACAAGTAACATTGTTTTTAGACTGGCTCCAGTCCTTAAAATAATTTTTCATCAATGTGACATATAAAATACTAATAGCTAGTCTAACTCTGATGGCTCTTAAAACAGAGCCATCAGAGTTAGACTAGCTACATGTATTTGATATGACACATAAATGAAAATTGTTTTAAGGACTGGAGCCAGTCTACATTGTTTTCTGCTCATTACTAGAGCCTTCCTGTGCCCATATGTTGCTAACTTATAATTAAGGCTCAGAACAAACTGATCGGTGCATTACAATGTACAATTGATAAATGGAGACATAAAACTCACCGGACAATCTTCTATGTCATTCATAATATCAAACATCACAACCTGGTTTTCTGTTTTACGTTTGTCTTCATTGATATACCTAGAAATAAACGTCTGGAATTTGAATATAGCAACACAATATTTAATCTAAAAAACGCCTACTCTATACTTGGGCCTCGTCATGAAAAAAAGTGTCATGCCTTTAGTTAAGAGAGTGTAACAGAAAAATAATTTTTTTTATTTCGGAACCAAAACTCAATGCGAGGGTTCTTTTGAGCACCCAGAACATATGCTAAAAATTAGCAGCAAGAAAATATTTACAATTTTACGCATAAAAATTTTGTTCATCTAAACCTGTGAATCTGTCTTTGGTGGTTCTTACCCAAACAAGCTTACTCAGCTACAGAAACTAGCTAGACAATTGAAATCTCACTGGTAGCAAGTTTAAATATTGGCCGCAAAGTGACAAAACCTGTCTTCGATCAGGTCATACCAAAACCAGCCTTCTCAACTACAGAGACTAGCTAGAATAGTGAAGTTTCCCTTGTACAAAGTTTTAATATAATACTTTCCAATAAGCGAATACAAAAGGTGCTGATCATACTGCGCGGATGCCCAGGCTGATCTGCGCCTTTGTTGTTCGCAAACCACCGAAGACAGGTTTTCTCGTGTCGAGCCCCATTTGATACTTTCCAATAAGCGAATAACAAAGGTGCTGATCACACTGCCAGGATGAACAGGCTGGTCTGCGCCTTTGTTGTTCGCACACCACCAAAGACAGGTTTTCTCACGTCGAGGCCCATATGATACTTTCAAACAAGCGAATAACAGTGGCGCTGATAAGACTGCAGGAATGTGCTGGCTTATCTGCAACTTTGTTGTTCGCAAACCCCTAAGACAGGTTTTCTTGTGTAAAGGCCCATTTATATCTAATAAATACCCACTCTCTAATAAGCGACCATCCCATTTACAAGTAGAAAATACAACTAGAATCTTGCAGTCGATGGCATACAATCGCAAATCCTCAAGCACTGATAGCTTTTTACCACAGGCTCATGGAAGGGATATAAATGAGCCACAACATGAGGTTTCCAACAATGTGTTATGTGCGACCAGCAAAGCCTCTGATCAGAGCCTTTGCTAGTCACTTGAATATTCTATGAGTGTTAAGCTTCTGACTGAACACATTTGGAGTTTCTAAGCTTAAAAGGAGGCTGCACAGGCTCGTCTGAGTCTACACATGTCAAAATGACACATTGTTGGAAATCACATGTCACGGCTCAAATGTTCTTGTGTAAGTATTACTCAAGAAAGTCACTCAACAAATTTGGTTGGTTTCAGTTCAGTGATTAAATTTTGGAAATGATCTTACCCACCAGTTTAAACATTTGTTTTGGTTGCTCACTGAGATGGTTCAGGGAATTTTTTTGGTGTTTTGGGCCAAAATTAAGCCTCATTCCCAATGGAATTTAGGTGACTTTTCCCAATTTTGAAAAAAAATCTTTTTTTTTTTCAAGATTGGTATTTTCATTCACCCCCCCCCCCCCCCCCCCCACACACACATAAGCTCCTTCAATTTAATGGCAATAGTATGTGTAATAGCTAATTTGTTTTTAATTGACCAAAAATGCCATAATTGTGCACTGTAACAAATTTCCCAATTTAGGGGTTTATGTGTTAATTTTCCCAATCTGAAAGGCTCTAGGCCCCCTTCCTAAAATTGCAAAAAAATCACTGTGGTTCTTTTTGAGTTACAGAGTACCCGCATCATATGCTTTGTTTGAGTAAAGAGAAAAATAATTATTATAATTGACTATCCAAGCTAATGGGTATACAACTTACGTCATGAGTGAACAACTTACGTCATAACTCTTTTCAATACACGGTCAGCTTCTTCTAACTCTACATAATCTGGATTAGTTTTACTCGTATGTTTTATCATATCTAAAAAGCAAAGACACAGTGTTTGATGAGGCATCAGTATAAGGAATTTCCCAGGTTAACCCTTTGTGTACGGGAAACCCCCAAGCAAGTGCTTTTGCAAACAGTGAAGACCCAGATGAAATGCAGCATAATGCTGCATTTCATAAGGCCAAAAAAAAATATGTGTGTTTCAGGTTTCATGAAATTTTAAAATAGGGACGGTAGGTAGGAAAATCTTTTTATTTTGTTAAAAGTTTTTACATGGGGAAGATGGAGAAACAAGATGGCCGACCTGGGAAATCCCTTAGAAATCCCCGAAATATGCTTAAAAACTTTAGGCTCAGGGGCAAAAAATTAGGCATGGTCGGGTAACCTGAAACACACAATTTTTTTATTTTAGGCCTAAGGGTCTACACTGTTCAAAAATATCTTCAGACAAAAAATGCAATATTTTTTCAAAATTATACCAGACACCCCTTGATATGTAAAATGGACTATCCCGAATTTATTCTATCAAAACAGAAGAAATAATCAATTAGTATACAAAGCTTTAATAGCAAAAAAGAAGGAGAAAAGGAGAAATTTTTGAAAACACAAAAGTACTAGGAATAAAATAGGATATTTTGTATAACATAGGAACTTTAGGCAGCACCCTAGATAAGCAGCGTATTTGCGTAAATACGCAATTAAAATTCGCAAAAAAGCAATTAAAATGAAATGTGTAAATACCAAAAAGCAATTCAAACGATCGGTATGCAATTACATGTGATGTCATTGCGTAACATTTGGTCCATTTCGATTCCATTTGGGTAATAAACAAATGCCAGTTGGGTATTGATTTTTTTTACTAGCGAGCGCGCAATATAACTTGTTTTGTGTGAATAAAATATCGGTGCCAAGTCCAGTATTTCACGGAAAAACACTATGATGAAAGTGAAACTTTGCAAAGTGTACACGCTCAAATGTCAACAAGGGGATGAGATTTGCTTCAGGTACAATAAAATCCGCTAGTTTGATACTTTAGAAAGGCAAACGATCGGAGTGAATAAATATGCAAGTACATTCCCGATGGCTTCATGCAATATGAAAACGTGTAATCACAGAAAAAAAACGTGGCGTAAAAAAATATGAAGACGCAATTGTTTTTGCAAGTACGCAATTGAGGACAACCAGGTTGCGTAAATACCCAATTGACCCAAAAGCTTATCTAGGGCGCTGCTTTAGGTGTGGTGGATCCCCATTTCCAACACACTTTTCTTCTAAAAAGTAACCCCATAGTACCTAATTGTGTCTATGGCAGCCCAGTAGTGACAATGCTATATCAAATGTGCCACCTTTTTTATAAGGCTGGGGATCTGGATGCCAACTGGAAGCAAACTTGTCGAGTAAACATATTTAATTAATAAGTTTTGTTTGTTTTTGTTGCTTTACGTCCCAAGTCAACAGCTATGGTCATGGCGGGACGGTCAGTTCACCTAACCACACTTTTTCCTGGGCAAGCTTGAACAAGCAGTTAACCAGTACTTTGTGCACATATTTTCGTTTGTAACTGACAACAACCCTTCTTGAATGATTCAGCGGAAGGGAGGAGAATGACCGTAGAAATTATTTCATTATCAATCTCCACAAAAGTATGGGACCGGACCGGAATCAAACTTGCGATGTTTATAAAGGTCAAAAGAATTTCAGACAAAAGAATACAGTTTTTTAAAAAATTATTAAAATTTAAAAAAAAGATATGACACCCCTAGATATGTAAAATGGACTATCCCAAGTTTATTGTATCAAACCAGAAGGAAGAATCCATAAGTTTACAAAGGGTTAATAGCAAAAAAGGAGAAATTATGGAACGCACAAAAGTTTTAGGAATAAAGTAGGATTTTTTGTATAACATAGGAATTTTAGGTGGATTGGAGAGGATCCCCATTTCCAACACACTTTTTCTTCCAAAAAGGTTCTTCCAAAAAGAACCCCACAGTACCTAATTGTGCCTGTGGCAGCCAAGTAGTGACAATGCAATATCAAATGTGCCACCTTTTTTATAAGGCTGAGAATCTAAATGCCAACTGGAAGCAAGTTTGTTTAGTAAACATATCGTCGGTCTGGAGTCAAAACCTTGTAGCTTTGATTTTTACCAAAACAACTTTTTGTCAACGTGGGAATCCCAAACGCATGGCGCACATTCTGTCAAATTCTTGTAGCTCTTGACCAATTAGAACCCCCTTAAAAAGCAACAATCATGCTTCAAAATATCATATCTATGAAAAATTCCATTATTTTGGTGCTCATTTTACCGAGATACAAGGTTTTGCCATGAAAAAGATGCTCAAAATGTCGTAACTGGATGGTTTTTCACAAAAAATGGTCAAAATGACGTAATTCAAGTGAAGCTCTTCATAATGACCGTGATATCTTAATTGGAAGTTCAAAACACCAATAACAGTAAATTTGGATGTTACTAAATATAATCCTGTCTGACTTTCAGCAATACATAGCGCACTCCTAGCAAAAATTATTCATTTTTTTTTCTCTCCTGAAAAATGTAAAAATCAAAGATACAAGTTTTTGACTCCTGGCCGACGATATATAATAGTGTGTGGCACTGATCTTTATGTAATAATAAGTTACAAATAAGAAACAAACTATACCATTCAATAACAATGTTATGCTAGGTAACCTCTGTACTGGCCGAATCAACAATTCTGTGAGTGTTTGTCGTCCACACTCTGGTTTTGTTAGACAGACCTAAATAAAACAGAAATACAGTGCAGTTCCTTTATGTTTGGGGTCCAAAGGAATGGACTGTGTTTTAAAAGAATAGTGATGTAAAATGACAATATTATTGTACAAAGTAATTATAGAATGGACTAAATTATTAGTAATTAATACTACTACTAATTATACAATTTCTTTGTAAAATTACGTGGTTAATAAAACAGCTGCAGACATGCATCATACCCAGCTACTAAATATTTTCAATGCAAAGACAATCCATAACTTAAGGGCCACAACTCATATAATTTAATGAAATGAAAAATTAAACGCAGTAGTTGTCTCAAACTAAATCAAAACTGGAAAAATCCACTTGTCCGCTCGCCATGATGAGTACCTCATCCTGCAGGACGAGTAGAAATTTTGACTTTTCCTAATGTAAATTACTTAATTTACAAACATATATTGGCATGTAGGGCGAGTAGAAATTTTAAGAATTTTCCACCCCTGTTAAAATCTTATAAAGCATATACAAAATTTTATCAAATCAAGTTGTTCACCTATTCATCAAATTTTATCTGACGATATAGAAAAAAAGTCAATTTTCACATCCATCAAGCCAAAAGTGCACTAACTCCATTCAAATCATGGAAAATGAAATGTTATTATCTTAACCTAGATCTTATCAAATTAGTGATAACACAACATTTTATCAAAATCCATCCATTTGTTCAAAAAATATTGAGCAAAATGCAATTTCGAACATCGAATCAAGGGCCATTAATTATTTGACAAAATTAATCCATCTACAATCCCAAAAGAGCACCAAAAGCATAGAGAGGTTTTAATAGATGGATAAAAAAATACTCACAATTTCTGCTAAAAATTTAAATTATCTGAACATATGACTTACCTTTAAAAATGCATGGAATCTAGGGTTAGTTTTATCACACTTCGCTATTCTCTCTTTGGTATCCTCGAAGAAATTTACAAAAGGTGGGTACGCTTTCACTAATGCCTCAGCCTACAAAATAAACATTACGAGGGATGTTCAAATATGAATGCAAGAAGCTCCATTACTTTATATATAAGCTAAGACAAAATGTTATACCTTTCTTGAAAGAACTATTTGTCACCTTTAAAATGGCACCAAACATAAAGAAAGAAACAATCACTATATTTCTCAAGTTACAGACACTTATATAAAGGCCCCTAATTTGTAGCAACAACTCAGTATGAGAGATCAGCATATTGTTTTTGAGTTATAACTAGTTTTATGTTGCTTCGTGCATTTTGTTAGAGATAAGTTAAACTGAAAGGTGGTATTTGATTTTCCATTTATTTGCAAACATAAAGATACTTATTAGTGAAATTGATTTGATGTAATTTAGCAAAAACGAGCCGGATTTTCGCAACTTTCACAGAATCATTTGATAAAAACATGGGGATACTTCCTTAAAAAATACCAGAAATTTCACCTGTTTATTAAAGAATTATTAGCTCGTTTATATCACTGTTATATGTTCGAAGCATTGAATTTGTTAGTATACTAGGGTAACCCTTATTCAAAGGGCTATAATTCGATAAGTATACTGTATTTTTCTTTAGGATCTGGTGCCAGTTTAAAGGTAAAATATAGTCCTTCATAGAAACGTATACCATTTTGTCATAGCATATATGTGCCGAAAGTTATGAAGCGACTTGCATTCATATTTGTACAGCCCTTGTAACAAACATAAGAGAATATACAATACAATGCTGTATTCTAGTTAGTGTGTTTTCCTTTCTTTTCTTTAGATCTGATGGACGGGTACCAGTTATATTTTCAATCTAACTTGTTCAATCATATTTTTTTCAAATCTGGTGGATGGGTACCCTTAACATTTTCAAACTTGTTCAATCCAATAAAAAATCATTGTTGACTAGGGATTCAAGTCTGACAGACAGAACTTTACTCTGAGGATATTTTATGGCAGCAGCCCCATTCTTCATTGGAGATTTGTAAATTTGTTTGGACATAATCAAACAGCTTGCAAAAAAATGGCATAGGAAACTGGTGGAAAACATACAGGTATCCTCAAAATAATATGGGCCTCGACGCAAGAAAACCTGTCTTAGGGGGTTTGTGAACAACAAAGGCGCAGACCAGCCAGCGCATCCGCGCAGACTGATCAGGGCCTTTGTTTATCGCATATTGGAAAGTATCATATCTAGAGTTGCTAGGAGCGAAATTTCAATTTTCTAGCTAATACCTGTACCTGAGCAGGCTGGTTTGAATCTCACTTTGTCAGAAACCCCGAAAACAGGTTTTCTCGCAACAAGGCCCATATCATATTCTTAGTATGAAAAACAGAACCAACATTGACATGATTCATCACTTTTAATGCACTAATTCAATTCAAAAGCTACTCACATTTTTTAATAAAAAAAAATCCACTTTTTCATATGAACTTAGTTTAAAATGCTGTGCTTATTAAATTGTCTCTGAATTCAAAATTTCGTACCAGTTAAATTTTTATTGACTGTATTTGGACAGTGTTTCATCGAGAGTGCGTTTCTTGCGTTTTTGACGCAATAAATTGACTGCTGACGCACTGACAGTTTGTCTGTGCATTTTTCGTGACGCACAAAAAAACAGCAGCGAGAATGAAACTCCATCTTCTTTATGTGCCGAGATCTGAGGACTTCAATTTACCTTGATGATAAAGCTTCTATAAAAAGTGTTCCTGTGGAAAATAGACCTGCGCACAAATATCTTTGCTGGGTATTTCCGTGACATATCTGATTTATTTAAAAAAAACGACGACTGCGCATGTCAAACGTCATTTGCCATTCGTACAGATGGGGTTTCGTTCCAAATAATTTTGGCTTGTTTCGCTCTTGCTGCTATTTTTGGGCATTATGCAGCATAAATTAAAAAAAAAGTAGTCTAGAAAAGAAAGTTTTCATTGCTCCAGTACACCAAAATATCTAAGACAACGATTTTAAAAGAAATGAAACCAATGCATCACATCTATTTTTAGACTGACCGTCTGCACATGGGTAAAGCGTCTTAACTGTTAAACAACAATGGCTGCCCCGTAATAAAATTGGTGAGCAGACGCTTTTATTTCTTGTCCTCTGGAGGATATGGCTTTAACTACACGCAACACAACATTGAATAATTCCCATGTAACAGAAAATGTAACAAAAGCCGTCGATCACAAGCCTATTGATAGAAAAACATGCACCGGTTTTCGAGAACTTTTATCTTACGATAGGGGACATTCTTCAAATACCTTTAATATTGACGCATGCTCAGACAAAAAGTAATTATACATTAAAAAAGTACTGACCCTCTAAATTTGCCAATGACCCCCAAATTTTCAAAGAAGGGGTCATCAATGACCTCCAAAAATTCTGGTCTCGCAGAAACACTGATTTGGAGTCCCAAAGGATACACAACTTTTTCCCAGATAGGGTTTGGGAGTCTGGAACTTATCATCCTGTGTCGAGAAAACCATGGTTTAACTTACATTCTTGCTAATGACAGTTCCTACTAGATTTTCAGTCCAGTTTTCTAACATGTCCAGTCCCAGATAGAGTTTTGGGAGTCTAGAATTCAGTATCCGGTGTCAGGAAAACCATGGTTTAACTTACATTCTTGCTAATGACAGTTCCTACTAGATTTTCAGTCCAGTTTTCTAACATGTCCAGTCCCAGATAGAGTTTTGGGAGTCTAGAATTCAATATCCGGTGTCAGGAAAAACATGGTTTAACTTACATTCTTGCTAATGACAGTCCCTACTAGATTTTCTTTGGTCCATTTTTCTACCATCTCTGTAAGTTCATCTTGGGGGTCACAGATAGGGGTATGGGAATTAGTGGTTGCGATTTAATAGCCTACGTCAGGAAAAACCATGGTTTAACTCACATTATTGCTGTGACTTATTACTCTGGGTCAGGAAAAACCATGGTTTAACTTGTACTCTTGCTAATGACAGTTCCTACTAGATTTTCTTCAGTCCATTTTTCTACCATGTCTGTTAGTTCATCTTGGGTGTGACAGATAGGGGTATGGGAATTCGGAGTCTGTGACTTATTACCCTTGGTCAGGAAAACCATGGTTTAACTTACATTCTTGCTGTGACTTATTACCCTGGGTCAGGAAAACCATGGTTAACTTACATTCTTGCTGTGACTTATTACCCTTGGTCAGGAAAACCATGGTTTAACTTACATTCTTGCTGTGACTTATTACCCTGGGGTAGGAAAACCATGGTTTAACTTACATTCTTGCTGTGACTTATTACCCTGGGGTAGGAAAACCATGGTTTAACTTACATTCTTGCTGTAACTTATTA
This sequence comes from Loripinus fragilis, assembly GCA_964019695.1. Classification (NCBI taxonomy): domain Eukaryota; kingdom Metazoa; phylum Mollusca; class Bivalvia; order Lucinida; family Lucinidae; genus Loripinus; species Loripinus fragilis. Next base: position 96,660,605 of record OZ026524.1, read on the forward strand.
CCATGGGTCAGGAAAACCATGGTTTAACTTAATTCTTGCTGTAACTTATTACCATGGGTCAGGAAAACCATGGTTTAACTTACATTCTTGCTGTGACTTATTACCCTTGGTCAGGAAACCATGGTTTAACTTTCATTCTTGCTGTGACTTATTACCCTGAGTCAGGAAAACCATGGTTTAACTTAATTCTTGCTGTAACTTATTACCCTGGGTCAGGAAAACCATGGTTTAACTTACATTCTTGCTGTGACTTATAACCCTGGGTCAGGAAAACCATGGTTTAACTTACATTCTTAGTGTGACTTATTACCCTGGGGTAGGAAAACCATGGATTAACTTATATTCTTGCTGTGACTTATTACCCTGGGTCAGGAAAACCATGGTTTAACTTTCATACTTTCGCTTGTAACTGACAACAACCCTTCTTGAATGAATCAGCGGAAGGGAGGAGAATGACCGTAGAAATCATTTTATGATCAATCTCCACGAAAGTATGGGACCGGACCGGGATCGAACACGCGACCCCTGGATCTGCAGTCAGACCCGCATCTGTAGCCAGACATGTTACCGACTGCGCTACGCCGCCCGGCAGCTTACCCTGTGTCAGGTAAACCATGGTTTAACTTAAATTCTAGCTGTGACTTATTACCCCTGGTCAAGAACCATGGTTTAACTTACATTCTTGGTGTGACTTATAAATCTGGGTCATGAAAACCATGGTTTAACTTAATTCTTGCTGTAACTGATTATCCTGGGTCAGGCAATCCATGGTTTAACTTACATTCTTGCTGTAACTTATTACCCTGGGTCAGGAAAACCATGGTTTCACTTACATTCTTGCTGTGACTTATTACCCTGGGTCAGGAAAACCATGATTTAACTTACATTGTTGCTGTGACTTATTACCCTGGGTCAGGAAAACCATGGTTAACTTATATTCTTGCTGTAACTTATTACCCTGAGTCAGGAAAACCATGGTTTAACTTACATTCTTGCTGTAACTTATTATCCTGGGTCAGGCAATCCATGGTTTAACTTACATTCTTGCTGTGACTTATTACCCTGGGGTAGGAAAACCATGGTTTAACTTACATTCTTGCTGTGACTTATTACCCTGGGGTAGGAAAACCATGGTTTAACTTACATTCTTGCTGTGACTTATTACCCTGGGGTAGGAAAACCATGGTTTAACTTACATTCTTGCTGTAACTTATTACCCTGGGTCAGGAAAACCATGGTTTAACTTACATTCTTGCTGTGACTTATTACCCTGGGGTAGGAAAACCATGGTTTAACTTACATTCTTGCTGTGACTTATTACCCTGGGGTAGGAAAACCATGGTTTAACTTACATTCTTGCTGTGACTTATTACCCTGGGGTAGGAAAACCATGGTTTAACTTACATTCTTGCTGTGACTTATTACCCTGGGGTAGGAAAACCATGGTTTAACTTACATTCTTGCTGTGACTTATTACCCTGGGTCAGGAAAACCATGGTTTAACTTACATTCTTGCTGTGACTTATTACCCTGGGTCAGGAAAACCATGGTTAACTTATATTCTTGCTGTAACTTATTACCCTGGGTCAGGAAAACCGTGGTTAACTTACATTCTTGCCGTGACATATTACCCTGGGTCAGGAAAACCAAGGTTTAACTTAACTTTTATTCTTGCTTATGACAGTTACTACCAGATTTTCTTCAGTCCAGTCTTCTACCATGTCTGTTAGTTCATACTGGGGTCACAGGTAGGGGTATGGGAACTTATTACCCTGTGTCAGGAAAACCATGGTTAACTTACATTCTTGCTGTGACTTATTACCTTGGGTCAGGAAAACCATGGTTTAACTTACTTTCTTGCTGTGACTTATTACCCTGGGTCAGGAAAACCATGGTTTAACTTATATTCTTGCTGTAACTTATTACCCTGGGTCAGGAAAACCATGGTTTAACTTACATTCTTGCTGTGACTTATAACCCTGGGTCAGGAAAACCATGGTTTTACATACTTTCTTGCTGTAACTTATTACCCTGGGTCAGGAAAACCATGGTTTAACTTACATTCTTGCTGTGACTTATTACCCTGGGTCAGGAAAACCATGGTTTAACTTCCGTTCTTGCTACTGACAGTCCCTACTAGATTTTCTTCAGTCCAGTTTTCTACCATGTCCAGTCCCAGATAGGGGTTTGGGAGTCTGGAACTTATCATACTGCGCCAGGAAAACCATGGTTTGACTTACATTCTTGCTAATGACAGTTCCTACTAGATTTTCTTGAGTCCAATTTTCTACCATGTCTGTTAGTTCATCTAGGGGGTCACAGATAGGGGTATGGGAATTGGGAGTCTGGGATCCAATAGCCTAGGCCAGGAAAAAACATGGTTTAACTTACATTCTTGCTGATGACAGTCCCTACTAGATTTTCTTCGGTCCAGTTTTCTACCATATCTGTTAGTTCATCTCTCATGGCACAATGAATGTTATATATGGCGGGGATATTCCCGAAGATCAACTTCACGTCCGGGGCAACCAGAATCTGCCCGTTGTACTGATCCTGCTTCTCAATCTGAGATTTAAACGTCTGGAAATACATAGAAATAGAGAATACTGGGTGAATGTTATATATGGCAGGCATGTTCCTGAAGATCAACTTCACGTCAGGGGCAACAAGAATCAGTCTGTTGTACTGATCCTGTTTCTCAATCTGAGATTTAAACGTCTGAAAATACATAGAAATGAGCCATAACATGTGATTTCCAACAATGTGGCATTTTAACAAGTGTAGACTCAAACAAGCCTGTGCAGCCTCCTTTTAAGCTTAGAGCCTCCAAATGATGTTCAGTCAGTAGCTTAACCATCATAGAATATTCAAGCGACTAGCAAAGGCTCGAATAGACTGCGCTTATGCGCAGGCTGATCTGAGGCTTTGCTGGTCGCACATACCACATTGTTGGAAATCTCATGCACTGGTTCAAATAGAGAATACTAGGTGAATGTTATATATGGCGGGGATATTCCCAAAGATCAACTTCACGTCAGGGGCTACAAGAATCTGTCCGTTGTACTGATCCTGTTTCTCAATCTGAGATTTAAACGTCTGGAAATACATAGAAACAGAGAATACTAGGTGAATGTTATATATGGCGGGGATATTCACGAAGATCAACTTCACGTTGGGGGCAACCAGAATCTGCCCGTTGTATTGATCCTGTTTCTCAATCTGAGACTTAAACGTCTGGAAATACATAGAAATAGAGAATACTAGGTCTGGAAATACATAGAAATAGAGCGTTTAGAAATAAGGGAGCGCAGTGGCTCAGTGGTAGAGTGCTGGACTCAAGACCGAAGGGCCGTGGGTTCGAGTCTCACCGGCGTCACTGCGTTGTGGTCCTTGAGCAAGACACATTTATCCTAGCTTAGTACTGGTTCAACCCAGGAAGACCCGTCCCTATATAACTGAAAGATTGTTGATGGGACGTAAAGAATCAAACAAACAAACATAGAAATAGAGAATACTAGGTCTGGAAATACATAGAAATAGAGAGAATACTAGGCGAAAGTTATATATGGCGGGGATATTCCCTAGGATCAACTTCACATCGGGGGCAACCAAAATCTGCCCGTTGTACTGATCTTGTTTCTCAATCTGAGATTTAAACGTCTGGAAATACATAGAAGTAGAGAATACTAGGTGAGTGTTATATATGACAGGGATATTTCCGAAGATCAACTTCACGTCGGGAGCCACAAGAATCTGCCTGCTGTATTGATCCTGTTTCTCAATCTGAGATTTAAATGTCTGGAAATATATAGAAAAAGAGAATACATGGTTAGACCTGCAGGAGATGGCGAAACACAAGTAGTGTCGGAGAGATGCTTGACGAGCTTGAGTGGCCATCTCTTGAGGCCCGTAGGGATAGGTCCTCCCTGCTTCTCTTTCATAAGATACATTCTAAGAAAAGACAAGAACTAGACCCCTGCTCACAGTTTGAAATCAACCAGGGCATCACACAGTGCCAAATATTGTAGATACCAGACATACAGTGATGCCCTGAAGAACTCATTTTTTCCCCGAACTATTGGGAATGGTGGAACTAGTGGAATGGTCTTTCTCCTTCCGTGGTCAATATCCCAGACTACTGAGGAGTTTAGGGCACTCCTCATTTAATCAAAACACAGACGAAAGATTTTTCTTGTTTTTTTTGTTTTGTTTCTGTTTTTTTGTTTTGTTTTTTCTTCAAAATTCAAAATTTGCACTACCTGGCGTAATGATCGCATGGGATTGTGCCAGTAGACAAAGAAAGAAAGAAACGGTTCATAAAGGGAAGTTTGACTAAAATTCAAGGTTTTTTCAAGGACTTCTCAAGACTATTTTACAGTTTTCAAGGACTGAAAACTTAAGAACAATACTGATCTTAGTGTTAAAAGTCTACTTCAGAAATGCTAGACTGAGATAATGGAGACGCTAGTACTGGAAAATTAGTATAAGATTGTTGTGCTTATATTTGGTGCAGCATATGTTGCATCAAATAAAGACACAACAATTTTATACTGATTTAGGTCTACAGAAAATAGTAGAATTCAAGAACTTTTCAATGCTTTTGAGTGATTTTCCTGTACTTTTCAAGGCAGATTTAATTTTCAATGACTTCAAGAAAGCCCTCTAAATTCAAGTACTTTTCAAGCCTGTGCGAACCCTGGTGTCTTTTTTGTCAAGTTTACCAGGAAAGGCTTTGAGAACGCATTTTGAATAGTGAGGCACTGCCAAGCGATTCCACATGCATTCTCGAATTGGTGTCTAGTAAACTTGATATCAAGACTCAAATTTGTTATCCTGTTTATCAATACACTTGTTGGTTCATTCTTTAAATTAGCGATTTATGACATAATAATCCATTTTCCCAGTCTTACCCAACTATTTTTCATGTGCGCATTGAACATTATAAAGTGCAACATCACGCTTACTTGATAAAGATAACAGTACAGTGAGATAGACACCGTTTATCAGGTCAAGGTGCAACAATTAAGTTAATATGAGAGGGAACTGATAAAAGGAGCTATTAACGCTTTATAACTCTTTCTTTGCTAGCAGTGATTTTTTTGTCATCTGCTGATAACCGTCACATGTCACTAACTCCTTTCTTGCAAGCGGCAACTTGTTTCAAACATTTTGCACCCAGATCAAGACTGACAGAATGGCAGTCCTGATCTGGATCCAAATCGTTTAACACTCTGTTAGTGTTCCAGAAAGAATTTTTTGATAAAGTTAATTTTGAAAAAAAGTCAGCAGACTCAGCATTTGCCTAGGTTCATCTGAGCCTTTGTTGCTTGACAACAGGATAAGGACTAGAAAAAAATGCCTGAGTTTCTGATGACCGGACCGACCCTGCCCAAAAACTTTTTACCCCAATCTACTTGTTTTTTCAGGCATTTTGGTCCGTTTGGGTATGTAGTAATACTGACACGACCACCATGGCCTTCACAATTATCATGCGAATAGTCACATTACTCTATTTTTTTCAAGATGGTGGCACCTCGCTAATCGTAACTTTCAAGAAAAATCAAATTTGTGCAAGATTTTAAGTAAATTAAAGTAAAAAAACAACAAAGATTAACAAGCTGACAATTGATCATTTGACCCCAGCTTGTTCTAAGATATTTCCAATAAAAAGGACCTCTCTGTTGGATTTGGAAAAAAATAAAATAAAAAAACTTTTTCCGACCGACCGCGTGTTTTTTTCAAGGGTCATCAGAAACAAGGGTATATTTTTTTCTTGGCCTAAGTACTTAAAATCTCATGTGCTGGTCAATATACTCACATTTAATAATGTATGTAAAATTCCCACATAATTTTTCTCTGTTTGCTGGTCAATATACTCACATTTAATAATGTATGTAAAATTCCCACATAATTTTTCTCTGTTTGCTGGTCAATATACTCACATTTAATAATGTATGTAAAATTCCCACATAATTTTTCTCTGTTTGCTGGTCAATATACTCACATTTAATAATGTATGTAAAATTCCCACATAATTTTTCTCTGTTTGCTGGTCAATATACTCACATTTAATAATGTATGTAAAATTCCCACATAATTTTTCTCTGTTTGCTGGTCAATATACTCACATTTAATAATGTATGTAAAATTCCCACATAATTTTTCTCTGTTTGCTGGTCAATATACTCACATTTAATAATGTATGTAAAATTCCCACATAATTTTTCTCTGTTTGCTGGTCAATATACTCACATTTAATAATGTATGTAAAATTCCCACATAATTTTTCTCTGTTTGCTGGTCAATATACTCACATTTAATAATGTATTTAAAATTCCCACATAATTTTTCTCTGTTTGCTGGTCAATATACTCACATTTAATAATGTATGTAAAATTCCCACATAATTTTTCTCTGTTTGCTGGTCAATATACTCACATTTAATAATGTATGTAAAATTCCCACATAATTTTTCTCTGTTTGCTGGTCAATATACTCACATTTAATAATGTATGTAAAATTCCCACATAATTTTTCTCTGTTTGCTGGTCAATATACTCACATTTAATAATGTATGTAAAATTCCCACATAATTTTTCTCTGTTTGCTGGTCAATATACTCACATTTAATAATGTATGTAAAATTCCCACATAATTTTTCTCTGTTTGCTGGTCAATATTGTCACATTTAATAATGTATGTAAAATTCCCACATAATTTTTCTCTGTTTGCTGGTCAATATACTCACATTTAATAATGTATGTAAAATTCCCACATAATTTTTCTCTGTTTGCTGGTCAATATACTCATATTTAATAATGTATGTAAAATTCCCACATAATTTTTCTCTAATTGCTGGTCAATATACTCACATTTAATAATGTATGTAAAATTCCCACATAATTTTTCTCTGTTTGCTGGTCAATATACTCATATTTAATAATGTATGTAAAATTCCCACATAATTTTTCTCTGTTTGCTGGTCAATATACTCACATTTAATAATGTATGTAAAATTCCCAAATAATTTTTCTCTGTTTGCTGGTCAATATACTCACATTTAATAATGTATGTAAAATTCCCACATAATTTTTCTCTGTTTGCTGGTCAATATACTCACCTTTAATAATGTATGTAAAATTCCCACATAATTTTTCTCTGTTTGCTGGTCAATATACTCACATTTAATAATGTATGTAAAATTCCAACATAATTTTTCTCTGTTTGCTGGTCAATATACTCACATTTAATAATGTATGTAAAATTCCCACATAATTTTTCTCTGTTTGCTGGTCAATATACTCACATTTAATAATGTATGTAAAATTTCCACATAATTTTTCTCTGTTTGCTGGTCAATATACTCACATTTAAAAATGTATGTAAATTACCACATAATTTTTCTCTGTTTGCTGGTCAATATACTCACATTTAATAATGTATGTAAAATTCCCACATAATTTTTCTCTGTTTGCTGGTCAATATACTCACATTTAATAATGTATGTAAAATTCCCACATAATTTTTCTCTGTTTGCTGGTCAATATACTCACATTTAATAATGTATGTAAAATTCCCACATAATTTTTCTCTGTTTGCTGGTCAATATACTCACATTTAATAATGTATGTAAAATTCCCACATAATTTTTCTCTGTTTGCTGGTCAATATACTCACATTTAATAATGTATGTAAAATTCCCACATAATTTTTTCTCTGTTTGCTGGTCAATATACTCACATTTAATAATGTATGTAAAATTCCCACATAATTTTTCTCTGTTTGCTGGTCAATATACTCACATTAAATAATGTGTATGTAAAATTCCCACATAATTTTTCTCTGTTTGCTGGTCAATATACTCATATTTAATAATGTATGTAAAATTCCCACATAATTTTTCTCTGTTTGCTGGTCAATATACTCACATTTAATAATGTATGTAAAATTCCCACATAATTTTTCTCTGTTTGCTGGTCAATATACTCACATTTAATAATGTATGTAAAATTCCCACATAATTTTTCTCTGTTTGCTGGTCAATATACTCACATTTAATAATGTATGTAAAATTCCCACATAATTTTTCTCTGTTTGCTGGTCAATATACTCACATTTAATAATGTATGTAAAATTCCCATATAATTTTTCTCTGTTTGCTGGTCAATATACTCACATTTAATAATGTATGTAAAATTCCCACATAATTTTTCTCTGTTTGCTGGTCAATATACTCACATTTAATAATGTATGTAAAATTCCCACATAATTTTTCTCTGTTTGCTGGTCAATATACTCACATTTAATAATGTATGTAAAATTCCCACATAATTTTTCTCTGTTTGCTGGTCAATATACTCACATTTAATAATGTATGTAAAATTCCCACATAATTTTTCTCCGTTTGCTGGTCAATATACTCATATTTAATAATGTATGCAGGATTCCCACATAATTTCTCTTTATTTGCTGGTCAGTATACTCACATTTAATAATGTATGTAAAATTCCCACATAGTTCTTCACTGTTTGCTGGTCAATATACTCACATTTAATAATGTATGTAAAATTCCCACATAATTTTTCTCTGTTTGTAGAAATTCTTTCACAACCTGAAATCTTGGGGTGACCTTCACCTGGTCTTTATCAGCTGAAAATGTAGGAAATAGCAGTGGAATGAACAACAAGTCATGTCAAGCCATGTCAAGTATGACAAGTAATAAAAAAATAAGAACAGAAAAATCAGTGTATTAATAGACTTTTTGCTTACTGTAAAGGCCGCAACTTAAATATTCATATCTGGGCGTGGTTAGGCTATTTCATCTGCTAAACAAGGGAAATCAGGTTCTATTTATAATTTGGTGAAGAATAAATAAGTTGTTTGGGCCGCGCAAACGTGCGTGTATTTCATGTAAATACTGTAAACACACTGAACTCACATTTAATTACCCTTAAAGCGCATAATCACAAAATGTATGTTTTTTGTCGTCCACTAAAATATTTGAAGCCTCATAGATAAACAGTGTGGACACAGATAAACTGTAGGAGCAGTCTGATCTGGGTCCACAATGTTTGCCTCTACGCATATGTTAAATAGACATTTTCAGATGCAGTTATTTTGCTGGCGTTTTAAGGACTAAATAATGTGTTTTTCGTCTATACTGAGGTAATGGCGCAAGATGATACAGTTACTTTTGAATAAAACCACGCCTCATTTTCAGCTTTTACCTTTGTCTAAGGTTGACCAGTCCTAATTACGCATTCATACAGTAAGCGAAAAGTCTAATAATATGCAAAGTACTCAACAAAAGGAATAGAAAGATCAAGAGTGTGTATTTGAAAAAAAAACCATTTTTTTCTTATTATTCAACCAAAACATATGTTGTGGGTACTCTTGAGACGGTTCTTTTGAGCAACCTAAACACATGTTTAAATTGATAGGTAAGGAAATAAATGCAATTTTAGGTGCACAAACAATCCTTATCTGGACCTATGTTATTGATGTTGATTCAGGAGCCACTCTGAATGAACACTAGTATTCTTTAAACATTACATGCCAGAAATATAATAAATAAATGAATCTATTGTCGGAATTCAGTGGTATTGCCTCAATGAGGCAATTCCATTAAATTCCCCCAATAGATACTTTGTGTGAAAATGAGAAAAAAGGGGAAAACTGTTTCTGAAATAAAATGACGATGGTGCAACTAAACAAATTGTATAGATATTTATCTAAAACCATTAAATTATTTTAAATCCAGTCTTTACTACAGATGTACCACAAACTCTGAGTAATGACCTTTAAAATCATTCCATTTCAAAAGGTTAATGCAGAACACATACATAAGCCAGTCAGGCTGGAACATCTGTGCGTGTCAAAAGCATTATAGTGAAATGTCAATAAACACATGACAGCCCTTTTTCTGGAACTATTTTAATAGTGTAAATTCAGTCACGCCTCATAGCGTTTTGTTTATCTATAACATACATGTTACATGGGCCTCGGGGGTGAGAAAACCTGTTTTCTGGGGTTTGCGAACAATAAAGGCGCAGACAAGCCTGCGCATCCGTGCAGTCTGATCAGCGCCTTTGTTATTCGCTTTTTGGAAAGTATCATATCTAAACTTGCCATAGGCGATATTTCAATTTTATAGCTATAGTCTTTTCAGCTGAGGAGTCTGGTTTTAGTCTCGCTTTCTCGGAAAACCCAAAGACAGGTTTTGTCGCGTCGCGGCCCACATGTATGGAAGTACTACATCCATGGAACAGTACTTCATTTTCCCCATTGATGTACAGACATGTTATTTGATGCATGTATATTTGAGGCAATTCAAACAGTATGACCCAGATCAACTTGCATCTGGGTAGGAAACAAAGTACAGTAAAACCTGTCTTAAGCTACCACTCAAAAGTAGACAAGACAAAGGTCTTCATGACAAATGGTAGCATAATGAAGGTCGAAAATATTGCAGAATGCTCCCCTTGGAGCATTCTGCAACACTTTTGACCTGCATTAAGGGATAAATGGTCTTGAAAATGAATTTTTGGTCTCTTTGAAAGTTGCCGTTTTAGACAGGTTTTACTGTAGAGCTATTTAAACTTGTAATGGTTAAAATCACTGTCCATTATTATGAAAAAAAATTGCAAGAACTGTCAAGTTTAAAGTCACCTACCTTTACTAAGATTGGCCTCTGATTTGTCCGGGGTATTAGAAGCATCCAGGAATGAATTTGGACTGATGATTCCGCCTAGATCACTCGACCGTCGCTTACTATACAGGGGCGACTCCAATTCCTCGTCGGAAGCCAGCTGAGCTATATTCTCTTTTAACCTCTTTCTCTTCCGTGACCTTGACCCTGACATGCTGGTGCTTGGTGTGAAATGATTATTGTATGCTTCGGCCTATAAAAGAAAATGGACAAGATATATGGTCTGGTCATATTGTCTTGCTGAAAATGGACATATCCTGATCAAGTTACACAGTACAGGGTTCCCACAGAAATTCAAAAATACAATTCCATGATTTTTCCATGATTTTCCAGATCAACGATGTAATTTCCATGACCATTTAATGCACGGCCTCCAACCACACCTTTTAGCGACATCTTCACCACGCTGAGCATAAATACGGAATGCAGCAATAGTAATGTATTTAAATAAGGGTTTTGAAATAATTAACACTTGAAACCACCAGTAGCAAGAAAACTAGCTGTCAGACACACAAACTTGTGTGTCTGACAGCTAGTTTTTCGGCTACTGGTGGTTTCGTCAAATTATTTCACAAAATTCCATGATTTTTCAATGATTATTCACATTTTTCAAATTCCATTTTTCCATGCATGGAACTTTTTTTCATGATTTTCTAGGTTTTCCATGATTTTCAGAGCTTGTGGGAACCCTGATATGAGCCATGACATGTGATTTCCAACAATGTGGCATTTTGATAGGCGTAGACTCGGACGAGCCTGTGCAACCTCCTTTTAAACTTAGAAACTCCAAATGATGTTCTGTCATTAGTTTAACAGTCATAGAATATTTAAGTGACTAGCAAAGGCTCTGATCAGACTGCACGTATACGCAGGCTGGTCTAAGCCTTTGCTGGTCGCACATATCGCATTGATGGAAATCTCATGTCGCGGCTCATATGGTCTAGTCATATCGTCTTGCTGAAAATGGACACATCCTGATCAAGTTACACACTAATAGTAACAGAAATTTGGCTAGTAAATCAGCTCTCCATGAGGAACACTCAGCTAATAAAGTAACTGGATGATACTTAGTCAATACATCAAAATCCATGAAGGTCCCCAGTGGGAGTTGCTTGGCGTTTATTCTGCTTCATTTGTTGACCACTATATGCCATACAAGTGGTTATTGGCACTCTATATGACCATGTTCTGATGAGAGGTACTTGGCATTTATTTTGCTTTCATTTGTTGAACACTATATGCCATACAAGTGGTCATTTGACACTCTATATGACCATGCTCTGATGATTTTTACTCGTACAATTGTCAGGCCTTTAGTTAAGAGTGCGTAATATAAAAATGATTTTCTTTTTTCTCACCAAAACATATGTTGTGGGCACTCAAAAGAACCGTCTCAATGAGACAGTTCTTTTGAGCACCCAAACATATGCTAAACATTATGGGTAAGAAAATATTTACAATTTTACGCAGAAAAAATGTGCTTATCTAAACCTATGAAGTGTCCCATCTCCTCTCATCCAACTCCAACACCTTTAAGACCCACCAAAGGGCCAGTGTCAGAGATGGTGTATGGCATTAATTTTACTCATGAGTTAATCTTCTATTTATGATGAGAAATCTCTCACACAATTTAAGTGAGTAGAATGCAATATACACTGTACCAAATTTGGCTGATATCTGTCCAGTGCTTTGGAGAAAGGCCAATGAATGGATGGATAGATATTTTACTGATGCAATGCTGAATAATCTTCACGTATGGTTAGGTGGCTGCAGATAATAGAGTTTAATCCATAACCTCATAGAGATTCCTTTTGCAAACAGAGCAGACCCAGATCAGGCAGCTCTTGTAAGAGCTGCCTGATCAGGGTCTACTCTGTTTGCTTATGGAAATATGAAATATCTGATCCTACACTAGTGGACCCGACACCAAGTAATTTCTTTGTTCTTTGTACCAACATGAAAGTTTATTTATATAATTATTCATAGTGGGTGGAGCCTAGCATGAATAATCATGAAGGGTTAAGCACATAGATAGCCTAGATGTGTGGTGTTCTTGATTCTTAAAGAAAACATATGTTGAGGGCCTCATTAGAAGCATCTCAGTGAGTAATACACAATAATAGGGGAATTGAGTGTTTCTTCAATCTGACAATTATTTTCATGAAAAGCAAAACAAACTTTAATATCTTGATCTATTGTTGGTAGCAATTCACCTTTCTTGTTTTAAACAGTAATTTTTCTCTTTAATCTATAATTGTAGCTGGTACTCAATTTTAAAACCAATTTTTGCAGTTATTTTTGTAATAAAGCAAAAGTAATCATAAAGAAATCATGATTACAGGCTATTTTGCAATGTAAACGATTACGTTATGATAACCTGTAATTCATAAAAATCCGTAATTACAGATTACTTTATGATTACTGAAAAAAGTAATCAATTACAAGTAATCATGATTACAGATTACTATTACCCCATGCCTGACTAAAACCCTCAGACTTCATCTAGGGAAATCAGAACATAAACAAGATGGGACATCAGGCCCCCAGATAAGAGTGCGTAATTACTGAAAATTTTTTTTTTTTTTATTTCTCAACCAAAACATATGTTGTGGGTACTCAAAAGAACCGTCTTGATGAGGCGGTTCTTTTAAGCACCCAGAACACATGTTCAAACTGATAAATAAGAAAATAATCGCAATTTTACGCTCAAAAATTTTATTTAACTGGCCCTATGGGGACGTTTTTTACAATGGGAGTACAATTACATACCTTCTGAAACACATAGATTTTCTCTCCTGCGCAGGCTTCCATCTGTATACATGCCCAGAACCACTGAAAAACAAATACGATCCACAACATGAAATTTTGGTATTCAGGGTTCATACAGGCAAGTATAAGTAAAATTCAAGAACTTTTCAAGGACTTCTAAAGGCCTCTCCAACAGTTTTCAAGGACTTAAGTTAATGAAAAATACTGATCTAAGTGTTAAAATTCTACTTCAGATATGCCTGACTGAGAGAATGGAGAAATTAGTACAAGAAAATTAGTATAAAATTGTTGTGCCTTTATTTGGTGCAGCACATGCTGCACCAAATAAAGGCACAAAATTTTATACTGATTTAGATCTCTATCAACAGTGTTAAGTCCTAAAGAAAATAGAAGGATTCAAGGACTTTTCAAGGCCTTTGAGTGATTTTCATGTACTTTTCAAGGCATATATGTAATTTTCATGGATTTTTCAAGAAAGCCCTCTAAATTCAAATACTTTTCAAGCCTGTGCAAACCCAGGTACTTATCTCAAAGGAAGACTTTTGTTCGTTTGTTTGGTTTGATGCTTTATCTCCCGGTCAACATCATCATGTCGGGACAGTCGGTTAACCTAACCACACTTTTTTCCTGGGCAAGCTTGATCAAGCAGGTAACCAGTACTTCGTGCACATACTTTCGCTTATAACTGACAACAACCCTTCTTAAATCAGGGGAAGGAGGAGAATGGCTTTAGAAATTATTTCATGATCAATCTCCACGAAAATGAGACCTGGCTGGGATCGAACTCGTGACCCTCAGATCTGCAGGCAGACTCATTACCGACTGCGCTACACGGCTCTCAAAGGAAAGCATTGAAGGCTTAAAGAAGCCTGTACATTTGCACAGTCTCACCAGAGTATACCCTGCCTGCATATACCAGGGCTTTAGTTAAGAGTGTGTAACAAAAATTTAATTTTCTTATTTCTCAACCAAAATTTATGCTGTGGGTACTCAAAAGAACCGTCTCAATGAGACGGTTCTTTTGAACACCCAAAACATATGTTAAAACTGATGGGGAAGAAAATATTTACAATTTAAGCTGATAAACTTGTTTATCTAAACCTGTGAAGTATAGCAGTTGATATTGATAAGGGTCAGAAAAACAGTTAGACTTTCAGTCTTATTGGCTGCCCATTTATGTTAACTAGAAATAATATTTGTGAAACACTGTTTGCTCAGAAAAAGCAATCTTCAGGGGAGAAATATAATATTACAGTAAAACCGCGAAAATTGGAACCAATTTTTTTAAATACTTGCTAATTCAAATTAATTTTGGATACATTGAAGTCAGAGAATAGGGCCTATTTATGAACTATTTTAAATACTATCTATAAAAAATATGTTTTGTGACCGAGTAAAGATACGTCTCCCTGTTTCTTTTATGCACACAAAACATATGTTTGATAGGATAGTAGTCATTTTTAGGGGGTTATATTTGCTTATTTCTACCTGCCTATAATTCGAACTTTCGATATTTCGAAATAAAATCTCTAGTCCCTAGGACTTCGAATTTATGAGATTTGACTGTATTTGGAACTTGCAACATCTGACCCCTTAATATATACAATTGATCATCTTGACTTAAATTATAATTGTTTTGTTTGTTTGATTTGATTCTTTACGTCCCATCAACAATCTTTCAGTTATATAGGGACGGGTCTTCCTCGGTTGAACCAGTACTAAGCTAGGATTAATATTCTTGCTCAATGACACAACGCAGTGACGCCGGTGAGGCTCGAACCCGCGGCCCCTCGGTCTCAAGTCAAGCACTCAACCAAAGCCACTACGCTCCCTACTTAAATAATTGTATCAAACTCTGTAACTCCACTGATTTAAAGATGTTTATATTTCAGTCTTTAGAACATTTATAATCTAGCATCTTGGCTAACATATATACACGCCCATAAAAACATTTGACCAAACTTACCTCCCCTTTAACAACATGTCTCGGCAGTTTGACATCTGTCGGTAGTGTTTTACAGCTTCATCACAACTAGATATGTACATTCCCATTAAAATGTTTGACCAAACTTACCTCCCCTTTAACAACATGTCTCGGCAGTTTGATATCTGTCGGTAGTTCTTTAACGGCTTCATCAACAACTAGATGTGTACATTCCCTGTCACCAACAGCAGCAAATGTTCCCCCTGCAACAAAGAGTTTAACCTTCCATGGGAGAAAACTCAAATTTTCCAAAATCCTGAACTTTAGAAATTGAACCTTAAAAAATGCCTTAAAACTAGCAGTATGCCTACTAAATATTAACAATTGCAAGTTTAAATGGTTGATTATCAAAAAACAGACTATATCAATCAGACAAGCTATTATTATCTTCCTAATTCAGCATTTTGAGGCGGATTTTCTTTGGAAATCAACCTAAAAATCCTGATTTCAGGAATAATCCTGAAAACTTCACCCATGAGTCCTTCTTACCAGCAAAATTAATTAATTTTATTTTACAAGTTTAAGAATAGATTTTTTATGAAAGAAGCACTGCATGAAAAACTTTATTTTATTTAGATTATAAATAAAATAAAAGGGACTGATATTTTTCAAAAGCTGTGCTTGAATCTTTTTTAATAAATTATCTTTTATATTTTACAAATATTGAAATCATCAGGCGAAAAGGTAAGATTTTACAACTATTGCTATTTAAAAGTAGTGGGTGATTAGTTTTCTCACTTGCTAAGTTAAGATCACTTTGCTTTAATAATATCCACCAGGATTGAATTCTAAAAAGATCAGGGATTTCTTCAAACCCATGTCTCCAACAGCTCAAGGACAAAATTCTATTTTGGCCAACTTGCAAAAGGTGTAGTCCACAATTAAATGTTGTAATAAGCCTTGCACGGACTTGGTTTAGCTGTTCTCATTACTCCTTTTACTCCTTACAGGCAGAACATAAGTCAAGGACACAGGAACATCTGTGCTGAAGTACTCCAGCGTACTCAATCTTCCGAGGCAGTGTAGACAGAACAGTCACATGACCTGTTCCAAAACAAGATGGTGGAGCACTGCCTTCACTGTACTGAGATATTTTCCTGTCTTTCCTGGTAGGTTCTGATAATTATTCATATTGAAAAAATATGGTCATTAATAAAAGGGATTGAAGCACATGTATTTTGTCATTATTTTTCCTTCTTTTTGGCAATCGGATTGTTATTTTTTCACAATTCAAACAGCAATCCCTTGATTTACTCCGATGCACTCCAAAATGCCCAGATTTGCTTGTTTTAGATGGCTGATCTGGCGTACTCTGTGTACTCTAAACTTGCTGAATCAAGTACGCCCCATGAGACTTTAACTCTTTGCATGCTGGGTAATTTTTCATGCTTTTGTTGTTGTCTGCTCACTTTTTTTAAAAATTAATTGGGTCCAAACTGTTTGCAAAGGTTATCAGCATAGGACAAAAGTCTCCACTAGCAAAGAAAGCGTTACTGGCCTCTGCCGATCACGTGATAATAAAATTTTACCATTTTCTATTGTGACCTCCTCCATATGGTTTTGTTCATCTTTTGAGAAACCAAGGAAACTCAAACATTGTTTGTAGAAGGGAGGTAACTTGTATTTGATCATCTGAAGATAAAAAATAAATCTTGTTTGTTTGATTTTATCCTTTACTACGTCCCAGTCAACAATTTTTCAGCTATATCGGGACGGGTCTTCCTGGGTTGAACCAGTACTAAGCAAGGATTATCAATTTAATGTGTCTTGCTCAAGGACACAACACATTGATGCTGGTGAGGCTAGTACCCGCAACCCCTTTGTCTCAAGTCAAATACTCTACCACTACGGTTCTCCTCCCTCCCCACCCCCCTAAATCAAATCTATCAAAACTTATTTAACCCTTAAAGCACCAATCACACCAAAAATCCTTTGCTGCTATCATCTGCTAAACTGTTTTAAATCAGTCTGTGTCCACAGTAAAATGCACGACCCTAAGGTCTATTCTACTCGCCCGAATCAGAAGTTAACTCGACAATGCGAGCGGGCGAGTGGAATTTTACACCCATGGCCTGATCAGGATCCGAACTGTTTGACATGCTAGTGGTCTTCCTGAATTTTTTTTAAAAAAGAGTGCAAAACTTCCCACTAGGCAAAGAGTAAATTGTTTCCATTATTTATCAGTCTCAATAATTGAATCATTTATCAATTTCCTTCCCCTGTCACTGAACAATAAGCTAAAATATAGAGGGAATGGCAAACAGTGAAAACCCTGATCTGGGTCTACATTATTTGCTCAAGCCTTAATTCTTTGCATGCTGGGTAATTTTTCATGATTTTTTGTCTTCTGCTGACTTTTTTCAAACTTAATTTTTTTCAAAAATCTTTTCAAGAACACTATCAGGGTGCCAAACGGTTTGGATCCAGATCAGGCCCGACATTGTGTTAGGCCTGATCTGGGTCCAAACTGTTTGCAAAGATTATAAGCAGACGCCAAAAATTTTCGCTGGCAGGCAAAGAGTTAATTATATAATATTAATATATTGCTCTATCTAGATATATTTCTGGTGTTTGAATTTAGCTGTATTTGTACATGTATGTGCATTTGGACACCTTCTTAAGACTTTGCAGTGAAACTACATACCACATTTGGGTCGTCAGCCCGATAATCCAGCGTATCTCTCTCAGACCACAGCCTCTTTAGCCAGTCTCTGTTCATTATTGGACGCCCCAGACCAACAGCTTTCTGTAGAAAAAGATGAAGCATTTATTATATAATGGGCACCACATGGGTGAAAGTTCAAAATTTCCAAAATCCTGAACTTTCGAAAAACTCCAATCTAAAACAGTATGCCCACTAAATAGGCACAATTCCAAGTTTAAATGGTCAAATGTCTTTAGACAGACTGAAAATAAATTAGAAAAGCTATTATAATCTCCCTCATTCAGCATTTTGAGGCTGACTTTCTTTGGAAAGTCAGCCTCAAAATCCTGAATTCAGGAATAATCCTGAAAACTTTCACCCATGGCAGCAGAGACTCCAGGGAAAGCTGCAAATCTAGAAAATTTATGTGATGTTCTAAATAAGAAAACTGTGACTTTTTTGCGTTTGTAGAATATTGTCTCCTAATAGTTGGCCATCCAGAGCCTGGAAAAAAAATTCTGTTGGCATTTTTGAGTACATTTTGGCATCCATGCTCAAAGTGTATCTTGATGTGTTTTAAGAAGGATATGGGTGGATGCCAAGTCTGGAAATGCCCCAAAGTCCAAGAATTAGGTCAAAGGTCAACTGAGTGCAAATTCTTGTATATACGTCAGAATTTAGCGTTTTCATCAATTAGCTATCCAAAAGTATGATTTAAAGTAATGCAAAATCTCTTTTGGATACTACAGCCATGCTATATAAACAAACAGCATCATCAAGGCATGATGTGTGTTTGGATCAAAGGTCATTTAAGTGCAAAATCAGTGAAAAAGTGTAGCAATATTTTTTTATATAGGGGCAAAATTCAAATTTTAAGTTCCCTTCTATCCTAATGGAAGAATTTGTTTATTGCTATCCTGCTAGGTGTGTGTCTATCATGTTTGGAAAGCAATGATTTACCAAGTTTCCCGCGGTCAAATATTCATAATAGGCATGTAAAGTACGTTACTGTATAAAATCAATTAAAATGTAATACAAATAAGAATAACCATTTCATTTTAAAGAAGTATTTTTTTGTTTAATGCTTTTTATGAATACGTCATTTTATGCAGTTATCTATCCTTTTATACATAAGACGTGTTTAAGTTGTTACTTACGTTACATTTTACCATCTGAAATTGAGTCATTTCTCAAAGGATTATGTTCCTAACTACAGCTTTCATGAAAGACTTGGCCATGATCTCATGCTTATAGGACTAAAATATATAATTTTTTCTCATTTTACACATTTGTTGTGTTTTTGTTCCCATCTTTGAGTAATTGCAAACACTTTTTACATGGCCACTATATGCTAATTGTATAAACTAAGCATAGCTTTATGAAAACACAAAGACCAAGCCTCCTATCATAAAACAGGCGTGTTGAAACTATGACAGAATATGGTAAATACTGTATACTGGAAGGAAAATATCCTCACATTGGTCTTCACATCGGCCTGTTAGCAGATGGTAACATACATAACATAAAGCTAATATACATGTACATTCCTAATAATGACCATCCAGTGAAAACATTGTTAACTTTTTGTTGGGTATATCATGGACATACGCCTGACATTAAGGGTAATCCTCCATATAACTTTAAACATTTGATTGTAGGGGTGTCCTTTCATTGGCACATAGTAATGAAATGATGTGGATTCAAAAGCAGCATTTCTTTGAAATCAGGCTGCTTGTGCAAACGTATTCATCCATATATAGAAGCAGTATAGATATGATATTAAAGGTTACTTCTAATTTTAAGATACCATAAAATATGTATATATGTCTTTCACAGCGCAACTTTTTATACATTGTAATTGTTTCAGTGTCAATAAATTCAATTCTAAGTATTATTATTAAACATATTTTGCTTATTATGCTTTGCAATGATGATAGAGATCAAATTCTATGAGGTAATTGGCATGTGTTTCTTTATGTTATTCTTTTTAACTGTAAAATGCCAATGCAAGTTTTATTCCAAATTAAATTTCCCCAAAACAGATGTCTGGTGACTTCTTGGGAATACAGGCATTCACCATATTGGAGCACCTGATGATTTGATTGTGTTCATAGTTTTCCATCAGTTTGGGTCATTTCTTAGTATTTAGAGTAAATGTGTCCTGAAATGGTTATCTAATATGTACATTTACTAGCATAATCCATTGGTTTAACATCACCGATTTGCTTGATGTATATAAGATCCTAAGGTAGTTAACTCGCCTGTTCTAGTGTAGAATCTATCCGTTAACCATAACAATTTGCTAAGACAGGGATTGATTGCATATAGGGTAGGTGACTTACATTAATGTATAAATCTACTGCTCGTAGATACAAGTGTAATATATCAGATTGGATAGCACTTGTAACTGGAAACATACTCGAAATGTGTAGTTTTAATATGACATTACTCTTGAAATAAAACTGAACTACTTTCCTTTCACTATATACAAGGCAGTCCTCAATCAGTGTTAGTCTTCACAAATATCTACAAGGATATAGGTACAAGAGTGAGCAAGTTTATGCTTAAAATGCTTAAAAAGCTGTTGTCAGCAATGTTGTTCACATTTTCGATGGTTTCGCAATAAGCCTAATTTAGTAAACCTTTTAAAACCAACAAACAGAAAATAACTCACTTTTCATAGGACATATATAAAACATGTACTAGGGTTACAAATAGCTCAACAAAATCAAATAGTGCATAAACAAAACTAAAAACAAACTGCCTTGTGAATAAGAAAAGCATAGAAATCAGCTGCGTGTGACATTACTTTTTCAACATTCAGTTTAATCTGTTAGTTTCAGAGATGCAAACCATACTAGTGAATGTTGGGAGTCATGCTTTTGTTTTATTCTTAAGAATAAAACAGTTATCTGATCTTTAAAATAAAGTATCATTAACGTTCAAATGATTTGTTGTTTATGTTTCCATGAAATATGTTCAGATGTTTTACAAGACTGCTATTCTAAGTATTATTATTGAACATATTCAGGTAACCTTACCTAAATCAACCTTAGTCTAAGATAATTAACAGACAGAATAGTTTCTATCAGAATCGCTGCAGAATATAATAAGATAATTATCATTGCAATATGATATGAAATCTAGTTCAACAAAACATAGAAGATTTTAATGGGGACAGATGATATTTTAATTTTATAATGTAATTGTCAACAGTGAAAAGTGAAAATTAAAAAAAGATCAGCATACAAGGAAAATCTTTAATACTAGATCTATGTAACATCCTATATTTAGACATAAACTATGCTGGTTCTGTACTACGATGTTTTATTTGCAATCTTCAAAAACCTATACCTACTATAGAAGACACTCAGCACTACCCCTGCATTAATTCCTGCCTTGCCACTAGATGTATGAAATATTGCTATGCTATTTTAAGTAAAATATTGATATTAAGTCATATTTAAATCATGATGTAGATCGCATGTTTATCGTTATGTACCATTGGTAGAAATCTGAAAACTGCAATATGAATGTAAAAGAACCAAGCAAATTACATAAAGTAATTGAGTAAGATCAGGAAATGCCACATTCACATATTGCAGACCAACCCATAGCACTCTTTAAATTAAGTCTTATATAGAATAAAATGAGTGTGGTATATGCAAGCGAAAAGTGGAGAGCAGACCCAAATTTTATATAGGCCTAACACCAATTACTACCTTTATCCATTTATGTAAGGCACCCTTTGTTACCTACGTTACCTCATTAATATATGTGCAAATATTAAAGATCCATTATTGTTAATATAGTTATAATTTGATTTAATTATAAAATATATTTTGCCAATTCCAATGCAATGTAAATTATAGAAAAAATAAATCTGTAAGCAGCTATGCGTTACATGCTGGAGCCAGTACAAATTACATACTAATTAGCATATTTAAATATTTACTTGATTTCACTTCACTGCAAGTTTAAAGTTATAAACAACTTCAAATATATGAAAATGAATATTTTCAAATAGAATATAGACCAATATCATGTATATTTCAGGTCAGGTATCATGGCTTATTCTAATACATGTAATTTGTAAAGTCATTATTTGCTATTTAGTATAAAATGTAACATACGTATCGCTGACGAGCAGAAATACATATCACAGATGTATGCAATTGTTTTTTATGTCTAGTTTAACATTTAATGATTAAACTGTTTCACTAATACTATTAAAATAAATCAACATTAGCCTTGTACTGTGTGTACTGTTTTTTTTTAATGCCAGTAAGGTAACGTTGATTACAGGTGATTAATAGTAAAATGACCGCAGAAAACTTATTAAATTATGGGTTTCTAAGGCCCCAAGACATGCCCCAAACTGAAAATAGTTTATTTTTCTGAGAGGTGCAGCAAACTCTCAAAGTAGCCCATATATCTCAGTTTAGCCCAATTGAGGGTGAATTTCCGTCAGAATTGCACAAAACTTACGATGTTGGTCTTTGTAAAATCCATAAAAGGGTGTTTCAAAAGGGGTTCCCTTAATGATAAACATGTTAATTGAAGCCTTCTGAAAGACTTCAACCTTTTTTAGAGTTTAAAAAACATCTTTTTGTTGGACCAGAGAAAAAAAGAAACACAGTTTGTAAAAATGCTCTGATTATTGCACTTGATGACCTTTGACCCCATTTTAAAGTCAACATGTGAACATTTAGTTATAAAAAACAGTTTCTCAATCTTCTTTAGCCTTATAACTATAAGCATGCAAAATTTGGCTTGAAATGAAAAATGTTTACATATAAATAGATAAAGTTGTTTTACAGTAGTACATATTTTCTCATTTTTGCACTCAATGAACTTTGACCTAATTTCTGACCTTCATATGCAAATTCAGACTTGGCATCCACCCCTATGGCTTTGTACACATGCTAAATATTATGTTAAAAGTGGTCTAACAAATGTACTCAAAAATGCCAACAAAACCAAAAATATGCATCTTTTTTCGATTCGGATTGCCAACTATAAACCATTTGCAGGGTATAGCTAGCCTTTTTACACATGTTTAGATAAACCAAAAATTCTAGCGTAAAATTGTAAATATTTTCTTACCCATTATTTTTTGCATATGTTTTGGGTGCTCATAAGAAACGTCTCATTGAGACGGTTCTTTTGAGTACCCACAACATGTTTTGGTTGAGAAATAAGAAAATTATTTTTCTGTTACACACTCTTAACTCTTTAATAGCCAGGTGATTTGACAGTTGTTGCATTTAAACTTTCATGTTTTTATCAAAAGTAGCTAAGACTTGGGTAAAATCTCCACCTTCCTTCTGCTTTTAACCTTTACTTAGACTTAAACGTTCCTCAGAGAAAGAAATTTGACATTTTAAAATTATAACCTGCATTTAGGGCTGCCATGTTTACAAAATTTGGTAAACGTTTACATGAGTTCCAGTAACCGAAACGATTCCGTTTACACAAAACTTCCAGATTTGATTTTTTCATTAGGCAGATCAGTAAATCACTGATATTTTTCCTGAGAAACTCTTTGAAAAATTTACTTTGAGCGAAAATTCGAAATTGTTTGGTTGTGTGTTGTGATAGAACTCATTTCAAATTATTGCAAAGTGATTGCAACGTGCGCAGACTCTTACATTATTGTCATTATCTTCAGTTGCAAGTGTGTAATTAACAAGTTGACATGCACAAGACATAACAGCGAATCATCACGTACGCATCAATACACATGCTGACAGGAAGTAAACAAGAAAGATGAGTCTCCACCAAAATATTAAGACATGCCTTGACATAATTGTTAAAAATACAGGAATACAATTGCCCCAAGCAGTGACTGAGTGAGACGATATTTGGGAGATTTTTATGGCCTTTTGGGCCACTGTCTGTGCATGCACGATACTCAAAGAATTTGAAAAATGCTCCCTATCGTAAAATAATGTCCCTTGAGCATGTTTGCCTGTAATTCTAATTGCTCTAGATACTTTAATTATCAAATACAACCAAATCTGAGAAAACAAACAAACTGATTGATGATCCAGTTCGGGATGTTCATTAGGAAATGCTAAAAAGCTATTAATACACCATAACGCTGGTCACATGCTAAAGTTCGTGTAAACGGTAGGCAAATTTTGTAAATGTTTATTGCAAAACACCAAACAGTACCGTTTACAAATGAAAACGTGGCAGCCCTACCTGCGACCCCTTAATTTATACAATGGATCCTTTAACTGTATCAAATTTAGTTTTAGTGGGGATGGGGGTGTATAATAAAATAGATATTGAATAATCATGTGGTGGAAATAGTGTGGATCCGAAGCAATTCTGAACCTATATTGTTTTCAGAAGAAGCAATAGAATTTTGAAAACAGTATATGTGCAGTGCACTTTTTAGGTTGAAGATGGTAATATCAAAGACATAGGAGCGACAGTTCTTGATTATTTAATTGGCCACAAGGCCAAATTAAAAAATAAGTGTGTTTCTGGTAAAAGGTCTGTCAGAAAATTTCAGGTAGGGTTGGCACACATTTTTTTTCTGGAAAAAATATAATTTTATGCATTTTGAAAGGCATTTTGCCTTTCAAAATGCCTAAAATTTTATTTTTTTCCAGAAAACCTGAAAAAAAAGAAAATTTAGGTACGGTTTGGTCCCTAAACACAGGTATTTTTTTTGGCCCAATATATAATTCTGTTGACTGATCAAAGAAGCATAAAATTCTGAATTAATTGAAGTTGTGGTTCTTACATCGTACTTCTCTCCTCCGATCACATTGGCTACAAGATGTGTGACGCTACATTTGAACTCTCTCCGAACATTGCCCGCCATATGATAGACCATGTCAACCATATTACACTGAAATCAAAAGCCATACATTATAATACAATATTTTAAAGTTCATATGAAAAGGTATTTTAGATGAATTTAAGTTAAAACAGTTTGTTCTAGGATAAAATTCCAGAAACCACATTTACAGCTGGCTCCGACCCTTTCTGTGTTTCACAACCACAGAAATTTTGGAGGAGAAAACTTTAGTAGGTCATAGCTCACAAATATTCCTTTATAATTTTAATAAGTGATCTATAACCTATAACAAAGATATCATTATGACATTTTGAAATTTTCTGATACAAGTCCTAAAAAGTTCTAAACAGCTAAGTAGTTTACAAAAGAACTTTTTGACATCATACAAGTCTTACAAGTCTTTGAAAAGATGTTAAAAAGGTGTTAAAATTTAAAAAGGCAAAATCTACATGAGTGAGAGATTTTGTGCTTAACAATGCACCTAAAGCTGAGGTCATATGGATACGGCAAAAACTATGTTTCTGTGTTAGAAAACATCAAGATGTTTAATTGCCCCCCACCCAACCCAACAACACTGATTTGCGTCGTATTAATAAGCAGATGACATTACAGAACAAACAAAAAAATTTAGCAAGATAATTGAAATTTCTGGAATGCTTATCTGATTGACTTGGAAAGGGCAATAACACTTTAATTTCTGGAATGCTTATCTGATTCACTTGGAAAGGGCAATAACACTTGAATTTCTGGAATGCTTATCTGATTCACTTAGAAAGGGCAATAACACTTTAATTTCTGGAATGTTTATCTGATTCACTTGGAAAGGGCAATAACACTTTAATTTCTGGAATGTTTATCTGATTCACTTGGAAAGGGCAATAACACTTTAATTTCTGGAATGCTTATCTGATTCACTTGGAAAGGGCAATAACACTTGAATTTCTGGAATGCTTATCTGATTCACTTGGAGAGGGCAATAACACTTTAATTTCCAGAATGCTTATCTGATTCACTTGGAGAGGGCAATAACACTTTAATTTCTGGAATGCTTATCTGATTCACTTGGAGAGGGCAATAACACTTTAATTTCTGGGATGCTTATCTGATTCACTTGGAAAGGGCAATAACACTTTAATTTCTGGAATGCTTATCTGATTCACTTGGAAAGGGCAATAACAGTTTAATTTCTGGAATGTTTATCTGATTCACTTGGAAAGGGCAATAACACTTTAATTTCTAGAATGATTATCTGATTCTCTTGGAAAGGGCAATAACACTTAAAACGTTATTGCCCTTTCCAGGTGAATCAGATAAACATTCCAGAAATTTCACATGTCTGAACTTACCAGCTCAGTCTTTTCTTTGAATCCGGAGAAGCAGATTTTTAGTCCTTGCATCGATGTGCAGTACTGGGGCCGTAAATTATATGGTAGAGCCTGAAATTGGGAAAAAAATTACATACAGGATACTGTAAAACAATTATATTTGGCGAGTATCTTAAATTGGCGCTGTTGGCGGTAAAAACAAAAATCACCAAAATATGAGACAGCGAAATACAGTTTTGAATTCATTTATACAATAAGCAATAAGTCATTGTTATGCCATGGTTTGTCCGCCTGTACGTGGAGATAATCCATGAGTTTGAGCAATTGGATTATCTTTGTTTTGTTTGTTTGATTTGATTCTTTACGTCCACTCAACAATCTTTCAGTTATGCGGGACGGGTCTTCCTGGGTTGAACCAGTACTAAGCTAGGATAAATGTGTCTTGCTCAAGGACCACAACGCAGTGACGCCGGTGAGGCTCGAACCCGCGGTCCTTCGGTCTCGAGTCAAGCACTCTACCACTGAGCCACTGCGCTCCCTAATTGGATTATCTTACGTATAGGCTGACAAACATGGTATATCTATTTTATACCACCTACATAAGTGTAGACCTTGCACATCATGAGATATTTCGTGCTAAAGTTGGTAAGGGTGGTATAAATAGACACACACAGTAGTTTGTGTGACCTTACTGTCATGTGACTGTTCTGTTTCTGTTCCTCTCGGTGCTGAGGGTCGGTCTGTGATCTTTGATTGAGGCATTTCCTTGTTATACTCACTTGCATTTAGCCACTTATACAGTTTTGTTATTTATGTCTTGTGTTTGTCATGCTTTCGTGTCTGTTCATTGCTGCCTTGTGGTCAACCGCTGGGGAAGGGCTGACCTCTTGGCTCTTGTTTGTGATGTTTAGTTGTGTTTTGTCACTTTCCCATGTGGTATCCTGGATCAGGTGTGGTACTTGATTGTATCCATTCCTGATCTTTGCCGCCTTTCTTACTTTGTACAGATAACTTCATTACAAATGGTTTAACCCCACAAAATTTTCACCTGATTGTCTCTGGCACATTTGATCACAACCGGAGGCCCGATTATCCGCACATCGGCCCTGTCAAGTGCTTCAAACTCTTTCTCCTTGAAGTTGGTGACGACAAATATATTCTCGTAATCATCGACATCGTTGATATACTCCTGTCCTGTTTCTGAGTTAACGACATCATAATCTAGTTTCTGAAATGGAAAACAAAAGCGCTGCATGCATGCAACATAACCCGCCACGGGATATTTTCAATGCAAAGAAAATCATTTTGAAACAAGGGCTATAACTCTGTACTTATTTGTCAAAATTTACCCATCTGCAATTCCAGAACACTCCTTCACAATATCGACTCTCATACCAAGTTTGAAGAAAATCGGTAAAGAAATGCCAAAGATAGAGAGTGAAAACCAATTTCTAACTTCAATCATGGGCCGTAACTCTGTACTTATTTGCCAAAATTTACCCATCTGCAATCCCAGAACACTCATTCCCAATATCAACTCTCATAGCAAGTTTGAAGAAAATTGGTTAAAAAATGCTCCCAGCAGAGTGAAAATGATGGGCTGACGGACGGACAGACGTACAGACAGACGGACACTCAAACGCAATTTTTTAAATAGAGAGGGTATAACATAATACCCCTCACTTTTTAAAGTGGCGAGGTATAAAAAATTTCCTGCATGTCTGCTGATAATCTTTGCAAGCAGATAGGACCCTGATCAGGCCTGACAAAATGTCAGGTCTGATCTGAATCCAAACTGTTTGACAATCTGATGACATTCCTTCAAGTCCAGTTATTTCTTTGCATGCTTGGGATTTTTTTATGATTTTTAATTTTTATTATCTTCTGATTTTTTTTTCGTAAAACACTTTTAGGAATACCTTGCTGTCAGTGTCAAACAGATTGGGTCATGTCAGGCTTGACATTGTCCTGTTTGATCTGGGTCTAAACTATTTGCAAAGGTTATCAGTAGATTAAGAAAATATGTCACAAGCAGCTCTTTTTTTAAAAGAGGTCTTGTTTTATTTGGTTTGAGTCAACAATTTTCAGTCATGTCGAGACGTGTCTTCCTGGGTTGAACCAGACTAAGTAGCGGATAAAGTGTCTTGCTCAAGGACACAACACTGTAACTCCGCCAGAGATGAGTTTCAAACAAGCATCCTCTCTATCCCCAGTCTAACGCTCTACCAACTGAGCCACTGCACTCCTTAGATTAAGAGTTAACTAGTACAGGGCTAAGCCTGGCTCAAAATTTGTCGTAGCCAACACTTTAGCCAAATGGAAAAAGTTTAAGTCAAATGATATGGTTTTGACAGAAAGTAGTATCAAGAATTTGTTCTGAATTTAACTCTTTGCCACCTAATGGCAACTTTTGTCATCTGCTGATAACCTTTGCAAAAAGTTTGGACCCAGATCAGGCTCGACGTTTTGACACCCTGATGGTATTGAAAAAGATCCAATATTCAAAGAGTAAAATATGGCACACTAATAAATCATATCATAATCATATCATAATCGGATTTTTGATTAACGTGCAGGTGCAGGGGCATCATCCACATCAGTGGGCCACTTTCCAGGTAAATGGCTAGCTGCACGCATAGCAGATCTCACACCTGATCTCCAGGTGCTCCTTTCTTGAGGGTCAACTGTGGTGAGCTTCCACTCACGGCAGTCTTTCTCTGTCAGTTTCTTCCATGTTTGCTTGGGCCTCCCTGCCCCCCGCTTGCCGTCAATCTGCATATCATATGCTGTTCTGATTGCACCACTGGAACGCGCCACATGCCCAAACCAGCGAAGCCTTCTCTCTCTCAAAATGAGGTCGAGGTCCTCAAGCTGAAGCTTTGCCAGTAGCTCGCTTGACCTTACCCTGGCCACATCCTCTGGCTTGATACTGCAGATCTGTCTGATCATGGCCCTATCATTGCGTTGCAAGCGCTGCAGGTTCGTCTTGGTAAGTGGCCAAGTTTCACTGGCATGGAGCATGGCGCTCCGCACGCAAGAGCTGTACACATGGCCACGGGTCTTGTAAGAGAGGTGGCAGGTTGTGAGAACTGGTAGTAGCTCCCTGAACTTCTTCCAGACAGTTTTCACACGAGTAGTGACCGCCATTTCACAGCCTCCACCAGCAAAAAGCATGTCACCTAGGTAGCAGAGGGAAGCTACCACCTCAAGCTTATCAGGTCCAACCTGGACTTCACTCTGTGGTCTGCCGTCAATAGGGCGAGCATTTCCCATGCACCGCGCACACCTATAATCAGGATTTGGTGTCAGTCTTTGTAGCCCACTGCATTTCTTATGCACCCAAAGTTTGCAGCCATTGCAGTAGATGCTGTTGTTGCCTACTCCTTTACGACAGACATCGCATGGGTATTCGCCTGAACTCTGCAAGAGGTCCAGGCCTGTACCACAGATCATGACTTTTGTCTTTCCTGCATTCACCCTCAATCCCTTCTTCTCCATGGCTTCTTTCCATATCAAGAGCCTCCTGACACATTCCTCTAGGGAGTCAGCAATGATGACAAGATCATCTGCATATAGGTCCTCCCAGGGAACACCAGCCCGAAACTCACGTGACA
This sequence comes from Loripinus fragilis, assembly GCA_964019695.1. Taxonomy (NCBI): domain Eukaryota; kingdom Metazoa; phylum Mollusca; class Bivalvia; order Lucinida; family Lucinidae; genus Loripinus; species Loripinus fragilis. The sequence continues at coordinate 96,690,463 of OZ026524.1, forward strand.
AGGCCTCCAGCACAATGATGAAGAGCAAGGGACTGAGTACGGATCCCTGATGGACCCCGACCTTCACCTCAAACTCTTTGCTGAAACCCTCGCCAACACGAACCCGGCTTCGTGCATTAGCGTACATTCCCTGGACTAACCGAACAATCCATTCCTCAAGGCCTAGCTTTCTCAGGGCCCACCAGATAACCTTCCGAGGGACACGGTCAAATGCTTTCTCTAGGTCCACGAAGGCCATATAAAGCCTCTTGTTCACTGCTAAGTATTTCTCCTGCAGCTGCCGGACCACAAAGATTGCATCTGTAGTGCCTCTTCCTGGGACAAAGCCAAACTGGGAGTCGTCAATAGACACCACCTGTCTTATGAGACCATCGACAATCCTCTCTAGGATCTTCATGGCCTGCTCAGTCAGCTTGAGGCCTCGATAGTTGCCTCTATCCAAAGCATCACCCTTGCCCTTGTAAAGGCAGACAATGAAACTTTCCTCCCAGTCAGTTGGGACCTTGCCATCACGGATAATCACAGTAGCAAGATCTCGGATCATGGTGGCCCCTGTATCACCTGCTGCCTTGATCATCTCCACCACTATGCCTGATGGACCTGCAGCTTTGCCCGACTTCATCTTTGAGATGGCCTTCTTCACCATGTCAATAGTGATTGGGATAGGCGGGCCTTCTAACGGAGGTTCATTGGACAGGTGATCAGGGTCCCAATCAAATTCAACGTTGAGAAGCCTTTCATAATGTTCAGCCCATGCATTCTGCTTTGCCTCCTCACTCATTGACATTTCCCCAGTGTCATTCTTCACTGGCTTTTCGCCTACAACATCAACATTCTCTTTCCTCATCTGGTTGGCGAGGCGGAAGATATCGGACGACTTGTGGTCAATGCCTTCATAGACCACCTTGTCTGCTTCGTGGCGTGCATGGTGCACCACACGTCTGGAGATGCGCTTGGCAGTGTTATATGATGCTCGTGTGCATTTGCCAGCCTTCCATGCTTTGAAAGCTTGGCGCTTGGCTGTGATGGCATCATCTACTTCCTTATTCCACCACCAAGTTTCACGTCGCCATCGGTGGGGCTTTGTTGTGCCGCACACCTCCTCTGTTGTCTTCAGCAAACCTGTCTTGAGTTTCGCCCAGATTTCCTCAGTAGTAGTAGCCGCTTCAGTTTCCACAGCGGGCACATGTGCCTTGAAGACTTCCTGGAATCGGCTACACGTTTGAGGATCTCTGAGCTTCCACACTTTTGGACGTGGGGTGAATTTGCGCTTAATTTGGGGCGGCATATCAATCATCATGTCGCACACAAGGAGCTGATGCTGCAGAGCAACCTCCTCTCCAGGAATCACCTTCACATCCATAACAAGTTTGCGCAGGCTCTTTGGAAATAACATGAAGTCTATCTGGGTTGCTGTATTACCGGACCTGTATGTGATGAGGTGACTGTCACATTTCTTGAAACATGTGTTACCGAGGAACAGGTCATATGCTAGTGCATATTCCAGGATCCTCTCACCCTCACTATCAGGGTCTGGCTTGCCATACCCATAGCCTCCATGAACTTCTTTGTAACCGGAGCCTGTACTGCCTACATGGCCATTCCAATCACCACATGGGATGAGGAATTCCGATGCTGGGATCATTGCAGTCACAGCCCTAAGTTGGTCGTAGAATAGATCCTTTACAGAATCACTGAGACCACGTACACTGTGGGGCATAGACAGACAGAAGACAAAGCACCCGCTGACCAACTATGATCTTCACCAGGATGATCCGGTCGGAGACTCGCTTGACCTCAAATACCTTCTCTATCCACTTCTCTGCCACAAACACTCCAACACCAGCAGTACCCTTGTTGTTTCCAGACCAGAACAGTTTGTACCTTGAGTCTTTGCCCGTTATTATACGGCAATGACCACCCCGGTATCTGGTCTCTTGGACACAACAAAGGTCTACTTTTCTGCGAGATAGTGTTTCCACCACCTCGCAGACCCTCCCTTTTAGAGTGTTCACATTAAGAGTGCCCACCCTGAAATTTCTCAGATGCTTGCTGGATTTGCCGCAATGGCCCGACCCTGCCCCCCACACCTGAGAGGGGGCCAAGCCGGAGACGCCACTGACAGAAATCTGGTTTCTGCCAGCATCGCCTAACGTGACTTCATTTGTTGATTCTGCCATAAAGAGTGAAGGAATAATAAAAGCAATCTTGGAAAATCCAAAAGCTGATCAAAATACACTTTTTCACAGATATGTAATTTTTGAACCACCTACAGTGTTCTTTTAGCCAATGACTTAAATTTTTAGCCACTCTACATTTTTAGTAGCAAATTTTTTAGTAGAACCCATTTATATGGTATCAGTAAAGACAGCGTCTTGATCAAGAACACAACACTGTGATTCCGCCAACACAAGTCTCGAACCAGCAACCCTTTGATTCTAACGCTCTACCAACTGAGCCACCAGGCTCCACACAAGCTGTCATGTAAATGAACCATGACAGCTTGTGTGGAGCGTGGTGGCTCCCCGACTCATGTATATGTACCTTAACGGCCTCCTGTAGTTCTTGATTATCTTGACAAGCCTTGCCCACCAGTATTAATCTTGTATCCTTGTCATCTGAAAGAATATAACAGGTATTAACTCAAATTGCACACTTATTACTTTTATTTGGCCTTATCATATAATCATGATAATGTCGCATCTTTGTGTATTCATGAATTTCTAGGAGCTTATTTTGAAATCAAATTATGCAGTATCCACTATCCAATGGTGAGAAAGAAAGAGAACTCATTATTTATGAGAGGATGGGTAAAAAAATCTGACCATCGGGACCTGTCCGACCACCGGTTGTCATCACTCGGCAAGCCTTCTCAATCTGATGCCAAACGGTAATCAAGTCGACTTCTTCCACCCCACCCTGACACTAATGATAGATATTCATGACCATATTTAAAGACCTAGATACATGTACGCACTACTGATGTTTCAAAGATGGATGAGAATCTTTGTAAACAAACACTGGCAAGTTTACCTTGTTTTTGGGCATACAGGTAGAGTCAGTTTACAGTTATAATAAACATGTACCACAGAATACTGCATATGCACATGGTAGTGAATATGTCATCTTTACCTGTTCATAAGAAATAACTAGACTTCAGTCGATGGTACACCATCGCAAATACCCGCTTTTAATCTAACCAAAGCATCGTTAAGTTTGAAGATGCTACGTCCAACGGTTTAGGAGATGCATTTACAAGAAAGTACATTATTTCACTTTTGACCTTGACCTTAGATTAAGGACAAATACGAAAGGTTGCCCCGTATCCTCTACATCATATGACCTAGGCCCCTGGCTTGAATTGGGAAAAAATATGTGGCATTTGGGTTATTTTGGGATTTTTTTAAGAAGTGTAAACTGTTAAACAGTAAAAAAATACTTAAACATGTGCATGATCATGATGATTTTATTCATGTGTATATGAAGAGTTAAATCAATGTATTATATCTTATTACTATCACAAATGTCAAATGTACAGTTCTGCTTAGAGAGTAATTCTGCGGCTATTGTTCAATTAAATTCGCTCCCTGGTAAGATTATTTTTTTTTGAACTTCAGATTGGGAATTTTTTTGGAAATTGGGAAAAAAGGAGGATATTTTGGATTGGGAATGGGGCCTAAATTTGGCCCCTGGTGATAGAGAGAAAAGGCCCTGCTTTGGTACGAAATTAATATACCCTTTTTTTCTAAAGAAAAAGTGGGTATAATTAGGTCTAAATGAAATATATGTGTGGTTCCTGTTGCATACCAACAAAAATTAGGGTAGGTAGGTAGGGAAACTATTAAATTTTGTTATAACATTTAACAAAGAAAATAGTGACAAAATCTGAAAAAGTGCCCATTTTAGGTACTTTTTCTCCAAAGACCATTTTAATGTTTAGGTTAGGGTTAAAAAATTAGGTTAGGTAGGCAACAGGAACCACACATACATTTCATTTAAGCCTTATATTGAATCGCCTCATTACTATGCATCTTTGAAACACTAGTACGGTAAATCTTGTATTAGTTCGTACAGTAAAAAATAATTATTTTTCGCTGTGTACGAACTAATAAAAAATATTTTTTCTGAGAAACGGGACTGTACAAACTAATAAAATGAAATTCTGAAGATCGAAAAACGGGACCAAAACATGCGAAAATTGCCAAAGAGGGAGGAATTTCTGTTTATCCTTTTAGCCTAATTACAGGTTGAATGTCTGATCAGTATTTTCAATTAAACTAACATTCTTAATAGCATGGTGAAAGATTGAAAATAAACAACCAAACATAAAAGTCCGGATTGCCGTTTCAACCGACTCACATGCAATGTGCGATATACCCTGCGATATCACCCGGTTACAGGCCAACTTTACATAGGCGTGCTTTATGGAAGAGATGTCACGTCCGACTTGTTCTATGACGATTGTCTTGATTGGAATCATACTCGGGCCCACTGGGTCCGAGGAATCATAACAAAATTTAAAATACAACTTCTGTTCACTACCGACGGCTAGCTCTACAACGTAACAGAGCAATGTATATCACAGCTTTCGTTTTTGGCCATGATGTAGATTCTTATTTTCTTAGAACCCTCGAAAATGCAGCATAGAAGTAGACAAGACAATACATGTACGTACATTCAGTCTTACAGGTTAGACGTACGCGTACACTCATTGATTTGGAATGAAAACTGAAAATGAAAATGGCGACTTCTAAATATGAAATATGAACAACTGGATCGCAGAACTCTCATGAATCAGAGTAGTACATTTCTCTGCCTTCATATTGTAAAAAGACCCACAACTTACGTTTTTGCAAATGCTTACTCCATTTAAAGGCTTTGTATGAACACCTATATTTCTGCATAGGTTGGTTGGTTCGAGTCTTCATCATACGTCGTATTCCTTGTGGCGACATAACATGCTCAGCTTGTTCGCACACCCCCTTACGTAATATAGCTCGGTGTTAGGCTGTTAGCATTCTAAGATTATGATAATGACAATCAATGTAGAACCATATTCCCGTACTTTGTCATCTTCGGTCGCTTGACCATGGAAAAGCCATTACATGAGAAAATCTGTCTTTCGAGATTTGAGGCTGACTGACTCTTTTACAGCCAGAAACAGGGTTGGATGCACTGCTATTTGAACACCATGCTATCCCGTGTACACCTTGCTTTCCATGCGCGGATCCAGGATTTTTCGTCAGGGGTGGGGGTCCGAGTCAATCTGACAAAAAAGCCCTGACAACGTTTTTTTAGTCCTCAGCTTATTTTACTGAAGTCGAATGGTTAATTTCGAAGAAAACTATCATTTTTCAAGGTTCAAGAGGGGGTCCAACATTTTCCAGGGGGGTCCAACTTTTTCCAAGGGGGTCCAATTGCTTATACCCTATAGAAACCCATATAACTTGTGATTTTTCAGGGGGGTCCGGACCGCCTGACCCCCCTCTGGATCCGCACTTGCTATCTCGATCATCAGGAGATAGCTTTTTTTTTCAGTTTTATTTAAATTTTGATAGACCATGATTCTGTAAGCAAACAGTGGCGTCAGGCGACCCCACGTGCGGTTAGGGGGTCCCCCCCCCACCCCCCCCCCCCCCCCCCCAGAAAATCACAAGTTATATGGGTTTCTTTGGACACCCCCACCCCCTGGAAGAAGTTGGACCTCCTCCTCCCCTCTGTTATAAAACCATTGGATCCACTCTGTAAATTGTAAAATAAGTTGATGACTAAAAAAACATTGTCCAGACTGTTTTCTGGCCGTCGGGCCTCGACATCCCCCCCCCCCCCCCTGACAAAAATTCCTGGATCCGCGCATTAACCCTGTTCGGCTTGTTCATAACGCCTGGGCCACTGTTTAATGTGTAATGTACATTTTCTTGCGTCAATACCATCATCACGTGCGACCCCAAACTTTAAAACAACACGTGGCCGGAATTGATGTGCGCAGTCTCTTTGATCATGCTGTCTTTGCCCTTTGCGTCATCTGATATAATTAGCAGACGTTTTGTGAATTGACCAGGCCCAGCAAAAAAAAAAAAAATAAAAAATAAAATGTGAATTCAAACTGTTTGAAACTCTGATATGGGCGGAGACCTCGGACCCAGTATGTTTATCGGGTCCGAGGCAGAGACAGAGGGGGCAGGGGGTCCGGACCTCCCCATGAAAATCATAAGTTGCCATTTGTTTCCTAGAAGAAAAAATGGTACGAACCTCCCTCGAGAAGCAATTCAACCCCCCCCCTCCGTTGGAATTGTCTGGATCCGCGCACGCATGTCTGACAGGAATTTTATTTTTTATTTTTTTGCATGTAGCAGGTTTAGCTATCATACTTTCTAGACTGCGCAGGTGCGCTGGCTGATCTGCGCCTTTGTTGTTTGCATACTAAAAAGTTTCTCGCGGAACAGTGGGTAAAAAAGCGAAGTTGCAAATTTAAATATACATGGACGGTAAACGAGAGGCTTTTTCGACCATTTTTTTATTATCTGAAAGCAAGCAATTGTTGCGCTGAGCCTAACTTTAGACATGCACCTTCATCTACATTCCTTGTATGTTAGCATTTATGCCCCTGGCAAGACTGTGCGGATGTGCAGGCTCGTCTGAGCCTTCGCTGGTTGCATGTGCGAGAGGTACCATAATCTTTTGAACTGGCTCGTTTCATAGACAGCCCAATGTAAAGCATGATGCAGAAGCATGCATAAATCACTTTTCATCTTGGTTTGTGCGTCTGTGCGTACGTGTGATGATCCACAGGAATCATTTAAGTTGTAAGACCCATAATACAATTTCATGAGGACGCCGTGCTAAGCTCATCAGTGTCGTCTTTGTTTGATAAAAAGTTCCATCGGATATACAATGTATATAGTTATTTTATTACGCTTATTGCGTGCGCGTTTTGGTGAAACTTAGAAATGAAATTGATGCACGCACATTTAAAGCACAGCTAATTAGTTGGAGTACGTAGGTGTCTAGATTCTCCATCCACACCAAAACTTTGAGTTACCCGACGAGATTGCACAAAAGCACAGGCTCCCCTGAGCCTTCGCTGATAACATTTGTGATAAACACCAGCCGATATGGTTTCATCATGCTCGGATCCAGTGATTTAAAAAAGACGCTTGGGTATATTTATGACACAGAAAGACCAGAAAGGTTCAGTGATCACAGACACGTAGGACACTGTGTTCACGTGCGCGTGGTTGTGTACATGTATTTGACTTTTGTCATGACTGGACACAATGCATCAGTCCGACGTTCATTGAACCTAGCGTTTATCATTGAATAAAAGTTTGGCATGCATCAATGCTGGATGCACGCGCATAAGCGACACTGACGATCGCACTGACAGGCGAAACGCTCCTGTTCCGCTGATATGTTTGTTAACTGACGTGCTCGACGAAAAATGAAAGCATAGTAGACAGACACACTGATTGACCAAATGAACGGAAAAAACGTTGTGTACGAACTATTAAAAATTACAAATAGGAAAAATGACCACTGTACGAAACTAATACATGACATTTTGAGCTGACCGGTCATGAATAATTTATGGTGTACAAACTATTCGAGTGTACAGTCAACACTCTTTATAACGACAATGTTTGTTCCAAGCTATCTTTGACGTTAAAGTGAATTTGCTGTTATAAAGAAATTCTGACCAGAACCAGGTTTCCACATCATGGTCATTTCGTAATAGAAAATATTGTACAAATGAATTTAAATGCTATTATTCCAAATGTATTCATCAGTTCTATTTCATATTGCATAAAAATACACAAAGCTTCCCTCTTATCAAATGTGACAGATTCCTGTTCATGCACAAGACCTTGGCCTGATGACCAACTTGACTGACACATGGTAAACATTCTGTTATAATGAATTTATTTTCAATAGAAAGTGTATATATGTTCACAGAACTTACTGTCGGTGTCGTTAACTGAATATTCTGTTATAAAGAGGGAATTTTAATGGAAACAGATCCGTTCCCTGTAAATAAATGTCAGATAGTGAATATTCTGTTATAAAGAGTGACGTTATAAAGAGTTTTGACTGTACGAACTAATACAAGATTTACCGTACATGTAATTTATTGAATAATAATACCACCACCAGCTATATGTATATATTTTATTGGTATGAAATTTCCATCTCTTTTTTCAAATTTTGGCTCTCTTAACCCATTTAAACTGAATGGACTTGTCTACCCTTATCAATAGGACTAGCCCATTTTCAATTTTAAGGGTGATGGGTGGTATTTTTCATTTTTCCCAAATTTTATTTTTTCTGTAGGCAAACAAAGGATGCTAGCTTATATGGGTTAAGTTAAATGTTCTAAATTTTTGAACACTAGTTGCCTGCCAAAACCCTAGACAAACAGCGCAGACCCAGATCAGACTGCTTCTGAAGAAGCAGTCTGATCAGGGTCTTCCCTGTTTGCTATTCTGACTTGCATCTTGTGAATGCCAGCCCTGATAACCAACATTTTATTTGAGAACAGATAGAGAAACGTGTTCCGAATTTTAGAACATTTAACATAAGGCATATTATCGCTTATTGTCCAGTTAAAAGTACTCTCAAAGTTGGGGGTCCCTAGTCAAAGCTGAAACAAATTCCAACAAATAATATCATTAACCCGTTTCATGCTAGGAGCAGGCCTCCAGATAAGAGTGTGTATTGGAAAATTATTGTCTTTATTTCTCATCCAAAACATATGTTGTGGGTACTCAAAAGAACCGTCTCAATGAGACGGTTCTTTTGAGAACCCAAAACACATGTTTAAATTGATAGGTATCAAAATAATAGCAATTTTAGGCTAAATAAATTTGCTTACCTGGCCCTATGAAGAAGCCTTTAAAATTTAAAATAGGTACCTTGGCAAAACTGTGAAGACCCTGAAGAAATGCCGCAGCATGTAATTGAAATGCATGTTATAACACTGGGTTGGCGGCAATGGAAAACACTATCAACAATCGACAAATGCGGATCAAAAATTGATAGAAACAGTGTTTTCGATTTTTCGATTATCATTTGTCGCCAGTGTGGCGATAAATGGCAATCAAAAACTCTATTTCTAACAATTTTTGATCTACGTTCCTCTATAGTATTGGCGTTTTCGATTGCCGCCTACCCGGTGTGGTTACAGCAGTCAAAACAATAATTGGATAATCTAAATATGGAGCAGGTGGTGTGACTAGGTAATGTCTAAGGAAAGCCACAGAAAAAAGTAAAAAAAAAAATCTACAATTAAAAAAGGCTGTTTTCTAAAGTTTTTTGGATACATGTTATCAATTTTCCTGACATGTACAATCTAATACCTGAAAAAAGCACACAGTCATTTAAGTTAAGGTTCCTAAAAGTTATGGTAGTACATGTATGTCAAAGATTGTGTGCATAACTCAAGTGTACAGATGATATGTTCTATAATTTCCAAAACTAGTTGTCTGCCAAAAGCCTAGATACAGATCAGTCTGCTTCTGAAGATTTTGATGCACTGCTGCATGTTTAGAAATTATTCTTTCTAAAAAGTGAAAAACAAGGAGCTGATCAGAATGCAGTGATGCACAGGCTGGTCTGTATGCACAGGCTGGTCTGTGCATTTGTTGTTCACATACATCAGAAGGCTTCGCTGGTTTGGGCATGTGGAGCGTTCGAGTGGTGCAATCAGAACAGCATATGATATGCAGATTGACGGCAAGCGGGGGACAGGGAGGCCCAAGCAAACATGGAAGAAACTGACAGAGAAAGACTGCCGTGAGTGGAAGCTCACCACAGTTGACCCTCAAGAAAGGAGCACCTGGAGATCAGGTGTGAGATCTGCTATGCGTGCAGCTAGCCAGTTACCTGGAAAGGGGCCCACTGATGTGGATGATGCCCCTGCACCTGCACGTAAATCAAAAATCCGATTATGATTATGATATGATGATACATCATAATCATTTTTTTCTTGTAAAGAGGCCCAAGTGACCACTCTATGGACTTGTTTAATTAAGAAATGAATTCAATTTTTGGAATGTTCATTGAATCATGAATACTTCGGGTCTCTTGCAAAGTTTACGTGAAGCACTTCTGAAGTATGCATGATTCCATGAACATTTATTGCTTCTATTTACATTTTATTACAAATATCTAAAATATGAAATATATTTTTAATTTAGGAATTTAAACAGTTTTGTATTTAAAATATAATCATATTAGCAGTTTAGTCAGAGAGTGCAAAATGGAAAAGCGAAAAAGCCAGTTTGAACACGGACAGCCAATTGAGCAAACAGGAGGCTTGTTTTGCATGTGCGACCCAGGTGTGGCTCGCTGTTAACACCAACACCAGTATCACCTCTGGAGAATGAGTTTGATGTTCAAAGCGTTTTGCAGGATTGCTTTGAAAATGTAAATATTGTTAACATGATGCTGATCCTGTGACTTTTCTTTTCATCGGACTTTTTTCGCTGTGACTTTCTTCTCTACAAATGTACATTGGGCCGTGTGGGAATGAAAGACTCATACCAGCCTGCTCAGCTACAGAGACTAGCACTACTAGTACTTTTGAAAATTTACATGAACATGTAACAAATTTAACTATATATCATTCCTCAGATGATTGAGATCAAATAACAAAGTTGCTGATCAGACTACATACATTTGTAGGTACACAGACTGATCTGCCTCTTTGTTGTAACCAAGTTTTCTCGTCTGATAAGGCTCATTTGTGTTTAATTTGAAGGGGGAATTCTCATTCTTTCACTAAAGTGTTACAATATGCTAGCTGCACATTCTACAAAAAGCACTTAAACTTGTTATACCTTAATCTATTTAAAGTATTAGAATCCACTAGCAAGCAAATTATTGTCACTTTGTGTGTCCAATTGCCGGTTTTACATGTTAATCAGATACTAAGCTCCATGCATGCAAAATAAGACACTGCATGCTGGAGTGCTGCCTGTTAAAATGACACAAAGCAGGGGAAGAAAATCAAACTGCAAAATAGAGCATCGATTTCATGCAGAAAAGATATAGATCTAGAAAACTTACTTGCAAACCCCAATGTGACACCCCAACCCCAAAGATCAAGTAGATTACGCATGCATGAATTTGTAAACTAAAACTATGAAATATTAATTCCTAACCTTTTACTGTCACTAAGGCCAAAAAAAAAAAATAAAAGTGCTTCGGGTAACGGGTCCAAAAAAAATATAAATTTTTCATGCATTATGAAAGGCGAAAAACTCTAGGTTTCACCAGTAAATTTCTGTAGGGCCGCCTAGGTCGGGTTACCCTAAATACAGGCATTTTTCTTTATTTGGCCTAAGCGGTTTCATTTAGAGGCTGGGGTTGGGATATCCGGCTATGTATACTTGTTAAGAGATGTTTCCCCTTCTACTTTAGATGAATTAGTATACATGATGTACATGTGGTTTACAAATATGTTTGATTCTTTAAGTCCCATCAATAATCTTTCAGTTTAATAATTAGGGACGGGTCTTCCTGGGTTGAACCAGTACTAAGCTAGGATTAATGTGTCTTGCTCAAGGACACAATGCAGTGACGCCAGTGAGACTCGAACCCGTGGCCCCTCAGTCTCGAGTCAAGCACCCTACCACTGAGCCACTGCGCTCCCTAATTACAATAATGTTTATGCAAGAATCATACTCTACATCTTTGTGAAACTCCTGGTTTCTATTTTCTAGGAAACATTTCATTCTATTATTATTTTTTTTTAATTTATGCTTGGTTGCCATTTTCTTCCTACTCAGCTATTTTACCCTCTACATGTACTCCACTTCTTCTTTTCACAAAAACTATTCGAATTTGAAATGATAATCAGACTGATCCTCCTTCAGGAGCATTCTGATCTGGGTCCTTACCAATTTGTCTAGATTTATATGACATGGCGCCTATATTATTAAACACAATGTACTAAAATCTATAAACCACTAGTGAATTTTATAGTTTAAACATATTTTATTGCCAAATATGATACAGCAATGGGGTTGGGTCACAAGTTCTCACAACATTAGTTACGACCCTTCCCCTACATTATATACATAAAGAATATAGCTTATAAACATGGCTTAATATATACAATCTGATTAAGAATACAAGTTACGATCAGAACAGGATGATAGCAGTATAAACTAGAAAATTGTAAGTAATTAATAAAAAAATACATAAACATAAGAGTAAATAAATAAATAAATAAATAAATAAGTACACAAATAAATAAATGAATAAATAAATAAATGTATAAATAAATAAAAATAGATAAATTCAAAATTATATAAATAAATAGAAATAAATAAATAAATAAACAAATAAAGTACAAAATAAATAAAGAAGCAAAAAAAAAGACTGCCAATATGAACCCCTGAAACTTGGAATAAGTTTTTGATTCAGGTCACTAAGTACTCCTATTTACATATTCATGTTTTACGAATTTGTTTTAAAGTTAGTTACAACGAAAGAGTCAAAGAACTTATCAAAACATTTCGAGGCATGGATATATCTGTGGATAGCCCTGAACAAGACCATATTTGTTTCGATATTCCAGTTTTCGCTTCCAAAAAGAATCAAATTGATGGTTAAGGGTTGAAACTCCCTAACTGTATCATTGAAAACCTGTCTTTCACCAATATATTTAATACAATGAAAGAAGAAATGGGTGGCATCCTCCATCACACCACACCATTCATGACCATGAATTTTATGTGGTTAGAACGTAGAAGCAGTATCAGCTTTTCATCCCACTCCCTGGTGACTCCCACCCCACCCACCCCCATATATGTGTACAGTACAAGCTGTGTCAAACAGCCACTGTCAAAAGACTGAAAATTGGTTTTCAAGACCAATGATTGTTTAATGCTGGTCAAAAGTATTGCATTCTACAATACTTTTGACCTTCATTAAGCTACCATTTGTCATTAAGATCATTATTTTGTCTATTTCTGAGTGGCAATTTTTCACAGGTTTTACTGTAATTATTTAAACAGGCTTTCACAATCTATATTTTGGTCGAGACATTTTTAAATTACCAGTATCCCCAGGACTGCCTGGTTCTAGTTATTTTAACCCTTAAAGTGCCAAGAAAAAATGCATCTGATTCTGAAGCCGTCTGCTGCAAATAATTGCCAAACATTACTGACGAATATAGTATAGAAGCAAACAGCGTGGACCCAGAACAGACTGCTCCTATACAGGGTTTTACAGGACGCAATATCCTGCGTCTTATACGCATAAATCATTAGGTAGGACCCCTCAATTTACCTAAACTGCGTCCGCTGGGACGCAGACGTGTTTGTTGTGCCTTTCATCCAAAGTTATTTCGTAGCGATTCGGTTTTTCCCATATTTACAGCCTATCTATAAATAAATAGGACAGGTGCTGTTGTTTAACCAATAATATCGGGAGGTGTGTCAAAACAGTCCAATCAAATTGGAGTTGCTATGGCACTTTGAAATCTCATCATGTATCGCTCCCGCTCTGATTTATCGATCAACATAGACACTTGTCAACTATTGGGTTTTCTTACGGTCAAGCGTGTAAATGACTAGAAAAAAAAACGGCTGCTAAAATGTCAAAACAGAGTGATCTGAGAAACTTTTTGGCAAAAGAAATGCAGGAACAGACCAAGAACCATCCTCTAGCGGCTGTTCAGAGTCAGATCAGTCCGAATCTTCTAAAAAACCAGCCCAACAAGCAAATTCAGAGAATTTATGTCCCCCGCCACTATCTTTTCACTTTGATAGTAAAAACACTTAAAAATGACTAAGTTCAAATTACACAAGGTACCCACTATCCATTCACTTTGACAGTAAAAATGCCAGAAAAATGGCTAAGTTCGACTAGCGGAAAAAGTGATAAAAAGTAATCTGAGGATTATATCCAAACCACATGCATATCTTCAGACCATGTCCAAAACAACTGTGAAGTTGCGCACACAAGGTACCCACTATCTTTTCACTTTGATAGTAAAAACACTTAAAAATGACTAAGTTCAAATTGCAAAAAAAGTGACAAAAAATAATCTCAGGATAATATCCAAACCACATGCATATCTTCAGATCATGACAAAAACATCTGTAAAGTTTCAAAAGAATCGGCATAAAACTGTAGGAGGAGTTGCGCACACAAGGTACCCAGTATCCATTAACTTTGACAGTAAAAACGCCAGAAAAATGCCTAAGTTAAAATAGCAGAAAAAGTGATCTTCAGATCATGACAAAAACATCTGTAAAGTTTCAAAAGAATCGGCATAAAACTGTAGGAGGAGTTGCGCACACAAGGTACCCAGTATCCATTAACTTTGACAGTAAAAACGCCAGAAAAATGCCTAAGTTAAAATAGCAGAAAAAGTGATAAAAAATAATTTGAGGATTATATCCAAACCACATGCATATCTTCAGACCATGTCCAAAACACCTGTGAAGTTTCAAAAGAATCAATATAAAACTGTAGGAGGAGATGCGCACACAAGGTACCCACTATCCATTCACTTTGATAGTAAAAATGTCAGAAAAATGGCTAAGTTCAACTGGCGGAAAAAGTGTTAAAAAATAATCTGAGGAATATATCCAAACCACATGCATATCTTCAGACCATGTACAAAACACCTGTGAAGTTTCAAAAGAATCGATATAAAACTGTAGGAGGAGTTGCGCACACAAGGTACCCACTATCTTTTCACTTTGATAGTAAAAACGCCTAAAAATGACTAAGTTCAAATTGCGAAAAAAGTGACAAAAAATAATCTCAGGATAATATCCAAACCACATGCATATCTTCAGACCATGACTAAAACATCTGTAAAGTTTCGAAAGAATCGGCATAAAACTGTAGGAGGAGTTGCGCACACAAGGTACCTACTATATTAGGGGGACGGAAGGACGGAAGGACGGACGGAAGGACGGAAGGACGGAATGCCGAAAACTATGTCCCTCCGCTTTTCTTCGAAAAGGCGGGGGACAAAAAAAGATCGAAAATTTCTATCTTGCTGGCTAGGTCGCTACAAATGGTTGAGATACGAAAATGACCTGATGTTTTTCGACACCTGACAACTAAGGCCTGTTCGAATCCCTTCACGGAATGTCCATATATGAACAGATGGGACCCCCATTTTCAATGATGGGGCCCCTGTCATAATCAAAGTTGAGTCCCAAGGACCCCCAAATATTCAACTTGGTGTAAAACCCTGTCCTATAGGAGCAGTCTAATTTTGGTCCACACTGTTTGCCATAGAGGCTTCTTAAACATTTCAGTAGACGAGAAAAGCAGACGACTTTTGCTACGATTGGCGCTTTAAGGGTTAATACCTTACACTATTTGTACTAAGAAACAAAGAAAGAAATGGAGCGGTTCTCAGTCTGCATGCAAAAAGGTTTAAAATAATGATCTTGGTTAAAAATGAAGGTATATACAATGAAAGCAGACAAAAAGGGCAAACAGGAAATAGACACCACACCAAGGGAGCTAACCTACACAGTAACTACAAACATGACGTTGGCTGGCAGCACTTCCATTCGCAAAGGAACTGACTGTCAACAAAATAAACAACAATCAGATTAACTCATTTCTTACTAAGCGTCCCCTTGCCATCTGCTGATAACTTTTGCAAACAGTTTGGATCCAGATCAGGACCATCAGAATGTTGATCCTGATCTTGACTTAATTTGACACCCAGATAGTGTTTCGAAAAAGCTAATTTTGTAAGTCAGATGACAAAAAGCATGAAAAATTACCCAGCATGCAAAGAGTTAAGCTGGCGAACATCAGAGGCGAGTTCAACAATGCGAGAGCTCGTCGGCCCTCATTGTTCTGGTACCTATCTTTATCTGTAAAGTGTAAAGCCTGACATCAGTACAATGAGTGCTTGAAAGCGCTTGCATTGTATAACTCAACTGTGGTCATTACAGATCAAAATCATCAATTACCGTATTTGACATAATAAGCACAATCTCTACTAACTCTTTCAAATTTCTATCGCAAAGTAAACATTCTTGGCTTCTAATTAAGCCAGCTGATCAGAATCCCCACTGTTTTTCACTCAGCCAATACATCTATGGTTTGATTTTTTGTTTGATTTGATTCTTTACGTCCCATCAACAATCTTTCAGTTAAACACTTAAACAGGGACGGGACCAGTACTAAGCTAGGATAAATGTGTCTTGCTCAAGGACCACAACGCAGTGACGCCGGTGAGGATATAAACCCGCGGCCCCTAGGTCTTGAGTCAAGCACGCTACCACTGAGCCACAATACATCCATAGAGTCGGGGCATTGCAAATGTATAACTTGGTGTGTGTACCTAGCAAAGACTCAGAACAGCCTGCAGACTAATCAGAGTCATGGCTAGCTTCATTGATTCTTCATATGGATAGTGAAGCCTCAGATCAGAATGTGTTTATGTGCAGGCTGATCTGAGTCTTCGCCAAGCGGACATGAATTTGCACCCCTGGATTGACTGATACAGTCAACCCTCTTTATAACGACGATGTTTGTTCCAAGCTATCTTTGATGTTAAAGTGAATTTGCTGTTGTAAGGAAATTCTGACCAGTACCAGATTTCCACATTATAATCATTTGGTAAAAGAAAATATTATACATATGAATTAAAATGCTAGTGTTCCAAATATATACATCAGTTCATTTTCATATTGCATCAAAATGCACAAAGCTTCCCTCTTATCAAATGAGACAGAAACCTGTTCATGCAAAAGACCTTGTCCTGATCACAAAATTGTCTGACACATGGTAAAAATTCTGTTATAATGAACTTATTTTCAATAGAAAAAGTATATCTGTTTCCAGAAGTTACTGTCGGTGTCATTAGGTGAATATTCTGTTATAAAGAGGGAATTTTAATGGGAGCAGATCCGTTCCCAGCAAATTTATGTTGGATATTGAATATTCTGTTATAACGAGTGACGTTATAAAGAGTTTTGACTGTATATGGGTAACTAACATAGGTTAAGATTTTTAAACAATGAGCGTAAAATTTTGGTATTTTCTTAGCCACCAGTTTTAACGAAAAATTACATACAAACTAGGGAATTATGTTGAAGAAAAAAACCTTTTCTGTAAGTCCTAAATTTGGTTTACAGTCATGTCCCCTAACATTGCGCGCCCCCTAATATTGCGCACTAGCCCAAGTGACTATGCCACATTTAATCAGATAAAATCTTTTTTGATATTTAGCATCAGGCTGCTTTTGGAAAGAGAAAAACAGCAAAAGGTTTTCACTTTAAACTTTCACTGCTGAGCAGGGGAGGATTTCGGCAAAAATTTGCAAAAGTTGATAAAAATTTCAGACCTAAATCAGCAGCCTAGATAAGCAGCGTATTTGCGTAAGTACGCAATTAAAATCATCAAAAAAGCAATTAAAATTAAATGTGTGCGTACCGAAAAGCAATTCTGTCGATCGGTATGCACATGCGATGTCATTGCGTACCATTTGGTCCATTTCGTTTCCATTTGTGTAATATACAAATGCCAGTCGGGTATTGATTTTTTTTATCAGCGAGCGCACAGTATAATTTCAATTTATGAATAAAATATCGGCACCAGTCAAGTATTTTAGCGGAAAAATAGACTGCTTCACTGCCCCACGTATGAAACTAGGGACAGTAGCAAAGCGGTAGTCACGTGTTTTATTCTACCACTGAGATGAGCGGAGTAACTACACGTCATAGATGTATATAGAATCAGGCAGTGTATTTATAGAACCGCTAATGTCTAACAGCCACCTGCATTATGTTACACTTTACCTATTAGCGTCGTCTGCTGATATTTTTTGAAAATAGTGTGGATCCACAAAATACCGTAGATCTATTTATTCTGAGGCTAAATACATGACATAACATGTAGCTCACTTCTTTAATACACTGTGTTATCATGCGAAGAAACAACCAAGTTGAAGGTTTAGAGAAAATGCACCCTCAGTTCTTTTCGTAACACAGATGAAATCATGTAAATAAGATAAGAGAAAGTCGTCTAATTATAGATGATAAATAGACGCTTGGTTTGCGTAAAGCATTCAGCGATAAGGAATACCAGGGCGAAATCGCCCTGGTAAATTTGGTTTTATACTGTCTCTCGTATACCTACGAGGTCAGTGCAGCAGTCTAGCGGAAAAACTTTGCAAAATGGATGCGAGCAACTAATGTCAACAAGGCGATGAGATTTGATTCAGGTACGATAAAAATCCGCTAGTTTGATACTCAGAAAGGCAGACAATGAGAGTCAATATGTAGGCACATTCGCGATGGCTTCATTCAATAAGAAAACGTGTGTAATCACTGCCAAAAACGTGACGTAAAAAATATATAAAAATACGCAATTGTTTTTGCAAGTATGCAATTGAGGATAACCAGGTTGCGTAAATACCCAATTGACCCAAAAGCTTATCTAGGGCGCTGCCTAAATTTCAAATGACTCAGACTTCACATTATTTATTTTGAATCCAGATTTTGTTGAAATAAATTGTTGAGAACAACCTTGGGCTACTATCCCTAGTATATTTTGTAAAAGCAATGCATCAAAGAGAAGTTGTTGAAAATTTTGCAGAAGGTGCACAATGTTAGGGGACTATTTTCGCTATCATAAAACAGGGGGGTTGTGTACTTCAAATCAAAGTAGCTAGAGATCGGTCCGTAGAATTACTGAAAACCACACATTTACCAAAAACCACCAAAAACCACCGAAAACCACTTAAAAAATCAAGTTTTTAGGGGAATTATGCCATCCTAGTATTTGTTTTTTATTATTTTAGGTTTAAATATATATATTATTTATGATATTTTGTTACAAGGTATATGTTGAGGCCACTTTATCATGGTATAGTTGTTTTTTGATTTTCGGCCTGCCGCTGTACGTTTTAAAGCATTTAATAAGGTATAAGATGGGTTCAAATTTGATTTATTTTATCCATCTTATTCAACATACTGCTATAAACATCTGTATTCAAAAACAAATACTTCAAGAACAAAGTAACTTATTATATCAGCTATTCGGATTGGTTTTCGGTAGATGCGATACATTTTAAACGATCAAAATCGGTATATTAAAGATGGCTTCATTATTATTTTTTTCTATCCATCCTACTAAATATACTTATATATAAACATAAACTACTAAAACAAATACTAGGAGGGTATAATTCCCCTATAAATATGATTTTTTAAGTGGTTTTCGGTGGTTTTCGGTTAATGCGTGGTTTTCGGTAATTCTACGGACCCGCTAGAGATCGGGAAAATATTTTTCATTTTGAACTCTATGTAAATAATATATAATGATTACTTTATTTGGCTATGAACACTTTTTCAATTTTGTTTCTTTCTTATTATATCCAAGGGAGGTTAAAAGGCTTAGGTGCGCAATGTTAGAGGCCTTCACCGTACAACAGAAATTCTTGATTACGGAAATATTAAAGCTGAAAGTTGGCATCTTACAACGATAAAGACCGAAGCTAGTACCTCCAACTTACGGCGCTAGGTGGCGCTTTAGATAACTGTTTGTGTTTTCTTTTGCCAAGAGAGTTGCAGACCTTATCAATGACATACAACAACAACAATAGCAAAGGAACTTTATGGTGTAATGCTCATATATGAGCGAACCAGTAAAGATAGAAAAAAAAAAAAAAATGTGAATGAAAACATGTTTGTTTTCATTCACGTTTTTGCAATTTTTCATGAGTTTTTATGAAGGGCAATAAAAGCAACAGCTGACTGAGATATAAAGCATCAACACAAACAAACTGGTCACTGACATTGTCTGATTGTTTTCATTCACTGTTCGTTTTTCAGTTTCAAGCTTTGTTGATATTTTTGAAGGAAAAATGTTATCATATTCTTCGCAACAACAGCCAAATTATTGATTGAGGTTAATCTACAACAACCAAATTTACAAGATAAACACACTGACATGTCGGATCATGCATTTCCCCCCTTAAAAAGCAGGTTTTACCATCTTCGTTCACAACTTCCAGAGATCTTGTCCCATCCGCCATGTTGTTTGTCTTCGGCTAACTTCGACTTTGAAATTGGCGGCGTTCAAATCAGGCGGAAAATGACGGAGATTCCATGCTTAGTCGGTCTTATCCGTGAATTTTCAAAGATATCAGGATTTGCTTGATGCGCTCTACCCATTTATTAGTTCACCGACAAGACAGCTCACCGACATGGATTGCGACAGAATTGAAAACAGCTCACCGATAGTTTGAAGAAAAACGACCCTGACCTAAATCTTTCATTGACTCTGATATGTCCTGTTCAGAAGAGGGGGTTCTGGGGATCTTGGGAGAATGGTTATTCATTTTCAGGGAGCTGGGGAGCACTGGTAATTATTTTAGGGGAGCTAGGGAGCAAGCCACAGAAGTATATTTGTCACAAGGCAGTAAAATGGACAACACCTGGTGTATGCTGTGACTCGTGTGAGGTGTGGTACCACCAGGAATGCATGGGGATGCCTGACTGTATCTATGATGGCCTCAAGTATGTAAGTTGGGAGTGTTTTCGATGTGGTGTGCCAAACATATCCACCAGCATATTTGACACAACTATTTTCGAGGTATCAAACTCCTTTTCACAGCTCAGTGGCAACGAGCACCTCAGCCCAGAGTCAGAGATAAGTTTCAGTTTCCCAAACGCCACCTCATCTCCAACGAGGTCTTTACCACAGCAAGATACAGCCAAGCGGAAAGATCTGACTCTACGTATCGTCATGCTTAATTGCCAGTCCATAAAAACAAGCGGAAAACCTGCACAACTTCGAAATATGGTTTCATCATTACAAGCCGACATGGTGATTGGAAATGAATCATGGCTGAATCCTACCATAAAATCACAAGAGGTGTTCCCGGAAGGCTTTAATTGCTATAGAAGGGACAGACCAGTGGGAGCTGGTGGAGGCGTCTTTCTTCTCGTTTCCAAGCAATACCATAGCAGCCAGCCTGAGGACCTGACGATTGATAGTAACACAGATTGTGAGGTGCTGTGGGTCAAAGTCAAGGTTACTGGTACCAGCGACTTATATGTTGGATTGTTCTATAGACCACCAGACAAGAC
Source organism: Loripinus fragilis (assembly GCA_964019695.1). Lineage (NCBI taxonomy): Eukaryota > Metazoa > Mollusca > Bivalvia > Lucinida > Lucinidae > Loripinus > Loripinus fragilis. Next base: position 96,711,549 of record OZ026524.1, read on the forward strand.
TGATCCAGAATACTTACAACACCTACAGGCTACATTGAATCGCATTCCGACAGATAAAGGCGCTCACCTATGGTTAGGAGGAGACTTTAACCTGCCAAATATCAATTGGGAGGAGGAATGTACGACCCCACATGCTTCAAACAGCACACAGTCTAACCAACTACTGACCATCATGCGGGATTCCCTCCTCGATCAGGTTGTTAGCGAGCCAACACGGATAACAGAAACCACATCCAGTACTCTCGACCTTTTCTTCACCAGCAACCAGACACTAATCAACAAAGTAGAAGTGATCCCAGGAATCTCTGACCATGAAGCTGTCTTCATCGAATCTAGTCTGAAGCCACTGAATGTCAAGATCCCTGCTAGAAAAGTCTACCAATATAGAAAAGGGGACTATGAGGGCATGAGAGCGGAAATCTCATCATTCCAAACAGAGTTTGAAAGCCAAGCAGATACCATCGACGTGGAACAATTGTGGACACTCTTTAAAAACAAGATACACTCTCTAATGAATAAATACATCCCATCCAAACAACTGCGTGGAAATAAGAAACAAAAACCATTGGAGGTCAAGACTTTGATACGGAAAAGGGACAAACTCTTCAAGAAGCAGCGGAGGACAAAGAACTCAAAAGATATCCGTAATTACAAGGAAACTAAAGCCAGACTACAGAAGGCCAAACGCCAGTCCTATTGGAATTTTGTGGATCACATAATTGATGAAGGTGAACCCGGACAAGAACATCATCCTAAGCAAAAGCGTTTCTGGTCATTCATCAAATCTATGCGGAAGGATACAAGTGGGATTGCGCCTCTGAAGGAAAATGGAAGACTGCACGCTGAACCTAAGGACAAAGCAGATATCCTCAACAGGCAGTATGAGTCTACATGGACCAAGGAGGACAGGAGCAGCATACCTACCCCAGAGGGCCAACCTTTCCCTGCCATGCCAGAAATATCGGTAACCAAAGAAGGGGTCTTCAAACTGCTACTTAAACTCAACCCCAACAAGGCAACAGGACCAGACCTACTTCCTGCTAGAATGTTGAAAGATATGGCTAATGAGATCGCACCAATATTGACCGCATTTTCCAACGGAGTTTCGATACTGGAATTGTACCAAGGGACTGGAGGACCGCAAACATCACGGCAATCTTTAAAAAAGGGGAGAAATACAAGCCTGCGAACTACCGACCAGTGTCTCTCACCAGCCTTTGTTGCAAGATCCAGGAGCATATAGTCACCAGCAATGTTCTCAATCACCTGGATGAACATCATATCCTCACTGATTGCCAGCACGGGTTCAGAGCCAGACGTAGCTGCGAAACACAGCTGCTCACCTTAGCGCAGGAACTGATCGCAGGGTTGGATAAGAGACACCAGCATGACATGATCATTCTTGACTTTTCAAAAGCCTTTGATCGCGTGCCCCATGAGCGACTGATGGTGAAACTAGGGCATTACGGCATAAGAGGAGCAACCCAAAGATGGATCCGGGCCTTCCTAACAGACAGAACTCAGCAAGTGCTAGTGGAAGGTGCCACCTCAGATAGTATTCCCGTTGTCAGCGGAGTGCCTCAGGGAACAGTACTAGGCCCGTTGCTGTTTTTACTCTTCATCAACGACCTGCCTGACTGTGTCCAATCAAAAACATGGTTGTTCGCTGATGACTGTATCCTGTATAGAAGGATTAAAAGCCAACAAGACTGCGACCTACTACAGGATGACCTGAACCAACTAGCTGTATGGGAGAAAAAGTGGGGTATGGCCTTCCACCCGGATAAATGCAGCACCATCAGAATCTCAAGGTCTAGAAAGCCATTCACTAGGAACTACTCCTTAAAGGGACATGTCTTGACCACAGAAGATTCCACAAGATACCTGGGTGTAGAGCTTCAATCCAACATGGCCTGGAACAAGCATATGGACCAGACAATCAAAAAAGGAAACAGTATGTTAGGCTTCCTAAGGAAAAATCTCAAGGTCAGCAACGAATTGACCAAGACAGCTGCATATTCCTCACTAATTAGGCCAATACTAGAGTACTGCTGCACAGTCTGGAGTCCGCACACCCAGGAATATATCAACAAACTAGAGATGGTCCAACGTAGGGCAGCAAGATATGTAACCAATCGTTATCACAACACCAGCAGTGTCACTTCAATGTTGGACCACCTTGAATGGGCATCCCTGGAAGCTAGACGTACCAAGTGCCAGCTAACCATGATGTTCAAAATTATTCATGACTTGGAGGAGTACCTAACACCAGCTTCTAAAAGGACACGGACTCGGCACTTTCACAAATTCCGACAAATCCCAGCATCCAGTGACTACTACCTGAACAGTTTCTTTCCAAAGACTGTAAGACTTTGGAACTCCCTACCAGCCACAGTGGCTGATCCTCCCAGTTTGGTACTCTTCAAACGGGAGCTTAGCACCCTATCATTCTAAAAATCTGTCCAGGGCCGGTCAATGCAGTAGGTTATAATGATCTCCTTGTGCTATGCTAGCGGAGACTTCGTGTGCCCTGGTACCGCCACGGAAGCTAGATTGGACGGGAGTGAAGAATTAAATGCATTGGCCAATCTTTCTACATTCTTCTGGCTTTCCTATCAACTCTTATTTTTGTTTTCACTTCTATCTTTCCTATCATTTCTTTTCACTCTTTCAAAGACGCAACCACCTGCGCTTTAATCGTCAAGTGTGACGGACAGCGTGTACAACATAGATGTAGATGTAGAAGCCCATAATTTTGGGGATTTAGGGAGCCTTGCCAAAAAGTAAAAAAAATAAATAAGGAAAAGCCTCCATTTTGCTTGATTTTTAAAAAATTTCTTCTGCTTCCAGACCCCCTTGTGATTTCTAATTGTATTTATTTGCGTACTAACATGCTCATCAAGATTGATCTGAGAGAGAAATATGGCAATAAAGTTTTCTTGTTGATTTTTTTTTTAAGTTTTGATTTTTAGGTTGGTGATAACATACTTTGGGACGCCCCAGATTGCACCAGATCACACCATTTTTGTCAAAAAATTTCCAGGTGAGCATGCCCCTGCACCCCCCAGCAACAGTGTGACTACACAAAGTTACGGGGCCACCTACACATCTGCTATGTTATTATCCTTTTAGGTAATTAGCCCTTTTTAAAGGAATTTTTGAAGAATTCTTATCAGATATATACTTACTTGATTTAACTGAAGTTAAACAAGCATATAGGCACTAATAAGCAATTGTAGAAAATACTTTTAATAGTTAACTGCTTTCACTAAAGTGTCTAGAAAAATCTAGTTTAAGCTTTTGGTAAAATTAGCCCCTGTTCCCAAAAAGAAAACCGAAGGGTATGTCTCAAAACCTCCAAGCCTACTCTACCAGGTACAGCAACAACATTTTAGGGATGGCCTCATACTTTGAGCCATATATAATGCATTTCATTGAAATTAATTATATGCAATCAGACACTGCATACCAACACACGGCACTGTGAGGAAGAGCCACAGAGCAATAACAGTCACAGGACACTAGGAAGACAAACAAAGTAAAGCAACCAGCTCTCTCTTCCCCATCAAGATGACTGAAAAATTAGAAAGGACACAAAACACTGCACAACACACAGAACCCGCACAATGGAAGCAACAATAAACAACGAACCAACAACAACAGAACTGAAGTCACACATCACATAGAGAAAAAAAGAAGTCAGCCTTTTCCAGCAGGTGACCAGTTATGATGAATTTTTCTTTAATTGCACGACTATCTGTGAGCGGTGAGCCCTTTTCTTTGTTTCATCATAGTGTGTCAATTTTATTAGAGTGTTTCTCCATGATGATACATTGCAATAGTTAGAAGGCTTCCATGCGAGCTGAACACTTATTGTACTTCAACAACAGAGAAATCTAGGGCGAAGATTTGGTACCAGTAAAATGCATTTAAGCCCCCCCCCCCCCTGGTAGCTTAGGCTGCTGTCCGTTTTAAGGCGGTGGTTCTGTTGTTGTCGACATGTTGTTTATTGTTATTCCCATTATGGGAGTCTGTAATTGTTCTATGTTTGGTTGTACTTTACAGGGGTTTCCATCTGTTGCATTTTCGCAATTTTTTGTGACTTGATTTTTTTCAGCGCAGTTCATTAAAATAATTTCCCATTATAAAAAGATTGGCTATAACATTAATGTATTGCATCAGGCTGCATGCTTGGTGGTTAACCCAATCACGGCTGGCAACTTTGCTTTCCTCTTTAATGGCACTCCGGTGAGTCCGACTTCAGACTCTATGATGGTTCTGACTCAAAGACTTATCTATTGATGAGATGGTAGGGGCCTGATGCTTTGGCTGTTTGTCGGCCCACTAGGGTTTACCTGTTGGATTTCTTTTGCTCTGGTATTCAGTTTTATTTACTGTTGAGTCCTTATCTTTGCTTTAATTCCTTGTTATATCTTGATTTATATGTTTTAGGAGATGATGCATTGATAAGTTAGGGGTCTTTCATGCAAACCAAATATCTATGTGTCTTGATCCACATTTGAAATAAGGGTGAGGTTGGTGCTGTGAAACCGGTTTAAACCCTCTAGTAAAATATTTTACTGACCGTTTCAAGGCGGTACTTCTTTTGAGGATCTTTTGTGTTTTTTTTTCTGTCTTGCGTTTGCTATGTCTTTGTGCGCGTCTATTTATATGTGCTTTGTGGTCACCTGCTGGGAAAGGGCTGACCTCTTGGCTCTCGTTTATGGTGTCTAACTGTGAGTTTGTCACTTTCCCATTGGTATCCTGGGTCAGGTGTGGTACTTGATTGTATCCATTCCTGATCTTTGCACCCTTACTTACTTAAAATATCCTTCTGCAAAACACATGGACATGCGCGGGTCCTTTTGTCAGAGGGGGAAGGGGGAGAGTGTCTAGGCCCTACTTGCAGAAAATAAATTCAGACAAAGTTTTTTTTTTATTTCTTTAGTCCTACACTTATTTGACAGAGGGGTCCAATGGTTTATTTCAGAGAAAACTAGTTCAGGGGGGAGGGGGTCCAACATTTTCCAGGGGGTCCAATTGCTAATTCCTATGGAAACATATATAATTTGTAATTTTCCTGGTGGGGTCCAGACCCCCGTTAGCATATGCAAAAGATTACTCAAAACAATGGACTGCTATAATGATAATTGGGCCAAGGTGCAGTCGGTTTACATGAAACACAATTACTTTAGGCCTTGTTCAGTTTATCTATCTATCTATCTATCTATCTATCTATCTATCTATCTATCTATCTATCTATCTATCTATCTATCTATCTATCTATCTATCTATCTATCTATCTATCTCTGTTTGTCTGTCTGTCTGTCTGTCCGTCCGTCCGTCTGTCCATCCGTCCATCCATCCATCCATCCATCCATCCAAGTGTACTGTGACGGAGTGTCTATCTATCTCCACCAATTCATGGATATCAGATTTATGACTCCTACTTAAAATGGGACTCCTAAATTTTGGATTGGACCCCTATTTTTGACAAAGAATGAGTTCCAGACTCCTGTTTTCAAATTAAAAGTGAGAGCCAGACACATTAACTTACCCTCACTTACCCTCAAACATATCAATTTACGTTTTCAACTCATTCGCGCGACATTTTGGCAAGCATTCTTTTTTTTTGGGGGGGGGGGGGGGGGGTCAAACAGTTTTGCTTTTTAGATTGAAACAAATACATTTGCTAGATATTAACCGTTAAAGAACCTTCCTAAATACATATGAAAATGTTGTCTGTTTTAGTCATCTGCTACATATATTTGCTAAACTAATTTACTTATCTAAGCTTAGAAGCAAACAGTGAGGACCCAGATCTGAGTCTGACAGACTGCTTCTGTATGATGTTCCTGCAGGAACAGTCTGATCTGGGTATACACTGGTTGTTTCTAAAACAGTTTAGCAACCGATTGAGTGTGATTGTGGCTTAAAGGGCCCATGAACATGAGTACAAGCTTTTTAAGAAAGGATTGCCCAAATATGCCCCTGTACAGCGAGTACAGCTTTTTCAAAAATGATCGATTACAAACACTCCCAGAGCCTAAATGATTCATGCCAGATTTATATATGAGTGCTGCTAGGCAAGTAATTGTATCAAACACATTACATGTGTACATGACTGTTGATTGATAATAAAAACAACCTGATCGCCTGCAAGGAAATGTTGTTTTCTCTCTCATATGGTAGTGGCCTGAGTTTGGCAAGAACACAGCAGTGAGTGGACGTGGTATCTAGATTTTGCTTCCAACTAAATGTGTACACTAAAAATTATAATTGACTATTAATGGCAGAACGAAAGACGTTAGTATTACCCAAAAACCCTATTTTTAACACCCTCAATAGTCAATATGAATCATAATAAAAATTGATCTAAAGATTGGATAGGGATATAGTAAGTTGATATGGGGCTCTAGGAATAGAGACATTTATGACGGCTCCGCGCCAAAGATGCTATATTCTGTTTTGCTACAAGACGTTTAAAATTTACTACAAGGAAACTAATTTGGATATCCCTGCGTTACTCTATGTCCATTTTAATTTTGCAATCATCTTGATGGGAAAGAGAGAGCTGGTTGCTTTGCTTAGTTTGTCTTCCTGGTGTCTCGTGGTTGTTGTGTGGCTCATATTTGCGGTGCCATGGGTTTGTCTGAAGTTTGTGATTGTGGTATTTCCTTACTATTTTTGGTAAAAATAGTAAACGAGCATGATCAGGAAATACGTGTATATTGCTTCGAGATCTAACGCAAGACCTAGAAAATAACTATTTAGAATCACTGGCCATTTTAAGGTAATTCACAGACCTAAATAATATACCAGGACTGAAATAAATGAAGATTTTTTTAATTTATGCATGTATGCATTGAACGTGAGAATAATAATAATAATAATAATAATAATAATAATAATAATAATAATAATAATAATGATGATGATGATGATGATGATAATAATAATAATAATAATAATAATAATAATAATAATAATAATCATCATCATCATTTTACGCAAGGTCTGCACTTTGGTAAAGAACAAAGATAATCAAACTTATAGACTTTGTATATATATCATTCTTCGAAATTAAACCCCAGGCTCCACTATAAAAGGACTGGCTCCGCCCCTAAAATGTCATGGTGGCAAATTCAAACATTTTTCAATTGCTCCTGTAATAATCAGCAGTTATAGCTGAACCAATGTTCAATTTTTTAAGAAAAAAAAATATAGAACAACTCAAGGACTGCCTTAATCAATTCCAATGTTTATTGCACAGAATTAAACTAGGATTAACTCAAAATAAATAGGTATATTTTGAAATTCAGGGGCTAACTGACAGTTAGATTTGAAATTTCACCTTTGACCCATGCATAAACATGCAAACAAGATAAAAAATAGAGAAGCACATGGCTTGATTACACACTGACCTGCATGCAGAGCTATATCAAGCAGAGGACTAGATCAGATTTTAACATTAATCTACAGAATGTTTGGCATTAATTAATATTAGGTGACTGCAGTGATGAATGGTGAAAATAGAGAACAGAAATTTTCAGTCAGATGCACCCATATTATATATAAAACATTAACCCTTCGCCTGCTGCGAAATAATGCATCTGAAAATGGTGTCATCTGGAGTCATCTGCTGCCGTGATGTGAATGATTATGCCAATTACTAATTTCAACATACAGACAAACAGTGTGGATCCAGATTAGCCTTCTCCAAGAGGAGCAGTCTGGTCAGGGTCCACACTGTTTGTTACATAAACATTTTAAAAGGACCAGCAGACGACATTTAGACGTGATTATCAGCATAAAAAGTTAACCATGCATCTCTCACCAGTAAATACGTATGTATCTCCGTGTCCATAATCCATAAACAGAATATTCCATGAATTGCACATTATTTTTCTTCGCAATATTGATTATTGGCTCCAGTGATAAACAGAAACAATAAACACAATTGAACTAAATGGCGGGAGATGCCAATGGTTTAGGGCACCAAGCTGGAGAGGTCAATACTCTGGAGACAGATTGCTGAAGGGGTTCTACACAGGATATATCGTATTCCTATTCTGCTATAAATACATGCAAATGCAAAATGCTGAAACAACATATTTCGTATTGTTAATATTAACATTTGATAAGTACAATCTCTGAATAACGAAAATAATTCTTTGATTTAACATTCAGGCCCCCTTTTGTGCCCTTCTGCAGCAGGTAAATTCAAGAACCATATCAGGGGTCACTCTGTGGTCAAATTCCTAGACAGAAGCTCATAATTACACAATCCTTCATGATCTGAAAAGGCACAGTAAATAATAATCATGGCTAATAATGAGAAAATTTCACAATTAAAAGAAAGTGAAAGGAAGTTGTTTCACGGACAGAAACGCAAGGGAAATGAAACAGAAGAATAAAAAAAAATGAGACTGCTTTTTTTTTTAGTTTAGTTTAGAAATAAGAAAATTAGTTTTTAATTACACATACTTATATAAAGGTCCGCATTGCATTGACAGCAAAGTTTACAATCTTCAGTTTACATTATAACCACTAATTAGGTGACCAATAAGTTTTTGGACATACTTGTGAAGGGAAAATGCAGACTTAGATTAGGTTGCTCCTCAGTCGGATCAGTATCTTCATTGTTCGAACCAGTTGGAAGGACCCCTAGGTATACAACATTTCATCTAATGTGCGCACTGATCACATAAATATTTCAAGATTATATACCCTCTTTTGAATACAGTGTGGAGCCAGATCTACATATGCACCGACTGATCTCTTTGAGCGACCTACAAAGTACTCTAAGTAAGATTATAGGAGTATGTGCACTTTTTATGTGATCACGTACGTTAAAACACACTGTTTTTAGAGTGTACAGATTTCAAGAATTTTACACCAGTCATCTTCAACTACAAATGTACACACATTCCAATAGATCAGCTGATTCCAACAACCTGCTTGTTTACAATCTGTAATTGACCTAGACATGACCTGGGAGAGTTCAGAAAACCCATTAATTCTTGGAGCCTGCCACTGCCCACTTTTTACTGTAGGTCCTACAGTGGCCTGGCCTTTAATGAAAAAAAAACCTTTATTTGATATACAAATATGACACATTTCATCACCAATATACAGAAGCATCCAAGCAGTTATATGCAGAAATGCTGCTCATCGACTGAATTCAATATACATTATTGTCCCTAATGGCAACTGGTTACCAATTTTAAGTATCAGTCATTATCAGGAAATGGCTTACATATAAGCTTAAAGCTTACTGTCAGATCCTGAATATATTGACATTGAATATATCTGTCTACATTTTTAAACCAATTACAAGTCACAGGTCAATTACCTTCTTGGGCCCATGGATCCGAGTTAACTTTGAACAAAAGTGTTGACGAGTTGTCTCATAAAGTGTTGACGAGTTGCCTCACGATCTGTCGACGAATTGTCTCAAAAATGTGTCGATGGATTGTTCTGTCGACGAGTTGTCTCGATTCCCCAACATCTAATCAAAAGAAAAATCCGGTAGAGCTTGTTCGATAACGGATGCTGACGGAAAAGGACGCATTGATTTGATTCTTCGACAGTCTCCGGATTTATCCGTCATTGTGTCAAGAATTTTGATTGGTCAAAACAGTTTTCGGATTTTCCGTGTTTGGCTGTTCTAAAACTGCAAGAACGAAGATCTAGTTTTTCAGCTCTGAATTATTGGAGATCGGCGCTTTATTTTATAGTGACAGTTCATAAGTTCCTTGTAATAACACAAAAGGACCAATAAGGTTGTATATTTACAATAAACTAGCTTTGTTTAATGCTTTTAAGATGCATTATGGGCTTAATCATTAGGACTCAAAATCATAAATGCGTGAATATTTTATATATAAACAAGTATAAGCTTTCTTAAAAAGCTTGGTCTACTCTAAAAAAAGCAAGTGAGTATCATGATCTGTAAATACCACAATCACACACTGCAGACCAACCCGCAGCACTGTGAGGAAGAAACAGAGACAGACAATAACAGTCACAAGACACTTGGAAGACAAACGAAGTAAAGCAGCCAGCTCTCCCTAACTGCCTTGATAGCTCAGTTTTTAGAGCGTCTGCTTTTGGAGTGGGAGGTCGTTGGTTCGAATCCCATGGCCGCAACATACCAAAGGTGTAAAAAAATTTCACTCACATGTTCATGGAAATTTTCATGCATCTGTAACTTTCCTATTTTTGTTCAGATTGTCATGAAATTTTCGCCAAAATGTAGGACTAAGAAATTGGGAATGATATACACCATTTTGGGAAGTTTTTGCTCATTTTGGAATTGGAAAGAGGCAGATATTTAGCTCCAAATCAGGCTTAGGAAAATCCCTGTTTGATAAAATACTTGGAACAAAGTTGGAAAGCAGAGTGGACCTAGTCCTGGTTATCTGCCCTATCCTAAGTAGCATATGTACTCTACATCAAGTACAGGTGTTTACAGAAGTACATAGCTACCTATTAATGAGTGCTAGTGTAGACCCAGACTACAATTTTTCATTACAGAATCAATATTAACTCTATCCTTGCTAGCAGCAACTTTTGTCATCTGCTGATAATGTTTGCAAATAGTTTGGACCCAGAGCATGACTGTGTCGGTCCTTATCTGGATCCAAACTGATTTACACTTGATCTGAATACAAACTGATTGACACTCTGATAATGTTCCTGATTTTTTTTTTGAAAAAAGTCAGCAAACGTCAAAAGCATGAAAAATTAGCCAGCGTGCAAAGAATTAATAAATATATTGCACCATTGGACTGGCTGATTCATACAGGTAGCATTCACTATCTAGTATACATTGTATAATGAAAACAACTTGGTGTGCATCAAGGTCCAGATAAGGATAGTTTGTGCACATAAACTTGCATTTATTTCCTTATCCATCAATTTAATCAAGTGTTTGGGTGCTCAAAAGAACCGTCTCATTGAGACGATTCTTTTGAGTACCCACAACATATATTGTTTTGGTGGAGAAATAAGAAAAGTTTTGTTTTGTTCGTTTGATTTGATTCTTTACGTCCCATCAACAATCTTTCAGTTATATAGGGACGGGTCTTCCAGTATTAAGCTAGGATAAATGTGTCTTGCTCAAGGACCACAGCGCAGTGACGCCGGTGAGGCTTGAACCCGCGGCCCTTTGGTCTCAAGTCAAGCACTCTACCACTGAGCCACTGCGCTCCCATAATAAGAAAAGTAATGTTACAGTAGGCACTCTTATCTGGAGACCTGTGTGCATGCACCTGAACAGCATTTGGATTTATAAGGTTATTTTTTGTTTGATTTGATTCTTTACATCCCATCAACAATCTTTCAGTTATAAAGGGACGGGTCTTCCTGGGTTGAACCAGTACTTGTACAATGTTCTTGCTCAATGACACAACGCAGTGACGCCAGTGAGGCTTGAACCCGCGGCCCTTCGGTCTCAAGTCAAGCATTCTACCACTGAGCCACTGCGCTCCCGATTTATTAGGTTAAATGTGTTTTATTTTTGCTTCCGCCGTGACAATGGCCAGGGCATGGTTTAGCTCTTAGACCTTGATGTTCTTATCAATTTTTACTTTTCTTTTCATTCAATATAATTTGATATCATATGGCTAGTCCCATCTCATCTCTTTCATATCCTCAGCTAATCACAAATATTGCTATTACATTTTAGATTCATTATTTCTTTATTATTCCTCTTGTCTCTAAGACAAGAGGAATAATAAAGAAATAATGAATCTAAAATGAAATTATCATTTATTAAAAGAATATGATATGGGACTAGTGGCTAGTCTAGCCAGGGCATTAAGTGTTACTCCTGTGTGTACCTCCCATACCTCCAAGTCAAATAGTTTTGATCAGGAATTCATGAAACTGTAGTATCAAAATGTCTTCAAGTTTGATAATGGTCCATTTTGCATGTTGTCTTTAGGAGTTATTGCCCTTTGTTTATTAAATTAAGCCATTTTTGTCAGTGTCCAGTCTCTCTAAGTCCAGTAATTGATCACAACTTATGAAACTTAGTCACGTTTATTACCAAAATGTTTTTCTCAAATTCGATAATGGTCCATTATGCTAGTGGCCATCATGGGGATATATTTCCCTTTGTTAATGAAAGCAATACAATTTTTATGATGTCCCGTCTCTTAATAGAGTAATATTAATCATAATTCTATTAAACCTAGTGACAATGTTAAGTACTATTATGTCTTTCTCCTATATTAGAATGGTCTATATTGTCAGGGTTCTCACTGACTTCTGAAAAAATGGCGGTACACTAGCTCCATTTTGTTAGATATGTATATGCCTTAATAAGGAGGTGGGTAAAATTTGGGGGTACATAATAAATTTTGGGGGTAAATGTGAACCCTGGGTGGTTTACCTGAATTGTTCTAAAAGATTTTTTACCACTTGCTAAACATAGCCAATTAGTTTTTTTCTTACTTGCCAGGACTTTAGTTAAGAGTGTGTAAAGAAAATTTAATTTTCTTATTTCTCAACCAAAACATATGTTGTGGGTACTCAAAAGAACCGTCTCAATGAGACGGTTCTTTTGAGCACCCAAATCATATGTTAAAACTGACGGGTAAGAAAATATATACAATTTTAGGCTGAAAATTTTTGTTTAAGCTCAATTTTTTCTCCAGCTGAACCTTTTATTTGAAGCTGGGTAGCACACAAATGTTCTCTGCTAAAGCTGCCATTTTTGTTATATCAAAAATCCATTTTTTACCTTTCAAGGTCTGAAGGACACATATGTTGCAGGTATTCATTTACAGTTTTTTCATGAGTATAAACTAAGAACAAAAAAGTTATTGACATTTTTGGTTTAAAAGAAATGACAGATAGGTCCAGATAAACAAACTTTTTATGCCTAAAATCAGGGCTTTTCCAGCAAAATTGGGAGAAATTAATGACATAGAACATTTAAAGCTGCATAGTCTGTAACTTTTGTCCTTCTGATTTTAAAAATAATTTGTTTATTTTTCAAGAACACAGTAAAAATACTCAAATTCAGGTAAACATTTTACCATTTTCATAAATCTTAACAAGTTATTACTATCAAAACAACTGCATTTATGTTAAAATTCAACGGTCTATAATTATTGGAGGGACGCAAATAATTAACAACAAGAGAAATAAACACCAATTTGATAAGATAATTCACTTTTCCATGCAGTTTTCAGCTGTACTGAACATTTTTATTGTGAAAACATATCATAATTCTACTTTTTCAAATGATTTAAAAAGAAAATAAAATTTTTCGAAAAATGTTCATAGTTACAGAGTATGCAGCTTTAACAAAGTTAGCAAAATATATCCTCAAAATCAAGTTATTTTAGATTGTATAATGCCAACCATACCACTTTTAAAGCTCAAGTGTTTAAGTATCATTCTGATATAGGTCATTGTTTTTCATAAGTAGTAGTGGTCTCTAAAAAATTAAAAAAAAAAAAAAATTTACTTTTCTTAATTGGGAAAAACAGACTTGGAATTTGAAAAAAAAGGTGGCTATTTTCGATTGGGAATGGGGCCGAAATTCAGCCCCTAGAGAACGGCAGAAAATACCCTGAAAATTGTGATTATTTTCTCATCCATCAATTTAATCATTTGTTCAGTAACATGTCTGACTGCAGATATTTGTCTGACTACAGATCCAGGGGTCGCGAGTTTGATCCCAGCCTGGTCCCATACTTTCATGGAGATTGATCATGAGATCTTTTCTACGGCCATTCTCCTAGAGCTCCCTTCCGCTGATTCAAGAAGCGTTGTTGTCGATTATAAACAAAGGTATGTGCAGGAAGTACTGGTTAACCGCTTAGTCAAGCTTGCCCAGGAAAAAAGTTTGGTTAGGTGAACTGACCATCCCAACATAAGGCTCTGTTGACTGGGGCCTTAAGTATCAAAATACAATAAGCGCTGCTTTGTTAGTATTGATTTCAACTCAGAAAACATTCGCAGATCCAGGGGGGACAGGGGGTCTGAGCCCCCCACCTGGAAAATCACAAAATACAGGGTTTTTTTAGCAATACTGGTCCGGATCCCCTGGAAAACCACAAAGCTACCAAGCCAGCATTCATTGTCGGGCCATCATCGGCCCGCTATGACGTTTTACTGGTGGGCCGATGATGGCCCTCTTTTAGTGTTATAAGGCTCCTCTGTCCTCCCCTCATCAACTAAAAACAAAACAAACAAAAAAAGTAAGAGTTGGACCTCCTCTGACAAAACATTCTGGATCTGCGCATGGAAAACATTCTGTCATTGCTGAAAAGTAGCTGACTTTGTGTTGGGTCTATGTCCTGTAGTATGAATCTCTTTGTGTCTCCTAGTTTAGCAATGATAAACATCCTAATTTTGTAAATTATTTGTTGTAAGCCCCCCCCCCCCCACCCCCAATGTATACAGCAGAGCAGAGCATACTGACTTTAACAGTATTGAGGCCGTGGAACAGGGGAAGACGGGCTTTTATTTTAGAGGAACACTGGGACACAAGGCCAAATTTTGAGGGGAACTGGGGAACAAAGACAATATTGGGGAACAGGGAATGTAAGAAAACAAAATTTTCCACTTTTTTGGAACATGATTCAGGGGAATAAGGGAACAAATACCCCCCCTGGGAGGGCCTCAGTACTGACTAGTACTATGAATGAAAGGATCATTGACACTTGATATTGCCTATGGTTTTCAGTAAAAATAAAAGTCTGTCAATCGTCCCGTTCTTCACCTCGAAGCTACCCTGACCTGAGCACTTTATGGCTGTGAAATCCATTTTCGATATTATATGCTTCAAAGATGTAAAATTTTGGGTAGAACAATCAGTTTTACATTAGAATGTATAGAAATTCGAAAACATTTTTTAAAATATCATTCCCCCCCGTGTGCCAGCAAAAGCTTTTGCATGTATATGTGTTACCATATTTTACACATTGTATGGAAGTGGCTTGCTGGCACACGGGGGGGAAAGATGTTCAGAAGCCCAAAAACCCAGGGCCCAAGCCCATAAAATGCCTTTTCTACCGAATAAGAAATTAAAGACGGTATTGAAGTTCTCTAGAACCAACTTCCTAAATTGCTTTGTATTCTGTGCTAGTTTAATATAAAGTAAATAAAGATTAAAAGTTGAATTAGCAAGGTTTATGCATTTTTTCATAAGAAAAAATCTCACTGTTATTCAATGACACATTCTTTTGCAAATGTCCTGTACTTATCTATTTGCATGCTAGGGAATTGTTCATGTTTTTATTTTCGTCTGCTGACTTTCTTCAAAATAAAATTTTTTAAAAATAAACCACTCAGCACAACCATCGGAGTGTAAAACAGTTTGGATCCAGATCAAGACCGACATTCTGGTGGTCTTCATCTGGGTTCAAACTGTTTGCAAAAGGCTATGGCAGACGACAAAGTTATCCACTGGCATGCAAAGAGTTATAACAGGTAAATACTTTAGTGTTCAACATATTGTCTCATATAGGTAGCTTTCAACAGGGATATACATGTATACTGACGGGCTTTAAAAACGCTACACTAGGATAGCAGCTTTAATGAATAACTCAAAAACAAATGCAAATCAATAAATTTGATTGTATATTAAATAGTGTGCATTTATGAGTAACACATGAAAAACTTATCCACTTCAAATTAATTTAAAGCATTGAAAATGTAAACTCTTTGAGATAGGGGTCAACTCTTTAATTTGATAAATTTTTGTCTGTGAAAGATCCCCTACTTCTTTAAATCAAGAAACACGAGAAGCATCAAATGTGCATCATGAAACTTGTTAGTCATCGAGGAATGGCCTTCATTTTGATTGGCTGGTCTGCGATACAGCAGGTTTGCTTTTTTTGACGTTAATCTGTGTGTACCCGTTCATTTGATGACTTAAAAACTCTGCTACTTAAGAAATGTTTCATTGACTAAAAATTTACGAAGCAATAATGTTGTCGAGTTTAGTTGTACAATTAAAACTTTGGTGTTGACTGAAGGAGCCACTTCATGATAACAGCATCGAAGCAAAGAAAGTGTGCATTCAACTGTCTTTTGTAAGATATAAGAGGAAGTTAGTGAAGCGTTTTTTAAGCCCGTCAGTATATATGTATACCATAAATATTCGGACACATCAAATACATTTAACATGCTATGCCCTTTAAACAAAGCAAACGTAATATTCAAAGGATCTAGTTAGAATCAGTTTTACTTTCCAATGCTAAATGGGACACTTTCATTCCACTTTCATTCCTTCAAAAATATTGAATTCATTTGTTGAGCTTTCAGTTTTGTATTATTTACGGTACATGTAGTCAAAAATGTACAGGTAACTTCTAAATTATCTCCCCAAAATCATTTTATTACAAAACATATTTCGTTTTTAAAACAATTTCATCAATTATCGTGATTCGTTTATACTCTGCATATGAAATGTTCAACAGATATCACTATGCCTACCAAATAAATCAAGAAAACGTGCAGAAATCACTTTTTAAAGCACATTTTATTGTCATGAAATTTCAGACCCCCTCCCCCTTTCTACCCGCCATAACTCTCAAGTGCGTAGGAATTTTGAGAATATTTTGCTAGTCAGCTCTTGCCACTAGATTCACCTATTGCACTGATACTACATGTACCACACTAGAAGCTCAAAAGCAGCGTTATGGGAATCAGAAAAATAGGCGTATAAGGCCCAAACCGTCAATGATCCTTTATCATCTGGATGTGTGCTGTTTGCTTAAATACCCGGTTATATAGTCATGATGTCAACTTTTAGTTGAATAATACTTGAACTGACTGAAGTAGTAGTTACACACATATACCTTGCCCTGGTTAATTTATGATCATTATATTTTATGAACTCTTAACCAATAAGGTCCATGTAGACCATCACATAAAATGCAAGCCACATCAAGGAAAAATATTTTCTTGACCTATGCATAGGTTTAGATACGGTATCAATTTTTTTTAGCGTAAATTTTTTAATATTTCCTTACCTATTAGTTTTAACATAAGTTCTTGCTGCTCAAAGGAACTGTCTGATTGATACGGTTCTTTTGAGTACCCACAACATAAGTTTTGATTTAGAAATAAGAAAATTAATGTTATGTTACACACTCTTTCTTAACTATAAGCTACTCCCATTCATGAGAGTTCTGCATTCCAGTTGTTCATATTTCACATTTATATATTGTCATTTTCATTTTTTGTTATTATTCGGAACATTGCACATCTAGAAAAAGTCAAATCAATAAATGAGTGCATTTGTACAGCTAACCTGTTGGACTAAACTATAAGCGTGCCTATGCCAGGGATTTTCCTATCACTTTGAATTTAGTGATGAGGCCACTTACTACGAGAATTTTATCTAAAAATTGGAAACAAAAAAGTGAGCAGCAAATTCACCTTAAAATGTATTATAAAATATATGACCTCATTTAGATCAGGATCTTCGCAAATGTATATGAAAACAAAGTGGTAGATCAACCTATGCACATCAGTCTGCCCAGCTGGATTTGCTTAAATCATTGCTGCTCACTACCCATTTCAGCCTGTGGTAACTTCAAGTTCATCCAAGTAGTAAATCAAGTAGTAAAACCCCAAGTAGTAACCAAGGAAAGATAGGTTTTCTCATGATGTGGCTCAAGTAAGTGATACATTGTAAGGTGAAATGGCCCTTCTGAGTCTTGACACACACAAATGGCTCCTTGTAATGTTCAATTTCCTTTTCTTGCTCATTTTATAAGGATATCTGAGGTTTTGTGACTCCTGGGTTTAAAAATTATTATCTTTACACCATGCCCAACATGCAAACTCAATTGCAGACCTTTGTTCAGGCTGTGGAAATAGCAAAATTTGATACTGTATTTGTCCAAAAGAACAGAAAACTTAGATGGGTCTTAGCACATTTCCTGCCATTCACAACATACTAAGTTGTCTGCTTTGCACTCTGCTGATGTACTTGGGGATTATCTATAGCAACAGTATGGCCCTAAATATAAAGTGTCTGTTCTGGGGTCCGTACCCTTTGCATGCTAGGTGAAATTAACCTGATTGCCATCCTCAAGTGGATGGCAATTATAATAGACTTAGCTTGCAACCTGTATGGTTGCACCGGCTAAGGGGTGTAGCATGAGGTAGCCCTTACACCCAACTAATCGCAGAGATGTGAGCGGAGATGGCAATGAGCTGGGTGTGTCATTTAATAAATTCATCACTTTCTTTGAGACAGTTTTCAAACAAAAACCTACTTTAGTTAAGCGCTGAAGGATGGCAAGTTTTTTTGAAAAGCTTATACTTGTGTTAAAGGTAAAAGTTGCAGTAGATGCCCCCTTAGATGCTATATCTTAGGCGGTCATTTAAAGTGTTAGATAAATGTAACATTGACCTAAGGTCAGTGGCATACTCTTGAGATATGAATTTTAAAATTTGATTTAATGTACTCAAAAAGGTACCTTCCCCTAAATATATTCAAGATTAAATGTTCCCTTAATAATGAATATTTAGAGTCCTTATGATCCTTTATGAGAGATTGGTGACCACATGTAGAAACCATGCAAACAGTGAGAACTCCATTACTTGCCTCTTATTTTTACTGACATCTCGTCCTTTGCAATATATATTCCTTTCTAATGCACTTGCTTTTGTAACGCCACGTTTGATTGGATAACGTCAAAAATTTGCGACAGGCGGATCGGAAATAGTTTGACATCATTAATTACGTCACATTTTGTTGGACGACGTGCGGCTTTATACAGCTTACAAGGCTCGAATTTGAGAGGAGACTGCAGAAGTGCATTAGAATGGAGATAACCATCTGGGGAGGTTTGACGATATACGTTCAGAAATCACGTTTTACGGCTCCGCTCGCACTGTCAACGTTAAACTAAATTTCCAATCGTATATCCAACGATATACCTCCCTAAATGAAAATTTTGAATATAGTTATCCCCTAATTTCCCACCATTCACCACAGTAACTGTTATTATTGAGGAGCACAGTGGCTTGATTGAGGGGTTGCAATTTCGAGCCTCACCAAAAGCACTATGTTGTACATGTCCTTATTGAGCAAGACTCTATATCATCTACTTAGTACTGGTTCAACCGAGGAAGACCCATCCCAACATCACTGAAAAAATGTTTGACTGGGACGTAAACAATCAAAACTAGAACACATTCGATGGCGCCCCATGGCAAATCCCCACGCTTTCGAAGATATCTAATGGTATTTGAACCTTTAACCACATCCCAAGGTCACCAGTTTGATTGTAGGGTAAAAATTTTCAATGTATCCTGGTCTACTGCTCATCCCCTTTAATTTTATATGCCACATGACCATGTTCAGAAAATTAAATTTTGGACCCTCAGCACCCCCAAGTCCCAAACCCTGGGACATGACCCAGTGGACCAAATGAAAATGTGTTCTTATATCATGTTTTATATCTTTCATTTGTGAGAAGCCACACAATGTTCGGTTTAAAAATGTTTGAAATTGACTTTGTATTATTGAGATCTAATGATATTTGACCTTATTGCCCCTCCTCAAGGCCCCAGGAGGCTGGGACCAAAGAAATTGTGCCATTGCATATACCATTCATGTAAGTAACTCACACACCAAATCTGAATGAAAATCTGGTTGAATTTTGGAACCCCCATCCCCCCACGATCCCCCCACGGTACCCCCAAGTCCCACCCCTGGGGCATGGCGCAGGCGACCGGATGAAAATCCCGTCTGATATGTTTTATTTCTTTCATTTGTGAGAAGACACACAAAGTTTGGTGTTAAAATCTTTAAAATTGACTTTGTGATTGAGATTTAATGATATTTGACCTATCGGCTCCTCCTCAAGGCCCCAGGGGGCATGGACCAAATAATTGTGCCATTGCACGCCCATTCATGTAAGTAACTCACACACCAAATCTGGTTGAATATCATCCAATGGTTTAGGAGGAGATAGCATGGCTGACAGACAGACAGACGGGCGGAGGCGATTGCAATATCCCCATCGCTTTTTTAAAAAGCGTGGGGATAATAAATAAAAATGACAGTTATTTTCATCTGCTCTCTCATCTGCTTGTTTACTTTTGCAAGGGAGCAGTCTGATCTGGGTTCAAATCCGGTACATAGTGTTTGCTCCTATGGTAAACCTTTTCTTGAGTGCCTTTGAAAATATGCAACAGATGTAATAAGCAGATGACATTTTCATGACAAAAATATTTATAGGATAAAGGTTCCATTTCCCTATTTTGCAAACTGGTAAATAATTATCAACACTTTTTAATTCAGATGTTTGATTAGCCCTTTTCCCGTCATTCACCACTATTTTTGTTTGCTTTCATGAAAAAATCTAATCTGAAGTGCGCTTGAATTTATGCAGCGGACATAAAAAGCAGATATTTTCAGGATAAAAAATAGTGACTGTATATGGTTTAACCCTTTTCATTCTGGATACCAGTAACCAGGTACTTTGGTAAATAGGGAAGACCCTGATGAAATACTGCATAATGCACTGTTTCCTTAGTATATAATTTTATGCATTTTGAAAGGCATTTTGCATGAAATTATATTTTTTTACAGAAAACCTGAAAATAATTCCAGGTTTCACTAGTAAATTTAGGTAGGGTCAGGTTACCCTAAACACAGGTATTCTTTTTATTTGGCCTCAATTTCATTCATTTGAGCAATCAAGTTATTTTAAGTTTTACGTAAACAATTTTTTCATTTTTCTTTCAGGTAAAAATTGCAGTATGGCACTAGCAGGGAGACTAGTGCACGTGATCAACTTGGAGCGAATGGGGTTTCTTGGTGCGTACGACATACAGCGGAGATTTGTACGACAACATCTTGATGAACTCATGGGCCGCTCTGGTGCCAAAGGACACAACATAGTCCTGCTAGTGGAACATAACCCTGTTTACACAGTAGGGATCAGAGATAAAGACTATCCAGTCGCGACGGAGGACGAACTAAGGTCAAAGGGCACTGAATTTTACCGCACTAATCGCGGAGGGCTAATTACGTTCCATGGCCCAGGGCAGTTGGTAGCCTATCCAGTCATAAACTTGAAGGATTTCAAATTAGGGATTAGAGATTATATTTGTCAGTTGCAGAAAACAATGATTCAAACATGCAAGCACTTTGGTTTAAGGGCCCAATCAACAGATGATGTTGGAGTTTGGGTGGAGGACAGAAAAATTGGTGCAATAGGTAGGGTCATACAGGATTTAGTTAAGAGTGCGTAATGAAAATTTAATTTTCTTATTTCTCAACCAAATTATATGTTGTGGGTACTCAAAAGAACCGTCTCAATGAGACGATTCTTTTGAGAACCCAAAACATTTGTTAAAATTGGTCGGTAAGAAAATATTCACAATTTTACGCTGATTTTTTTTGTTTATCTAAACCTGTGGTCATACATTACTAAACCTCAAGAGTTTGAGTCTTTTATGCCTTGATAAATCATGACATCGCAATATTGTCTTCTTCAGTCATGACTGGTCCTTTTAAGAATTGATATTAAGAATTTTAGATTCCACTGGCTGATGGAAAGCGTTTGGCTTTTGTCTGTGAAAAAAATCTAGTGCAAGCTAAAAATCTAAATATCAATTCTTAAATTTATATGTTATATTCTTGCACACCAGATATGGATATCATTTTACCCTGGGAAAGAAAATCTTATCTTACCCATGTAATCTTACCCAGGCTGTCACGTGAGGGCTGTACATTGGTTGTAATGGAACTCACACACATGGTCATCAAGTGACGTCATTGTTAAATGTTAAAGTGACGTCATCATAACATGTCCCATCTTAGCATATTCAGGAACTTCTAGGGACCTTATTAGGAACATAAAATATAGTATTAAAAAGGATCCATTATTCGTGTGAGGATAGGATAGAAAATCCGTCCCTCGTGATAAGTGTTTGACAAATTGTCATCACTTGGCAAGCCTTGTGTTACCAAACGGTAATCCTCTGAACGGATTTTTCTATCCCACCCTCAAAGTCATGATAGATTCTTGAATATTATCAAACAAAATGTACTTTGATAATTATCATCCACCCAAAGTTGGTACATGTAGTTCACCTTATAAAATGATTTATTATATTTCTAACAAGAGATCTTTAACCTACTTTTGAATTGCTTTTAATAATTTAATGTAGTTCAGGATATAAATATAAGGTTGAACACAACAAACACTATATAAACATTTAACCCCTTTAAGACCAATGGAATTTTCCTTAAAGTTTGATACAGTTAAGTCAGGATGGTCCACTGTATATATTGAGGGGTCACAGATTATAATTTCCATAAAATATCCTATTTCTTTCTTTGAAGATTGATTTTGTGTAAGTAACAGTGCAGAACCTGATGAAATGCTGCATCATGCAGCATTTCATCTGGGTCTTCACTGTTTGCCAAAATACCTGTTTATGGGTTTCTGGGTTACAAACCATATGGGCCATTTCGAGAGAAAACCAGAATATCAGCTGGTGACAAGTCACCACTGGTGTTGAGTTAATGTAAATAGTGGACTATACATGTGTGCTCATGTATTATTGAATTTGTTAAACAAGTTTAGGAAAAGAGATAAAATGCAAGGCTTGTCAATCATTTTATTGCTTTTTCGCAACTCGTTTAATAGATTCATTAATACAGGAACACAAATGTTATAATCTATTTATCATGCCATTAAAATTACTTTGAAATCCATTTGGGGTAAAATGTTTAGATTTTGTTAATGTGTATACAACGTTGTTATGGGCATCATCCCACTAAATTATTCATTGAGTGTTTGCTTGAACTCGGGCGATTTTTGCTCCTTATTTGAACCATACCAGTACAATATTTCATCAGATCTCTTATATTTCATAACGGTAAGATACCTCAGCTATGATAACTATTGTATCAGACTATTGCTCAGACTTCAAACAGGCACATGATTCTTAGATGTCAAATTAAACTGTCTATTGTTTATTTATACAGTAACCTCATGTATTTTCACTACAGGTATAAAAGCGAACAGATTCATCACATCACATGGTATTGCATTAAATTGCAACAACAACCTGGACTGGTTCAAACACATAGACCCATGTGGCATTAAAGACAAAGGAGTTACTTCCCTTACCAATGAGCTCCAACAGGAAGTAACAGTTCAGCAGACAATACCTCACTTCCTGGAGGCGTTTGAGGAGAAATTTGGTTGTGAAATTGTTGACAGTTTACTCGAAGCTAGTGAGCATGGACTGCTTCCTATGCATGAAAACATTGAAAAAGTTGTTGAACACATATCAAAAGCTGAGAGCGAGAAAGCACAGGATTTTGTGTAAACACAATTTTTTCGAGCATAAACTTGTGCATATTTTTTCTAATCCATCAAGTTTAACATTGAGACGACTCTTTTGAGTACCCACAACATATGTTTTGGTTAAGAAATAAGGAAATGAATTTTTGATTACAGCCACTCTCTAAAAAAACAAAAATTGGTTTTCAAGAACAATTATCGCTTAATGCAGGTCAAAAGTATTGCAGAATACTCCAAGAGGAGCATTCTGCAATACTTTCGACCTTCATTAAGCTATCGTTTGTCATTTAGATCTTTGTTTTGTCTATTTTTGAGTGGCCGCTTAAGACGGGTTTTACTGTATGCACTTTTATCTAAAGGCCTGTAATTAGGCTCCTTGGGTCTTTTTGTTTCGACCCCATCAACTTCTTTATGGAGGTCATTACATGACATTCATAGGTCCAGATAAGGATAGTTTGTGCACCTAAAATTGCATTTATTTCCTTCCTGCATGAAAATATTGAAAAAGTTGTTGAACACATATCAAAAGCTGAGGGCGAGAAGGCATAGGATTCTGTGTAAACACAAATTTTTTCGAGCGTAAAATTGTGCATACTTTTTAATCCATCAAGTTAAATATTTGTTTTGAGTGCCCAAATGAACCGTCTCATTGAGACTGTTCTTTTGAGTACCCACATCAGCCCAGTACCATATTTTCGCGAAAGTGATCATGAAATAATTTCTATAGCCATTCTCCTCATCCGCTGATTCAAGAAGGTTGTCAATTACAAGCGAAAGTATGGTATGTTCATGAAGTACTGGTTAACCGCTTAGTTAAGCTTGCCCAGGAAATAAGTATGGTTAGGTGAACTGACCGTCCCAACATGACCATAGCTGTTGACTGGGACATTAAGCATCAAACCACACACAAAAAAAAATCTAGAATGTCTCTTATCCAAGGTGATATTTTGTTTGTTTGATTCCTTACGTCCCAGTCAACAATTTTTTAGTTATGTCGGGACAGGTCTTCTCAAGATTGAACCAGCTTTAAGCAAGGATAAATGTGTCTTGCTCAAGGACACAACACAGTGACACGGGTGAGGCTCGAACTCGCAGTCCATCGGTCTTGAGTCAAGCACTCTACCACTGAGCCACTGTGCTCCCTCCAAGGTGATATAATTGATAATGATAAGTACCAATATGCTTATCACTGTGCTTGATTATATGTACTGTAATTGTTATAAAATTTTGAACACTGGTTGGCTGCAAAACCGTCTAGACAAACACTGAAGAAGCAGTCTGATCAGGGTCTTTCCTGTTTGCTACTGTGAATTTCAGGCCTAAAAATCGAACATTTTATTTGAGAAAAGAAAGTGAAAAGTGTTTGAAATTTTAGAATACTTACCCTAGTCTGTATAATAGGCCAAATAAAGAAATACCTGTGTTTAGGGTAACCCGACCTTACCTAAATTTACTGCTGAATTCTAGAATTTTTGCAGGTTTTCTGGGAAAAATGTAATTTTATGCATTTTGAAAGGCATTTCGGTGAAATGCTTTTCAAATGCATTAAATTACATTTTTTCCTAGAATATTTTTTTTTTTTTTTGAATATGTGTCTACCATACCTAAAATTTTCAGACCTGTTACCCAAAACACACTCATTATTTTATTTGGCCTTACCCAAGGTGATATTATTGATAGTGTTAGTGTATATATTATTCATGTTGATAAAAACATTTGCTATTGTCTATATTTATGTGAACATTTTTGTACAAATGAGAATCCATCCATCTGCATTGCTCTAGATTATAAGAATCTATTGTGGTTGTGAGGGGCAGATCAGCCCCCAGATGAGAGTGCATAACTGAATTTTTTTTTTCTTATTTCTCAACCAAAACATATGTTGTGCATACTCTAAAGAACCGTCTCGATGAGACGGTTCTTTTGAGCACCCAAAAGACATGTTTAAACTAATGGATAAGAAAATAATCGCAATTTTACGCTCAAAAATTTTGCTTAACTGACCCTATGGGCACATAGATAAGTTCTGTCTCTTATCATCATTCAGCATCACAAGACTTGCGGATAAATGACATTGTGGGGTTGGATTTTTCTGGTCCCCCCCCCCCCACACACACACACACTGATAATACTGGTACTTTGTCAGACGTTGTAGATCCGAATCATCCGATTGGATGCTGCAGAAAGCAGCAACTATTACTGGCATCGTACAGTTTGCTGTTGAAGAGGAGAATTTTCAGAGACAGAAATATACAACAATCAAACTAACCCTTAATGCGCCAATCGCGACAAAAGTCGTCTGCTTTTCTCGTCTGCTGAAATGTTTAAGAAGGCTCTATGGCAAACAGTGTGGACCCAGATCAGACTGCTCCTATAGGAGCAGTCTGTTCTGGGTCCACGCTGTTTGCTTCTATACTTAATTCATCAGTAATGTTAGGCAATTATTTGCAGCAGACGACTTCAGCAGACGACATTTTCAGATGCATTTTTTTTCTTGACGCTTTAAGGGCTAATAAGGATACATGCTCCTGGCATAGCGCACATGGAGTTCTTCAAAATTTCATACATACATTTGATTATTATCATTTTATCAATATCTCGGAGGAGATTGGATATGTTTTGACTAATGACTTCCCTGACCACGACAACCCTGTGCCATCTTCGAAACTGTACATTTATTAAATGTACAGTTTCCATTGGCACAGGGTTGCCACCTTCAGGGATAAAATTCTGGAACATGACAAATTTTCTAGGTCAAGGAATTTACCTTTTCAATCAGGGAAATTTAGAAAAAATGGAAAAAAAAGTCAGGGAATTTTTAAATTTTCCAAAAAAGTTGATAGTTAATAGGCTTCTGAACATTATATTTTCTATAAATTGCAAACAGTAAACATTCCTTTTGGTTTGAGATTTTTCTCTAATGATTAAATCACCAAGCATAAACAAGTGTACAAAAATTTTGAATTGTCAATGGATGAAAATGGCTATTATCAGCCATCAAAAAGGATCTGGAAAATGAGGCAAAAGTCAGGGGAAAATCAGGGAATTTTGAAATAGATATTGAGTGGTGTCCCTGACTGAAGGCCACCAAAATATTTGATCATATTGACAGTTTTTCCCTTGTGGTTACAATTGTTTATTACTTTTTTCACTTATTTAGGTTGAATACTGTAAATTCGGAAATTTTCGCAAGGGTTTTATTTTTGCGAAACTTTACATATGCGAAGTTCCGTGAAAATAAAATCGTTGCGAAATAGCGAAATCACTCCATCGATTACTGATATAGGTAAATCATGCACTAGTCGCGAATTTTTAGCTCCGCAAGAATGTCTTCTAACACTATTTGCGAAAATAAAATTCTCACGAAAATTTCCGGATTTACAGTAAGGTATGGAGAGTACTCAAGAGAAATGGCCTCTTGTCTGAACTCTTTGCATGCTGGTTAATTTTTCATGCTTTTGTTGTCATCTGCTGACCTTTTTCAAAAAAAAACTTTACAGGAACACTATGAGAGTGTCAAACAATTTGGATCAAGATCAGAACCGACAGAATGTTTGATTTGATTCTTTACATTCCAGTCAACAATTTTTCAGTTATGTCGGGACATGTCTTCCTGGGTTGAACCAGTACTAAGCAAGGATTAATGTGTCTTGCTCAAGGACACAACAAAGTGACGCCGGTGAGGCTTGAACCCGCAACCCTTTGGTCTTGAGGCAAGCACTCTACCACCAACCCACTGCGATCCCACGGACAGAATGTCGGTCCTTTGGTCTTGGTCTAAACTGTTTGTAAAGGTTATCAGTAGACAGCAAAAGTTCCCACTAGCAAGTAGCCACTAGCAAGGAAAGAGTTCAGTGATTTTATAAGTGTATAATGGTATTCACAAAGAGTTTGTTAGTTGTACTGTACAGTCCTGCCAACCAAGAGTGACAGTGACGTCATATTTTGTTTACAAAGCTATTAGGGACTTAGAATCGACAGATCGCTTGTGTATTAATCCTATCCTGCGGATAGGATTAATACACAAGCGATCTTTCGATTCACATTAGCTCAAGTGAGGTGTACATGATCGTGTTGAAATTAGCTATTGTAAACAAAATATACCTCACTGTCACTTTTGGTTGGCACTACAGTAAATAAGTTTTAGTGGGATCAATGCTTAAGACAATCATTGAAGTGTATAATAATTGTATTCCCAAATTTGTTATTTTCCATTTGTTAGAAATGAACTGTATTATCATTTAGGTACCTTTACAAATGTATATAGTGAGTTGTATTTTGCACATAATTTTTCAAAAGAATTAAAGGTTAACATGTAATTGCCACATCACACTTGCCACATGAAATGACCCTTTTGCCTTATATGTTCGTATTGCAATAGTTTTTGTTGAGAAGATTGCTTATAACAATCTTTGTACATTGCTATCCCATATTCAAGGGGGAAAGTTTTCAGGATTATTCCTGAATTCAGGATATTGAGGCTGACTTTCTATGGAAAGTCAGCCTCAAAATGCTGAATTTAACATTATAATAGCACCTCTCATTTATTTTCAGTTTCTCTTAAGGCTATTGACCAGTTAAACTCAAAATTGTTGATATTTGTAAGAATAATGCAAGTTTTGAGATTTGAATTTCTAAAGTTCAGGATTTTTGAAATTTAGAACTTTCTCCCATGCATATTTTTCTGGGTTTCAGACAAAGTGAGACTCAAACTACTCCGCTCAGCTACAGAGACTAGCTAGAATATCAAAATTTTGCATTTAGCAAGTGGAGTCCCAATACTTACCAGAAAGCTAAAAACTAAGGTACTGATCAGGCTGCGCAGGCGCACAGTCTGATCTGCGC
The DNA here is from genome assembly GCA_964019695.1 of Loripinus fragilis. NCBI lineage: Eukaryota > Metazoa > Mollusca > Bivalvia > Lucinida > Lucinidae > Loripinus > Loripinus fragilis. The sequence goes on from OZ026524.1 coordinate 96,739,706, forward strand.
CTTTGTTACTTGCATGCAACCAAGTCTGACAGGTTTTCTCGCATCAAGGCCCATTTGTAAGTCTCCTATGAGATAATGAAATGACCTCTGAATTCCACACCAGGTAGGCAGCAATCGAAAACGCTCTTAACAGTCGACGAAAGCAGATCAAAAATCGCTAGAAACATTGTTTTTGATTGCCATTTGTCGCCAGTCAGGTGGCAAATGGCAATTGAAACTCTGTTTCTAACGATTTTTAATCTACGTTCGTCGATAGAATCAACGTTTTCAATTGCCGCCTACCCGTTGTGAATTCACTCAACTTGGAATATTGCCCCATTTCAATTTGTAGCTTTTACCAGGTCATGTGGAACAGTCGGTAGGGAGTCTGACTGCAGATCCAGGAGTCGTGAGTTCAATCCGGGCCCAATCCCATACTTTCATTGAGATTGATTATGAAATAATTTTTACGGTCATTCTTCTCCTTCCCCTGGGTTGTTGTCAGTTATAAGTGAAAGTATATGCACGAAGTACTGGTTAACACCTTAGTCAAGCTTGCCCAGGAAAAAAAGTGTGGTTAGGTTGACTGACCGTTAACTGACCATAAGGTTTGACTGGGATGTAAAACCTAAAACCAAACAAACAAAATTTGGAGCTTTATACAGGGCCCTTGGAGTCAAACACATCTTGTTTAGTATTGTTGCCAAACTTTACTTTCAGAAAATAAATCATGTATAGTTATTTTCACATTCCATAATTAACCTTTTGTATACTAATGTCTCATAAATGTGTACTTTGGCAAACAATGAAGATTCAGATGAAATGCCGCATAATGGGGCATATCATTAGGGTCTACACTATTTGCTTAGCCAAAAATGGTCTTCAGAGAATGAAATACAATATTTATTTGGAAATTATAGCTGGTGAGTGGTCAATATATAGAATGGACCATCCCAAGTTTATTGTGTCAAACCAAAAGGAAGAATCCATTTTAGTGTATAAAGGATTAAAGGTAAATTTCTTCTTAACTCTTTATATACTGGAAACCCCTAAAGGGATACATTGACAAACAGTGAAGACCCAGGTGAAATGCCGCATCTTAGCCGCAAGATGCGGGATTTCATCTGGGTATTTACTCTTTACAAAGATAAAATACAATCATCAGGGACAGAGGTACATAATAATTTGGAAATTTTTACCTGTGACCCACTTAAAATATATAATGGACAATCCCATCCTTATTGTATTTATCTGTATGGGAAAATCCACCAGAATACAAAGGGTTAAACGCTTAGTAAAGCTTGCCCAGGAAAAAAGTGTGGTTATGTGAACTGACCACCCCGACATGACCATAGCTGTTGACTGGGACGTAAAACCTCAACCAAACAAAGGGTTAAAAAATCATGTGTTTGCTTATATTATGTTGCAGTACTGTTTTAAATCTATTCTACCTCATATTGAAAATAATTCTAGTCTTGTAGAAGAGGTGTTAATGCTTTATCCGCTGGTGTCTTCTGCTTATAACCTTTGCAAACAGTTTGGACCCAGATTAGACACAACAAAATGTTGGGAATGATCTGGATCTGAACTTTTTGACACAGTGATGATATTCCTGAAAAAACTTTAAAAAAAAATGAAAATCAGCAGATGATGAAAAAGCATGTATGCTTAGTGTGATAGGAATACATGTGAAAGGCGAAATGCTTGTATATCAGCATGCATCTCATATAACTTGTTCTTGCACACCGGATAAGGATATCTGAGATTTTACCCTGGGATAGAAAATCTTATCCTACCCATGCTATCTTACCCAGGAAGTCAAGTAACGTCATCATGTGAAATTGCATCTTAGCATATTCAGGGACTTCTGAAAGCTTATTTTAAAACACATTAATAAATACATAAAAACAGTGGTGAGCAAGAAAAAGAATCCATTATTGGTGTGAGGGTAGGATAGAAAAATCCGTCCCTGAGGATCAGTTTGTCATCACTCGGCAAGGCTCTTGATGCCAAAGGGCGATCCTCGGGACAGATTTTTCTATTCTACCCTCACACTCATGATAGATTCTTATATTCTGAGGTGACATGACCAACTTGAGGATTATAGGAGAAAGTGAACAATTATTTAAACAACAGGACTTTAGTTAAGCGTGTGTAACAAAAATTTAATTTTCTTATTTCTCAACCATAACATACATTGTGGGTACTCAAAAGAACCGTCTCAATGTGACAGTTCTTTTGAGCACCCAAAACATATGTTAAAACTGATGAGTTAGAAAATATTTACAATTTTACTCTGATTTTTTTTGTTTATCTAAACCTGTGAAACAAGCTCATGAGATTTAAGTAAAACTTGAAACATGTATCCATAGCTATCTTACGAGGATAGAGGACTAACATTTTGCCTGAGACTTCATCTACACCCCCACTTTGCAAGCAGAGAAGTTTCTGGTGAGACTGCACAGATTATGCATGATTATCTGAGCCTTAACTGTTAATATATGCAATATTAATGAAAACCTCACAAGCTGTTTCATTTGTTTTAACGGAAAAGCATGCCATAAACCTGAAACCTACCAGCTTATCATGGCCTTGTATTTTTTTTGTATTTTTGTTTATTTTTAGAAAATGGTGCTTATTCAAGATTCATGTACATTCTTGCTGTACCAATAAAAGATACATAAACTTAGTCTATGTTGTCACTTAGAGAGCGTTGTACAGTAAATCTGTCTTAAGCGGCCACTTAAAAGAAGACAAAAAATTGGTTTTCAAGGCTGATTATCACTTACTGCAGGTCAAAAGTATAGCAGAATGCTCCAAAGGGAGCATTCTGCAATACTTCGACCTGCATTAAACTAACATCTATTTTTAAGACCTTTGTTTTGTCTATTTTTGAGTGGCCCCTAAGACAGGCTTTACTGTATTATATTTGTCTGATAGTGTGATCTGCTTATAGCATTTGCAAACAGTTTGGACCCAGATCAGGCAAGACTAAATGATCTGTGACACTGATAGTATTCCTGAATTTTTTTTTTGAAAAAGTCAATTTTGATGAAAAGCAACATAGCAAACAATGAAAAAGAATGCAAAATTACCAGACATGCAAAAGTTAATAAAATATTTGGTGTAAAGTAAAAGCATTATCTTTGTACGGTTATTCTAAAAATATCTTTTTGGAAAACATTCAGCATGATGATACAAAAGCATGCAAAATTAATTAGACAAAAATTTGTTGGGGAAACATTAAGGAGTTTAGGCACATCTAGAAAGAAACAAAACGTTAAAGGAAAATGTATTTTAATGTCAAAATGATCATATGATTTTATTACAACCAAAACGAAATAAATATTTCAGAAATAATTAACCCTTGTCCTGCTGATGTCACATCCGCAGAGAATCCATCATTACAATGGATCCACAATGAGATGTGAGAAATGTCTTCAAGTTGTTTAACCTTGTTCAGCTGAACCCAGATGTATCCTTTCGGAAAATGGTGCAGGCCATCTGATCTGGATCTGCACAACCTCAAAATCCAATTTGAAAAAATCAGGCAACTGACCTGGCTGGAAAACAGAAGCGAATGCGACATTAATTTATCCAGTCGGACAAATGTTTTAATAATTGGGTAGAACATGGTGAACCCTCCGCCTGATACAAAAAGAATGCATCTGTAAATGTGGTCTGATGAAGTTGTCAGACGCTGCATGTAGTTACTAACATCACGGACAAATTTCAGCATACAGGCAAATAGTCTGGACCCTGATCAGACTGCTCCTAGGAGCAATCTGATCTGCGCCGACACTTTTTGTATAAGACAAGCAGACGACACACAACAGACGACCTTTAGTCGTGATTAGCAGCAGAGTAGTTAACTTCCTCATCATGAATTTGTGTTATCTGAAGACGCCACCACCAAATCTGTGGTAAAATACAGTAACATGTCTTTTTAACAGGTCCACTATGAGGTAGGAGAATGTCTGTTCATGTCGCTTCATATCTGGGTAAAACATGGTACCATCAGCATCCTGTAAGAACAATATTCAAGAAATGAATTAGATTTTTGGAATGTTCATGGAATCATGAATACTTCGGGTCTCTTGCAAAGTAAGTGAAGCCTGAACGTTAACTTTGCAAGAGACCCGAAGTAGCCATGATTCCATGAACATTCCAAAAATTGAATTTGTTGCTTATATTTACATTTTATTATGAATATCTAAAATATAAAAATTATTTTTAATTTAGGAATTAAAACAGTTTTGTATTTGAAATATAATTGTATTAACGGTTTAGTCGGAGTGTAAAATAGAAAAGCGGAATAGCCATTGTGAACACGGACAGCCAATGGAGCAAACAAGAGGCTTGTTTTGCACGTGCCACTCAGGTGTAACTCCCTGTCAATCACAACACAAGTATCACTTCTGGCGAATGAGTTCGATGTTCCAAGCGTGTTGCATGGGTAAGTGAGCTTGGCAGCTGTCAATCAAATCTGTGTAATTCATGAGGCTATGAACGGTTGCAAAAATATAAAGGTTCATTAAAGGATTGCTTCGAAAATGTAAATATGTACTGATGGACTTTAAAAACCCAACACTAAATTCCCTTTATATCTTTCAAAAGACAGTTGTATGTAAAAAATTGTACACTAAACTCGACGATGTTATTTGCTCCGTATGAATTTAGTCAGTGAAACATTTCTTAAGTAGAGGAGATTTTTAAGTCATCAAATGAAAGGGTACAAACAGATAAACATCAAGCTGTATCGCAGACCTGCCAATCAATACGAGTGATTCCTTGATGACTAACAAAGCCCATGACACAAATTTGATGCTTCTCGCATTTTTTGATTTAAAAAAGTAGGGAATCTTTACTGACAATATTTTGTCGCATTAAACAGTTGACCCCTATCTCAAAAAGATTATATTTTAATGTGTTAAATTCATTTTAAATGGAAAAGTCTTACAAATGAACACTCTTTAACATACAATCAAAATTATTGTTCTGCTTTCTTTTTTGAGTCATAAGTTAAAGCTGCTATCCAAGTGTTGCATTTTTAAAGTCTGCCAGTATATTTATGATAGCTTTTTTATACTGGGAACCCCTAAACGGTACTTTGGCAAACAGTGAGAACCCAGATGAAATGCTGCATAAAGCAGCATTTAATCAGGGTCTATACTGTTTATTAAGACTAAAATGATCTTCAGAGAAAGAAATTTAATTTTAGTTGGAAATTATAACCTATGACCCCTCAATATATACAATGAACCAACCCAAATATGTTGTTTCATACCAGGTGGAAGACCCAATCAGTAAACTAAGGGTTAATAATAAATGGGCCAGTCCGTACTTGTAATTGTTTTGGTCTTTGATGATGAGAAATTGCCGGAATGTTTGACGTTATGTTTTGCTTCTTGATGTAAAGTCATCATGTTTTCCATCTCTGGTTCCATGCTTGAAGTTTGCTATAACCAAAACCTTGTGCAATAATCAGTTTATCACATATTCTAATTCACTGTTTAATGGGTTCAACATACAAAAAAGTAAGTAAAACAGGAATTTTGCGTCATGTCATGCCAATTATTTACATCTGCCGGGCATGACGACGTCTCTCTGTTCAAAATACTTGACTTCTGGTTAATATCATAGCAGGCTGATAACCAGGAAAGTGGAAAAGCAGGAAAGTGCTTATATCGCATATGCAGACTTTGGGTTATCACAGCTAATAGTGTCCCAAATATATGATAATATACTGAGGGAAAAAAGTTTAGCAATTATTTATAATGGGGTTACTCATGGGTGATCTTTGAAGCATTAGATCCTTTTAATTGGCAGGTTCGCAAACATGTCAGTTGTTTAAAAATGACCTTATGGCTACCTGCAAGTGGTCAAAAGAAACAAAATCCTACTTAATATTGAGGATTTGATCTGCTGAGCATTTTAATTTTAAACGTTATTCAATTGAAAGGGAGGTAATTTGGAGAAATACGATTTTCAACTAAAAACTGTAGGAAAAGGGTGAACTTAACATTCAGTTTTAAACCGTTTTTCACTTTCTCGCTTTTGGATCTAAACATTGGACAGAAAAATGAAACTTTTTGTCGAAAACTATTCGCACTATTGCCAGATAAGCTGTTTTAGCAAGGGGGCATAAAATCAGACTTTACGTTATGTAAAATGTCAACCTGTTAATGTCATCGTACTCGTGAACGTTTGTCAACAAATATACTTGACACAATGAAATTAAAAGTCCTATTTCTTCTAAACTGTGAATCCTCAAAGTATATTGCTAAACTTTTTTCCCTCAGTATATTTAGAATGTTGATTAACAATTTTTTTTAGAAATTAGTTTAGTACCATAAAGGAAATATAAAAGACATTTATTCACTACAGTAAAACCTGTGTAAAATGGCCACTTAAAAATAGACAAAACAAAGATCTTAATGACAAATGGTAACTTAATGAAGGTCGAAAGTATTGCAGAATGCTCCCATTGGAGCATTCTGCAATACTTTTGTCCTGCATTAAGCGTTAATTGGTATTGAAAACCAATTTTCGGTCTATTTGAGAGTTGCCGTTTTACACAGGTTTTACTGTAATTGTTTTTGCTTCTTTGAGTTGATGCTGCCATATGTCTCAGTTTACAGTACTTCAGACATGTCGGGTAATTATCTGGAGGCATGTTAGAAATTGTCACTTTTTTAGTTGGTCAGTATACAATTAATTAGGCAGCGACGCGAGAAAACCTGTCATTGGGGTTTCCGACAAGGCAAGACTCAAAGCAGTCTCCACAGCTACAGAGACTAGCTAGACAACTGAAATTTTGCTTGTAGCAAGTTTAGATATGATTCTATTAAAAAAGCGAATAACAAAGGCGCTGATCAGACTGAGCTGATGCCCAGGCTGATCTGCGCCTTTGTTGTTCGCAAACCCCTGAAGACAGGTTTTCTTGCGTTGAGGCCCAATTATACTTACTGAGGCTGTAACTTTGAACACACTAGATATAATATTTAATTCTTTTGTCTCTGGGTTTTTCTGTACACTGGAAAAAAAGATAAAAAAATGTTATACAGTGTAGCCAGTCCCTTTATAAAGCTATTTTGGGGTCCATAGTAATGGACCACGTTATATCTGAACTGTGTTATTAAGGGAAAATTTCGCAATCAAATTATAGGAAAATGACCATTCCATAAAATTTATGAAATTCCATTTTAAAAAGATTATCATTTTATTTATTTTGAAAGGCAAAATGCCGTTGGGCCTGATCTGGATCAAAACTGATTAACATTCAGATGGTATTCCTGAAAGAATATTTCAAAAAAGTTGATTTTGAAAAAAATCAGCAGACGACAAAAAAGCATGCAAAATTACAGAGTTGAAATAAAACTTCATGTATCTTACCTAATCAGGTCTTTATACATCTGTTTGGTAATGTTTAAGTAAGGGTCAACCATGTCTTCATATTGACAAACTTGTCCTCCGAGACAAAGATGTTGGAAAAGATGGAATAGAAATTCTTCTTTCTCACTATCACTGTACAAACAATAGTGATCAGATTCTTCTAGCAGTAACATCTAGAACATAACAAAGTAAGAAAGAGGGCAAAGATAAGGAATCGATACAATCAAGCACCACAACACACAAGGCAAGGCTAATCGCGACTAAATATTGTATGCAACATGTAGCTGCTATTCTTTTTAAAACATAGCAAAAAGTGTGGACATAGATCAGACTGCTACTCTAGGTCATTAATGTTTGCCTGTATGCCTTAATTAGTCCTTGAAGTAAACACTTACATGCAGCAGACGACATTTTCAGATACTTATTTTGCAGCAGGTGTGGGGCTAATTAGACTAACATGCTGAAAAAGTAAAACTCCTTCACTGTACAAACACTTGTGATTAGATTCACTGTACACACACTTGTGATTAGATTCACTGTACACACACTGTTGATTAGATTCACCGTACAAACACTTGTGATTAGATTCACTGTATAAACACTTGTGATTAGATTGACTGTACAAACACTTGTGATTAGATTCACTGTACACACACTTGTGATTAGATTCACTGTATAAACACTTGTGATTAGATTCACTGTACAAACAATTGTGATTAGATTCACTGTATAAACACTTGTGATTAGATTCACTGTACACATACTGTTGATTAGATTCACCGTACAAACACTTGTGATTAGATTCACTGTATAAACACTTGTGATTAGATTGACTGTACAAACACTTGTGATTAGATTCACTGTACACACACTTGTGATTAGATTCACTGTATAAACACTTGTGATTAGATTCACTGTACAAACAATTGTGATTAGATTCACTGTATAAACACTTGTGATTAGATTCACTGTACAAACTCTTGTGATTAGATTCACTGCACAAACACTTGTTATTAGATTTACTGTGCAAAAACTTGTGATTAGATTCACTGTACAAACTCTTGTGATTAGATTCACTGCACAAACACTTGTGATTAGATTCACTGTATAAACACTTGTGATTAGATTCACTGCACAAACACTTGTTATTAGATTCACTGTGCAAACACTTGTGATTAGATTCACTGTACACACTCTTGTGATTAGATTCACTGCACAAACACTTGTGATTAGATTCACTGTATAAACACTTGTGATTAGATTCACTGCACAAACACTTGTTATTAGATTCACTGTACAAACACTTGTCATCAGATTCACTGTACAAACACTTGTGATTAGATTCACTGTACAAACACTAGTGATTTGAATTACTGTACAAATACTAGTGATTAGATTCACTGTACAAATACTAGTGATTAGATTTACTTTACAGACACTAGTGAGTAAATTCACTGTACAAACGATAGTGATTAGATTCACTGTACAAATACTAGTGATTCGATTCACTGTACAAACACTTGTTATTAGATTCACTGTACAAACACTTGTCATCAGATTCACTGTACAAACACTTGTGATTAGATTCACTGTACAAGCACTAGTGATTTGAATTACTGTACAAATAATAGTGATTAGATTCACTGTACAAATACTAGTGATTAGATTTACTTTACAGACACTAGTGAGTAAATTCACTGTACAAACGATAGTGATTAGATTCACTGTACAAATACTAGTGATTCGATTCACTGTACAAACACTTGTGATTAGATTCACTGTATAAACACTTGTGATTAGATTCACTGTATAAACACTTGTGATTAGATTAGATTAGATTCTCTTGCAGCAAAATTTGGAATATTACAAGTAAGACTGAATGAGGTTAAAGATATGCTAGCCAGCAAAGTAAAGTACCCATAACCTATGTTTTGGCTGAGAAATAAGAAAAATATTTTAATACTCATATTCAGGCCCTTAGATAAGGATTTGTATGAGTTATGCCCCTTTTTAATTCTAACTGTATGGTGTTTGCAATGTGAAATTGACTCCTCCTAGAGCCTTCATTGTAACCTTTCAATACTTTGCAGGTACATTACAGACATATTGAAGATGTGCTTTTATGAAAAAATAATTTTTGATAAATTTTTACAGCATTTTTAACGTAGCCATTGTGAACAAAATGATTTGATATACAGCATAGACTTTCAATTGATTAGTTCATAATTAAATTGACTTACAGAAACATCTGAAACAACGATGTACAGTGAAACCTGTCACTCAAAAATAGACAAAACAAAGGTCTTAAAGCCATGTGGTAGCTTAGTGCAGGTTAAAAGTACTGCAGAATGCTCCACGGGAACACTCTGCAATACTTTTGACCGGCATTAAGCGATTATCGGTCTTGAAAACCTATTTTTTGGTCTTCTTTTGTGTGGCGCCTTAAGATAGGTTTTTACTGTTTTGATCATGTTTTCCAACATTTTCTGCTATACATCAGATACAGCAATCCATTACCTTTCTAAGTTCATCAGAAATTGTGAAGTCCCCATGGAACTCATCAAAACATTTATGAAGATATCCTGAATCCCGCACAACCTGACCATACAGGCGGTCAAAGAAAGCCATAGACAGGACACTACAGGGGACCGCTTCTGCTGTCACTTGTGATGCTGGCATTCCTATGAAATAATATACCAGTGCTCCAGATAAAACACAAGATTCTTTAACTCACTCTTACTCTACCAGTGTCATCAGCAGATAAATTTTGCAAACAGTTTGGACTTGGATCAGGCCCGACAAATTGTTGAGCCTAATTTAGATCCAAACTGCTTGACACTCCCATTTTTTTAAAATAATTTTTTGAAAAAGATAACTTGAAAAAATATGCAGATGACAAATAGCATGATCAAAATATTACCAAGCATACATGATACAAAGGGGAGCAACTCAGGATGACTTGTGATGTACAGTGCATTGCTAAACACACAGGAACTTGTCACAAACTTTTTTATGAAAAAGTAGGCGTGTGTATCTATAAACATAGACAAGGACTGTAACGTAAGTTGTTAGACCAGCCCTTTCCTAGCATGTGACCACAAGGCTACAATGAACAGACAAAAAAGCATGACAAACACGAAACATAATTAACAAAATGGATTTACAAAAGAAGCACCCCCTTGGACCGGTCAGTAAACCTACAGTCATCCATTTTTCACTCATTAAATTTTTGAATGTGTTTAATCGGTAATCACAACCTCTCTTTGATTCTCATTATATTTCGGCATAAAATTGTTAAATTTTAGACCAAAAAAAATTTGCCAAATGTTATTTTTGGGGGCTAAAAATCGCTAATCGATATGAAATATGGCAAAAAATTGCTAACCGATATACCCCATCCAGGCCTTCATACATACACACAAAAAAACTTTTTGTGGCTTTTCCATGGGTAGTAACCAGTACTGGGCCAGGAGGGTTTATGATTTGTGTGCTTATTATATGACGGGAACTCCCGAAGGCTCAACCGAAAGTGGTTTTATGGAGAAGCAGGGAATTGAACCTGCGACCCCTGGTTTACAAGGCATAGTGCTTATCCACTACACCACGGCGGCTTCTTTACATACACATGGGTGAAAGTTCAAAATTTCCAAAATCCTGAACTTTAGAAAAACAAAATTTAAAACTTGCTATATGCCTCCAAATTATCAAAAATTCCATGTTTAATGGTCAAATACCTTTAGATAAACTGAAACTAAATCAGAAAAGCTATTATTACCTGCAGAATGCAGCATTTTGAGGCTGACTTTCTATGGAAAGTCAGCCTCAAAATCCTGAATTCAGGAATAATCCTGAAAATTTCACCCATGCATATATATTTAATCAATATTTTCCCGCATTTCATTTATATGTTTATTATAAACAAAAATCCTACCTAAAGGCTTCAATCCAGATGAAGTTGAAATTTTCAGATTGCTGACCACCGCTGGATCTCGCAGAAAATCCTAAAATGAAACAAAAAGTTTTGAACCATGTACCGTGAGGTCAATGATCGCAACATATTAACTGGACCAGGCCCCAAGATAAGAGTGCGTAACTGAATATAATTTTTCTTACTTCTCAACCAAAACATATGTTGTGGGTACTCAAAAGGACCGTCTCGATGAGACGGTTCTTTTGAGCACCCAAAAGACATGTTTAAATTGATGGGTAAGAAAATAATTGCAATTTTATATATTTATTTTTGGCCCTATGCTGGACTTAAGGGGGTTGGAATCCGACACACCAACCTGCTCAGCAATGTAAACAAAGACAGTTAGATGCTGGGTCCAGGCATACGTACCAAGACAAAATGAGAGTACCCCCCTGGGCATGTAACTGTACTTGTCCAAAGAAAAATTTTACTTGTATGAAAGAACAGAATAGGCTTATAGATTATATAATTTTTTTGAAAACAGTATGAAACTTGAGATATAAATTCTATTGTAAACACTCACTAAACAGATTCAGAAGCCAGCTGATCAGGATTCAGACTGTTTTTCTTTCAACATGCGAGTTCGCAATAATTAATCAAAATATGAAACACAGAATTGTATAAACTTCCTTTTTACTTGTCCAAGGACAAGTAAATACAAATTTCTAACTTGTCCCAGGCCCCCAGATAAGGATGCATAACTGAAAATTATTATTTCTATTTCTCAACCAAAACATATATTGTGGGTACTGAAAAGAACCGTCTCAGGGAGACGGTTCTTTTGAGCACCCAAAACACATATTTAAACTGATGGATACGAAAATAATCGCAATTTTACGCTGATAAAATTTGCTTAACTGGCTCTATGAAGTAAATATAAATTTCTAACTTGTCCTGAATGAAATGAGCCGCGACATGAGATTTCCAACAATGTGGTATGTGCAATCAACAAAGCCTCAGACCTGCCTGCGCAGTCTGATCAGAGCCTTTAGTAGTCGCTTGAATATTCTATGAGCATTAAGCTACTGACTTGACATCATTTGGAGTTTCTAAGCTTTAAAGGAGGCTGCAAAGGCTCGTCTGGGTCTACACTTGTCAAAATACCACATCGTTGGAAATCACATGTCATGGCTCAAATAGAACATGTCAGACAAGTCGGGGATGGTATACTCACTAAAACAAAATCATCTTTCTCGTAGGGCTGAAAGGATTGATCAAATGTGAACATCTGTACTGATAAATTGTCCAGGATAGACCTGAAAATATATAAATAATTTTACAATCAACCCTTAGACTGCCATTAACTAGGGTTGAAAGGATTGATCAAATGTAAACATCTGTACTGATAAATTGTCCAGGATAGACCTGAAAATATATAAATAATTTTACAATCAACCCTTAGACTGCCATTAACTAGGGTTGAAAGGATTGATCAAATGTAAACATCTGTACTGATAAATTGTCCAGGATAGACCTGAAAAAATATAAATAATTTTACAATCAACCCTTAGACCGCCATTAACTAGGGTTGAAAGGATTGATCAAATGTAAACATCTGTACTGATAAATTGTCCAGGATAGACCTGAAAATATATAAATAATTTTACAATCAACCCTTAGACCGCCAGTCACTACTTCTGTTGTCTGCTCCTCTCATCTGTTTAGGTTCTTGTGTAGCATATATGAGCTGCGACACGTGATTTCCATCAATGTGGCATTTTGACATGAGTAGATTCAGACCAGCCTGTGCAGCCTTCTTTTAAGCTTAGAAATTCCAAATGATGGTCGGTCAGTAGCTTAACACTCATAGAATATTCAAGCGACTAGCAAAGGCTCTGATCAGACTGCGCATATGCGCAGGCTGATCCGAAGCTTTGCTGGTCGCACATACCATATTGTTGGAAATCTCATGCACTGGCTCAATTTTTACAATCAACCCTTAGACCGCCAGTCACTACTTTTGATGTCTGCTCCTCTTGTCTGCTTAGTTCTTGTGTAGCATATATATTAACTGTTTGGATTGATATTTATTCGGTAAAACCAACACATACATACATGTATATGTACAAACATAAACATACGGCACATCTTTTATCACATTAGCACTATGAAATATAGAATATTTATTTAAAAACGAGTAAATCAGCTCTGTAAATAAAAGAATAAAATGTAGGGATGACTGATCCTTAAAAAAAACTTTAACTTCAGTGTTCAATCTAGAGGGGGGCATGGGGCCATCAGCCCCCTTTTTCATCAAATGGCCCCTTGGTAAAGCTAGAGTGGGTCATCATTTACATTATGGGAATGGGGAAATATTGGGTAGTGTTTTATTTTCATCTGAAATCAAATGAAAATGACCCCCTTAAAAATTTCCTAGATTTCATCTGAACCTGTCAATGATTAAAAATGGATCTGGCACAAATATGAATCAAATATCACAGTAAATTATCACATGATGCTTTTGTTAATTAAGAGATCACTTTTTGATTAGAAATGAATTCTAAAGGTGACAATAACTGGCTGACAACAACTTAGTACAACTTCTTGCTTAGTAGTGTTTAAAATGGAGCATTTTATTCCTTAAAATTATCTTAAAGTTCAAGCTGATCAGTGAATATACAATTAAGCTCTGGTAATTGAGAGAAAAACAAATCTACAGGTCTGCTATTAGACTAGCATCAGTCCACTAAATATATGTGATTACATTTATAATTATATTAAACTATGAAAAAAAATCATCTTCTAAAAATTTTATCCTTTCTGATAGTCAAATTTACTGATGTCCAAGCCGAGAACTTCTACTTCCAAGTAAAGTTTATAAATTGCTATCTTAGAGAGATTATCAGTTTTACTAAAAAAAATGACATTAGAGACTGGGGCCAGTCTAGTCTGCTTAAAGAACTATCAAAATATGAAATTTGATCATGATATGGAAATGGAAATAAATTCTTGTAAACAAATTTTTGTTGGTATAGAAATGGATATGCCTTATTATTTTGGAAACATTTTGTGGAAATTCCTGCAAGTTCAATGTAGAGAAGGAAGTTACTATTTAAACATCAAATTTATGTATCAAAGACAGCTAGTTCATGAGATAGTTTGGTGCCTGTTTTTCAAATATTTAAGTCTCAGATGAACCTACACATCAACAGTCTCGCCAGAGCCTTTGCTTTCTCCTCACACACACAGTGGCCTGGTGGCACCCAAGGTATATATCATAATCATAATAGGATTTTTGATTAACGTGCAGGTGCAGGGGCATCATCCACATCAGTGGGCCCCTTTCCAGGTAACTGGCTAGCTGCACCCATAGCAGATCTCACACCTGATCTCCAGGTGCTCCTTTCTTGAGGGTCAACTGTGGTGAGCTTCCACTCACGGCAGTCTTTCTCTGTCAGTTTCTTCCATGTTTGCTTGGGCCTCCCTGCCCCCCGCCTGCCGTCAATCTGCATATCATATGCTGTTCTGATTGCACCACTCGAACGCGCCACATGCCCAAACCAGCGAAGCCTTCTCTCTCTCAAAATGAGGTCGAGGTCCTCAAGCTGAAGCTTTGCCAGTAGCTCGCTTGACCTTACCCTGGCCACATCCTCTGGCTTTATACTGCAGATCTGTCTGATCATGGCCCTATCATTGCGTTGCAAGCGCTGCAGGTTCGTCTTGGTAAGTTGCCAAGTTTCACTGGCATGGAGCATGGCGCTCCCCAGGCAAGAGCTGTACACATGGCCACGGGTCTTGTAAGAGAGGTGGCGGGATGTGAGAACTGGTAGTAGCTCCCTGAACTTCTTCCAGGCGGTTTTCACACGAGTAGTGACCGCCATTTCACAGCCTCCACCAGCAGAAAGCATGTCACCTAGGTAGCAGAAGGAAGCTACCACCTCAAGCTTATCAGGTCCAACCTGGACTTCACTCTGTGGTCTGCCGTCAATAGGGCGAGCATTTCCCATGCACCGTGCACACCTATAATCAGGATTTGGTGTCAGTCTTTGTAGCCCACTGCATTTCTTATGCACCCAAAGTTTGCAGCCATGTAGTAGATGCTGTTGTTGCCTACTCCTGTACAACAGACAGCGCATGGGTATTCGCCTGAACTCTGCAAGAGGTCCAGGCCTGTACCACAGATCATGACTTTTGTCTTTCCTGCATTCGCCCTCAATCCCTTCTTCTCCATGGCTTCTTTCCATATCAAGAGCCTCCTGACACATTCCTCTAGGGAGTCAGCAATGATGACAAGATCATCTGCATATAGATGTTGATAAAGGCTCAGGGAAAAATGAAGGCCTCTAGCTAGCTAAATAGCTGATGTATTTGCATGTTTAAAGAATACATTCAAATTATGTATATACATTAACCAAAATTACATGCACAGGCTCAAATAATTCTGTTTAGAGGCAAGTGTAAGCCTCCACTGAATGAATAAACTGTAACAAAAAAATATCAATTTAGGTCCATATAAACGGCATAAAGCCTTAGTGAAATTAAAGCCATTATTGTGTTTGGGGTTAGACTGCACTTATAGGTGAGCATGTATCTAAATATTTTTATATTTGTATTCTATGCCTTTTTCGGCTTGCCTTCTCACAATGTTGCAGGGTGTAGGGGCGGCAGCCCCCATTCCCGGGCCCCCATTATTAGTAAAGTGTGGCAAAGAATTTTAAACAGAGACTGGTAAAGTGCAGTTGTCCCATGTTTGGATTGAGCTCTAATCAATTAGTGACAGTTAACAATCAGTGTTCTTAAGCTGAACCTGCAAACCACACAAGTGCCAACTTGTCTGAGAATTCTGGAATTTTCTTCACAAAAAATGGTATTAGCAACGAGTATTTGATCTCGATATGAGGATAGAATATTTCTTCTTATCCTATCATCAGTTGTACCATTTCATTAATAATTCCTGGTTTTCTTTGTCTGCCAATGATAAAAATTTCTTTCCCTCAGCAACATGAAAGGAAAATTTTGCTTCTTTATCCGCCATGTCTTCTTCTTTTCGTCGATAGATTCCTCCTCTGTTAGGAGAACCGCCTCTCAGCGTTGTTTACTGGTGAATATGTATATGCCCTCTCCCCACTGTTAAAAGCTAATCTAACGTCTGTTAAAAATACTGGATCATGCATGTGCGCTGGGAACCATCACCATAGATTTATACAGTTTAAAATCACACGTAGAAATGTACAATGTTGTAAACAGATTTGGAGTCCTTTCGCGTTTATCGTTAAAAGCCTAATGGCCACTAATTGACTGCAACGTCTTTATCGGGAACACAAGACAGTTCACTGACAAGAGAGTTCACCGACACGATATCTGATGGATAGTTTGTTTGTTTTGTTTGATTTGATTCTTTACGTCCCATCAACAATCTTTCAGCTAAACAGGGACGGGTCTTCATGTGTTGAACCAGTACTAAGCTAGGATAAATGTGTCTTGCTCAAGGACCACAACGCAGTGACGCCGGTGAGGCTCAAGCCCGCGGCCCCTCGGTCTCGAGTCAAGCACTCTACCACTGAGCCACTGGAAATTCTAAAACAAGAGGGCACTAAGGCCCTGGATTGCTCACCTGAGTCGTGGCACATGACTGGATGATGTATTGGCCTGTGGCTAAGGTGATATGATATGATTTAAAATACATTTCTATTTTTAGCTCTGGTAGCCATGTTGTTAGCCAAGCTGAACCTTCTGATTATTTTAAGTAGAGGGCAACATAAGGACCATTTCTGTGAAATTATTTTGATTTTGGACTAGTGGTTCAGGAGATTTCATTCTAAGATATTTCTTATCTAGAGCTCTGCCGACCCCCTATTCGGCGGAGAAAACCATTTGTGCAAGTTTGGTAAAGGGCATCATGAGTAACAATTCTGCGAAATTATTTTACATTTGGATCAGCTGTTCAGGAGAAAAAGTCATTCAAATACATTTCTCATCTAGAGCTCTGGCGACCCCTGTATTAAGCGGCGCAAAACTGCCAACCCCTTTTTTCGACAGAGCAAAATCATTTGTGAAGCCATCATGAGGAATAATTCTGTGAAATTATTTTGAATTTGATCCATTGGTTCTGGAGGAAATATCATTAAAATGCATTTCTTATCTAGAGCTCAGGTAGTCACTTTGTTCGGTGGGGCGAAGCCATTTATGCTATTTTGGTAAAAGGTATCATGAGGAACAATTCTGTGAATTTATTTTGAATTCGGACCAGTGGTTCAGGAGGAGATGTGGTTTAAAAAAAAGTTTATGGAAGACGGACGGGGACGCCTGTCGAAGATCAATCACAAAACCTCACCTTGAGCCCACGGCGTCTCAGGCGAGCTAAAGATGGGGGTGTTAAGATGTAAGAAGGGGGTTGATTTGCTGACTACCTCATTTTTAAATACCCCCATTAAAATAAAATGATTTAGCCACAGAGGGTTCAAGAGAATCCCCGCTGGATCCGCTCTGACAGTTCAGTAACTATTTGAAGTCATTCTGGGACACAAATGGCACTATTAATAGCATCGCATATGTATGGCAAACTCTTGACGTTTTTTACAAAAAGGGAAAAAAACCGGAAAAATGTGATTTCCCGTTTTTCCTGTCTGTTTATTGCTGCCTTGTGGTCACCTGCGGGGAAAGGGCTGACCTCTTTGCTCTCGTTTGTGGTGTTTTATTTTGATTTTGTCACTTTCCCATGTGGTATCCTGGGCCAGGTGTGGTACTTGATTGTATCGATTCCTGATCTTTGCTGCCTTTCTTAATTTTAAAATAATTTTGATACCACAGATCTATGATAAATAGAAATGTGCTCTTGTATTATTGAATTCATTTAACTCGTCAACAGAGCCTCACATTTTACATGCATCTCTTTTCCTCAATAAAATCAATAATACATGAGCACCTATGCATTTAAAGATAAAGATAAGAAAAAGAAGCCTTTTCTAACATCGAATATAATGTAACAGACAACAATAATAGGCTCACGAGCAACAAAACAATATCTTAAACAGATACTTTCCTGCTTTACTCTATCTTCCAAGCACAGCCTCTTTTTATGCGAGCCTCAAGGGAGCTGTTAGTACAATTTTTATACTTTTGATATGGTGCGACCCGGGTTCGAATCTGCGATCTACCGATCTGAATATGGATGCTCTACAACTGAGCTATTACCTTGGACACTACAAGACGTGACCTTTATTACTGAAGTACAGCTAAGTAGTTCCGCACTTGTACGGCCTTGGTGTACCAGCCGGCTTTTATGGTGACGTGGTAATGTTCCTGATTTCGGATCCGCCGGCCTGGGTTCGATTTCCAGCGGGGGCATAGGTTATAAGCATTTTTCACCTGTTACATTTGGCGCCCACCATATAAACCCATCCGATATGCTTGGAGCACATCCGTGACTGATATAGAGGTTCGTTGAAACTCAAACTGAGGATCAAGGACGAATCTAAAAATGGAGGGAGAATATAGGGATCCCACATGTTTTTTTCATGCCGGGTCCCGAGGAAGCTGTTTGAACCTAACAGCCTCGTGTTCAAACAGCTTCCTCAGGACCAGGCAAGTGTTAATGCAATGAAACAAACATGTGTGATCGTTATTCCACATGAGCTTGAAGTTCTGTCTTTATCTCACCTCTATAACCTCAAAGCCAAAATCTCACAATGTCTCAACGTAATGACATTATGAGATTTCGGTTTTAGGGTTTAGAAGCGATATATGGATAGAACTTCAAGCTCCTGTGGTTATTCTTGCATATTTTACTAAATTCAGCATAAACCGTGCTGAAAACGTCGCTTGATCATTAAATATCCCTTTTCTTACACTTGATTTCTCAAAACGAAATGACGTCAGTGTCAAACTTTCGAACATCATTACGTCGCCACAACATCATATATAGGAGTGCAACGTTTTCGCGAATGAAAGCATTGGCGAAGTGATCAGTCACTGCCTAAACGCTTTCCTGTGTATCGTCATGCATGCGAAACAGGACCAAGTTTAGCCTTTTTGAAGTAAAAGCCATGTTCAAACAGCACGTGAATCTCGTGATTTGAACATGGATTTTTGCGGCTTCAAACAGCTGCGCGTTACGAATCCCCATGCAGGAATTTGTAGTAGAGCTTCATTGTCGCAGACAGGAAGCATGCAGGCAGGTATTAACTGTCGCCTTTCGCTCGTTGCACACTGGGATTGAATCACCATTTTTATTAAAAATGATATCCATAAACTGATTTTTGGAAACAATCAGTCCACTTTTGGATAACCAAAAATCAGTTGAATATTCAAAACTCCATAAATTGATTTTAAGACATCCTAAGATCGACTTTATAGGTATTCTAAAATACAGCCCAATTTACAGATATCCATAATTCGTTTCAGGCTATCCAAGATATTTTAGATATCCAAAGTTCGTTTATGGGTAATAATAGTTATCAAAACAGAATTATAGATATCCTAAGCATGCTAAAACACCAGCAAATTTTGGATAGAATTGTAATTCGATTTGTGGATATCCGTATATCAAAGCCTGAGACAGTGGAAGAAATCATTAAAGAAAATTACATATTTGGACAGATGATTATTGGATATCCTTTAATACTTCTTTAGAATCTTTTGATATCTTGTAATCGATTTATGGATATTCAAAAATAAAATGTTTTGGATGTTCTATATTCTAAACTCTACATGATATTAAAATATCCATAACTCTATATTAGGATAAAATGATGGTCGTTTTCAGGCTATAATAAAAGAGAATAATTGATATCCCAAAATCGAATTATGGATATATATCATGCGTGGATCCAGGAATTTTTGTCCAAGCCAGACGGTCAGAAAACAGCCTGGACAACGTTTTTGTTTAGTCCTAAGCTTATTTTACAGTTTACAGAGGGGGTCCAATGGTTTTACTGCAGAGAAAACTATACTTTCCCAAGGATCTAGAGGGATTCCAACATTTTCCAGGGTGGTCCAACTTTTTCCAGGGGAGGGGGGGGGGTGTCCAAATGCTAATTTCTATAGAAACCCATATAACTTGTGATTCATAGGGGGTCCGGACATCCTACCCCCCCCCCCCCCCCCTCTGGATCCGCACATGTATTTCCTAAACTCAGCAAGATTTTTGGATGTTAAAATATATTTTAAGATATCTAATAGATTGTTTGTGATATCCACAAATCAGCTAAAAATATCGATAAACCGAGTGTGAATATCCTTCATTTCCTTACCATTTCCTCGAAGCTATTTTCTTCCGTGCCATTTATTACCGTCCTAGCTAGAGACCTTGATTAAGTAATAGTTATACCATAGGTTGTCTGTCTGCCTGTACGTCGAGATAATCCACGAGCTTTAAATAGCGAGTAGATTATCTTACCTACAGGTGGAAAAACATGGTATAACTATTTTATACCACCTACATCAGTAAAGACCTTACACATCACGAGAGATTTTGTGCTTAAGTTGGTAAAGGTGGTATAAATAAACTAAATGTGAGGCCCTGGAAGGGGGGGCCCAGTATCCCATATCCCTTTAATTATTTTGAAAAATATCCCTTATCCCTAAAATAAATATGGCAAATATCCCAGAAATTCAGAAAGCATTGTTCCCCATATCCCTAAAATTGATCCAAGTATCCTGTATCCCTTTAGATATTTACAAAAATATCCTGTATCCCTTTAAGTTTTTGCAAATATTTCTGTATCCCTAAAACCCTTCCAGGGCTTCAAATGTGGGCTTCAAATGTGGTATAAGCGGTGAAACCACTTCTAATAGGCTATGAGCTACTAAGGGTTTTGCTCCCCCCAGGGGGAATTTTGTAGACTATGTTTTTCATAAAGCGTATCATCTAACAAGCGTTTGGAACATGTTAGCCCTCTGGCGGCTGGAGCGTTTGGGCGTTACAGCGTGTTAATTGCGTTACCCCTCATTTAAAAAATATGTAATTAAGGCGTCTAAGGTAGTACTTGAACAATTCAAATGGACTAAATAGTCATGTAATATACAAGAACAAATTCATTCACTGCAGATATTGATCTTTGTCTAAGTTATTTAGGCCCATTATGGTGTCATTTACGTCACATTTTCGATTACACCCTATAAAATAATTAAAATTTTGTTAAATAGTTTCATTTGATAACTTTTTTAAAAAATATTTTAGATTAAAATACATGTCTCTGAAAGACAATTTACTGACCATTCCAAAACTGCAAACAGCTTGTTTCTATCACAAAAACTCTAAGAATTAAAAGCTGTTGAATATGACAACCCTGAAGGAAACGTTATGCAAGGTAATCTTTCCATTTTAAAATATAGCATGCAATCCCATCCGTATGCTTTAAAACACTGTATATGAGCATTCTATTGATAAGCAAGACTGAAAGGGGATATAAAACATTGTTTCTGGTGTTAAATATAATTTTGATGTTTGATTGCCGATATGTTATGTATGTTACATTAACTTCAGGGTGTTCTATATATTGATCAATACACTAAATGATATACCTTAGGGTATTTTAATTTATTTCAAAACTTTTTTGTGTGTTTAATAGATATAAAGATAATAATTTGTCTGAAATGGAATTTATCAGCTCATATTAAGAGACTATTTCAAATTGTCAAAGCATATTTGCTTTCGTCAAATAATATATTTTTGAGCTTTAAAAAAATATTTTTAAAAATTAGGCAAAATTTATAGCTTTTAAACTTCATTAACAAAGAATATTAGAGATCTCAGATGATAGCTAAATAAAATTATATTCCCACGTTTTGTCAAAACTGTTAAAGTAACGTATATTGCCATATTAAATATATCATATGTCAACACCAACAGAACCACCGCCTTAGAACGGACAGCAGCCTAAGCCACCGGGGGGCTTAAATGCATTTTACTGGTACCAAATCTTCGCCCTAGATTCTGCTGTTGTTGAAGTACAAGAAATGTTCAGCTCGCGTGGAGGCCATCTAACTAATGCAATGTATCATCATGGAAAAACACTCTAATCAAATTACTACATCATGACGAAACAAAGAAAAGGGCTCGTGACTCACAGATAGTCAGAGCTAAAGAAAACCTCAAGTATGCTCATCTACGGTAATAAAAACTGCTTTTTAACTAAATGTTGTGTTGGAGGTGATAACATACAAAAGTGTGCTAACAATCCATATAGAATCCTATATATATATAAGTTGGTACAATAAAACTTGATATGTGTTACATTAGATACTATGCATTATAAGTGAATGTAATCAGAAATTGTTTAAAGAACTGGTCTAGAAATAAAATGTTATACTGACATCTTATTTGCATATACAGATGGTTACACATTTCTTTATTTTTAGCTTTTAATTAGACTTTGTTATCATCAGCATATCGTTCACTGTTTAATGAATAAAAATGTATATGGGCTTTGTTATCATCAGCATATCGTTCACTGTTTAATGAATAAAAATGTTAATGAAATCAACATAGTATTTCTGATCTTTTGCTCTTGCAATGTAAACTTTATATAAATCAGTAAATGATTTACAAAGAACAAATACTTCCATGAAAATGGCAAAAAAGTAAGTGTCAATGATGGGGTTTTACGTGTCAATGATCGCATTTGATAAGATTAAATTCATAGAATCAGGCCAGTTGTTACTTACGATACCAAATTAAATTTACAAGACTTTATCAGCTAGAATAAGGGCAGACCAAATTTGGCCAGCTGACAGCTGACATTCAAGTTAATGTAAAATAGATTTAACAAGGATCTTTTAGCATGTGGAATGGAAAAGTAAAACATATAAAACAGTGCTGTCATGATATCTTACTTAGTTTTATAAATAAATGTCAAAACAGCTGATGCTAATTTCCACTATACAGAATGTGGCACGACCAAATCATACCGGCCCGCATAGCACAGTCGGTAACGTGTCTGGCAACAGATGTGAGCCTGACTGCAGTTCCAGGGGTTGCAAGTTTGATCCTGGCCGGGTCCGATACTTTAGTGGAGATTGATCATGAAATAATTTCTACGGTCATTCTCCTCCCTTTCGGTGAATCATTTAAGAAGGGTTGTTGTCAGTTACAAGCTAAAGTATTTGCACAAAGTACTGGTTAACTGCTTGTTCAAGTTTGCCCAGAAAAAAGTGTGGTTAGTTGAACTGACTGTTCCGCTATGACCATAGCTGTTGACTTGGGACGTAAAGCAACAAAAACAAACAAACAATTGACCAAATTATTGCAGGAATCCTCAATAACAAAGCTTTATATGAAAATTAAACCAACAGAATGAGTTGTAAACGCACCAAAGATTGGAAACAGGACACATACAAGAAAAAATAACTGTTCTGACAAAAATAGTATTGAGAGGCCACCCTGGTCACTATCAACAGTGTTACCACGATAAACTTACATGCAATGTTAATAAAGTATACATGATTTTTTTTTTTATAAGTATCTATGTATTTCTGATTTCCATGGGTCTTTTTTCCTCAATTATCTCCAGAAGAAATCATATTTCTTTCACAATGAAAGGATTAAATAAATATCAGATATATTGCAGAGTATTTATTGGCATATGTGTTACATGTGTGTATGCTATAGTATATCAAATAATGAAACCATATCTCAGATTTGTTCTTTGACAGTAGCAAAAGTATGAAAATTATTCCATTTAGATGGAAACAATACTTGCTGATCTGATTTAATGTAATATATAAAGTCCTCAAATGAAGGATTGACCAGCATGTGAGATTTTGGTACTTATCACATATTGGCAAAAGCCAGCATTAAGTGTCCATGCTGAAGCAGTGGAGTCAGCTGTCTTAATTCTGGTCTACATCTATACTTAGTGTACGCAGGTAGCAAATGCTTTGGTGAATCTACACATTTACACAGGCTAACATGAGCCTTCATTTCTTAAAAATGTGATAAGTACCAAAATCAATGCGCTGGCTCATTTGATTTATTCTTTGCGTTACTAGTTATAATCTATTTAGCTAGATTCGAATTATGCAAATGATTAGAAGGATGAAAAACCTTATACCCAAAAAGGCAGCAGGTCCAGACAGAATCAAACCTGTCATCCTTCAAGAACTTAGGGTCGAACTGGCTCCAATTATCAAAGTTCTTTTTGAACGCTCCCTTGAGTCCGGTGCTGTGCCACTTATCTGGAACTCAGCCAATGTCTCGCCTATATTCAAGAAGGGGGATAAATCAACTGCTGCCAATTATAGACCTATTTCCCTTACATGTATCTTGTGTAAGGTCATGGAACACATCATAGCCTCAAATTTAGTTAGACACCTGGACTCAAATGGACTGATGTATGACTTACAGCATGGTTTCAGAGAGAGACGCCCCTGTGAGACACAGTTAGTATCACTCATTGAGGACCTTGCACGTAAGATCAGCCAGGGAAAACAGACCGATCTCATACTTCTAGATTTCTCAAAAACATTTGATAAGGTAAACCACTCAAAACTGATCATGAAACTGCACTCCTACGGTATCAGAAGCGCAACCTCACGCTGGATACAAGCCTTCCTTGGTAACCGTCGGCAGAAGGTCGTTGTTGAGGGCGAGGAATCTGACTCTGTCCCAGTCACATCTTGAGTCCCTCAGGGCTCTGTGCTGGGCCCGATCCTTTTCCTGGTCTACATCAATGACCTTCCCAATGACATTGTCTCACAGGTGCGTCTCTTTGCTGATGACACTGCCATTTACCTAACCCTAGAAAATAAAAGCGACAGTGACATACTACAGAGGGGACTAGACAGACTGCAGACATGGGAGGCTAGATGGGATATGGAGGTTAACCCCTCCAAGTGCCAGGTCGTGAGGGTGACATCCTCCAGGAACCCTCTCCAGACGCAGTATATACTGCATGGACAGGTGCTGGAGGCTGTCAGCAGCGCCAGGTACTTGGGGGTGGATATCTCCAGCAACCTCAGCTGGAACACTCATGTGGACAGAATCACAGCCAATGCAAACAGGTCTCTCAGATTTATTAAAAGAAATATCAAAACTAAGTCCCCCCAAATCCGAGTAATGGCTTATCAATCCCTAGTTCGTCCCCAGCTGGAGTACGCTTCAGCAGTGTGGGACCCCCATACCAAAGACAAGACCCATAAAGTAGAAATGGTCCAAAGACGTGCAGCCCGGTGGACCTTAAATGATTACGCCAGGACAACTAGTGTCACTTCATTGCAGTCTCAGTTGAACTGGCAGACCCTTGAAGAGAGACGATCTGTGGCCCGTCTCTGCCTCTTCTACAAAATTGTAAATGGCCTGGTGGCCGTGCCCCTTCCTGACTATATGCAGCCCACACATAGGATTTCCAGGTATTGTCATTCTATGACATTCCGTCAAATTCATTACTGGCAAGAACTACTATAAATACTCTTTCTTTCCACTGGCCATTGTCCAGTGGAATGCCCTCCCAGCCAATGTTGCAGTTGCTCCAAGTCTTGAGATCTTCAAGGCAGCAGTTGGACAACTGCAGCATCCCAAACCCTAGACAGTACACTGCATATTTTAACATGATTTTAATAGTTTAAGACCCGCCCCTTTTCTTCAGTTTTAAGTACTGTCTTCATTAATGTTTTTACTGATCAATCCCAGAAAGTTGTTTTTATTCTTGCCTCCTTTGATCTAGATATTAACCTCTCATCTACAATTCATTCATCTTTTACTCTTTTTCATAACCCTGACGCGCAGTGCCAGCCAAAAATGCTCGTGAGGGCGTAGGCAGTATCAGAAGATAGATAGATAGATAGGATGCAATTTTGTAACCACGATCATATTTCATTTGGCATGCTTAATACGAATAAAACAAAATTTCACTGTTAGACTCAGTATAATTGACGGAAATAACTCAAAGCAAAATTATCAATGAATTATTTAAGTCCATTCATTTTGTCATATCTACAATACAATACTGACAATGCAATGGAGCTTTCTATGTATTATCCCTTTTAATTATATGACTAACAAAGAACCTTTTGAACAAACACATGTTGTCATTTTTCATTACTTTACAAAATTGTATAACCAGATGAAACAGATGACAAGTGTTATATTCTCCTAAAATGTTTGAGTTGTGCATGTTACCAAGATAAAATGTATACTGGACATGCTATAGATATGATGGGATGCATTTCCATAGGGGATATAACCATAGGTTTGGCATGGTGGGTGCCATATATGGGTTAGAAACCACTATGAATTAAAAAGAACTTTAGTTTTTATTCAAAGGATAAACGCCTCTTTTAATTCTTCATTTCGACCATGCTTAAAATGACTACAATTTTAGAAATTGTAAGGTAGCTTTCCTTGATTGTTATCAATATAGTTGAGGTAATCAATAGCTGATAAGCTATATATGTATTTAGTTGGCTTATACAATTGTCAATATATCTTACTAAACTACTACATGCTTAATACCATGTTTCGTCTGAAATGAACTGTAGACAGTGAGGAAAATGCCTTGCATATACAATGTATCATTTCATGTATAAAAATAATTAACCATATATAAGTGTAAGACAGTTAAGTGATATTATTTCAGCATTTAAGAAACATAATTTGATCATTGAATTAAGCATTTTCCGTACGTGATGTTTACATATATTCGATAAAACAGTCTTAATTGAAATGGCGTTTTAAGTGCGATGAGTTCAAGTTTCTTCATTTTCATCACCCATACTTTTGTCAGAGTTTAATCCCACTTAAATGTTATGTTAAAAAGTCAATATTTGTTGTTTTTCTCATTTAATTGAGCCCTCAAATGGCAATTATCTACATCATCCAGCAGTTTAACCTCATATGATGCTAATATCGCACTAAATAATGTATTTTAAAAAATATAACGTATGTAACCGTAATAAAAGGTGCCTAAATGTGTTAAACTTATACTGCTAGGCATTTGATTTCAATTACAAGATACTATTGATATGTAAGATTAAGAAACAGTTTGATATATATACTATAGGATTTCCTATTATTTTAGGATAGCTATTAAACTCTGCTTTTGCGGGGTAATGCCCCAACCCATAAAGAGGTAGCATGCTTTAATTTGTGGTTTATGTAATGTGGTTTTAGAAATTTATAGTGTATAAAACTCCCCCTCAGATATATTTTGGCAGTTCATGGTCTAGTGATAGCACAACACTAAATAGTAGTATATTTGAAAGTAAGTAACGTATATAAGTGCAATATAATGGACTGAAGTTGTTTTGATGCATGCTAGCTGTTTTCTGCGTTTAATTAAGTGATTTAAGGCCATCAGCATGTCGATAAATAAGATTTAGGTATAGGTTTGTATTTTAACAAGAGGGTTGGAAGCTGTTACAGGGTAACGTAGTTAACAAGGCTGTAACACAGTAACCACCCAACTGCCAGAGGGCTAACATGTGTCATTTTGCGTCATATATAGTGTAGTTTTAGAAAAGCATAGTGTACAAAATTCCCCCTGGTGGGAGGGGGGTCTATAAGCAGCTCACGGTCTATAATGGCCTATTTCGACATCTTCCTATGACTGATGCGATTGTTTCACCAATAACATTTTCGGATATCCAAAAATAAAATAGAATATCCATACTTATTTTGTGACGGTGATATCCAAAATAAATTATGGAAATAGCAGTATCCCTGAAATTGAACATAGTATCCCATATCCAGGTCTCGAAATATATCATAATAGGCACTTGCCCTGCATCACAAAATTATTGGCTATATATGGGGAAAAATAGTTTTCACTAGAAATATAAATATTTTCACTCGCCCTGCAGCCTGAAGCACTCGTAAATACGAGCGGACGAGTGCAATTTTCGAGCCCTGATATCCCTGGAAGTATCCTATATCCCTTGAAGTAAAATGGCAAATATCCTGTATCCCTAGAACCCATTATGAATAGATCTATCATACACATAAATTAATTTAAAGGATATACAAAATATGATCTCATAAATTCATTAATTTATGATATGGATCAAAAATAAATAATGGATATCTGATATCAATAGCCTAGGCCTATATTCTAACTCGAAGCAATATTGCATATTGCTTCGATAACTCGAAGTTGCTTCGAGATTCTAAATGATCATGAATAGCGCATGGTACATCTGCATCTACATGGTTACACGCCACCGTCAATCTGGTATGGTGTACCGAAAGGAGCAAAAAGATGAATAATGGTATATGCCATAATTAATATATATCTGGTAGCCTGAGATGGTAGCACCTTTAAATAATGTGTAGATCTACTAACGTTAGAAATAATTAGGTAACTGTATGATGCAATCAAACAGAAAGATCAATAAACAAAATATTTATTTTCATTAAAAAATTCAATAATAGATCTAATTCTTAAAATTTCGCGTTCGTGCAAATTCTTGACACGTGACCGGGCAAAAAAATCGGATGCTGACTCAATGCAGTGGCCTCCCTTAATGTTTTCACACACTCCCACAAGGCTAAGCGCTGTCACGCTTCACCAACCTGCATGTGTAAATATTGGAAGGTTCGGGTCTGGATTGGCGAATTATATATATAAAATATACATGCAAATGACAAAATGCGGTGTCAAATTCACGCTGGATTACTAATATGACATTATAGGGTGCAGTTGGTGCAGTTTTATGACAGTCGAGCGTGAACAAGTAGCGATTTTTAACGCTACTTGAAACAGGAAGCGAGGAACTTTGACGTTAGATTCCAAAAATGGCGACCCAGAGCGTGAATGTTAGTCTAGACGACATAGACCTGTCAAAGCTGCGGGTAAGATAACGGCTTTATTCTGGTTGTTTGTAACCGCATAGCTTTAGAGATGAAACTTTCGAGTATCGCTTTGCAAAGTTATAGCTAAATCAAATGAAGAGTTAATCCGTATTTGCAGTTTATTAACGACCCGTCCCAAACGTCAAATGAGAATCAAAACAAAGAAACTTCATTATAAGACGGGTGGGTGGGGTAGGCCCAACCTAAATATTTAAGTGCTTTACCCTTAAACTCGGACCCAATAAACACGGACTGGTCACTTACATACAGGTATATGTATATATTGGAAATACGTTGTCGTGGCTCCATGGTGGCTGAGCTTTCAAAAAATGGCGTATGTTGAAGATTAAATAATCATATCTACGTTATTACCTGATTACTCTGCATATCTTTGAATTTCCTTCAAAAAGCAATGGTTCAATATACTTTCAGACTGTATTGTTATATTTATTGGAAGTTTATCCGTCTTTATGAACATCACGCCGGTCTCCAGAGTTTCTCCTGGCTGTGTCTAGACTGTGGTTCTCCCAATTTCAGTTCAGTGCCCTCCGGGTTGCTCACGTCCCTGCCAGTCTCAAATATGTACAGTAGTTTAGACTCTATAGACTCTAATGACCATACTGATGCTCACAGTACACAATATACACCAAACATTTCTAGACCCGCTGAAAGCAGTTTCAGTCCAGGCAGCAATGTGGAAATGCCCTTTACATCAACCCCAGTTAAAATGAAACATACCTCAGCCATAAATAAATTCAGCAGACTGAAAGTTCTCAGCATAAATTGCCAGTCCATCCAGAGTGTAGAGAAACGTGCACGGTTTTATGCTTTGTTAGAACAACATAACCCTGACATAGTGGTGGGAACGGAATCTTGGCTGCATAAGGATATCCTGGACAGTGAAGTATTCCCCTCATCCCTTGGCTTCAATCCCCCAATTAGGAAGGATAGGCCTCCTGGAAATAAAGGTGGTGGAGTCTTTATCTTAGTAAGTCAAAGACTAATAGTAACAGAGCAACCCCATCTTGCTACAGACTGCGAGCTTGTCTGGGCAAAAGTACAGGTAGTTGGGGCAAAACCATTACTTATAGCTGCTTACTATCGCCCATCAGAACATGATCAGGTAAGTGCAGAGGAACTTAAAAAATCCCTAGCCCGAATTGATCAGTCTAAGTCACACGTATGGGTCCTTGGAGACTTTAACTACCCCAAATTCTCATGGGAAGACAACCAACCTTCTATCAAACAAAACTGTCCAAATCTAGATATGTACCAGGATTTTGTTTCGACCATAAATGACAACTGTCTCACCCAAATGGTGTCTGACCCCACAAGAGAAAACAATATTCTTGATCTCTTTCTGACTAATAACCCCACCTTTGTTGATACTGTCAGTGTAGTACCAGGTATTTCAGACCATGAAACAGTCATTGCAGTTGTCAAACTCAGGCCAACAATACAAAAAATGAAACCTAGGACTGTTCGTATTTATTCGAAGGCCAATTGGGAAGGCATGAGGCATGACATGCTAGAATTCCAGTCATCCTTTCTATCCACCTGTGAAGGTAAAAATACAGAGCAACTATGGCAGGAGTTTAAAGGTGAGATTGACCAAATTGTAAGTACCCATGTCCCCACCAAAACTCTCAGAGGTAAGAAAAACCTGCCCTGGGTCACTCAAGAGTTAAGAAGAAAAATGAATCTACGGGATCACCTGTATCAGGTACAAAAAAATTCTGGGAAAGATAAGGATCGACAAAAGTTCAAAAAGGTAAAGTATGAAGTTGATAACATGATCAAAACTTCCCACAGTAGTTACCTTGACAACATTGTTGGCATAATCGATGACTCTGACCCAGCTGAAAATGCCCGCCCAAATACCAAAAAACTTTTTTCTTACCTCAAGAACTGTAGGCAGGACAGTCAGGGTAGTGCACCTCTGAAGGAAAATGGTAAGACATGTACTGACAATGTGAAGAAAGCCAATCTGCTCAATGCCCAGTTTCAATCGGTCTTCACACCAAAGTCTCCCCTACAACTGAAACAACTCTGTCAAAAAAAGATGCAAGACCTTCATGATGCAGGCAACTACAGCCAGGATATGTCACAACCACTTGATGACATCAGAAACAAATATCCAAATATGCCGGATCTCAAAATTTCAGTAAATGGCATCATCAAGTTACTGCAAGGCTTGAAGCCGGATAAAGCACCTGGTCCCGACCAAATCCGACCTCTGCTACTGCAAAAACTCTGCCTTGAAATTGCTCCAATCCTGCAAGTCATTTTCTCCAAGTCCCTGGAGGAGGGATCTCTACCATCTGAATGGCTCAAAGCAAATGTCTCACCCATTTTCAAAAAGGGAGAAAAGTCCGATCCTGCAAATTACAGGCCCATATCCCTCACTTGCATACTTTGTAAAATATTTGAACACATAGTTGCATCCAATGTTGTGAAACATCTTGACGTAAACCAGATCCTGTATGATCTCCAGCATGGATTTCGCTCAAAAAGGTCCTGCGAAACACAACTGACCATGCTTATTGAGGAAATCCATAGGAACCTAAAAGAAGGTAAGCAGACCGACATTATTTTGCTCGATTTCAGCAAAGCTTTCGATAAGGTGAACCACGCAAAGCTTATCCTGAAACTCCACAACTATGGAATCAGAGGTAGAACCTTATCTTGGATCAGCGCATTCCTAAATGGTAGGTCACAGACTGTGGTTCTGGAGGGGGATTGTTCCGAGGAAGTACCAGTAACATCGGGGGTCCCACAAGGATCTGTCCTTGGGCCAATCCTCTTCCTGATCTACATAAATGACCTGCCGGACAAGGTTAAATCGCAGGTAAGACTCTTTGCTGATGATACAGCAGCCTACCTAGCCATCTCCAAACTAGCTGACTCTGAGCAATTACAGGCCGACCTAGACATCCTCCAGGAATGGGAAATCAAATGGGATATGCAATTCAACCCCAGCAAATGCCAGGTAATACATGTAACCAGGTCTCGTTCTCCCCTCCCAACAACATACACACTACATGGTGAAACCCTTGAGGCGGTAGCTAGTGCCAGATATCTGGGTGTTGATATTGCAAATGACTTATCTTGGAAGACCCATGTCAGCAGAATTACCAACAATGCAAATAAATCACTGGGCTTCCTAAGGAGGAACCTTAAAACAAAAAACACCTCACTAAGGGAAAATGCATACAAGGCTATTGTCAGACCCCAGCTGGAGTACGCTTCTCCAGTATGGGACCCCCACACTAAGGATGACATACAAAAAATTGAGAGTGTCCAGAGACGAGCAGCTCGATGGGTTCTTGGGGATTATTCGCCCTACTCAAGCGTCACAGACATGATAGGAAAACTTGGATGGCGTACCCTAGAGCAGCGGCGTACTGATTCAAGACTGATCCTCTTCTACAAGATCATATATGGCTATGTAGCCATACCTCTCCCTTCATATGTCATACCACTCCCACGTGCTTCCCGTACCTCACACCCATTGGCATACAGACAAATATCCACCAGGACCGATTACTATAAATACTCATTCTACCCTCTTACAGTCGTTCAGTGGAACAGTCTCCCGGCATCTATCGCAACCCTGACTGATCTAGACAGCTTCAAACGAGCTGTCTGTCAGGTGTGCCACTCAAAACCATAAATTTACAATACTGCTGTTTTTATCCTCACTTTACTTTCTCACTGTATAATACACTAACACTATGCACTTTTAATTCATTCCTACTGTCAGCTGTTTTTTAACTTCTTTACTTTTAACGCATGTCGCGGGAACCCGGCACGTAATACTCATTTGAGGGTGTATGCCGTATGAAGAGATAGATAGATAGATCACCAAGAAACCTAGGTACCCTTTTTAGCTATTTTCGGCCCTTTTAACCAAAAATCGTCAGAAATCAACTTAAAAAGACAGGGATTCAGCTGGACTGAAATTTACTTTGGATATTTTGTCCAAGCAGCCCCAATTTTGTTCGGACATTTGGAAATTTTTTACGACATTTTTTCAACACTAAATTTTACCACCATAAACGGAAATTGCCATCTGCCCTTCTAAAATTGAAACCAGGGGTAGTTTTGCTACCATTTCGGATGGTAAGTGCAGTCTGATTGATTGTCTGGCTTTTCATTTCATGAGGAGAGAGGAGCTTGTCGATCGTTGTCAGCGGAAGTGGGTGGGGTACTATTTTTTGCTGCTTTTTGCGGCCGCTGCACGACTCGTTAGCAACGGAAAATGACTGTTCTGGTAATGATGGAGCGGGCAAACTGTTTTGGTACATTAAAAACTTCAGTTCCTGTTGTTTCTTGGCGGCAATTAAGTTTTTTAGTCATTTTATCGGTAAATGCCAATGCAAATATGCTGTCAGCTTCGAGATGAAATCAAGGGAAGAAATTTAAGGTCGCAATAGACCAATCAGGTGGGGCGTAACAAAACACTATGGTTTGCTTTAGTGAATAAGTATTTGCGGGGTAAAATAAGGCGAACCAGTCAGCAGCTTACATAAATTTGGCCAATCAGCGATCGTTTTTTAAAGCAAAAATACTATTGCATCACTGTGCATAACCGTACAGCGTGTGCTTCCGAAAATCGTCTCGGACAAACTGTCCAAACTGGACAGCAAAGTCTCGGACATCTGGAACTATTTTCGGACTATGTCCGATGGCCGACGCCAAACTGAATCCCTGAAAGATGAGAAAACTTCAATTCTTTTTTACTGTAACTCATAATATTTCAGCTTCGCATATCGGGAATAATTAACCTCTTATAATCTTGTGTATGTTCAGAATCAATTTTATTGGCTGTAGTACTTTGAAATAGCGTAAAAATAAAGCCTCGACAACATAACTTTGTATTTCCGTTAGTGACCAGTCCGTTTATACTGGGTCCGAGCCTTAAACAATAAAGGCCATTTGATAAATATGATCATTGATACTCCATGATAAACCCATATCCCATCAAAGTAAACCTGGGGCTTATATTGATACATCAATGCTCAATTTCACATTGGACAGGGCCAAGTTTGACTAATCAAGATGGTCACTGCAATTTTGTTTGTTGCTCTGGCTGATCCTAAATGAGAAAGAAAATGAAGCATATGACCGCTTCTATAGCCAGTGACCTATATAGGTCACTGCTATAGCTTAGTTGGTTGAGTGTCCTCTTTCGGAGCGGGAGGTTGCTACTGTCGCAGTGTCAAATCTGGCGGCGGCACCTTAACCAAAGGTGTAAAAAATGGTACTAGCAGCTCTCTTGCTGACTTTCACCTAAAAAAAGGGTTTGCAAGGAAGATAGAAAATGGCTGGTAAGTATCTGTTTAAGATTTTGTTATGCCGCAGAATAGCTTGTGAGCTAATGTTGTCCATTTCATTACAACTTACAAGTGACTAAGCATGTTAAATATGCAGAAGAAGGTTTGGAATTATTAAGAGATAGTAATAAGTCATGGGTGGATAACCTGAAAAGATATACAACAAAAACAAGTTATAACAGTAAACTTAGTTTATCTTACCAAGGAGAGGTGACTTCAGGGTTTGACATCTACCTCCAGCAAGATTAGGGAGAAGTAAAAGTTAGATAGGGGAAAGCTATAGTGCAAAATTATACAGCATTTTCGGTTATATTAAAAAGCAAATTGGTCATTACACAAACTATTGCCATGGAATGAAAGGAGGAAATAAGATGCAGTGGCAGTAGTTTGTCACCACAGCATGCCTTAGTGTGGTGATTGATGAAAACACGTCTCAAATATTTATAGCAAGCGTGCATTAACCTTGTCTTTTCACAATGTCAAGCAACGTGGTCACCAATCCAACTTCTAACTGCGATGGAGGCTGTAGAAGTGATATTAATACTGTTCCATGTTACATTTATTCCCCTCTTCTCTTGACTTCATCCCGAAGTCACCAACTGAGCACATTAGACTCGAGGGTGGAGCCTATGAAATGAAACTACGCACTACTTCCCTGTCCATTGGGAGATGATTTATTGCCATCCCAATTTCCGCCACTGCCACTAGTGTAGCATTAACTGGGTCTTTTATAAAAGTCAAGCAATGCAGTCTGCCCATCCAGCTACTAACTGCGATGTCCATTGCTTAACTTTGTGAAAAGGCCAATCACTCTACCCATGTCGCTATAAAAGCCGGTTTTCACAGCAAGTTGGTAGAAGTGATATTTATACTGTTCCATGTTACACATGGATTCAACTGTATTGGAGAAAGAGATATTCAATTCTAATACACTTGTAAATGCAACGCGACATCTGATTGGATAACGTCATAAATATGCGACAGTATATCCTGCAATATACTGTTGCTAACCCTACGTCATTATGTAACATCACTTTTCATTGGATGACAAGTGAATATATGCAGCTGGCAAGCAGTTTTATGCAGCTGTACGTAGGCGCAACAAAGTACATTTTCACTGTCTTTTTGAAAGGAAAATGATAATAGTGCATTAGAATGGGAACAACCTTATATAAATTCAAATTTTCATTTGGGGAGGTATATTGTCTGAAATACAGTTGAAAATTTAGTTTTAACGCGGCGCGTAAGCATCACTGTAAAACGTGATTTCCGAACGTATACAGTTATCCCCTAAATATGCATCAGTCTTTCAGGAGCAGGGTTGTTTCAAACTGACAGGCTTTCACCAATTATCAATAATATCTATGGACCCAATTTGAAACCTCTTGACTACAAATCCTCAACACATTCAAATCCAACAAATAAACTTGTAATTATTACTTTATTCATTTAGTTAATTTTTGTCACAAGTTTGACACTAACACAACTCTCAACAAGTTTTATTACTGATGACTAGCTGGAGTGCTTATTATAAATAACTGGCAGTCTTCGATTTTTTTCTTTGTACATGCTTTGAGTAGTCATGGCCCAACTGAAAATGATTTTTAAAGACATTTTATTTATTTGCCAATTTCCTTTGAGGCACCTTTATGAGTTTATGCTCAATACCGTATTGTAATTCACACAAACAATAATCGTGAAAAAATAAAGGCATACGCGTACATGGTCCATACTTTCACAATATCTAAAGAAGTGTCCTGAGTTACGGTACTGTACTCATAGACCTCGGGTACCAATTCCATATCCATCGACTTGTACAGGCCTCTCTATAAATAAGAGTGTGTAATGAAAAAATAATTTCCATATGATCAGTTTTAATATTTGTCTTGGGTGCTCTTGAACTGTCTCTTTTGAGCATCCAACACAAATTTTAGTCTCATTGAGCACCCAAAACAAATGTTAGTCTCATTGAGCTGGTTCTTTTGAGCACCCAAAACAAATGTTAAAACTGATGATTAACAAAATATGATCACAATTTTACGCTTTAAGCCTTAAAAGTTTTGCAACTATTCTTGTAGAACTGTATCTGGAGACAGTCCTATATTTATATAATATAAAACCTTTTGTAATTTTTTCAGGATCCCGCTGGTATTTTCGACTTGATAGAAGTGGTTGGTAATGGAACTTATGGACAGGTTTATAAGGTAAATATTATGGGAGTTACCAGCCGGTTCTAAAATCTGTTCTAAAAATTTCGAACACTTTTCTCTTTCTGTATTCAAATAAAAAGTTGGTCATCAGGGCTGGAATTAACAAAATGCTTGTTAGAATAGTAAACAGGGAAGACCCTGATCAGACTGCTTCTTTAGTCTGATCTGGGTCTGCCAATGTATAATTACCCAGTAAGCAATGAGTTTATCATGGAAGAAAACACTATGAGCTGAATCCTGGGCCCCTTACTTTTGGGCTGGGGCCCAAATCATATTGTTTTAGGGGCCCAGCTTGCTCCTGGAGAAAAAAGTTTCCCTGCCATGTAGTGTTACCTCCTTATCCCGCCAATATATTTTTGTCTTGAAAATGTTGTCTGCTTTTTACGCAGCATACATTATCATACATGTATATTCCTTACCTACTAGTGTCATCTGCTGATAACCTTTGCAAACAGTTTAGACCAGATCAGACCCGACAAAATGACGGGCCTGATACGGATCCAAACTGTTTGGAACTGATGGTATTCCTGGTAGAATTTTTGCAAATTTACCCAGTAAGCAATGAGTTAAAGCGGCATAGTCTGTAACTTTTAATCTTTTAATTTTAGAACTAATGTTTCTATTGTTCAAGAACACAGTAAAAAACTGATATTCAGGTATACATTTTACCAATTTCGTAAATCTTAACAAATTATCAGTATCAAAACAACAGCAATTATGTTAAAATTAACTGTCTATAATTATTGGAGGGACGCAAATAATTACCAACACACCTGTTTTTATAAGATAATTCACTTTTCAGTGCAGTTATCAGCTATAGTAAACCGATTTATTGTGAAAACATAACTTAATTCTACTTTTACAAATGATTTAAAAAGAAAATAATTTTTTTCGAAAAATGTACATAGTTGCAGACTTAGTCTCTTTAAGACTAGATTTTATCATGGAAGAAAACACTATGAGCCCATATCAGACTGCTCCCTAGGTAGCTACATGTAAGAACATAATTCATAGGCGGATGAGAGAGCAGACGATAAAAGTTGTGACTGGTGGAATAAATGTTTAAAACTCATAAAGTACTTGGTATAAGAACATGTGCATTTATGAGATTGAATATGGTAATGCATAATCATTGTATTAATCATGACTAAAACAGCTTCTAAAGAATCATTTTTAGGCAGTCTGTAGGCTATTTATTTGAAAACTAAGTTGAAAACATTACTTGTATATTTCTAGGCCTTGTGAAAGGCTAGGCATTCTGAATTATAAACTTTATCCTGTGTTTCTAAAGTAAATAGCTTATAGATGAGGTTGACCTTTGGATTTTCGAGCCATTCTGGATCGACACTGTTTGCAAGGTACATTGTATTTGAATTGATCTGCCAATGACTGTAACCGTTACGTCTAAATTTGTTGAGGCAGGGTGGAAATCTTTTGGGTATGCACATGTTAATTGGAGTCATATGCATATTTTGTTTGACACAGACAGCCTTATGAGATCATTTATCCTGCTATTTCAGGGGAGCCACACAAAGACAGGTCAACTTGCGGCCATCAAGGTGATGAATGTAACGGAGGTAGGTAGCCGTAGTAGGGGATTTCCTTTACTCCATATGCTATTTTTAGATCATGACATCATTTCTATTTTTAGACAACATTGAAAAAATTCAAGAAAATTTAAGTAAAGTTTTGAATACTTTCGAAAATATTATGGAAACTTGAGCATTTGCTCCAAGGAGCAAAATGCTCAATTTTCCATAGTATCTTCAAATATACATAGTATTTCAAAGGCGTCAAAAGGAGTTATCACAGGGTAAAGGGTTAATTGGAAACAAATTCGGTTCCTGCTCCTGGACACCTCTGATTATGAAACATACGGTCCAGTTGCAATAATACATTTTAAAAGGCTAATAGAATACTTTAAAGCTTGTATCTGACAAAAAGACCTAAATACCTAGATTCCAGACATACAGTGAT
Source organism: Loripinus fragilis (assembly GCA_964019695.1). Taxonomy (NCBI): domain Eukaryota; kingdom Metazoa; phylum Mollusca; class Bivalvia; order Lucinida; family Lucinidae; genus Loripinus; species Loripinus fragilis. The sequence goes on from OZ026524.1 coordinate 96,778,298, forward strand.
GCCCTGAAAAACTCTTTTTCCCCCGGACTATTCCACAGTGGAATAGTCTTTCTCCTTCGGTGGTCAATTCACAGACTGCTGAGGAGTTTAGGACACTCCTCAATTAGTTAAAAACACAGGCGAAAGATTTTTCTTGTTTTTTTTTTTTGTTTTTTTTATTTCAAAATTACAAAATCACATTCCCTGGCGTAATGATCAAAATTTGATCGTGCCAGTAGCATAAGAAAAGAAAAAACAAAAAAACACAACAGTTTGGTTGAGAAATAGAAGAAACAAATAAATTATTACACACATGTAACTGGAGGTATGTTGTTGTCAGAATAGAAACAGTGAAGGACATTGTTTTCATAATTTTTCTAAATGAAGAAAGTAAGTAAGGGTGCAAAGATCAGGAATCGATACAATCAAGTACCACACCTGACCCAGGATACCAATGGGAAAGTGACAAACTCACAGTAGACACCACAAACGAGAGCCAAGAGGTCAGCCCTTTCCCAGCATGTGACCACAAAGCACATATAAACAGACGCGCACAAAGACATAGCAAACACAAGACAGAACAAAAACATAAAAGATCCACAAAAGAAGTACCGCCTTGGAACGGTCAGTAAAATATTTTACTGGAGGGCTTAAACCAGTTTTACGGCGCCAACCTCACCCTTGCTTCTGATGTGGACCAGGACACATTTGGGAAAGTGACAAAACATAACAAACACAGCAGCCAAGAGGTCAGCCCTTTCCCAGCAGATAACCACAAGGCTACAAAGAACAGACACGACATTACAACACACACCAACATGAAGCATAAATAACAAAAACGATCCACAAAAGAAGCACAGCCTTGGAACGGTCAGTAAAAATACTTTCACTGGAGGGCTTTAACCGGTTTAACGGCGCCAACCTCACCCTTAATTCAGATGTGGATCAAGACACATAGATATTTGGTTTGCATGAAAGACCCCTAACTTATCAATGCATCATCTCCTAAAACATATAAATCAAGATATAACAAGGAGATAAAGCAAGGATTGAGGTCAAGCGAGTCTCCGACCGGATCATCCTGGTGAAGATCATAGTCGGTCAGCGGGTGCTTTGTCTTCTGTCTGTCTATGCCCCACAGTGTGGTCTCAGTGATTCTGTAAAGGATCTATTCTACGACCAACTTAGGGCTGTGACTGCAATGATCCCAGCATCAGAATTCCTCATCCCATGTGGTGATTGGAATGGCCATGTAGGCAGTACAGGCTCCGGTTACAAAGAAGTTCATGGAGGCTATGGGTATGGCAAGCCAGACCCTGATAGTGAGGGTGAGAGGATCCTGGAATATGCACTAGCATATGACCTGTTCCTCGGAAACACATGTTTCAAGAAACGTGACAGTCACCTCATCACATACAGGTCCGGTAATACAGCAACCCAGATAGACTTCATGTTATTTCGAAAGAGCCTGCGCAAACTTGTTATGGATGTGAAGGTGATTCCTGGAGAGGAGATTGCTTTGCAGCATCAGCTCCTTGTGTGCGACATGATGATTGATATGCCGCCCCAAATTAAGTGCAAATTCACCCCACGTCCAAAAGTGTGGAAGCTCAGAGATCCTCAAACGTGTAGCCGATTCCAGGAAGTCTTCAAGGCACATGTGCCCGCTGTGGAAACTGAAGCGGCTACTACTACTGAGGAAATCTGGGCGAAACTCAAGACAGGTTTGCTGAAGACAACAGAGGAGGTGTGCGGCACAACAAAGCCCCACCGATGGCGACGTGAAACTTGGTGGTGGAATAAGGAAGTAGATGATGCCATCACAGCCAAGCGCCAAGCTTTCAAAGCATGGAAGGCTGGCAAATGCACACGAGCATCATATAACACTGCCAAGCGCATCTCCAGACGTGTGGTGCACCATGCACGCCATGAAGCAGACAAGGTGGTCTATGAGGGCATTGACCACAAGTCGTCTGATATCTTCCGCCTCGCCAACCAGATGAGGAAAGAGAATGTTGATGTTGTAGGCGAAAAGCCAGTGAAGAATGACACTGGGGAAATGTCAATGAGTGAGGAGGCAAAGCAGAATGCATGGGCTGAACATTATGAAAGGCTTCTCAACGTTGAATTTGATTGGGACCCTGATCACCTGTCCAATGAACCTCCGTTAGAAGGCCCGCCTATCCCAATCACTATTGACATGGTGAAGAAGGCCATCTCAAAGATGAAGTCGGGCAAAGCTGCAGGTCCATCAGGCATAGTGGTGGAGATGATCAAGGCAGCAGGTGATACAGGGGCCACCATGATCCGAGATCTTGCTACTGCGATTATCCGTGATGGCAAGGTCCCAACTGACTGGGAGGAAAGTTTCATTGTCTGCCTTTACAAGGGCAAGGGTGATGCTTTGGATAGAGGCAACTATCGAGGCCTCAAGCTGACTGAGCAGGCCATGAAGATCCTAGAGAGGATTGTCGATGGTCTCATAAGACAGGTGGTGTCTATTGACGACTCCCAGTTTGGCTTTGTCCCAGGAAGAGGCACTACAGATGCAATCTTTGTGGTCCGGCAGCTGCAGGAGAAATACTTAGCAGTGAACAAGAGGCTTTATATGGCCTTCGTGGACCTAGAGAAAGCATTTGACCGTGTCCCTCGGAAGGTTATCTGGTGGGCCCTGAGAAAGCTAGGCGTTGAGGAATGGATTGTTCGTTTAGTCCAGGGAATGTACGCTAATGCACGAAGCCGGGTTCGTGTTGGCGAGGGTTTCAGCAAAGAGTTTGAGGTGAAGGTCGGGGTCCATCAGGGATCCGTACTCAGTCCCTTGCTCTTCATCATTGTGCTGGAGGCCTTGTCACGTGAGTTTCGGGCTGGTGTACCCTGGGAGGACCTATATGCAGATGATCTTGTCATCATTGCTGACTCCCTAGAGGAATGTGTCAGGAGGCTCTTGATATGGAAAGAAGCCATGGAGAAGAAGGGATTGAGGGTGAATGCAGGAAAGACAAAAGTCATGATCTGTGGTACAGGCCTGGACCTCTTGCAGAGTTCAGGCGAATACCCATGCGCTGTCTGTCGTACAGGAGTAGGCAACAACAGCATCTACTGCAATGGCTGCAAACTTTGGGTGCATAAGAAATGCAGTGGGCTACAAAGACTGACACCAAATCCTGATTATAGGTGTGCACGGTGCATGGGAAATGCTCGCCCTATTGACGGCAGACCACAGAGTGAAGTCCAGGTTGGACCTGATAAGCTTGAGGTGGTAGCTTCCTTCTGCTACCTAGGTGACATGCTTTCTGCTGGTGGAGGCTGTGAAATGGCGGTCACTACTCGTGTGAAAACTGCCTGGAAGAAGTTCAGGGAGCTACTACCAGTTCTCACATCCCGCCACCTCTCTTACAAGACCCGTGGCCATGTGTACAGCTCTTGCGTGCGGAGCGCCATGCTTCATGCCAGTGAAACTTGGCCACTTACCAAGACAAACCTGCAGCGCTTGCAACGCAATGATAGGGCCATGATCAGACAGATCTGCAGTATCAAGCCAGAGGATGTGGCCAGGGTAAGGTCAAGCGAGCTACTGGCAAAGCTTCAGCTTGAGGACCTCGACCTCATTTTGAGAGAGAGAAGGCTTCGCTGGTTTGGGCATGTGGCGCGTTCCAGTGGTGCAATCAGAACAGCATATGATATGCAGATTGACGGCAAGCGGGGGGCAGGGAGGCCCAAGCAAACATGGAAGAAACTGACAGAGAAAGACTGCCGTGAGTGGAAGCTCACCACAGTTGACCCTCAAGAAAGGAGCACCTGGAGATCAGGTGTGAGATCTGCTATGCGTGCAGCTAGCCAGCTACCTGGAAAGGGGCCCACTGATGTGGATGATGCCCCTGCACCTGCACGTTAATCAAAAATCCGATTATGATGATGATAAGGATTCAACAGTAAATTAAACTGAATACCGGAGCAAAAGAAATCCAACAGGTAAACCCCGGTGGGCCCGACAAACTGCCAAAGCATCAAGTCAAGATTCATAGTTAAGGGTTTGGTAGAAACCCCTGTCCTGAGAAAAATATATGGATCTGCATCATATTTGAAACTAAGACATCCGTATAAAGTACCTCAAGCCAGTTTAATGCCCAAACATATAGGGTAGGGCCATCTGCTGTCATCCGACTCATAATTTTCGAGGTGGGTAGGTAGGTATATAATTTTTTTACATTGACTTCTTGAAAAAGACATTAAAAATAAAGAAAATGTCTAAAAATAAAAAAAAAACTTATGGAACGGCCATAGTTTTTTTTTTGGTAGCTGGTAGTCGGTCGCTTGATGGCAAACAAAGAATTTTTAAGGATGGCCTAAATGGAAGTAATGTGCCTGTGATTGAAACAAACTTTAACATTGGTAAATTTCATCTGGCCATGGGACCGAGTGTTTCACAAATACATTTTCAAAAACTAGGCCTTTAGTTAATAGACGAGTGCGTACCAAAGAATCAATTTTATCATTTCTCAACCAAAACATATGTTGTGGGTACTCAAAAGAACCGTCTCATTGAGACGGTGCTTTTGAGCACCCAAAACATATGCTAAAAATGATGGGTAAGAAAATATTCACAATTGTACGCCAGGGGTCAAGCTAGGGGTCGACTAGGTCGAAATTTCGCCCTAAATGGGACCCAGGGAGAAGTGGGAGTCTCCCATTTTTTTTTTTAGGGAGACACATTTTCATTCTGTCACCACTCAAACACAAGCTGTAGTGACACACTACTACCATTGTATCATGTTTCTCCTTCCATTAAATGGCAATAGTATGTGTAATGGCTAATTTGATTCTAAATTGACAGAAAATGCCGTAATTTTGCACTATAACTTATCCCTATCTGACTGTTACTTCTCCCTAATTTTCCTACATGGAGAAGTCACTTCTCCCTACTGTCAGGGCCCAGCTTGAACCCTGGTACGCTGATTTTTATTTTGTCTAAACGTATGAAAAACATTTCAAATCTCTTTGTTTCAGGATGAAGAAGAAGAAATCAAACTGGAGATTAATGTACTCAAAAAGGTGAGTAGGATGAGATAATCTCAGTTTTTGGAGTGGATGAAATTTTTTATTTATAGTTTTATGTTAAACACAAGGTTTACCTCAATGAGATGGTTCTTTTGAGCACCTAAAACACATGTTTAAATTGATGGGTAAGAAAATAATTACAATTACAAATTTATTTTCAAAAATTCCCTTATCTGGACTTTTGACCTTAATATCAATATCTTAATACCTTAATAACTGGATATCAAGTGTTTTTTTTTTCTGATTTCATTAAGAAAGTATAATTTTGGGATAACCATAGTGACGTTGGAATTTGGAAACGTCTCATTCAATAGTTTGTTTGGAGAGCAAAGAAAATGTTGAAAATAGCATCTTGCCAAAGCAGTGTCAAATTGTTTGATTTTCTTTCTTTCAGTATTCCCACCACAGAAACATAGCCACCTACTATGGAGCCTTTATCAAGAAAAGTCCAGCAGGAAAAGATGACCAACTCTGGGTAGGTTTAACCTTGATCATAAAGGGACAGGGTTTGCACAGGCTTTCTTGAAAAGTCCTTGAAAATTAAATCTGCCTTGAAAAGTACTGAAAAAACACTCAAAAGCCTTGAAAAGTCCTTGAATTCTACTATTTTCTGTAGGACTTAGCACTGTTGATAGAGACCGAAATCAGTATAAAATAGTTGTTCCTATATTTGGTGCAGCATATGCTGTACCAAATATAGGTACAACAATTTTATACTAATTTTCCAGTACTCATGTCTCCATTATCTCAGTCTAGCATTTCTGAAGTCGAGTTTTAACACTTAGATCAGTATTTTTCATTATCTATTAGTCCTTGAAAACTGTAGGAGAGGCTTTTAGAAGTCCTTGAAAAGTCCTTGAATTTTACTCGAGCTTGCCTGTATGAACCCTGAGGGAGGAAAGTGGCTCAGTGGTAGAGTGCTTGACTCGAGACCAATGGGCTGCGGGTTCGAGCCTCACCGGCGTCACTGCATTGTGTCCTTGAGTAAGATACATTAATCCTAGCTTAGTACTGGTTCAACCCAGGAAGACCAGTCCCTTTATAACTGAAAGATTGTTGATGGGATGTGAAGAATCAAATCAAACAAAACAAAACCTTGATCATAAATTCATAACACTAAACAAGATATTGATCGTTTTCTTGCTTCTATGTGAAAATGAAAGTTAGGAGTGCTCATTGAGTGCATTTTCATTGTCAGAGAAGTACAAAAGGTAAAAAAAAATAAAAAAAAATTAAGTGTAAATTTGTGAATATTTTCTTACCCATCAATTTTAGCAAATGTTTTGGGTGCCCAAAAGAACAGTCTCATTGAGATGGTTCTTTTGAGTACCCACAACATATGTTTTAGTTGAGAAATAAGAAAATTTCAGTGATTTTGTTACCTGCGCATCCTGCATCTTTTGCGCGTAATTTTGTCACTGGGATGCAATGTTTTTATTTCGGCAAGTCCCAGGATGCAATAGTATTGCAGACTTGTCATTAAAAAAAAGTGTTCTGGGCTCAAAAGTTTGCAGTTGGACTCATTGATATTGGAAACAGCGAGTCCCAGGACCCATTAGCCGAAAATTGTAAATGAATCACTGAAATTTATTTTTTGTTACGCACGCTTAACTAAAGGCCTGGAAGTATTTTGGAGTTATCGAAAACATAGAAAATATGTTATTCTTTTTAGTGAAAAATTGTTGAGTAGCTTTTGCAGTGAGTTTTTCCAAGAGATCGTGACAGTCCTTCATCAGCTACTTGTTTTTTCATATTTTTCCATGTCTGTATTTATATGAAGTGGTGCACAAAGATTTACTTAGGCCTAAAATAAAAAATTGTGTGTCTCAGGTTACCGGACAGTGCCTAATTTTTTAAAAGCATTTTTAGGGGATTTCCAAGGGATTTCCTGGTTCGGCCATATTGTTTCCCCATCTTCCCGATGTAAACACTTTTAACAAAATAAAAAAATCCTACCTACCGCCCCTATTTTAAAATTTCATGTAACCTGAAACACACATATTATTTTTTTGCCTTATGTGCAGTATGTATATTAAGTGAACCTAAAGGGCGTTAAGAATGTTTTTGGGCTTGAGGAGCGAAATGGTGGTATACAACAGACATCCGTTCCCATACAATACGCTTACTGATCAGAACTTTTCCTAATTGGTTAAGACCCTCTCAATGGACTTGTTTTCATCTTATATGAATTTTAAGGACATTTCCAAAACTGCACGGCTGAAAATGAAAACAATCATTCAAAATTATAAATGTCACAAATATTTGGAAAATATCAATTTTTTCCAGAATGTTAGAACATTTACTGTATTGTTTATCAGGCCTTAAGGTAAGAGTGCATATTTAAAAATTAATTTTCTTATTTCTCGACCAAAACATATGTTGTGGGTACTCAAAAGAACTGTCTCAATGAGACGGTTCTTTTGAGAACCCAAAACATATGTTAAAACTGGCGGATAAGAAAATATTCAAAATTTTACATTTAGAATTTTCCTTTATCTAATCTGTATTGTATCTTTCAGCTTGTTATGGAGTTTTGTGGAGCTGGATCAGTAACAGACCTTGTTAAAGGTAATTTTTAGGGAAGAATTTTTTAGCTTAAAAATGTAAATATTTTCTTACCCCTCAGTTTAAACAAAAGTTTTGGGTGCCCAAAAGAGCTCCCAAAGCAAAATGTTAAATTTGATGGATAAGAAAATAATCACAATTTTACGGTAATGAATTTGTTAATCTTGACCTAGTAGAGGACTTTCTTGAAAGTAATTGAAAATGAAATCTGCCTTTAAAAGTACTGGAAAATGCCTATATGGCCTTGAAATGGTTCTTTATATGCTGTTTTTTTTCTGTCAGCCCTTTTAAGGGACACAATAGCCATATAAAATTGTGTTGCATTGATTTGGTGCAGCATAATTAATTTAAGAATGATAGAAGTTTTTTTCTTGAATTGGAGAAGCATATTAATGAATTTAATATCTACTTTTTCATGAACATGTAGTCCTTGATAGCTCAATAGGACAATCCCTTGGTGATTATTGAAAATTCCTTGAAGTATGAATCCTATGCTTTTCTTTTCAGCAACCAAGGGGAGCTCTTTGAAAGAAGAATGGATAGCCTATATTGCCAGAGAAATATTGAGGGTAAGGCCAATTAAAAAATTAAGCTTGTTTCTGGTAACGGGTCTGAACATTTTAGGTAGGGTAGGCACACATATTATTTTTTTAATTATTTTTTTCTGGAAAAAATATAATTATATGCATTTTGAAAGGCATTTTGCCTTTCAAAATGAATAAAAATATATTTTTCCGAAAACCTGGAAAAATTTCTAGGTTTCACTGGTAAATTTAGGTAGGGTCGGGTTATCATAAACACATTTATTTTTTGTTGGCCTAAAGACTTTGTTGCTCTAGTAGGTTGTATTTCCCAACAAATGATTTTTGGGAAAATAATCTGATTGTCAAAAACATGGTTTTAGGTTATCAAAATGTACAGTTTGGCAATCTAAACATTTGCCCATTGCATGCCTTTAGTTAAGAGAGTGTACCAAAAAAATTAATTTTCTTATTTCTCAACCAAATCATATGTTGTGGGTACTCAAAAGAACCATCTCAATGAGACGGTTCTTTTGAGCACCCAAAACATATGTTCGAAATGATGGATTAGAAAATATTAAAATTTAACACTAAAAAATTTTGTTTATCTAAACCTATGCCATGTTATGGCAATCTAAATTGTTGTGTTCATGATTGCTTCCAATGCCTACCCAGTGTTTATAGAAGCTTGGCTGTCAAGGTCCGGCAAGTTTCCTTGTGTTTTGTCAGTCTGATCATAGTCTGCAGGGACCAAGCTGGCCCAGAATTTTAGGGAGAAGTGACTTCTCCCTCCAAGAATTTTAGGGAGAAGTTTGCTGATCCTAGGGAGAAGTGAGAGCGTTTACCCCAAACGGACGACAAAGGCCTGTCAATACTATACATTAGTTCATAAGAGAACTTTAAGAACTTTTGGATTAGTTAATGAAGTCCATTGTGCTGTATCTGAAATAATTTAGAAGAAAAAGTATCTTCTCTTTTCATTATCCTTTCCCCTTGGTGGCTGGACTGTCTATGCTATGGATGAATGGATGGATGGATGGATGGATGGATGGATGGATGGATGGATGGATGGATGGATAGATAGATAGATAGATAGATAGATAGATAGATAGATAGATAGATAGATAGATAGATAGATAGATAGATAGATAGATAGATAGATAGATATGGCTGGATGGATGGATGGATGGATGGATATGGATGGATGGATGGATAGCAAAACATGATTGTAAAATCAAGACTTTTCTTTTTTTATATTGACACTTTTATCTTGCAGTCATTGAATTTATCTGGCTATCTGCAAGACCAATTTATCTGGAGCTATTTATGTCATCGGTCTAAGTCTTTGATCTTTCACTTGAGCCTTTCCAAGAGAAAACGTTCATTACTTTATTTGACATAAAGGAAAGACTCCAATAATGACAATGTGAATAAGTGCCCTTCACACCTGACTGCTGGCAATTGGCTCGGTGGAGTGTCAGAAAATCAATAATCAGATGGACAAAACAGCTGTTTTACACCAGCTAAGAGGGTACTTTATTTATGGATTATCTTTATTGACCTTCACTAAATGCTAAGGTAAATATTTCTTGAAATTTAAAAGCGAAATCACTTCTCTTTTCCAAGTTTTCAAGGCGAAGTGCTGCAGAAAAAAGTGAAAATTTCGCTCAAGTCGCCCCCTAGCGTGGTCCCTGGTCTGTATATATCAAATCCAATACAGGCTGCAAACACAGAAAAAGAAGGACTGAAATCAATTGACATGATATGTTGAATTATTCACAGGTTTAGATAAACAAAATTTTTGAGCTTAAAATTGTAAACATTTTCTTACCCTTCGGTTTTAACATATGTTTTGGTGCTCAAAAGAACCGTCTCATTGAGATGGTTCTTTTGAGTATCCACAACATATGTTTTGGTTGAGAAATAAGAAAATTATTTTTTTGGTACGCACTCTTAGAGGCTAAGTCTGCAACTATGAAAATTTTTCGAAAAAAAATATTTTCTTTTTAAATCATTTGTACACGGGTGGTAAACCTAGGAACTACCACGAAATTGTGTTAACGTAATTGTGTTCCCAAACCACATCCGGGACACGTCGTGGTAGTTTCCAGGTTGAAAATTGGATAAAGAAAGGTTGGTGTCACTTTCATTTTTGTTTTATTTTACAACTAAGAATGAACAATGGTGAAATCCGACAATGTGGTTCCGTGTAAATATGTCTCAGCGTCCCTTCTAGCCCAAAATTTTGTTTGAAAAGTTATTTTCTTTCTTTAGATTCGTGTTTCCCCACTGAGCATCGTACCAACTTTCACCAAAGTTCGAAGGATTTTAGCCCATATCTGTCAAATTAAATGGAATTTGATATCATTTGACGATGGAAATGATAAAAAAAGACCCTGAATAAACATTCCTACACAGGAAAAAATTTGAGCATTTACCCGTAAACGACTGTTGCTCCGTTCGTCCTGTGTGGTAGTTTCCAGCTCATCGTGGTAGTTAAAATGCTATCATGGTAGTTTCCAAGACTTTGTAGGATATGTTTCTGAAGCGTTACAAAACATTATAGTGGTTGTTTGCTTCGCATGATAATCCTCGAACTCATCAATTAATTACCACGGTAAAAAATAAATCACATTTCAACGCCATGAAGAAGCTAAGCTGCGGACTCAAGAGATTCAATGTGATGCTTGACAGGTGGAGATCATGCCCTGGACTGCCAAACAACACCTATGGAAATCTAAAGCAAAAGAAGCTCATCAGTTGAGCCGTGGTGGACCAAGCAACTGACAAAAAAATGATATAAAAAATTGGGTCACTTGCTATGTTGTTCCATGTTCAGTCAACTTTAAGATAAAATGGTAGGCTAAGACTACTGGCCAAAAGTATCGTCAGTACTTGCGCTTCAGAAAAAAGGGAAATATCCTCGGATTGGGACACTTTTATATACATGTGAGTGCGACGATGAACGGGCATTTTATTTATATTTAAAAAGCATGTTTATTAAAAAACAAAATATGTGAATATCGCTTCTTTTCATTCTTCTCATCATTTCAATAGCCTACTAAAAATAAAATTCAGGCAGTCAGCATTTGTTATTTGACAAAAGGTTGTTTGAAAAGATCTTTGTATGAATAAGAGGGGTATTGAAGGTTCAGCCGCACACCCTGTCTTCATAAAAATGAAGTAGCCCCTGAACATCTGCTGATGCGAACTATTACTAAATTCCTACAGTCTTGGAAACTACCACAATAGCATTTTAAATACCACGATGAGCTGGAAACTACCATACAGGATGAACGGGGCATGAATCGTTTACAAGTAAATGCTCAGATTTTTTTTCTGTGTAGGAATGTTTATTCAGCGTCTTTTTCTTTTTATCATTTCCATCGTCAAATGATATCAAATTCCATTTAATTTGACAGATATGGGCTAAAATTCTTCAAACTTTGTGGAAAGTTGGTCCGATGCTCACTGGGGAAACACGAATCTAAAGAAAGAAAATAACTTTTCAAACAAAATTTTGGGCTAGATAGGACGCTGAGACATATTTACACGGAACCACATTGTCGGATTTCACCATTTTTCGTACTTAGTTGTAAAATAAAACAAAAATGAAAGTGACACCAACCTTTCTTTATCCAATTTTTGGCCTGGAAACTACCACGAAGTGTCCCGGATGTGGCTTGGGAACAAAATTACGTTAACACAATTTCGTGGTAGTTCCTAGGTTTACCACCCGTGTTGTAGAAGTAGAATTAAGTTATGTTTTCACAATAAATCTGTTCACCATAGCTGAAAACTGCATGGAAAAGTGAAATATCTTATAAAAACAGGTGTTTTTCTCTTGTTGGTAATTATTTGCGTCCCTCCAATAATTAAAGACAGTTAATATTTAGCATAAATGCTGTTGTTTTGATACTGATAATTTGTTAAGATTTATGAAATTGGTCAAATATATACCTGAACTTTAAGTTTTTTGCTGTGTTCTTGAAAAATAGAAACATTATTTCTAAAATTAAAAGATCAAAAGTTACAGACTATGCAGCTTTAACTAAAGGTTTGTTATTGTAAATCCCCCCTTTTTGCCCCTGATCTTTTTTTGGCCCAGCACATGATGGTACTTTTAGCATTGTCGAGCGACGAAGGTTCAGGCAAGACTGCGCAAATGTGAAGACTTCAGAGCCACCACTTCTCCCAAGCACAAAGTATGGATGTAGATGAATCTTACGACCTAAAGGGCTATGTGCATTAAGAGGCTATTTTGGCCCCCCTATGAGGTCAAAAAATAAAAGTTGCTCTTCACAAGTTTCTTCTTATTAGTTTATGAGAACAATAGACAAGGTGTAAAGTATGGTATTGATTCAACTTTTACTGTTGCTATGGTGACAAAAATGGCTGCCAAAATAGGCTGAAAATAAGAAATTGGCTGTTTTGGTGCAAATTTGAGACATGTAACAGAGAAATTAATATAGAGCACAAGCAAATACCAAAAAGATATTTTAACAGATGATGAGAATTATTCCGGCACACAATATATTAAAAGGTTTTTTTGGTATTCACTTGTGCTAATATCTAATTCTTAAAAAATCGATCTACAAAAGTCTTAAATTTTGTCCAAAATGGCAATTTCTCTATTTGAAGCCTATTTCGTCCGCCATTTTTGTTACCATAGCAACGGTGACAGTAAATTAAAAGCCAGGATATTACACTTCAGTTATTCTTCTTATAAACCAATCGAAAGAAATTGGTGAAAAGCAATTTTCAGTTTTTGGCCCAAGAGGGGGCCAAAATACCCCCTGAATGCATTTACCCCTTTAGACCTCTCACACCAATGTATATGTCAGCATGATTGTGTATTGTAGAGTTTAATAGGGCAAACAGTAAAACCTGTGTAAAATGGCCACTCTCAAAAATACCACAAATTGGTTTTCAAGACCAATTATCGCTTAATGAAGGTCAAAAGTATTGCAGAATGTTCCTTTCGACCATTTGTCATTAAGATCTTTGTTTTGTCTATTTTTGAGTGACCTTTTTACACAGGTTTTTATTTCAATGATTTTATCCTAACAGACTTATTTATGGAACATATAATTCATGAGCCATGATGTTTTCTGTTGAATCTATTTCAGGGCCTAGCACATTTACATGCTAGTAGAGTTATCCATAGAGATATAAAGGGGCAGAATGTTTTACTCACAGATAATGCTGAAGTTAAACTAGGTAAGTGTCAATTGAAAGTACAGTCCCTTTGTTATGCTATGTTTGGAGTTAATAGTAATGGACCATGTAAAAAACTGTGTTATAAAGAGACAATTTTACATAGGAAAATGACCCTTTCATTGTCATTTTTCTAAAATTACACATGTAAAATTCCATCTTAAAAAAGGGGCGCTAAATGTAACATTTGAAAAAATGCTAATCACCTTTGCCCCAAGCCCATTCACATGAATGATGTTACTTTGTATTTCAGTGGCTTTATTTATTTACAATTATATACCTTATTGAAGAATAACTAGCTTATGTTATACCAATTATTAACTTAATCTGAGCTAGGAATTCTTCAAAGCAGTATGTTTTTTTTTCATTCAATACATTAAGGTTTTTTCAAAGTGGTTCATGTCCTCAGTTTTTCCACAGATTATTCACAGCTCCCTTTTATACCCTAAGTTTGTGTCCAATGTTTAAGAGCAATTCTCTGTAACCACCAAAATATTTTGGCCATGCATAGTCAGGGATTTTGATAAAAACGTTATATTCAAGTAGAGATGCATCAAATTTAATATTAAACTTTGATTAGTTTTTCAAAAAGTGCAACCGTTTCCATGGTAACAGACAGAGAAGTTCCGAAAAATGGCACTTTCATGAAAATGCATACCCTCATTTTCTTTTCCTTATTCATTGAATAAAGCTAAAAGTTATCAGTAATTTTATGTTTATGTTTCAAAGTAGGTAGATTTAGCTTTGTGATTTTAAAAAAAGTTTAGAGATTGGAGCATCTTAGATATATTTTATTTCCAAAAATATTTGGATTTTTGATGAAAAAAAACGAGTTTGGGGGTCAAATTTGATAACAAACTATTCAAAATCGCAGCAGTTCTGTGTGTTACTGCATATATTATTAGAAAAAGGACACTTTGAAAAGTTAAATTGTGAAATAAAATTCATGGGAACTTTTAATACTGCAAAGAAATTAGAATATTAATTTTGTCCTAAATTATTGCTCTCAGAGGTATGCATTTTATGCCTTAACTTTATCATTTGTGGATAAATTAAGCTATTTTATGCATGATTACTGTAAATCTGCAGTTAAGACTGGTGTAAAAGCATAAAAACGGCATTGAATGACACCGGAGACACCCTGGAGACCTTAAAGGGAGGGACAGCCTAGCAACAACACGTCAGTCAAAATTACTTCCCCTTTGTAGCTCTTCAAATAAAGGGGCATTTAGCCATGTAAATTACAAACACGTTGAGAAAGAAACAAGACTTTTACAAGTTGATATCTCTTCTCATATGTGTTCTTGTTCCGATGATGGCCATAAGTTGAAATATTTGATTGTTAAATCAAAGTTTCTACTTGCTGAGGATCAGTTTTATACAGATAATATCCGTCAAACCGATTTTTACACTTTACAAGTTTTGATTTTTAGAAAAGCATCTACATTTGATCGGTTTTCTTATGGAAATACCAGCTTACTGCCAATTGTGAGTTAACTCTTTTCTTTTTAAAACAAAATACTTTCAAATTAAATAATCTGCAATGTGAAAAAAGGACTGTTTGTGTATTTCTGCTCTGGGTAATGGCTCTTGGAACCTTGCCTGACTGCTAGAAATATGGTGCATGTAATAATAACCAGAAAAGACTGGAATAGCTGGTAGGTAGGCCCCTATGTTTTAGTTTAATCAAAGGCTTAGTTGCTCTGATCAGTCTCATTTACATAAAGGTACTCTTTCCAAACAAAGTAAGCCCCATCCCCACCATATGTAACAACCATTCACCTGTGTGAAAGAATCCCCATCCCTTCCGACAATTGGAAATACATTTTATTTTTTTAGACCTGCTGAATGAAAAAGATCAGGCTTCTGCTACAACGCATGAATTTAAGCGGATGTTTTGGATGTGCAAAAGAACCATCTCATTGAGATGGTTCTTTTGAGTACCCACTACATATATTGTGGATGAGAAGTAAGAAAAATATTATTCCAGTACATGCTCATCTGGAGGCCTGCCTCTATGTTCAAATTGTTGAATAGAGTAAGAGCATATTCTTTTGATGGAGTTTGAAAAAAAGTTCTTAAAATGGATGTTTAACAAGGGAAAGTACATGTAGGTTTGGGGCAAAAAAATTACATATAAATATTAGCCATTTTTATATATCCTTTCTTGATGGATAAGATCTCCAATCAAGTTTGAACCAAAATAGACTAAATTGATGCATCATTTATATTTTTAGGTATCATAGGGTAGAAATACCCCTATATGCATATGTATATGAAATGCTATATTTAATGATTTTTTCTCATATTGTTTTATGAGATGAGATGCTGTATTTCTATGGCATCTCATCTTTATTGTTTATCTATGTTTCCATTCCGGCGTTCATACTCACAGTTCAACAGTCCCATAAAGCCTGACCAGTAGACAAAAAAAGTAAATTGGTGAATTTGGACCTCTTACATGTAAGCTTTCAAAAAAATAGACTAATCCATCAAAAATATGAAGAAATTACATGTACATGAACTAAACAAGACTTGAGAAACTATTTACCACACATAAATGTTCATGTATCATTCTAGCATAGAATCAATATACTGACTTAGATGCAATTCTGTGGACTATAAAGTAAGAATGGAGGCAAAGAACAGGAATAAATACAATCAAGCCCAGGACACCATAAGAGAAAGAGACCAAAACACAAGAAAATACCACATACAGGTATAAGAGAGTAAAGAGCCAGGGTACATGTTTTTCCTTCCTTAACTCACCCTTAACCCTGTCAAAAAGGTCAAAACATTTTTTTGGATCATAATGTGGCATAAAGGGAAAAGTGTAGAACAAACTGCCAAAATTTGTCCAGACCATTTCTCACCAATTGCAACCATTCAAGGGGTTGTTTTGTTTTTTTATATGATAAATTTTGATATATAGATTTTTTTAAAGAAAGTTTGAAATATGAAAACCTGGGCTCAAGGGCTGACCAGAAGGCATGCCCAGGTCCAACTATTTTTTAAAAGTCCTTATATCTCAGAAACCATTCAGATTTTCACCCCTGAACCATATATACTCATATATCTTGTGACACAAAGTATCCAGTAATATTGATCAGGAAGTCCCCCAGGTGTACCCACTGTTGAGGCATTCAAAAGCACTTTCTGAGAAGTCCCTCCAGGGCATGCCATGATTATTCATATTTCTTATGGTACCAAGCATTCAGTTATAATGACCTGTGAGACCGGGGTGAGACCCCCGGGTGTGCCAACACATGGCCCACCTCATTTACTTCATAAAAGGCTTACAATCTTGGAACTGCTCAGATCACTACCCATAAACCATAAATTTTCATGTTTCTTATGAGAAGAAAGTATTCATAAGCACTTACTGAAAAGTCCCTCCAGGGCATGCTCAGCAATTCTCCACCCCATTTACTTCATTAAAGGCTGAATATCTGGTAAAATTGTTCAGATTTTCATCCCTAAATCTATATAATGATGTTTCTGATGATAAGATACATTAAATGTCACTGATAGTGATGTCCCACGGGCATTGGGGTGGTTTGGGAGACTTTATAATCAGTAGATTACAATCATATATCCCGTTCCTCATGAAAATGCTTAAAATGTCAACATTTGAAAAACTGGTTCTAATTGATAATTGGAACAATATTATCTATTTTTTCTGGACACTTGCTGACAAGGATTATTTAATGGCTGGCTTTTGTTTAAAAAAATATGAATAATTTTCTTGCAAATAAAAGTGAATGAAATCACTTTTTCCTCCTGAAACTGCTCAAAAGGCCAATATTCCGAAAACTAGTACCGCTTGAATATTAGAGCGTTAATGGCAATTTTTGATTTTACACAGATAAGAATTGTATTATGATGAGATCTGATAGAATAAATCATTTGTACACAAACTTATCTTTTCTAAATAACTTCATTCGGCATAAAGCTGCTTAAAAATTCAATTTTCCGATATTTGGTACCGTCTGATTATTTATACAATTATTGCTATTTTCTTAAAATTTTACAGCAATTTCTATTTTACTGATGAATTCTGACATGATAAAGTAAATCCCTACTAAAACCAATGGTTATCTTATCTTAATTTGGCCTAAAAATGCACATTATCAAAAATTCCAAAAAACTGGTACTGTATGATCATTAGGACAAAAAGACATTTTTCGCACATTTCCAGGCAGTAGCTGATGATTTATGATAAAATGAATAACTTCTTATGAAATAAAATAGTTTTGTAACACATAACACAATTTTCATTGTCTTATATTGCCAAAATCATCTCAGTTAAGTCACATGTACAAAACAGCTTTATTTAGAGAAATCAATTTGTTGGTCCAATTTAACCAGAATTACCAAAAAAACTTCAAATACTCCCATAGATTTTATTGCAAATTTTTTATGACCTAAGGTTGGGTTGTCAGAATCTATTGCAGTTGAATACCAGTATTGCTGCGTTTTTTAAAAAAATATCCCTAAAAATTGCCAAAAAACCATTTTTTCACATTTTGGAATTTTGGTATATTTTAAGACCCTACTGCAACCAGCACGTGCATGATAGAACCAAACTACATTTATCAAGAGTTAGAGTTGATACAATATTGTAGTTTGGCCGAAACCATATGGTTACAGAATGTTTATTGAATGACTGCAAATACTTTCAAATTAGTGTTTTTTCATAATTTCAAAATACAGAATCTACGAAATTTGCCCAAAATGAACAATCATGGTTTCCATAGCAACCAAGGGTAACAAGTAAAAAATTACTTTAATTTTGGTGGTTTTGGGTTATATGTACGACATACAAAAAAAATCAAGTTAATCTGAGACTATGCGTGCCTGACCCCTATTTAGATTTTTTGGTGGTTACAGAGAATTGCTCTTAAATGCATGTCGGACAGTACCTAGAGCTGTCAATATTTAATAAACTGTCCTGTCTAATTACTATATAAGTGCACTGTGCATCTATTTTTAACTAACATTGTTAGTTTATTGTTACATTGGTAAGGTGAAATAAACTGCAGGGTTAAAGTGATAAATTACCTCTTCCACTGTTCATTCAATGAAATGTACATAGAACACATTGTGGTTAACCAAAACAGCGCTGAAAACAATTAATTTGCCTTTTAGTTTTTATTTCTTAAATTTTTCAGTAGCCTCATAATCATATTCTTATCAGCATACCTTACCACTCAAATTTACCAGTACTGGGGAGTTATCAGCTGGTCTAAAAATACCTACCTCAGTGTTCAATCTAGCGCGCCATTGCGCCATTGACCCCTTTTAGAGGCAACTGGCGCAAGTTCGATGTCTACTCGGGCCGAAATGGCGCGTTACGAATCCTATGAGGTTCGGAAATATGCAACAATTTCAGCTAAAAAACGTAAAAATCGCCATGAAACATCGTGGTGAAAAGCGGAAGTTTACAGTTTTTACTTGGTTTCCCTTTCATTTAACACGGAAGTAGAGCTTTTAATGAAAAATGGGAACCAATCTACTACGACTGTTAGCATACTGATCGTGCAACTACGATTTTTAAAAAAAAAAAAAAAACCTTCCGTTGCATTATCTGGCCCCCCTGGGTGTTGTGTCGTCTAAAGATCTGCAAAACAGTCGTGGTTTGCTTCTTTTATTTTAACAGATAATTCCCCTGAAAGAGTTACATTTAAAACTTGTCCAGATAAATTTATCAAATAGCTAATAAAATAGCTAGCTTAGAAGTATACATCTGTGTATAAAATGGGACTCATTTGAGATGGAAAATTAAGGAGGTAAGATTTTACTTTCGCTATCTTCATCTTTCTTGTCTATCAGACCTGAAGGAGCTGGTACTTGGTGTAGGTTTCAGTAGTTCCAAGTACCCCACCCCCCTTCTTCAGATTTTCTATCTTACCCCCACTTTATGTTGGCCGGGGAAAACGGCTGGGGGTGAACAAAAAATCATTATGTATAGGGGAACCCCTGCCCAATTTTTTTTCAGTCTGTTGACTTAGTCATTTTCAAGCAAATTCTATAAAGGGGGAGACCCTGCCCAAAATTGTTCAGGATGGGTTGGCCTCTAAAGTCATTATTCAAGCATTTTATTTGTGCTTCCCCCTTCCATTTAAATGGTTGCTGCAGGTAGTATACACCAAAAATATTTTCAAAATCAACAATTAACTAGGTATTATGTACCATGGGCATTCTCTTTCTTACACCCATATTCTATACACTGGGTATTTGAAATATAATCAGTCTCATAAGTAATTTACTGTTTTATCACCTATTTATGTGAGGGCCCCTTCTTTTTCTAAATGACCCCCTATTTTAGGTTGGATGGGCCCGGTGGGCCCCCTTTGCTGCAATCCTAGATTGAACACTGCTACCTCAACTGACAATTTTAGGACAATAATTTTGCACAAAAAATATCGGCAAATTGATGAGTTTCTGCAAGAAAATTCACTGATAATAGCCAATGATTATATATTTTTGATATACAACCACACATTTTAGGTAGCAAGGTATCCACAGGTGCCTTAAATTCACAGTTTTCAGCCTTAATTGGTATTTTAGAGCAAAGTTTCAAATGTTAAGTTTTGGTGACCAATATATCCCCAAAACTTGGGGGAAAACATGTCAATCTGGCGTTCCCTTCTTTAAAAGGCACCTCTTTTTGGGCAGACACATGGAAAATCACCTCCAGATCTTCTCTTTTTCCGCGGGCAACTCAGCAGGAAAATTCCACTTGTCGGACGTTGAAATTTCCCTTGTTGAACAAGTCAAGCATGGGATTTCCACACCCCTGCCATTTTCATGTCCCCATCGAGTTGGGGGCTGCTTTTGACATGTGTATGTTTATCTGTCTGTCACACATTCTTCTTTTATACCTCCTACCTCTGTACCTTGCACGCTATGGTCTTGAAATTTAATTTGCTATGAAATAATAGAAGCTGACACCTTTCTTATTCGCTCTCTTCCAAATAGTTGTTTATTTTCATTTGAAATCCCAGTAAGTGATTGATGCATAAGTCCAGATAAGGAAATTTTATGAGCGTAAAATTGTAATTATTTTCTTACCCATCAATTTAAACATGTGTTTTGGGTACCCAAAAGAACCGTCTCATTGAGACGGTTCTTTTGAGCACCCACAACATATGTTTTGGATGAGAAATAAAGAAAATAGTTTTCCAATAAGCACTCTTATCTGGAGCCCTGTTGGTGTGACTGAAATCTCATTAGTTAGCTGTTAATCCCATATATATTCTGATAGACTTTCCCGTACAGATTAAAGCAATAAGGAGGGGATTGACCGTTATATATTTTAAGGGGTCTCCGGTACTGCATTTCCCAATTATGATGTATTTCTGTCCCTGAAGATTGCTTTTAACAGACAGTGTAAATCTCGATTGAATGCAGCATCATGCATTTCATCTGTTTGTCAAAATACCTGTTTATGGGTTTCCAATATACATAGGGTTAATCTTGAATGTTATAGAAACTACATAAAGACATTTTTGTCTGTATTTTCAGTTGATTTTAGAGTATGTGGTTTTGTTGTGATTGGCCCTTTAAGGGTTAAGTTAGCTGCTGATATTGAATGTCATAGAAACTAAATAAAGATTTTTCTTCTGTATTTTCAGTTGATTTTGGAGTAAGTGCTCAATTAGACAAGACAATAGGAAGAAGAAATACATTTATAGGCACTCCATATTGGTAAATAGAACTTTTTTATTGTCAGCATGGGTTCAGATATGCAAATAATTTGAGCGGAATGCAAATAATTTGAGCGGAATACAAATAATTTGAGTGTAAAATCATGATTATTTACTTAACCATTCATCTGAGCATATGTTTTGGATAGCCAAAAGAACTGTCTCAATGAGACGGTTCTTATGACCATCGAAAAACATATTTTGGTTGCAAATAATTTGAGCAGAAAGCAAATAATTTGAGCGAAATGCAAATTATTTGAGCGGAATGCAAATAATTTGAGTGGAATGCAAATAATTTGAGTGTTATGCAAATAATTTGAGTGGAAAGCAAATGATTTGAGCGGAATGCAAATAATTTGAGCGGAATGCAAATAATTTGAGCGGAATGCAAATAATTTGAGTGGAAAGCAAATCATTTTAGTGGAATCCAAATAATTTGAGATAAAATCATGAATTTGTTTTACCCATTCACCAACATATGTTTTAGATGGTCAAAAGAACTGTCTCAATGAGATTTTGACCGTCGAAAAACATATTTGGATGCAAATAATTTGAGCGGCATGCAAATAATTTGAGCAGTTTAGCAAATAATTTGAGCGGAATGCAATTAATTTGAGCGGAATGCAAATAATTTGAGAGTAAAATCATGAATTTTTTTATCTATTCATCTGAACATATGTTTTGGATAGTCAAAAGAACTGTCTCAATGAGACAGTTCTTTTGACCATCGAAAAACATATTTTGGTTGCAAATAATTTGAGCAGAAAGCAGATAAATTTAGTGGAATGCAAATAATTAGAGTGGAATGCAAATGGTTTGAGGGGAATGCAAATAATTTGAGCAGAGCAAATCATTTGTGCGGAATATAAATAATTTGAGCAGAATGCAAATAATTTGAATGGAATGCAAATAATTTGAGTGGAATGTAAATATTGTGAGTGGAAAGCAAATAATTTAAGTGGAATGCAAATAATTTGAGCAGAATGCAAATAATTTGAGTTGAATGCAAATAATTTGAGTGGGATGCAAATAGTTTGAGTGGAATGCAAATTATTTGAGCGGAAAATCATGATTTCTTTCTTATCCATCTGTCTGAAGCTATTTTGAGATAGTTCTTTTACGAACCCACAACATATATTTTGGTTGAAATAAGAAAATATTTAATCAGCCCCTCAAAGGTTTATTTAGCCTTATAGGGAATGGGGCCTGGGGCCCAGCCAAATAAAAATATTAATGGCATCAAAGCTTAGAAATGGGAATAATTTTTTAAATGTCTGTTTTTAGATAAGACAATACTAGGAAGATAGACTGTCCGTAGGCCTGTAAAGACCGCAAACTTTGTTACTTTGGTGACAGAAAAGAAGTAATTTGGTCTAGAATATACAAAGGGGATTAAATGTTTCTTATTGAGGTGGAAGCCTTGAAGTCATTATGTAATAAACTCTGTGTCAAATAAGGCAAATTCCTTCGATACTGAAACTTCTATTGGGACAACTGCACTTTACTGGTCTCTGTTTAAAATTATAGTTCCAACAATTTATATATAATGGGGGCTGCTGACCCCACACCTCGTCCTGCAGGATTGTAAATAAGTATGCCTTAAGCATGTAGAACTACAATATAAACATATTTAGATGCAAGCCCACCCATAAAGCTTAGTCAAAGTCAGTAGAGACGGGTAAAGTGAAGTGTAGCCCTTCTTTTTATGACTTGTCTATGACTAATAGCATAGTTTCATCTAAATATTTATGATAAGCGGGCATTCCTCCCCTTCCTATGGTGTGTATATTTAGCAGCTTATTTGTTTTGTTTTGTGAGAGTATGTTCTAGTGTTAGCCACTTCAACAATAGAATGCTGAGACATGAAGACAAGGTTATTGAAATTCTCATTTCAGGATGGCCCCAGAAGTTATAGCCTGTGATGAAAATCCTGATGCCACATACGACAACAGAGTAAGATTAATAATTTAATATGTTAACTTTCATCATGCTTCATTAGAAATATGTGTGATTTGGGTACAACTCTTATCATGAGCAAGTACTGAATATTTTTATGTAGCACACTCCTCCCCAAATTTATGCAATTATAGTAAAACCTGTGTAAAACGGCCGCTCTCAAAAGGACCAAAAATTGGTTTTCAAGACCAATTATCGCTTAATGCAGGTCAAAAGTATTGGAGAATGCTCGATGTACATTCTGCAATACTTTGGACCTTCATTAATCTACCATTTGTCATTTAATAAGATTTTGTGTTTTGTCTATTTTTGAGTGGTCGTTTTACACCGGTTTTACTGTATTAACTCATGATTCCACTTATTAATTTAGCATGTATTTACAAGCAGAATGTTTTCAGGAAAACAGAGTGGCTCCAGATCAGCTGGCTTCTCAGAAGCCAGCTCATCTGGAGCCACTCTGTAACAAAACTAGATGTTTCCATATTCTGCACCAAATAAAAAAAGGCACAACAATTTTATAGTACTATTTTCTCCCATTGTCTCAGTCTAGCATTTCTGAAATAGAATTTTAACATTTAAGTCGGGATTTTTCATAAATTTTAGTATTTGGAAACTGTAGGATAGTCGGACTCTTTTGGAAGTCCTTGAAAAGTCCTTGAATTTCACTCAAACTTTCCTGTATCAACCCTGTCATTAGATTAGCTCCTAGAATGAATGAGATTTTGTTTTACGGCTAAATAAAAGAAAATAAATAAGTTTGATTAGGCTCTTCTACAGAAGGTTCTATTAAAATTAGAATAAAATGGAAAAATACCAATCAACAACCCTTAAAACGGAAATAGACTGGTCCAATTGATAAGGGTGGGAAATCCCATTCAGCTTAAATGGATTAAATCGTAAATAATAAAAAGAAAACAACAGTTTTGGCTTGAATATGACATGCTTTCCGTCTCATGAAAACTAAGGGTCACTTGTGCTCAGGGAAAATGAGTTTCAGATTAAGAGATAAATCATGGTATTTTTCTGTCAGACATGAAATATAAAAATAGAAATCCATATGTGTTTTAATTTCAGAGTGACCTCTGGTCTCTAGGAATAAGTTGTATAGAAATGGCTGAAGGAAAACCACGTAAGTATAAACACACTTTTTATACCCCGCCACACTTTATTGTCGGGGTATTATGTTATACCTTTCGGTGTGTGTCCGTCCTCTGTCCGTCCGTGCTCACCATTTCCGATCGATAACTTGAGTATTTATTCACGGAATTTTTTCAAATTTTGCATACATATTGTTAGTGGTGATGAGTGGTATGGGATTGTAAATGGGCAAAATCCGTCCATTTTTAACGGAGTTACTGCCCTTTTTCTTATTGGAATAATGGTTTCTGGCCTGTTATTCCTTTACTGTTCATGATATCTGAATGAAACTTCACAGATATGTTGCACATCAAAGGTTACATATTGTGACTAAGGACCGTCACTCTGACCTTCCCAGTTTGTGAGTTATCCGCCCTTGATAGGTCTGAAAAAAGGTTTTTGACCTATTGTTCCTTTACTATATGGAATATCTGAATATAACTTCACAGATATGTTTCACATCAAAGGTAACATATTGTGACTAAGAACCGTCACTCTTACCTTTCCTGTTTGTGAGTTATCTGCCCTTGATTGAATTAAAAAATGTTTTTTTTACCCGTAGTTCCTTTACTATGTGGAATATTTAAATGAAACTTTACAGATATGTTTCACATCAAAGGTTACATACTTTGACAAAGAACATCACTCTTTCCTTTCCAGGTCATGAGTTATCTGCCCTTGATTGATCTGAAAAATGGTTTTTGACCTGTAGTTCATTTACTATATGGAATATCTGAATGAAACTTCACAGATATGTTGATCATCAAAGGTTACATATTGTGACTAAGGATCGTCACTCTTACCTTTCCAGATTGTGAGTTATCCACCCTTGATTGATCCGAGAATTGGTTTTTGGCCTGTAGTTTCTTTTACTATATGGAATATCTGAATGAAACTTCACAGATATGTTGAACATCAAAGGTTACATATTTTTAGTAAGGACCATCACCCTTACCTTTCCAGTTCATGAGTTATCCGCCCTTGATTGATCTGAAAAATGGTTTTTGACCTGTAGTTCATTTACTATATGGAGTATCTGAATGAAACTTCACAGATATGTTGACCATCAAAGGTTACATATTGTGGGTAAGGATCGTCACTCTTACCTTTCCAGATTGAGAGTTATCCACCCTTGATTGATCTGAGAATTGGTTTTTGACCTGTAGTTCATTTCATCCGTCCGTGCTCACTGTTTCCGATGGATAACTTGAGTATTTATGCACAGAATTTTTTCAAATTTTGCATACATATTGTTATTGGGGATGAGTGGTATGGGATTGTTAATGGGCAAAATCTGACCATTTTCGATGGAGTTACTGCCCTTTCTCTCTTTAAAAATGGTTTCTGGCCTGTTATTCTTTTACTGTTTATGATATCTGAATGAAACTTCACAGATATGTTGAACAGCAAAGGTTACATATTACAACGAAGGACCGTCACTCTTACCTTTCCAGTTCATGAGTTATCCGCCCTTGATTAATCTGTAAACTGTTTTTGACCTGTAGTTCCTTTACTATATGAAATATCTGAATGAAACTTCACAGATATGTTGACCATCAAAGGTTACATATTGTGACTAAGGACGTCATATCACTGTCTTTCTCAGTTCTGTTGCTATTTAGGCATTATATATCTCACAAAATAACTTTTGGTGCCCCCAGCAGTGGTGGGGTATTATGCAGTGCTTGTGGTGCTTTTAGTTAGCGTACAATAGTAAATATTTTCTTACCCATCATTTTTAGCATATGTTTTGGGTGCTCAAAAGAACCGTCTCATTGAGATGGTTGTTTTGAGTATCCACAACATATGTTTTTGTTGAGAAATAAGAAAGTTAAATATTTTGTATATATACATATATTTGTATTCATTCACAAAAATGGCGATAGATTTCTACATGTATTTCCTTATGAAAACTTGTAAGCCAGTTCGACATTTTGATACTTATTTCATATGAAAACAACAAGAAAGGCCCTTAAGGGTCCTTGAAATGTCCTTGAATTTTTCATCATGAAATACCTCTAAATTACAGCGATTGAAAACTTCTTCCAAGGGAGTTCTTTTAGGGAAGACCTTGAAAAAGCCCTTGAAAGCTATTGTGAATGATATTATGGGGAACATTGTTTGAGCTTTCCATTTCTGTATCAGGCTTGGACATAATCAGTAACTCTGCAGTAAACCTCCCTCCCCCCACCCTCCCCCCACCCTCCCCAACCCACTCCCCCCAGAACTACTTAAATTGCGTAATCAAGTTTTAGATAAGAATGTTAATGATTGAAGTGTTCAAATATTTATTGGCTATTTTTTCCATTTCAGCTCTCTGTGATATGCACCCTATGAGGGCACTGTTTCTTATACCAAGGAACCCACCGCCTAGATTGAAATCATCAAAATGGTAGGTGTCTATAGTTTGGTTTTATGCATTGCCAAAGATGTCCATTCACTAACAGCCATAAAGCTACCAATAATAGAAAGGAGTTCTAGCGATAAGGCGTATATTTTCCCTAGTTGATATGATTGCAAAACCTAAATTTTGAAATTGCCCTAATGTTTTTAGAATTGGTCTGTTCCGGTAGTAAAATTTACATAGAAAGCATCAAAATAGGTTTCAAAGCGATTCATCATTTACAAAACCGTTAAAACTTGCGCCTTCTACTGCCACCCCTCATTTTACGTCTTTAGACTGGGTGCCGTTTAGACGAGAGTTTTAGTAAATCCTTTGCAGGTTTTCAAAAAGTAAAAGTGCTAAAATATTAAGGATATAAGTACCCTTCATTTTCGAAACTTTGCGGTTTTTCCTCTGCGCATGGGTACGAAATATACTTAAAATTGTGACGTTTGTCATTGAAAAGATGAAACTGGCGTCTTTCAGTTTGTTTTTAGATGCTTTGCCCCCCTAGACCCAAGATGCCCTTTGGACAATTAAATGTCGCTATACAAATACATAACATATGTAAAGGGCGTCTTGGGTCTAGGGAGGCAAAGGGGTTGTATAAGCGAAAGAAGACATCAAATATCTGACAAAGAATTGACCACTTTGCAAGATGGTCGTTTTTATTGTACATCAACTGTATAAATAGTTTTACTGTACATAGCGTGATAGGACGATTGGTTCCCTTGTTTAATGGTCTAGTTCCCATATATGTTACTGAATAACAAGTACAGTGGATGATCGAAATAAATTCCCATTCAATTAGAAGTAGAGTTATTACATGCACTAAGGAAATCCCGTTTTAAATATACAAATTCGGGGGCAATGGTGCATCGACGGCCCGTCTATATATATATGTTTAATGTGCCTAGTTTCTCCAGTCGTCATTTCAACAAAATAAAACGAAGGTCTTGTTTAGGGAGATTGCTCGCCTTATCGCTAGAAATTCTTTCATCATTGTCATCATCATCAACATAGAAGCTTATTATAATGTTTACCACTGCCGCTATGCTGGTTCACAAGTTTGGATAAACAAAACTTTTCAGCGTAAAATTGTAAATATTTCCTTACTCATCAGTTTTAACATATGTTTTGGGTGCTCAAAACAACCGTCTCATTGAGACGGTGCTTTTGAGTACCCACAACATATGAGGGGTGATCCAGAAATACGCGGAAAAGTGCAATATAATTTTTGTTAATTAAGCAATCCCTTTGATACTTATGAAATCTGATCTTTGATTGATTTTGAATATTGGAAGCTAATTTCATAACACGTGGAACGCGTCGTTTAAATGGAATCATTACCTTTGCGATGCAAGGGTAACGCTACCCGGCACACATGACGTCATTTAACGTTTTCATCAGTATTAACCAGAAATTCAGTGTTTAAACAGAAGCTCTGTGACAGTCGCTTTCTGCATTGAGTAATATCTAAACAACGGCTGTGATTTGAGGTTGACGTTAGTGACGTCACAATTCCAATTTTGAGGTCATTCAACGCTGAACAAAAGCTCGTTAAACAGTTAATCCGAATAAGTAAAATGGCTGCCCTTGAACAGCGGTCTGCGATTAAGTTTTGTGCAGCAAACAAAGAATCAAAGACAAGAAACATTCGAAATGTTAAAAACGGCTTTTGGGAACAATGCCATGAAGAAAACTGCTTTGTATAAATGGTACAGTAAGTTTGAGCAAGGCGATAATTCTGTTACTGGTTAATCCCTGGCCAGGCCGCCCCTCATCCATCTCAACAAAGATAATTGAAATAGTCAAAGAGCTGTTGGACCCTGATCGTCGGATGGCTATTAGAGATATTATGATTAGGACTGGGAATACCTTCGGTACGGTGTTTAGAATTATTCATTATGAACTAGGTATGAGGAGAATCTGTGCGAGATGGATACCACACATGATTGATTAATATAGGCCTGGTATGCTTCAAACAGCTATCATTCACCATGACAACGCACTGTCCCATAGAGCAGCACAGACTACGGAGACAATAAAAAGACTCGGCTATGAACTTTTAGACCACCCCCCTTAATCACCAGACTTGGCACCTTGTGATTTTTTTCTTTTTC
This sequence comes from Loripinus fragilis, assembly GCA_964019695.1. Classification (NCBI taxonomy): domain Eukaryota; kingdom Metazoa; phylum Mollusca; class Bivalvia; order Lucinida; family Lucinidae; genus Loripinus; species Loripinus fragilis. The sequence goes on from OZ026524.1 coordinate 96,806,946, forward strand.
CGTTGATCATGAGTGTTTTGAGAGGTACGTGATTTGAGGACGTTGCTGATCTTCCAGTTGCAGTTCAGAAGGCTATTGCTGAAATACCACTAAACTCGTATAGAGAGTGTTTTCTTTCTTGGGTAAACGCTGCAGAAAGTGTGTGGATTGCAAAGAACTCTATTTTGAGAGGGAATGGCATTGTATTGTGCCCCAATGTGCTTGCTAACAATGATGGAACGGACTTTTCATACTGGTGCACAGGGTCGCGCTATCTGACGGTGCCATGACGTCATTTAAAATGACGTCATTAACCTTTGAAAAATTTAAATACCAAATTTCAAATCAGCATAAAGTTTGATTGTGCACAAAAATAATGTAATTAGCATTAAAATTGTGGAAATAATGGCACTTTTCCACGTATTTCTGGATCACCCCTCGTATGTTTTGGTTGAGAAATAAGAAAATTAAATTTTCGTTACGCACTCTTAACATTAAAGTCCTGTGGTTCCTTTGATATTACTTTGAGTTTTCTTTGACAGCGATACATAAGATATTGCCTTTTGATTGCTTAAGACTCAATACGTTTGTTTAGAGCAATAACTTAATAACCAATGGATATGAAAATCAGGAGAGGTTGTTATAAATGTGTGCCACTATTGCACTTTGAACCATGTGATTTTTAGGTAAAATTGTCTCATTTATGCATGAGTTATTGCCCTTTGATTGATTTCAATTGAAACAACTAGAACACTAAGAACAGCAAATTTCAAATAAAAAAAATGCCCATGTATTGTATTCAAAATTACAGAATGCTAACAGTAGAGCAGGAGTTGATGCCCTTTGATTGCCATTACCAAATTACACCAACAGTAAAAGCAGGTGCAAACAAAAAAGTCCCAACCATAATTAATGCTCTAAAGTTTTGATGGCTAGTTGCCTGCCCAAAAGGCTTAGACAAAGAAGAAGCAGTCTGTCAGATCAGAGTCTTCCCTGTTTGCTATTCTGACAAGCATTTTGCGAATTCCAGCCTTATTAACCAACATTTTTTTTTGAGAACAGAAGGAGAAAAGTGTTCAAAATTTTAGAAAGTAACTGCTCCTAGGTTCTGATCTGGCTGGGTGGATGTCCATGGTGGTATGTGTCTGCTGGGTATTCTGATCATTTTGTTCGTTTATTCACAAACTGGCCTTTTTTGTGTACGGTTGGCCCAAATGTTTTTTGTTATATTTTGCAGGTCGTCTAGGTTTCATAATTTCGTCGAGACATGTTTAAATAAAGATTATACCCAGCGGCCAAATACGGAACAACTGTTAAAGCACCCATTTATTAAAGACCAACCAACAGAAAGACAGGTTAGAATACAGCTCAAAGACCACATAGACAGACACAAGAAAAATAAGAAAAGTAAGTTTGGTTTGGTTTCATTCCTTAACATCCCACCAATAGCTAAGACAGGGTTTGCACAGTCTTGAAAAGTACTTGAATATACAGGACTGTCTTTACAAGTCCTTGAAAATTAAATTTGCCTTGAAAAGTACTTGAAAAACACTCAAAGGCCTTTAAAGTCCTTGAATTTTACCTTTTACAGGAGGATTCAACACTGTCTTTGGATACCATTTCTCTGATGATGGTAGTGAGTGTCAAACCTTGCATGATACTTGTCCTTGGTATGTTTTGTGACCTATTGACCCTCACCTACATTTTGTGCTCCAGTGACTTTATCATTATTTGATGTGATTAAAAGTGTATTTGTCTGAATGTTAGCTGCCAATGTCAAATTTTGACTTGTTCTTAGTATGCTCTGCAAGCACACACTGTGACCTTGACCTACATTTGACCTACATTTTTCTACAGTTGAGGACCATGACACAGAGTATGAATATGAGGGTAGTGATAACGAGGAGGAAGATGAAAGCACAATGCCAGGGGAACCAAGGTAAGTAACTCTTGTTGACTAATTAATTCTACAGAGTATGGTTCTTAAATCCATAAAGAGTGGCTCAGTGGTAGAGCAGGGTTCGCACAGGCTTGCAAAGTACTAGAGTAAACAGGACTGTCTTGAAAAGTCCTTGTAAATTAAATTTACGTTGAAAAGTACTTGAAAACCCCTCAGAGGCCTTGAAAAGTCCTTGAATTTTACCATTTACAGGAGGATTCAACACTGTCTTTGGAGACCTAAATCAGTATAAAATTGTGGTGGCTTTATTTGGTGCAGCATATGCTGCACCAAATAAAGGCACCACAATTTTATACTAATTTTCTAAAATTTATATCCTTAGAAATGCAGTCAAGCATTTCAAAAATAGAGGTTTAATGTGTAAATCAATATTTTTCATAAATTTTCAGTCCTTTAAATCAGGAGGAAAGTCTTTTAGAAGTCCATGAAAAGCCCTTGAATTTTACACATACTTGCCTGTCTGAACCTTGTAGAGTGTTGAACTTCAGATCGAAGGATAGCTCATTTTAGACCCACCAGAGACACTGTGCTGTGTCCTTGAGCAAGACACTTTATCTGCTACTTAATACTGTTTCAACCCAGGAAGACAGGAAATCATTTGCACACGACTAAAAAATTGTTGACTTGGATGTAAAGCAACAATATAAACTTACAATGATTGAGCCCTTAAAGCCTGTACACGGTAATAAAGTTCATATGCTTGCATTTCAAATCAATAAGTTTTGATTTGCTTTATAACTTCACTATATATAACATAATTAGCAAACAATTGACCGTCATTAGCCGTCTGTTTCGCAGAAATTGAACTTGTTATTGTGTTGGCATAGTTTCTATGACATTTTTATCATATGGCGCCACATTATACATCCTTGATCGGATTCCACGTAATTGGCCATGGGGTTCAGAATGATCATGTTCCTGACATGGTTTTTATCAGGTTTTGAGTGGCAAGCATAGGGCCAGTTAAGCAATATTTTTAGCGTAAAAATGTGATTATTTTCTTATCCATCAGTCTAAACATGTGTTTTGGGTGCTCAAAAGAACCATCTCATTGAGACGGTTCTTTTGAGTACCCATAACATATGTTTTGGTTAAGAAATAAGATTTTTTTTTTCAGTAATGCACTCTTATCTGGGGCCTGGGCAAGAGATATTGCATCTGAGAATATATTATGTTTCTGTGCGGCCTGGGCAAGAGATATTCCATCTGATAATGTATTTGTAGTTGAGGGCCTCGGAGAAGATTGGCCTAGCCAACCAAGCTACCCTTGTTAAATAAAGAAATTACTAACTTATTATTATGTTTCAGTTCAATATTACAAATCGGTCCAAAGGAGTCAATCAGTGTATGTGTTATTATGTTGCAGTTCAATATTACAAATCGGTCCCGGGGAGTCAATCAGTGTATGCGTTGTTATGTTTCAGTTCAATATTACAAATCGGTCCCGGGGAGTCAATCAGTGTATGCGTTGTTATGTTTCAGTTCAATATTACAAATTGGTCCCGGGGAGTCAATCAGTGTATGCGTTGTTATGTTTCAGTTCAATATTACAAATTGGTCCTGGGGAGTGAATCAGTGTATGTGTTATTATGTTGCAGTTCAATATTACAAATCGGTCCCGGGGAGTCAACGCTTAAGCGGAACTTTCAACAAATACAGGAGCATGAGAATAAATCCCACTATGCTCGACCCATGCAAGTGCAGCCGCCTCCAGCGCAGCCCCACCCCCATAAACATCACCATGACAGAGCCCACGGGCATCAGCACCATCATCATCACCCCCACCCTCAGCAACAGCAGCAGCACCAGCAGAGGCCGTCGTCAGGGGCCCATGGTGGGCAGCGACCAGTTTCTAGTCAGTTTAAGCCGCCAACAAAGCATGTTATAGAAGAACAGTTACCTAAACAACAGCCTATACAGCCTAGATTAATAGGTAAGCATGGGTAAATGTTTTCAGGATTAATCCTGAATTCAGGATTTTGAGGCTGACTTTTCATAGAAATGCTGAATTAGGTAGATTTTGATAGCTTCTCCGATTAGTTTTCAGATGATCGAAACACAATTAACCATTTCAACATGAAATTATTCATTTTTGTAGGAATCCTGCAAGTTTTAAAATTGAATTTCTTAAGTTCAGGATTTTGGAAATTTTGTACTTTCACCCATAGGTAAGGCAAAAATGAAAATGAGTGTTTGCCATCTTTCCTACCCAGCTATTTTACCCCTTTCGGAAAATTTGTTTTTAGCTTCAAAATGATTTTTTTTACTTTTCATGTCTGCTTATTGAGCAAAATACATATAATGCATTCAGAGCTCTCACTAACTGACGATTTGCAGTTCTGAACTCCCACTTTTGGTGCTGGGACTCCTATTTTTTGAAGGAGGCTATATTCTTTTGTATTGTGGGACTCCCACTTTTTGGCAAAGAGGGCTCTGGGACTCCTGTTTTTAAAATCCTAGTGAGAGCTCTGAATTGCATTTTGCTCAATAGGTAGACATGAAAAAAAAAATCTCTTTTGGAATATATAAAAAAGTTCAAATTTCTTTTCAAATTTTCTATGAAGAGCTGGCCATCATTTGAACAAAATTAATAAACATCAGCTCTTTCTGGCATTAAATGGTCTTTGAATATGTATGAAAATCACTAGATCTATAGTGTTTATAATGTAGCCTGGTGAATAAAGAAATAGAGATCCTGGCTGAAATATATATTAAAATAATTTTTTAAATATTGAAGATTATTTTAAGGTAGAAAATGTAATACTCCATTTTGTTGAACTTTATAATGTAACGCTAGGTCTGATTAGATCATTTTATGGAAGTGATTGTCAGAAAACTGACACGATCATTAACTTTATAGTTCAATCCGCCCCTTCTTGTGCTTCACAGCCAATCTGTTTGCACCGTTATTTAAATTTTTGGCCAACTTAATCACATATTTTATCAATATTTGTAATAGTTATTTGAAGTGAAATCATTTTAAGCCATTAAGTAAGTTCATTAAGTGGTCAATGCGACCATTTCCAAAGGAGCAGTCGGAAAAGGGGAGGAAAAAACCATAAGTAGGTCCTAAATCATATATTACAATTATAAAGAAATTAAGTTGTTCACTCGCTATGCTCGTTTTCACTTAATTCCTTTATAATTGTAATATATGATCTATAACCTATACATGTGGTTTAATTTATGTAACTTGCAATACTCCAATTTTAGACAAAGAACTTTAAGATATTGGGTGTTTATCTGAATGAATATGATATTTATTTAATGCTGTAAATATCAGTTCTATCATTAATTTTGTGTATAACAGTTCTTAGTATTGATTTCATATAATAATAATTTTTGTTAAATTTTGTATTTATCATATGACGTCGCCTCTGGGAGTGATATAACACTATGCATTAAAATCAATAAACCACTAGTGGTTTACAGATTTTGTAACATTATGTATTGACAACCGTTAATATGTCGCATATATATGGCAAAATTTTAGTGTTTTCTCACAAAAAATGCGATATCAAAGTAATTTTAGTGTCATATGATAAATAGAATCTAACATTCGTGCGTCTATATCATTGAATTTAGTGAACTAGTTGTGAAAAAGAAATAAAATGCTCGGCATGCCTCTCATTTTATCTCTTTTCCTCAACTCGGTGAGTAAATTCAATAAAACATGAGCACTCATGTTAGATCCTCTATACATTGTATATCAATTCTCATATCAATCTTGTATCTTTTAATCTTGATCATATAGTTTTCTTCTCTTTTTGGTTTGGTTTGTTTTGTTCTTGTTTTTTTTACATTTGCATGTGTTTGAGGACTAGTTCGGGGAGCATATTTTGGTGGAATTTCAACCACATTCCCATTATTTTGTTACGACTAAATAAAAAAAACCCCTGTTTTTAGGGTAACCTGACCTTACCTAAATTTACTGGTGAAACATAGATTTTTTTTTGCAGGTTTCCAGAAAAAAATATATGTGCCTACCCTACCTAAAATTTTCAGTCCTATTACCTGAAACACACTTATTTTTTTTATTATACCCCCCGCAAACTTTGTTTGTAGGGGGTATACTGTTTTCACGTTGTTCGTCCGTCCGTGCGTCCGTGTGTCCGTGCGTCCGTCCGTCCGTCCGTCCGTAACGCTTTGTTTCCTTAATAACTTGGAGAGTCATTGCTGGATTTTCATCAAACCTTGCAAACATGTTCATATATGCAAGACAAATACTTTAGACAAAAAAGTAAGGGCTAGGGGCCAATTCTATTAGAGTTATTTCCCTTTGTAGTTCTAAATGGCTTTTAATATAGTGCTTTATGCCTATGCTATTATAGGCCATACACAGGCCAATCAACTCCTACCACAGCTTTTGATGGAACAATTTGACACTTTTCCTATACAATGAAGACACATTGAACATATGCAAGAAGGAGTTTAGTTCAGAAAAAAATAATTTTTGACAAAATGACAGCTGTGAGAACTTAGACAATTTTTCCCTAATAAGGTGCTTGTATATTCATAGACGGTGCCTTTATGGGCCGATCAACTCCTACCACAGCTTTTTATGGAGCAATTTGATACTTTGCCTATACAATGTAGACACATTGAACATATGCATGAAGGAGTTTGGTTTAGAAAAAATATTTTTTTGACAAAATGACAGCTGTGAGAACTTAGACAATTTTTCCCAAATAAGGCTTTTGTATATGCATAGATGGTGCCTTCATGGGCCGATCAACTCCTACCACAGCTTTTGATGGAACAATTTTATACTTTGCCTATACAATGTAAACACATTGAACATATGCATGAAGGAGTTTATAATTTTTGTTTGCACAGATTCTACTGAAATCTTCTTATCAAAACTAAGGTCTTCTTGTTCGAACTATAACTTGCCAAGTTTTATCACTGACTCTTTCTGTGCGGGGGGTATCTAATAAGCATTGCTTATTGACTTTTTTCATTTGGCCTAAGTTTGTCATTTGATAGCCCAGATGGCATATTTTGAAAACGGGATTGGTCTCTGTGACCTGAAGACTCCTCTGTTTTTTGTCAGCATGATTTTTTTCTACTCTAGTCCAGTCTTTACAGTATGCCACAAAAATAGTAATATGATAAAAACTTCTTTAGAAGCTATCTGATCTGGGTCTGTACTATTTGTCTTGGCAACAAGTGTCAGAACATTTATCATAAAGTCAAAGATGGCATGTTGTAAAGACTTGACTTGACCTAACACTGTGACCTGAACCCTGTCCTCTGTTGTATATTTCTGTTAGCATGAAGTTTTGTTTTATAATTAGATGTGGAGTCGGATCAGGAAGACCCTGAAGGTTCTTACTGTTTTATTATCTAGGCTAGAAGTGCTTGACATCACTCATCTATTTCCGAGGTTATAGAACTTTTTTTCGTGCTCAACTCAACTGAGCATAAAGTTTCAACTGCTCATGAAACAAAAATGCTGAAAAATAAAGAATTTTCTTGCTTTCAAACTCTCAGGTGTCGTATTTTGTCATGCTAACAAATGTTAAAATGCCAACAATTGTTGACTTTTTAACATTTATGAGCATGAAATTTTCATGATAAATTTCATGCTCAGTTGAACAGAGCATGAAAAAAGTTGTATAATCTCGGTGCCATATGTAGCCCATGATAAGATAGGGTCTTTTTCAACCAAAAAAAGAAATGAGGAGTTCAGTGGTTCAGTGGTAGAGTTATGGAGTTTATAGTTTGAGCCTCGCCAGAGGCACTGTGTTGTGTGCCTTTGAGCAAGACACTTTATCCTCTACTTTGTACTGGTTCAACCAGGAAGACTCATCCATTCATGACCTGAAAAATTGTTAACTGGGACGTAAAGGATGAAAACAAAGCAAAAAAAAATGACGGTTGTGCAAATACTCCATGAAAAGATCTCTTGTGTGGTATCATCGGAAATGTCTCAATGAGATGAATCTGATGAATATGCACAACATGCAATTTTTTGGAAAAATAAGAAAGATGGGATAATAGCTTATCCTGGGTTACACTGCACAAGTCACAAAATAAGAAAAAGAGCTCTTTTGGTATGCATACTCAGAATGGTCTGAATAAGTAAAAAACAAACAAAAAAACCCCACAGCATTGTGATTGTTTTCTTTGAGAAATGAAAAAATCCATTTTTAATAACACACTCTTATCTTGCGGCCTGTATATACTTGTTGACATTGATCGCCACCAGCAGTCTCACATATGCTAAAAGGGCTTTTTTTCTCTTTGGTTGACACTCATTTTTGCTGTGGCCACTTTTCTGCATGACAGGTCCCATTCCTGGACAGGTCAACTGATTGATAGACACATGCTACTAGTATACAAAGGGTAATCTTAGTCATATTTTTTTTTACCAATCAGTAGACACTGGTCCAACACATGTAGATAGTATAGTGCATTAACATTGGAATGTACTAACACCATAGATAGATTGGTAAAACTTAAAACATTCCCCTTTTGCCTTTGATTATGTCTGATTTCTCAAAACCTTCACAGGGCTTCAGATTTTTTTCAAGATGGATGGGCCGAAGTGACCCATGGAGCAAAAAATGGTGGGTCATTTTCTAAAATGATGGGCCCAAGCAGATCAAACTTACCACAGTTGGCATTTGTGTAGTATATTTTACCTATACACGGACACTGAAACCTGTATGCATATATGTATATTGACTGCTGATTATACAGTAAAACCTGTCTTAAGTGGCCACTCAAAAAAAGAAGACCATTTATCGCTTAATGAAGGTCAAAAGTATTGCAGAATGCTCCAAGGGGAGCATTCTGCAATCATTTCGACCTTCATTAAGCTACCATTTGTTATTAAGGTCTTTGTTTTTGTCTTTTTCGAGTGGCTGCTTAAGACATGCTTTACTGTATTGACGATCTTCATATACTTTCTGTTTTGTGGAGTTCAAAGACTTGCTGCAAGATGAATATACTTATTAAAGTGAGATATTTTCACAACTAAAAAAGGATGGGTCCACTGGGCCCAGTGCCTTGGAAAGTGATGGGCCATATTTTGAAATCATGGGACAATGATCCGGGCCCACCATAAATCTGAAGGCCTGCCTTCACCCTCAATCATCACGTTCTTGAACTACTTTTCTCAAACTCACAACTCATAATGATTTTTACAGGATATGAAGTTATTCAGTAGGGCCTGCACTGATACCATAGTCCATAAGTATTGATCAACAAAAAAAATGGACTGTAAAATTGTGATATTTTCTTATCCATCAGTTTAAACATTTGTTTTTGGTACTTAAAAGAACCTTCTCAATTAATTAGTTCTTTTGAGTACCCTCCAGGCCTCGAAATGTCTGAAAATAGGCACTTGCCCTGCATCACAAAATTTATTGGCATACATGGGGAAAATTTAATTTTCACTAGAAATATCAAAATATTCACTTGCCCTGCAGCCTGAGACACTCGTAAATACGAGCGGACGAGTACAATTTTCGAGCCCTGCCCACAACATATGTTTTGGTTGAGAAAGAAGAAAATTAATTTTCTCTTTTAAAAGCACTCTTATCACCCAAAAATAATATCAGATGTTTGTCATATGAAAAATGCTCATTGTAAACAGAAACAGTGCCTTTAAATAAGCTATAGCATGGCTTTGCTGAAAGCTATTACTTTAAGCTTCCAATAATTTGGCTTTCCTGAAATTTTTATTTCATGTAGCTTTAGTTTGGCTTTGCCGAAAGCATAAGCATTAGTTTGGTCTTGCTGGAAGCTTTTTATTTTTGTTAGATCTAGAGATAGTTAGGCTTTGCTGAAAGCTTTTAAAAGCTAGAAATAGTTTGTGCTTTGCTATGAAATTTTGTTTAAATTTGTGTAAAAATGCAGGAGATTTTCTGCCCATCTCTAGGGGCCGAATTTCAGCCCCATTCCCAATCGAGAATAGCCACCTTTTTTCCCCAATACCATGTCCGTTTTTCCCAAATAAAGAAAAGTTTTTAAAAAAAATTACTTTTTTTAGAGACCACTACTTCTTAGGAGAAACAATTACCCATATCAGAATGATACTTAAACACGTGGTATGCTTGGCATAACACAATCTAAAATAACTTGATTTTGAGGATATATTTTGCTACCCTGTCGTTAATTTCTCCCAATTTTGATGTTAAGTTGATCATTTTTTCAAAATTTTGGATAGGGGCCTTTTGCAAAATTGCTGGAAAAAGCACTGAAATTAACCTCTTGATATATAGTTAAAAGCTAAATAAGCAGAGCGCAGTGGGTCAGTCTGTAGAGCTTAAGACTGGGGATTGAAGTGTTGCTAGTTCAACGTCTATCTCATGTATAACACAACATAAGAAACTCTGTCTTAAAATGTTTGTGAGCAGATTTGCATCAAGCAGCTTGCTCAGATTTGTCTGATCTTAGCATTTGTTTGAACTTATAAGATTAAAATTTTTTTTTTATCAGTGGAACTATATTTATATTAGAAAATCACATGTTACATATGGGCCTCGACGCGAGAAAACCTGCCTTCGGGAGTTTGTGAACAACAAAGGGGCAGACCAGCCTGCACATCCGCGCAAGCTGATCAGCGCCTTTGTTATTCCCTTTTTGGATAGTCCCATATCAAAGCTTGCAACGAGCGAAATTTAAATTTTGTAGCTAGTCCCTGTAGCCGAGAAGACTTGTTTGAATCTCACTTTGTCGGACACCCCGAAGACAGGTTTTCTCATGCCGCGGCCCATATCAAGTCTCATCTCTTTTCATGCTGGATATTCTTATGTTCTACACTCCTCCCGAATTAGCATCTGTTAACAAGCAGAGTGGAAAACAGTGTTGATCCTGGTTCCACATTGTTTCAGGCTGAGCATGCTAATGATTAAGTTTTTTTAAAATTTCTTAATCTCCTGAGAAACTCATGGTGTCACTAATCCTATACCGTCTCCATATGACTTTTAGCTGTTTGTAGGACATTAGACACAAACTCACTCATTCAGTAGTTCTATAGTATCTTTGTTTTGTGGTTTTCTTTAATATTTTATTGTTGTTGTATATTATGTTGTAGAATTGAAGCAGGGGTTGACAAAAAATTCCTTAAGTCTTTGACATCCAGTAATTAAAAAAACAAAGAGAAAAAAACACAAAAAGCACACACACACACGTTTGTTTCCAAACAGACTGACTTCATATTTCCATAATGCAGGAAGCCCCTGCCCCCTGATGAGTGGGCAGATTGGATGAAACCATGGACGGGTCTATTTGCGCTGTCATTCCATAAACACCATAGCAAACTGACAGATGTGGTTTGGTCACTCCTATCAGTCATTTACCTTTCAGTTAGAAAAAAAAATGTCTAGTTTCCGGAAACCCTACCAACCTTTCTTTTTGGGTCCTACTCTGAACATTTTTTTGGGACATCTGAGATTCTTTTCTTTATTTTTAGGGTTTTTGAATGAAATATGCATTTCCCATGTAAATAAATCTTAAAAAAAAAATGTGCCACCTACCGACCCTAAAAAATATTCAAATGCTTCCGGAAAAAGACATTTATTTTTTGGGGCCTTTTTAAAAGGGGGTATAGAATTTTGAAAAAAGTGATGCATGCAGGATGCTATGTAGGTCTAATACAATTTGGCCTAGAGGTTATAAAACTTTTTTCATGCTCAAATTTCAACTGCTCATAAAAAATAAAATACCGACAAATGAAGAAGTTTCTGGCTTTAAGTCTCTCAGATGCTTTATTTATCATGCTAATAAATGTTAAAATGCCAACAATTGTTGGCATTTTAACATTTATGAGCAGGATAAATTTCGTGCTCAGCTGAGTTGAGCATAGAAAAAGCTTTTTTACCTCGGGGCCTGAATGTAAATTTTGTCAACCACTGGCTTTAGTATGGTGTTGTCTTTAGTTGTAACTTTTAGTTGTTTTCTGTTGTTTTGCCTGGTTTAGTTCTTTCTCTTTTGCTTTGTTTTCACCGTCTAGTGATTCCAGATTCCAGGCATCCTGGGCCGCCACATGGTCACGGAGAAGCTAGGAACTCTGGGATGTTCCGACAACCCGCCAATAAACCAGAGGTGAGAATTATATACAGTAGAAATAGTGAGTATGATCAGGAAATATCACAATCACAAACCGCAGACCAGACACCCTGGGCCACCACATGATCATGGAGAGGCTAGGAACTCTGGGATGTTCCGACAACCCGCCAACAAACCAGAGGTGAGTATTATATACAGTAGTAATAGTGAGTATGATCAGGAAATATCACAATCACAAACCGCAGACCAGGTACCCTGGGCCGCTACATGGGCACTGAGAAGCTAGGAACTCTGGGATGTTCTGACAACCTGCCAATAAACCAGAGGTGAGAATTATATACAGTAGTAATAGTAAGTGAGTATGATCAGGAAATATCACAATCACAAACCGCAGACCAGACATCCTGGGCCGCCACATGGTCACGGAGAAGCTAGGAACTCTGGGATGTTCCGACAACCCGCCAACAAACCAGAGGTGAGAATTATATACAGTAAAACCTAGAAAATACGAACTTTGATTTTTCGTAATACTAATTCGAAATAAATTTGGAATGTACAGTAAAGCCTGTCTTAAGAGGCCACTCTAAACTAGACAAAACAAAGATCTTAATGACAAATGGTAGCTTAATGAAGGTCGAAAGAGCATCCTTGGAGCATTCCGCAATACTTTAGATCTGCATTAAGTGATAATCGGTCTTGAAAACCAATTATGGTCTTCTTTTTGAGTGGCCGCTTAAGGCAGGTTTTACTGTACTGGATTCAGAGAATAGGACTTTAACTTACATGCATTCATGATCTATTTTAATAACTGTCTATAATAACATCATGTTTTGGGCGTGTAAAATAAACGTCTCCGTGAGACGTTTCTTTTCGCGCCCAACACTTATGTTTGATAGAAAAAAAACCCTAATAAATAATCATTTTTGGGGGTAATACAATTTTGTGTCTACCTCCCTATAATTCGAACTACTGATAATTCATAAAAAAAAACCCTTTCAACTGCAGTATTTACTCAGAGAATTCACATTAGTTGAATTAGACGACTGATTTATAAATCCTGTCTTATATCAGAAATTTACATTTTCAAAAAGCAAGCCTTTGATAAATCAGTCAACAACCTTATGGAACACAGATATTACTTACAGCTTGCTAAGCTCACTTGCATGTGAAATAGGCTTCAGATAGTGACTGCATTCGCTAGTAGTGACAATTATGCACTGATTGACATCAAGCTACTGATTGTTCACACATGCAAAACAAGCCCCTTGTCTGCTTCTCTGGCTATCCAAATTCACTTTGCTGTTCTGCTATCCTGTTGTTGTTTTAACAAAAAGAAAAAAAACTGTCATTATAATTCAAACATTAAATATTAGATAATTTATATATCCTAAAGTGTACTGTGAAATGGCAAAATCACTCTGTCTTTTACTGATGTAGGTAAATCATGCTCTAGTCACGAATTTTTAATTTGGCAAATATGTCTTTTAATGCTATTCGCAAAAGTAAAATTCTCACGAAAATTTCCAGTAAATATTTGCATGGTTCACGAACACAGCAAGTTTTTAATGAGTCTTTGGATGTTTACAACTGGTTAAAACCTCATGATCTACAGAAATATGATTGAAAGCTGACTAAGTTCACTTGCACATGCAACACATTTCATACAGTTAACCCTTTACTCCATAGGCTATTTTTAGAGGATGACATTTTCTTTTTTTAGACAACATTGAAAAATTCAAGAAAAAATGAAGTCAAAGTTTTGAATACTTTTGAAAATATTATGGAAAATCGAGCATTTGCTCCAAAAAGGAGCAAATGCTCCATTTTCCATAATATTTACAAATATATACTATTTCAAGGGCGTCAATAGGCGTTATCATGGAGTAAAGGGTTAATTCATTTGCCAGTAGTAACAACACAGAGGAACATGGTGGCTCAGTGGTAGAATGTTAATTGAGGTTGATTGGTCATGTGTTAGAGATTCAGCGGAGAAGCCACTCTGTGTGCTTGAGCAAGACACTCTATCCTCTGCTTAGCACTGGTTCATCCCAGGAAGACAGGAAATCATCCCAACATGACTGAAAAATTGTTGGCATGGGTGTGAAGCAAAAACACAAACAATCGCAACAATAGGGCAGTGTGACAGTGTGCCCACACCTGGATCACACATTCAAATCATGCCATTTGCTAACACCATTGGCTGTCTGTGTTCTCGTTGGCAGTTCTGCTTCTTCGTTTTACACTTCATTCAACAAAACCATTAATATGACATTAAATAAAAATTGTTTTACATCCTAAAGTTTTAATAAATTCTATATTAGCTTTTTATTATAAACTGTAAATACATGTATAAGATATAGATTTCATTTTTTGAGGTTTATGAAGTTATGAATGCCATGTGTCCAGATCAAAGTAAACATAAAACCCTTGACTTCGCGCATACTTTAAACTGAATAAATAGTGGATATTTACCTTTTTTTGGGTGAATACCAAATATATTTCATCGAGTGCGGTGAAAAAAACAGTATTTATTTTAGGAATGTACTCACGAGTATGCACGAGTGAAGATGCTGGTATTTTCACCGCATGAGATATATATTTGATATTTACTGAAAAAAAAGTAAATTTCTTTGTATTTTATTCTCCACGGAAAATACAGAAAGCACAACCTAATTTTTTCCCTGGTCGTTTCTCATTTGATTTGACTTTTCCTGTGTGTTTATTGGGTATAACATTTGATAGAAACAAAGTTTGCACCTAGAAAATGGCTTAGAATTATATTTTAACAAATGAAATGCAAGAAATCAGCATTTTAAGAAAGTCTAGTAAGGGTGCCTTGGGAGAGGCATCACAAGCAAACTGGTGCTACGCCAGGCCAAACAGTGACGTCATTATGTTTGATGTTGATGTCACATCATGCATAGCATTATTTCTGACAAATATTTTTCGCTTAAAACTGTCCCAGTCCCAAAATTGCCAAGAAAGCCTTGTTTTGGTACAGTGAAATTTATTGTATTATTTCACTAGTGAAAAAATATGATATTTTTTCAATGTAGAAAAATACCAATTTATTCATATTGATATGCATCAAATTCACTGCTATTAAAGTATAAAATAAATGGTGTTCATAACTTCATGAACCTTTGTTAAATTGAATGAGTTGGACACCAGTGCAGTGCTATTGAACAAGTTGGAATTTGATGATGGTTTTGATGATGATTGCTTGTTTTTCTAGGACCTAGATGCCTTAGCCAAACAGTTGAACGAGTTGGGAGCAGAGATTCGGCCACCGGCCAGGACGGTGATCGTAGAAGATGATGAAGATAAAAGTGATGATGACGAGGAGGTAGAGGAGGTGATACATCGTGATGGCACGCTACTGGCTTCAGAACCAGCCAGACCTCTGTAAGTCTTGTATTATCACGTGTCAAGATATCCCAAATTTTTTAGCATAAACTTTTGATTATTATCTCACCTATGAGGTATTAGTATGGCACTGGTCCACCTTCCATCGGCGTCAGTCGTCGACCATCCTCATTTTTAAAGTACAGGTCAGTCGCGTTACTACAGGCCCATTGGGGTCCATGAATTTCATTTGTGATATACGCGAAACACGCACCAACGATTTGAGAGTAGCATGAACAGCTGTACTTTAGTCAGTGTGGGTGGGGAATGTTCGTTTTCACGAGTGGTTTTGAGTTAATTTGAACTCTAATAACACTTACAGTATAGATTGTTCAGATAGTTAAATAAACAAACACAAGCTCTGTATGTTTTGTCATTCAAATCCCTCCAAAATAACTCAATTTTAAACAAAAATCAAGTATTGAAAACACCTCTTCAAGTTGGTGTTACGGTATATGCGGTGTTATAGTAAACATTATACCCGCTTGAAAGTCTGGCATTAGAGTCGAGTACAGCTCTAATGAACATTGATTGGATAATTCTCACTGACCTCAGAGGTCAACTGCAATGAGCTGTTTTTTGATTGGCTGATATTTTATTCTACGTTATGGCTAATGAATATTCAATTAAGCAAGGTTGTGTCACAGGTTAATGACCGCTTTTACTGGTAGGAAATGCCCTGAGGTTAATAGATAAAATTGGATAACTGGCTTGTATTGTGAGCTCGAGCAGCAGGTGTCAACTTTATTGATTTTAATTGCTGCTATTACAGGAAACTATCTAGACAAACATTTGAACAGGTGACTGGGCAGAAAGATACAATACACAACAATATCTTTATGTCAAATTACCCAGTGGAAATTGTGTCAACCTTTTGAGCTGCCTCTAATTAAGCATGCATTATTTGTTCCATAAGTGAATGTTTTGGCAAAACGAAGTTTTAGTTTAGAAAAAGAAACAGAGATAGAACAATTTGGATAGATGAAAGATTTTTTCTAAATTTTTTTTTTTAATTTCGGGAGCCATGGCATATAAAACATACATTGTATATGGGGTCTTTCACCAATCTCTGGCAAACTATGTGTCACAGTTTGAGCGCTGATTCTTGGATTATGAGTTCCTGGGGTTTTCCATTCCAATTTGTCAGAAACGTTTCCTAAGACGTTCAATCATCCTTGCATGGCATCGAAATTGTTGGGCAATCACTGATGGTGTCACGTTAGCTTGTAACATTCTTATCGCCTTTTGTGTTCAACATGTGTCCATTTTGGTATTGTAAATTAGCAATGTGTAACTTTTAATTTTAAATTTTTAAAATGTGTTCAAGCAAATTGGATATTAGACTAGTGATTTCAGTTGTTATTACATGTGTAAATCTAAATAAAACTAGAATGCGCAGTCGATGGGGCGCCATCGCAAATCCCCACGCTAAAGTTTTTGACCCCCCCCCCCCCCCAGCACCCCCAAAACCCACCCCTGGGGCATGACCGCAGCAACAGAATAAAAATTCTGTTCAATATATTTTCTTTTATTTGCACGAACACGCACAAAGTTTGGTATAAAAATCTTTGAAACTGACATGGTAACTGAAATTTAATGATATTTGACCTTTTGACCTCACCCCAAGGTCACCAGTTTGACCCTAGGATGAAAATTTTACTTGCATTCTGTTCTGCTCGTCATCCCCGTCGATTTGATATGCTACATGATCATGTTTGAAAAAAAAAATTTGACCCCCCCCCCCCCCCTGAGCACCCCCAGCGCCCCTAAGTCCGACCCCTGGGGCATGATCCAGGCGACAGAATGAAAATCCCGTCTGATATGTTTTGTATCTTTCATTTTTGAGAACACACACAAAGTTTGGTATAAAAATCTTTGTAATTGACTTTGTAATTGAAATTAAATGATATTTGACCTTTTGACCCCTCCCCAGGGCCCCAGGGGGTGGGGCCAAAAAAAAATTTGCTGTTGCACGCCCCATTCATGTGAGTAACTCACACACCAAATTTGGTTGAATTTCGTCCAATGGTTTAGGAGGAGATAGCATAACGGACAGATGGACGGACAGAGGGACGGACAGACAGACGGACGGATGGAGGCGATTGCAATATTTCCTTCGCTTTTTTAAAAAAGCGTTGGGATAATGAATGTGCACGTGAAACACTTGAAAATAAAAAGACAGCCAGTACACTGGTTTGGGTTGACTGAGCTCAATAAAACAATGGGAATAATGTGTGGCAGGAATAGTAGCGTAACATAGATAGCAGATGAAATTTTGTAACTCATTTAATGCGCAATATTTTTAATCTATATATGCGTCGTTTCTTTTTTGGCCTAGTAAATATGACACTTATGGTATTTTTGAAAAAGTAATTTTGAACAAAAAAATAGCAGTCGACAAAAAAGGCATGCAAAATTACCCAGCATGTGAATAGTTAATAATGTATTTATGAATTTTCCTGGCTTCTTGCAGGTACTCTTGAAAGAATTGTTTGAAAAGGTTAATTTTGAAATAAATCGGCAGACGATAAAAAAGTATGCATAATTACCTGGAATGCAAACAATTAGTATTGTATAATATGACCTGCAGGTTTTCTAGAAAGAATTGTTTGAAAAAGTTAATTTTGAAGAAAAAAAAAAGCAGACAGCACAATTACCCAGGATAAGAACAAAATCAGCATAAAATTGTGATTATTTTTTTATCCATCAGTTTAAACATGTGTTTTGGGTGCTCAAAAGAACCGTCTCATTGAGACAGTTCTTTTGGGTACCCACAACATATGTTTTGGTTGAGAAATAAGAAAATAATTTTCAGTTACACACTCTTATCTAGGGGCCTGATAAATGTTTTTTGTTTTTTTTTGCAGGCCGCCTGAAGGTTACAACCAAGACACGTTAGAGACATTGTCTTCCATGGTCATACACGAAGGTGAGTCAAGTTTTTTTTGAGATCATAGGCCTTGATAACAGAAAAAGTTGAGCACAAAAATAGGGGCGTAGCCAGGGCATTTATCATGTTGAAGCCCACCAAAAAGATGGAGAATAAAGAGATACAGTAAAACCTGTGTAAAATTGCCACTCTCAAAAAGACAGAAAATTTGTTTTCAAGACCAATTATTGCTTGATGAAGGTCAAAAGTATTGCAGTATGCTCCAAGGGGAGCATTCTGCAATACTTTGGACCTTCATTAAGCTAGTAATTGTTAGTAAGATCTTTGTTTTGTCTAGTTTCGAGTGTCCGTTTTACACAGGTTTTACTGTATTTGACCTAGTTACTTTACTTTTCAGATAGCAAATAACAAAGGAGCTGATCAGACTGCGCGGATTTGCAGACTGGTCTGCACGGTTGTTATTCGCAAGCAACAAAGTCAGGGTTTCTCGCGTCGAGGCCTTTATGATGTTGAAGCCCAGGCTTCCTGGCCTCCGCCTGGCTATGCGCCTGAAAAATGTGAATATTTTCTAAAATAGTTTTAAAGTAAGTTTTGGGTGCTCAATGTCTCATTGAGACAAAACTGATTTATATTATCATTCTTCACAGGTCTGTGTCAGTGCATTTTTTTCCACAAAGATTCTTATTTCTTAAGACAGCCATGGTACAGAAATGATTCTTCCGATGAGTTATACAATCAGTTTGAAAAAAGATGATTTTTGTGGATGTGTTTAAGAAAAAAGCTAAGATTTTCATCATTTTTTGCTTGTGCATTTTTGTCAAAAGGTTAAATTTCTCAAACTGGCCTAAAATTGTACAGAAACGGTACTTTTGATGAGTATTACAATCATTTTTGGAAACAGTTAGATTGGTTGAGTTTGAGAAAATAAAAGTTTCATTATTTTTCACAGAATTGCCCTTAGCATTTTATCATCCGAAATTCAAAATTTCTCAAAATAGCCTTAAATTCTACAGAAATGTAACTAGTATTAAATGTAGATTTACTTTATATTATGTCCTGGGTATGACTTTAAACTGCATCCCCCACCTCTGGGTTAAGAGGATGCCACAGTCTTGGTGGCAGAGCTAGATGGCAGCCATCTATACACCAATGGTTTGGCATCCTAGCTACTGTGGCTTGGTGGACGACTCTTCTATAAGAACAACGGTAAGGCACACTGCCCGAGTGCGGGAACAGCGGAATCTCAGAGGCCATCTGAGTTGGGATGTCAGCTAGGACAGGAGATCCCAGAAAAATCTTAATTCTAAAACAAACATGGCAGTATTGATCTGCTATGCGTGCAGCTAGACAGTTACCTGGAAAGGAGCCCACTGATGTGGATGATGACCCTGCACCTGCATGTTAATCAAAAATCTGATTATATATATATATATATATATATATATATATATATATATATATACTTTGATTTTAGCTGGAACTGGACTAAAACTCTTTGCCTACTAGTGTGGTCTGCTGTTAACTTTTGCAAACAGTTTGGAACCAGATCAGGCCCATCTAAATGTTGGGCCTGAAATGAATCCAAACTTTTTAACATTGAAGGTATTCCCAAAAGAATTATTTGAGCTATAAACAGGGTTCCCACAAGCTCTGGAAAACCTGGAAAATCACAAAAAAAGTTCCATTCATGGAAAACTCATGGAATTTGAACAAAACCCTGAATAATCTGGAAAAATCATGGAATTTTGT
Organism: Loripinus fragilis; assembly: GCA_964019695.1. Classification (NCBI taxonomy): domain Eukaryota; kingdom Metazoa; phylum Mollusca; class Bivalvia; order Lucinida; family Lucinidae; genus Loripinus; species Loripinus fragilis. Next base: position 96,826,949 of record OZ026524.1, read on the forward strand.
GAAATAATTTGACAAAACCACCAGTAGCCAGAAAACTAGCTGTTAGACACACAAAACTTGTGTGTCTGACAGCTAGTTTTCTGGCTACTTGTGTGTCTGACATCTAGTTTTCTGGCTACTGGTGGTTTCAAGTTTTAATTATCTCAAAATGCATGCATGGTCTAAAAGCATGCTTATTTAAATATATTACTGTTCTACATTGCGCATTTATGCTAAGCATAGTGAAGATGCCATTGAAAGCTGAGGTTGGAGGCGGTGCATTTAATAGTCATGGGAATTACATTGTTGATCATTGAAAATCATGGAAAAATCATGGAATTGTGATTTTGAATTTCCTTGGGAACCCTGTATAAAGTCTTCTCTATGAGTGTAATTTCAAAATAAATATTTCAGAATCCTCGCCAGAATCTCCCGTACCAGCTCTTCCTCCGAAGGATAAGAATCGAGAGAATCGGGAACGAGATAGAGAACGAGAGCGAGAGGATAACGATGACGGAACTCTTGTTGTTAGAAGGGTAAGTAACTCTGTTTTCTTATCCCCCAAGGCCCTTGTATTCTAAGTATAACCTGTATTTGCTGATTCCATGTTGTGTTCAATCGATTTCAGTGTAAATGACGCCGCAGCGTGGCTCTACATGTCTCAGCCATATTCAGCCCCTGCCCTGCACCCAATTCCCTGTTTTTTAACCCTTTTCATTCTGATGTATCGTCTCATACATATTGATACAGAAGTATGGAAGTGTCCTTTTTGTATTTTTAGGGGTTGCAGGTCAAACTTTCTTTAAAATGATGTATTTCTGTCCCTGATGAGAGTTTTTATCTAAGCAAACAGTGTAGACCCTGATGAAATGCCTTATGTGGCACTTCATCTGGGTTTTCACTGTTAGCCAAAGTACCTGTTTACCAGTACCAAGAATGAAAAGGGTTAATGGATTTTATCTCTATTAGAGCAAGACATGAAAAAGCAACTTTGTTGATTGTATCGATTCCTGATCTTTGCACCCTTACTTACTTTGTTGTCTCCACAGAACTGTACTGATAGTATTATATCCCATGGCTATTCTTCTCACACTGGATAGGTACCGTATTCTATCATATAAATGCACATGCTCCTATAAGAGCATACTGCATACTTTATTGGGTGTTTACACTATGAATTTCTCCTATTTTATCACTAATATGGATTTCTTGTATGGAAGGAAAACTGTGGATCATGATCGGCTGGCTTCATTAAGCCAGCTGATCTGGATCCACACTGTTTTGGTAAGAACTTATTTAGTTTTGAAAAAAAAGCTATGCACACAGTGCGGTTATGAGGTTGAATACAGCTATTACCCCGATAGGCTATCTTTTGCTCCGCGAAAACATTTGTTGTGAGCATGGAGAAATATGAAAAATAGTCATTTTTAATTGAAACATTGGAAAAAAAAAATTGATGGAGGTTGTTATCCTAATAGCTATTTTTCCATGGTTATAAAAACATAGGGTGGAGAGATACAACACATGGATTTAAGGAAAAACTGAGAAAAATCTTCGTGCAGGGTGAGGCATAGGAGTTAAAATTTTTGCCCATCTGTTCGTCCGTTTGAATTTCAGCAATTTACATTAAAGTGTGTTTCTTTGCAGCAGTGATAGCTGTGAGTGTCAAATCCTGCGTAGATATTGTCCCTGCCATACTCTTTAAGAACACACTGTTTCTTATCTCATTCCTTTATGAATATTCATGCTAAGCTCCAACCACTGTGTAATAGTTATACCATGGGTTGTCCGCCTTTACGTGGAGATAATCCACGAGCTTTAGCGAGTGGATTATCTTACGTACAGGTGGACAAACATGGTATAATTATTTTATACCACCTATATCAGTGTAGACCTTGCACATCACGAGATATTTCATGCTTAAGTTGGTAAAGGTGGTATAAGAAAAATTAAATAAATAAACTTTCATGTTTGTGCATAAAACAAAGAAATAACTTGTCAGGTCCACTAGTGTAGGATCATACTTTTCGTATCATATTTCCGTAATCAAACAGAGTAGACTCTCTTACAAGAGCTGCCTGATCAGGGTCTGCCCTGTTTTCATAGCCTTAAGAGGCATCTCTATGAGGTAAAGGGTTAATAGCATTATCCTACATGGAAGCAAACACCAAAGGGAGCAGTCTGATTCGGATGCCTATTGTTTTCAATATTGGCTATCAAGTACATCAGCAGATGAGAAAGCAGATGACATATGTTGTAAATGACGGAAAGAGGGTTACACTTTGTTTATATGCATTACCCTCTTGCATTGGTGAAAGTTGCATGGAAAGTCAGCCTCAAAATGCTGAATTGAAAGAATTATAATAGGTTTTCTTATTTACATACAGTCTGTCTGAAGACAATTGGCCATTTAAACTTGAAATTGTGAATATTTAGTGGGAATACTGCAAGTTTTAAGATTTGAGTTGATTTTGGAAGTTTTGAACTTTCATCTTGTGATTTTAGCCTGTTCAGTAGCAGTATTTCACTTTTGCCATGGATGGGGAACAGTAAGGATCCTGATCAGCTGTAGAAGCCAGCTGATCAGGATCTTCACTATCTTTTAACCCTTTTCATTCTGGTGAATTATCCTTTACATATTGATACAATAAGTATAGAATTCATCATGCCAATTTTGTATTGTAGCGGTTGTTGGTCAAAATTTCTTTACAATAATGTATTTCTCTGGCTGAAGATTGTTGTTATTTTAGCAAACAGTGGAGATCCTGATGAAATGCTGCTTTAGTACCAGTTTACTGGTATCCAGAATGAAAAGTTTAAAATCTTGATTCAGCATGGCAATGGGTTAGAACAAACTGTTTTAGTGTTGAAATTCTGAAATGGAATTTTCCATTGAATGATATGCATGAATCATTCCATCCTAGTTAACAGTAGATAACTTCCTGAAGAAGCTAAACAAGTAGTCTCTGATCAGACTGCGCTTTGATAGCAACTATAAGTTTTGATATGCCTTTCTATGACGGTTCTGACTTAAAGATTTATCTATTGATGAGATGGTAGGGGCTTGATGCTTTTGGCTGTTGTCAGGCCACCAGGGTTTACGTCACTTGACGAAAATGGCCAGCATGCCCATCATCATCATCATATCATAATCAAATTTTTGAATAACGTGCAGGTGCATCATCCACATCAGTGGGCCCCTTTCCCGGTAACTGGCTAGCTGCAAGCATAGCAGATCTCACTCCTGATCTCCAGGTGCTCCTTTCTTGAGGGTCAATTGTCGTGAGCTTCCACTCACGGCAGTCTTTCTCTGTCAGTTTCTTCCATGTTTGCTTGGGCCTCCCTGGCCCTCGCCTGCCTTCACTCTGTATATCATATGCTGTTCTGATTGGACCACTCGAACGCTCCACATGCCCAAATCAGCGAAGCCTTCTCTCTCTCAAAATGAGGTCGAGGTCCTCAAGCTGAAGCTTTGCCAGTAGCTCGCTTGACCTTACCCTGGCCACATCCTCTGGCTTGATACTGCAGATCTGTCTGATCATGGCCCTATCGTTGCGTTGCAAGCACTGCAGGTTCGTCTTGGTAAGTGGCCAAGTTTCACTTACATGGAGCATGGCGCTCCGCACGCAAGAGCTGTACACATGGCCACAGGTCTTGTAAGAGAGGCGGCGGCATGTGAGAACTGGTAGTAGCTCCCTGAACTTCTTCCAGGCCATTTTCACACGAGTAGTTACCGCAATTTCACAGCCTCCACCAGCAGAAAGCATGTCACCCAGGTAGCAGAAGGAAGCTACCACCTCAAGCTTAATAGGTCCGACCTAGACTTCACTCTGTGGTCTGCCGTCAATAGGGCAGGCATTTCCCATGCACCGTGCTCACCTATAACCAGGATTTGGTGTCAGTCATTGTAGCCCACTGCATTTCTTATGCACCCAAAGTTTGCAGCCATTGCAGTAGATGCTGTTGTTGCCTACTCCTGTACGACAGACAGCGCATAGGTATTCGCCTGAACTCTGCAAGAGGTCCAGGCCTGTACTACAGATCATGACCTTAGTCTTTCCTGCATTTACCCTCAATCCCTTCTTCTCCATGGCTTCTTTCCATATCAAGAGCCTCCTGACAGATTCCTCTAGGGAGTCAGCAATGATGACAAGATCATCTGCATATAGGTCTTCCCAGGGAACACCAGCTCGAAACTCACGTGACAAGGCCTCCAGCGCAATGATGAAGAGCAAGGGACTGAGTACGGATCCCTGATGGACCCCGACCTTCACCTCAAATTCTTTGCTGAAACCCTCGCCAACACGAACCCGGCTTCTTGCATTAGCATACATTCCCTGGACTAATTGCACAATCTATTCCTCAACACCTAGCTTTCTCAGGGCCCACCAGATAACCTTCCGAGGGACACGGTCAAATGCTTTCTCTAGGTCCACGAAGGCCATATAAAGCCTTTTGGTCACTGCTAGGTATTTCTCCTGCAGCTGGCGGACCACAAAGATTGCATCTGTAGTGCCTCTTCCTGGGACAAAACCAAACCCGGAGTCATCAATAGACACCACCTGTCTTATGAGACCATAAACAGTCCTCTCTAGTATCTTCATGGCCTGCTCAGTCAGCTTGAGGCCTCGATAGTTGCCTCTGTCCAAAGCATCACCCTTGCCCTTGTAAAGGCAGACAATGAAACTTTCCTCCCAGTCAGTTGGGACCTTGCCATCACGAATAATGGCAGTTGCAAGATCTCGGATCATGGTGGCACCTGTATCACCTGCTGCCTTGATCATCTCCACCACTATGCCTGATGGACCTGCAGCTTTGCTCGACTTCATCTTTGAGATGGCCTTCTTCACCATGTCAATAGTGATTGGGATAGGCGGGTCTTCTAAAGGAGGTTCATTAGACAGGTGATCAGGGTCCCAGTCAAATTCAATGTTGAGAAGCCTTTCGTAATGTTCAGCCCACGCATTCTGCTTTGCCTCCTCGCTCATTGACATTTCCCCAGTGTCATTCTTCACTGGCTTGTCGCCTACAACATCAACATTCTCTTTCCTCATCTGGTTGGCAAGGCGTAAGATATCAGACAACTTGTGGTCAATGCCCTCATAGACCACCTTGTCTTCTTCGTGGCATGCATGGTGCACCACACGTCTGGAGATGCGCTTGGCAGTGTTATATGATGCTCGTGTGCATTTGCCAGCCTTCCATGCTTTGAAAGCTTGGCTGTAATGGCATCATCTGCTTCCTTATTCCACCACCAAGTTTCACGTCGCCATCGGTGGGGCCATATATGGTAAAACAGAATATGTTTAAATAATAAGCCTAAGTTGACCTTGACCTATTTTAACATTATTAAGGAGATCAGGTGAGCGCTTCAGGACCTCCAGCTCCTCTAGTTTAGTATGAGTATATAAAGTAGCCCAGGTTCCAGACAGGTTTTTTTTATAAAAGATAATTTAGGAGTCTACGACTCAATTTCATAGATCGGTAAAAAGGATGTCTCTGCAGAACTGATTTTAAATCACATTTTAAATTTGTCTGAAGCCAAGGAATTTATGATGAATACAGAATAAAAGACCAGACTGTACCTATTTCATATATGATTGACATCTTGCAACCATATGAAAAAAAATCCTGTGAAATTAATCGGTATAAATATATTGGTATGTCACTGCTTGTCCCAGACGAGTCCAGAGTATCAAAGAGACTTAAATTAAGACATTCATTTCTTCTTAAAATTAATTTTTTTTTGATGGCGTCATATTCTGAAGCTGATATTCAGATCTCTGCTACACTGGGTATTGTTATCCCCGGACGAAGTCGAAGGGCTATAGTTTTGGCATCGTCCGCGCATCCGTCTGTCTATTCCGTCCTTCCTCACTTTTTGTCCGTCCGGAACCATATCTCAGTACCTATTGGTCAGATTTGTTTCATTCTTGGTACAAATGATAAGTACCATGGACTCTCAATATCATATAAGTTTCGTCAAAATCTACCCCTTAACACTTGAGTTATTGCCCTTGTATAGGCAATTATAATGCATAACATATATAAGTTTTTTTTGTGGGATAATCTACACATTTCATCAAAGCTATTATATTTAACAACTTTTCACTACAGACCATGATTGCCCAGTGCCTGTAGATAAGCATGACAGTGTCAAAGTTTTACCCCACCCCCTTTGACCCCAACTAAGGGGTCAAAGGTCAAATATATAAATTTCGCAATAACTAAGGCAATTGTCAACATTTTTTGCTGAAATTATGCATGCAGGCAGAGCAGCTTTAGATATGATACATATCAAAGAGGATTTTATATTGAAGGCATGGGTCCAAACCCCTGGGGTGGACTTAGGGGGTGGGGGCCTTGGGCAAAATTAAACCTTTTCGGACTATGGTCATGTTGCATATCAAATTAAAGCTGACGACTTTTGCAGCAACATGGTAGCAAATATTTTGCCCACAGATACGCCCCTTACCCAGGGGGTGGGGTCAAAAGGACAAACCAAATATTTTTGAGAAAGTAGTCATGTTGCATATCAAATTAAAGGGAATTGAGCACAGAGTACCATGAAAGCAAATGTCATTACACACACCAACGGCCCCTGGAATGGGGTCAAAACGTCATTTTTCTTTTATTTTCTTAAAGTGGTCATGTTGCATATCAAATTAAAGTGGAAGAATTAAGTGTAGACCTACATGCAAGGTAACACTTTGAATTTACACACACCCTTGACTTCTGGTGTTGGGTTGAAAGGTCAGATATTGAAATTGTGTAGATACAAGTATATATATATTTTTTTTTTATTAAACTAAGCACTAAAACATACTTGACAGGCCTTTGTTATGATCTGAATGCTACAGAAGGTGAACTAAGGTTTATTTTCTTATTTTTCAACCTAAACTTATGTTGTGGGTACTCAAAAGAATGAGATGGATCTTCCAAAAATGTTGAAACTAATGGATAAGAAAATATTCCCAATTTTATGTCCATTTTTTTTCTAAAGCAAAAAAAAGCATTTCAAAATACAGAAACATCTGTGCCTATCAAAATAATATTTGACTTGTTTGGAGTCAAGGATACAAATTATTTCAGCACCATTTACATTATAGATTAGCAGATTAAATTATTTGATCTGGAAATTACCTCATGTCATTTTATTGTTCATTTTATTGAAAGAATACATTGGATATCATTTTTTCATGTTTGCTCGGCTGGATACTACTCTAATCAATGGCATAGGCACTTAATAAAAGAAAATAATCAATCGAAATGTTATTATATTGGCCATTTTTCCATTAACCCTTAAAGTGCCAAGCACAGCGAAAGTCGTCTGCTTTTGTCATCTAAAATGTTTCAGAAGCCTTCCTACAAATAATGTAGACTATAGGAGCAGTCTGATCTGGGTCCACACTATTTGTCTCTATACTTAAATTTGTTAAATAATGTTATCAAAAATTTGCAGCAGACGACTTTAGCAGACAGCTTTTTTCAGAAGAATATAAAGAAAATTACCATGGCATGTACGTATCCAGAGGGGGGGGGAGGGTGTAGGGGGTCCCGACCCCCTGGAAAATCACAAGATATATGGGTTTCTATAGAAATTAGCATTTGGACCCTCCTGGAAAAAGTTGGACCCCCCTGGAAAATGTTGAACTGCGCCCCGCTGGATCCTTGGAAAAGTATAGTTTTCTCTGTAATAAAACGTTGGATCCCCTCTGTAAACTGTATAAAATAAGTTGAGAACTAAAAAAAATAAAAAAAATGTTTCAAGACTGTTTTCTGGCCGTTTGGCCTGGACCCCCCCCCCCCCCCCCCCCCCCCCCCCCCCCCCCCTCCTGAAAAAAATTCCTAGATCTGCGCATGCATGGAAATGTTATTATATTGGCCTCATGCATGCTGATATATCTCAAAAACTGAAAAGAAAAAATTAAGTTGCAACAAGGTAGCGAAAAACTGACAGATAAGAAAATAATCACAAATTTATGCTTAAATATTTTTTGGTTATCTATGCCTATGCATCATATCTTGAGATTTGAACCTTGTTAGCGGCTGCAGGTAGCTGGCAATGTTACTGGACATTCAATTATAAGTAAGTAGCATAAACCAGGTTATTGGCAAATGTCTGATGATGTGATTAGTTCTGTTTATTATCTTCTCATGCACAGGTAGTTAAAATGTTCATTGATTATGTTCATCTGGATTATAAATAGGCCCTTTCCCCATAATTTACAGACACTTTCTTGATTTTTGTTGTAACAACTTGACAAGACAAACAAATTGTGCCGCGGAAGGTGATTTCTAACAATGTGGCATTTTACATAAATAGACTCAGACAAGCCTGAGCAGCTCCACTTTAAGCTTAGAAACTCCAAATGATGTTCAGTCAGTAGTAGCTTAACAGTCATAGAATAATCAAGCGACTAGCAAAGGCCCTGATCAGGCTGCACGTATTCGCAGGCTGATCTGAGGCTTTGCTGGTCACTCATACCACATTGTTGGAAATCTCATGCTCTGGTTCATTTATGATTGCAGTCAGGGAAGACTCCCATCGTACTGGGTGATTTTTTTCACCCACACAATTGGTGAAATGGTCCTGGTGTAATGCTCAAGTTTGAGCGAAACCAGTAACTATAGAAAGAAAGAAAGATTAGTGAGCGAGTGAGTTTGTGTTTAACATCCCACCCACTGCTAAGGTCATCATGGCTTAGAGTCTCATCAGACATACTAGAGGAGCTGGGGATCAAACTCTGGCACAACTTGCAAGTGGTTTATGCAAGTGGTTTATCCACTACACCACGGCGGTTCAGTCTTCAGTTTGCGCTCATTGGGTTAATGGTAATGATGACCTCCATTGCAGCCATTATACATAGTATATTAAGTTATAGTCAGTAGTCACCAGATATGGGTATAAAATCTTTGCCATTCTGATGGTGTTCCTGAAAGAATTTTTAAAATATTAATTTTGAAAAAAAAAATCAACATACAACAAAAACCCATGCAAAATCATCCAGCATGCAAAGAGTTAACACCTTTGCACATTAAACTGCAAATTGTGTCTAATTTGGGGGCAAAATTGCTGTTTATGTTGAATATGGTACACAGTGCCATAATTGAGACAGATTCAATCAATCAAAGCCAGAATTTTCTAGCCTCATTTGAGAAAGAAACAATTGCTCATTTCTCTCACATTTATGGACATAACAGAAAAAGTCGAACAAAACAGGCCCCAAGTGCCACACAGTGTGAATTCACCTGCTTTACAAGCTGTGTAATTTTTGTGTGTGTGTCATCTGCCAATTGATCTCAAATTTCTTTTTAAAAAATCTTTCAGAAACGCTAAAAGAGACTCAAACAGTTTGAATCCAGATCAGGCGCTACAACATTCTGTCAATCCTGACCTGGGTCCAAACTGTTTGCAACTAGGTTATCAGCTGAAAAAGCTTGATATTATAGGCTCATATTTGAACAGAACAGAACATATCTTTATCATAACTTCCAAGAAGCAAAAGTCAATTTTCTGGTGGTGTGGCATAATTCTGACAGGGCCAGCCACCTTGGAATTATTTCTAAAGACAATTGGAAAAATTTATCATCTTCCTGAAATTACAGACTCCAGAAATTCTTGAGGAATAAAATTTTCCCAGAACCCTTTGCATGCAAACCTAGATTTATCCTTGTTTGAAAAACAGTGTAGATCCTGATCAGCTAAGAAGCCAGCTGATCTGGATCTACACAGTTTTCCAAGTTCATGCCAATAACACAGAAGTCCTCAAGTTGATTGAATAAAAATTGGGGGGAGAGTGTAGTGCAGCATGATAAGGGAAAACTATGTAAATATTTATGCCAAAGATACTTAAAAAGTCAACTCACTTATTACAGTAGCTGAGATTATGTTGAAATAAACATGTGCCAGTCATAAAAAAAACAAGGAACCAATGAATATTATTCTAGCATGCTCATGTTGTTGGTAAAAAAAATCTTGATAGGTTTTGGCTTAGATGGGCCAAGCCTTAGCTTAAATATGACCCCCCCCCCCCCCCTCCGGGCCTTCCCTGTTTTCCAGTCTGTCATTTAGCAATTTCTAGCCCGTAATAAGCTACATTTTATTTATTTTCATTATTTAAAAGTAAAAAAAATCTTTCTTCTTTTTCTAAATTTAAAAATTAGCACTCCCTGGTAAATTGGTTAAATATTGATTGAAGCCTGAGAATTGAAGAAAGAAAGAGAAAAGTGTTCAAAGTTTTAGAACATTTAAGCGTTAATTACTGAAATAATAGTGTACCTGTCACGACCTAGGCGTTACCATGGATTGATTGATTCTACCTTTCTCTGTGGACTGGTGATGAATGACTGTCTGACTGGATGACTGATCAGTCAACCAATGACTGGTTCATTGGTTTGAATCTTTCAGGCGGTTATATACTATAAACACATACGCACTAATTCCAAACAATGGTAGCGTGATAGGAATTATGCATATGAGTTACACCAGGAATGAGTATGATGCTCAAACCTGTATCTTGTGTGATGTGCAATGTGATGTTGTTCAGTACTGACACTGAATTTGTGTGGTATGGGGGAAAGGACTAGCGCTCACTTTAATCAGTAGATGAAATTGAGACTCTACTGTTAACGTACTGAATGCTTAAAAGATCATTAAATACGACGACACACACGAATGATCACTTAGACACACACGTTTAATATATGTCTGGGAAATTATATGGTTGGACGGGGAATGGTTCACTATTATGACTGATCAACTGTTTGCTCAGACTGCTGACTGCATGCACGACTGATCAAATGATCCTATGATCACCGACTACGACGACAGACAATGAATGACCACGGACACTACAGACATATGCTTCCTATGTATGTAGGTGGACTTCAGTGGATTCACGGACTGCTAGTGCATTGGTAAAGAATGATGACTTAAGAATATTAAATTGATGAATTATAATTGAAAAATAGTTTCTAAAAAAAATGTTACAACATCAGATAATCAATGGCTGTCTTATAACACAATGTAACTCATTGAACACAATTAACTTGCAGGGGTGCCTGGCTCAGCCTGTACCTTATCTCCAATGCAGTATTCAGTTCCTTAAAATTGGGATAATATCATAAAAATGGGGTAAATTATGGGGGAAAATGGGGGTGGGTTTCCTAGTAAAAATGGCAGACAGCTGAATAAAATTCCTCTTAAATAATTCCTAAGTTCTCAAAAGTATCTGATGCTAGAAAATAAATTCAATAAATTTCTCTTTCTTTTAAATACTTTTTGTGGTTTTAAATGTTTTTTGGAAAAGGGAAACTGCAAAATATCAAAAATAGAAAATCACCTAAAAAGCAAGTGTTCCCTATGAAGTAAAAATGTGAAGTCCCAAAAAAAATAAACACAAGTGTTCCCTATGAAGAAAAATTGTGAAGTCCTCCAAACAATCTGTGGGAGAGCTTATATACTCCCACAGAATCCCGCATCCCGCAATCCCGCAGTTCCCACATTTTCCCCCCACAAATCGTCCCGCAACAGCTTCCCGCAACAAGAAACTGTGGGAAAAGAGCCATTTTTACTGGAAATGTCCGCCCCCTTCTGCTTTAATCTTAAAATACCATAGATAATCAAATTAAACTTTACAAAGTAAATATGCAGAAATGTACTATGATGATTAAACTTTATGACCTGCTAAAAAGATTTAGACCGGTAGCACTAATTTTAGGAGAAATCGTCCGTAGAAAATGTCTGTTTACAAACACAATTGACTTTACGCTACGATGACCTTGCCAAGCTATTTTTGGAAGCACATATTTACTACACCGCTGTTCTATCAATCGAGAATACACACTAGCATATAAACTGTCATGGCCGTTGAGAAAAACAAGCACTTCAAATTCCGATTTTTAGCGAAAATAAGCTCCAAATGGATATGTCAGACACCAGCGCTGGTTGAAATCAATTCAATGTAGACTGCTTCCAAGAATAGGGTGAGCAAGGGTTTCTTTACTTCGATGATAAGTGAAATATTCTGGGTCAAAACCGAAGCACATGTGAATAAATGGACAATACACAAGTCAAAGCTCCAGAGCAGTAGATTGCTGAGAAATGGAAATAGAGCTCTGCGGTCAGTAGTTCCCTCAAAGTGTGGCCATCACCAAAGAGAACCCCTGACAAGCAATGTCTCTAACAGGCTATCATTCAGAATAAGATGCTGAATCGGTCGATGCTCACAAACAGCATATGCTCAGATTTCCTCAGCAATGTATTTCTCTGTCAGAAGACTTCAAGTAAAGTAGCTGCAGCCAGCACACCCCCTGTACACCACATTTACCCCCACCTTAAGTGTTAAAGCTCCGACTAACACAAAAATAGAATCTCGGTCAACTCTGGCATCCGTAATATCTCTAAAGATATGCTTGAAAGAAATGCAGTGACAATTTAACCTGTCACTCCCACTTAAGTTGGAGCCTCGCACAAAAGGTGTTGGAAAAGTTATCCAGCAGACCTATTCTACTTCAGCTGCAATTTACAGTGATTTCAATTAACATGATGCTACCCAGTCCCGATGCAATATTCACCATGCATCAATGTCAAATAAATTGCTTTCAGCATCTGCATCACTTACTAAAAAGAATATATCACAGAATGGACTTGGTTTATCTACCGAAATGCGCATACAATTCATTACCAGTCAAAATTAGAACCTGACTGATTCTTATACCCGTTGATGCCATGCTGAGAGCAGATTTTAATATTTCTTTGTTTTTAAATAAAAATTGCTCTTACACGAAGTTCTGTTTTCCATTTCGGGTCAACACTGTACTTAATATCCACAAACTTATAAATTACAAAATCAGCATCCCATTCAAACAAGTCTTGTTTGAAGAGACAATGATTTTATGTACAGATAAGCTTAACTTTTGAATCTAAATTACTGTCATATCAACCATATGACCTCCAATTCTATGGAAAACAACACTTAAGAATGGAAATTGACTTAACGTTTATGAACCTTTGCTTATTGGAGGAATATTCTTCAAGAAAATCAATTTAGATCATGAATGGTTAGCAAACATTGAAAACCTAATATCTGCTTGTTTTGAAACAAAACTTCCAAACATGGCAATGTGGGGATCCCCATGTGAAGTCTTATTCCATAACAGACAGAATATCCCTCCAATACACTTAATATTGAAATAATCTGTATGAAACTGTGCTATATTTGCACTAAAGCGCACTGCTGCAACACTGAATCTGACCGCGGTTAAGTGTTTCCACAGTAAAAGTTTCTCATTAGTCAAAATGACATTGTAATGTACCCTAAGTAATGACTGAGCAATGGCAGACAAACTGTATTCAGTTTGTCTGTCCTTGCCATCAGATCATTAATTCTGCAGGTAGAAACCTTGTTGCTTTTGCAATGCACTAAAAACTGTTCTATAATGTAACTGTCACTCCCGAAGGGTGACTAACTTCCGATTTCCTTGAAACGTACCATCAGGTTTTCACAGTTCCTTCGAATATATGTAGACGTATCGATCAGTTGATGATAATTTAATAGATCCTTTCCGTATCGTATATTTGATTAAGATTCCTTTGATGATGATATTCACTATAATATGTATTTTATTCAGTATTCACTTTGTATATTGATATTCACTTTTATAGATTCATTCACTTTTATATTTAATATTCACTTTTGTATTCATTATTCACTTTTTATATTCATTTTTCACTTTTTTATTCAATTTTCACTTGTCACCAATGTACACAGAGGGGGAACCGTCTTAACTAAGCCAAGGATATCCACATATTATAAAAAATGAGGTTGGCCTAAAAAATAAATTTTGAGATCATGAAAATGTAATGTCAATTTTATACCTGTCACTGGTTGTATGGGTAAACAGGCAATCAGAAACAGACATAAAGTTGAATTGAAATGTATCCAACGCCCAAATGCAACATTCGCAACCTGACCCAACACTCTGAATGCAAAATACCCTTTATGTCTACATGGTATTATTTTTCCATTGAAGCTACAGACATCAATAAAAAAAACATGTCATAGTATAGACAGGCATTGTGCATCCAATAGAATTAGATCACGGTCCAAAAGCGGCATTTCATTGTTCGGCACAGTTCAACAATGATTAATATATATGATGGCTAATGTGATTTGATAATTTCAGAATGTTGTAATTTACCAACTGTCTTAAATCAAAGAAAGTTAGTACGTCACAAACGGGGCAGTATATATGAACAAAACGGTTACCTATCTGTGCACACTAGGGACTTCCCTAATGAGAAGATTAGATTTTATTTCGCGCACTTTTTTCTTTATCACACTGTATTTATCTCCATCTTGTAAATTTGTCTCTCATCTGATAAGTATTATTTTCTCTGTTTTTCAGGGGACGTCTGTCTCTTCTAGATGTTTCTTCTCTCTTCTTCTTTAGTACATGTATCTTCTCTTTCTCTCTTCTTGCTATCACTCATCGACTCATCGTGGGGGTAATCTTGTGCTAATCCTCCACTCTCTTAGTAGCTTCTCATCGATCTTAATGAATAGCCAATCTTCATAGCCATAGCTAAGCAATAATAACATATTCTCAAGATATCTCACCATCATATATCATAACCTATAGATACTGTCAGTAGTGAGATCTGTGACCTTGACATAGTATCGTCCCATTTTAGCCCGTCTCTGACATTCAACTTATGTTCCAATCGTGCTCTGCAATCACTACCAATCTTCATCATCTGGAACCATCATCTGGGAGTATCTCATCTCTATCTTCATCGACAATTCGCTGACAATTTTAACCTGCATTGCTCGTCTGGTCTTAACAATCACAGCCAGTATCTTAAATAGCACGGTTATCCTTTTAGTGGGTTCCCATCATCTGGCTTATTAGTCTTCTTTAATAATCAACATAGTCAAATGCAAAGGATCTTTTATCTACTCATGCTCCACCATCATGTGCAATTCTCTACAATCATATCTTCAGGACTGGAATTATACCCATGGTTTGACATCTGCAATCTTTGTTATAAAAATGATGCATTCAATGGATAAAATAAAATAAAAAAATGACAGGATTTTAACCTGTTAAAACTGTTTCCTCACAGTAAATCCCTTACTGTGATAGGGATTCCTTCATCTTGAGGACCCATTTAGGCGGATTGCTGCCTTGATACGGTTTCAGCTTGTCGTGGTGAACAACTTGACTTTTGCCTTCCTTCGAGAATGCTAGCACATAGTTCTGGTTGCTGAGTTTCTCTTTGACTGGATAGGGCCCTATGTATGGTTTCAGTAGTTTGGAGCAGATAACGTCCTTCTTACTGGCCCGTAAAAACCATACTAAGTCACCTTTCTTGTATGTATGCAACATCTGCTTGTTGTCATATATATCTGTGTGTCTTTTGGCACTTTCCTTCAAGTTGTCCCTGCAAATAGTATGTGCTTTCTGTAAGTTGTTCTTCAATTTCTGCACATATTCACTGTATGATGAGACCGTGTCATTAGAGGCTGTAGAACTACCAAATGCTACTTCAGCAGGTATCCTATTTTCACGGCCCAACATAAGGAGATTGGGGGTCATCTTCGTACTCTCATTTGGGGTTGCTCTGTACGCCGCGGCAAGGCATCCTAAGTTTAAATCCCATTCATTCTGCTGATCAGATAGGTATGCGCGTACCATATGGATGAGAGTCTTGTTAAACCTTTCTGTTTGACCATTCCCCTTGGGATTTCTCACTGATGTCCTGCTCTTCTTGATCTCTAATAAACTGCAGAGCTCACGGAATATCCTACTTTCATAGTTGGCACCTTGGTCACTGTGAATTGAAGTTGGTGATCCATACCGAGCTATTACTTCATTGAGGATTGTCCTAGCTGTAGTCTCTGCAGACTGGTCAGGTATCGCAAAAATTTCCACCCATTTAGTGAATTGATCCGTGACCACTAGAATATATCTGTTACCTCTTGGTGTCCTTGGCAAAGCTCCTATCAAATCAGTTGACAGTCTGTCCAACGGTGCTCCTACCGGCATACTACCCAAAGGTGCTCTCGGTTTGAAAGGAGGGGGTTTGTTGGCTCCACAGTTGTCACAGTTTGCTATCCATAGGTTAACATCTTCTCTGGCTTTGTACCAATAGTACCGCTGTAACACTTTCTCTCTCGTCTTCTTACGACCCAAGTGACCGGACAAAACACCATTGTGCATTTGATATAGTATATCATTTTTCAAGACACTTGGTGTAAGTAACTGTAAATGGGTACCAGATCCATCTTTCTTCTCAAATTTCCGCATCAAAATGCCATTCTTTAAAACCAGTGCATTCCAGCACAGCAAATAATGACGAGTCTCCGGACTCGCTGAAGCAGCAATGCTTCCCTCAGGCCTAACTCCTGAGCTAAACCATTGTATTATTGGTCCAATGTGCACATCATCCTTTTGCATATCTTGCAGCTCCTTCATAGTATACCCGCTTGACCACGGCAACCAATTTTCTACAACATCTGCACCTGACCTTGTCAGCACTGACCGACACCAACCTATTGTGTCGAGGGCTAAACCCTTAACCTTTTTCCTGCAGAAACACCGCTGCATTCCCAACCAGACCTGATCCGCTGGTTGATAATGGTTGATATAACCTGACCTTGTCAGAAGTGACCACTTTAAACTTGTCGCATCCAGGGCAAAATTCTTTACACTCTCCTTTACCCTGCCGAATAACCTCTGTATTCCCAACCAGACATAACCTTCTGGTTGATAACTATAAACCCAACCTGACCTTGTCAGAACCAACCATTTCAAATCTGTTGTACCCAGGGCAAAATCCATTATTCTCTCCTTTACCCTGCCGAATAACCTCTGTATCCCCAACCAGACATAGCCCTCTGGTTGATAACTATAAATCCAACCTGTAGCAATACTCAGCAATACCATAATGCTGAAACCTACAGCTAACCCCAGCCAACTGCCATGGCTGATAACCTGACTATCACTGATAATCAGAAACGTACTTACATCCGTCTGTAAAACTTTACTGTTAGCTCCCTGTAGAATAGTGGCTAACACCAGTAAGAATAAACATGCATGCTTGATAGCTAAACAAGCAAATCCTGGTATTTCATTCTTCACTGCTTCTCTCTTACTGCTCATTGAAAGTCTTGAGATATCATGTATAGGAGTAGAACTTGTCTTGGTGGTATTCATCTGTAAAGTAGACTCCATCTGCTCTGCTCTTTTCAAACATTTATTGCAAGGTCCGCATTTGAAGGATTCTTCTGTATCAATGTCCGAACACGAGCAATCTTTCGGGTTTCTACATCTGCTCATGGCATCTGCATTCCCATGAAGTGTACCCTTTCTGTATTCCACATCAAAATCATAGCCAGAAAGTATCTCTATCCACCGGGCAATTCGGCCGGTTGGCGACTTCAAGCTAAAAAGCCATTTCAGGGCTGAATGGTCAGAACGTACAATGAAATGTCTTCCTAGAAGATAGTGTCTGAAGTACTCAACAAAGTACCGGATAGCAAGAAGCTCCTTGTCTGTGACACAGTAATTTGTTTCAGCTCTGTTAAGGGTTCTACTAGCATAGGACACAACCTTCTCCTTGCCATCTTGTACTTGACTGAGGACTGCTCCTATTCCATAGTTGCAAGCGTCAACGTCTAAGATGAATTGACCTCTTTTGTCACTTGGTAGAGCCATGATTTCATTACTTGTGAGTGCAGCCTTGAGCTGGTTGAAGGAAATTTGACTATCATCTGTCCAAACAAGTTTGCTGTCCTTTTTGGTCAGGTCAAATAATGGTTTGGCAATCATGCTGAAATTTTTCACGTGTTTCCTATAATACGAGCAAAGGCCTAAAAACTGCTTGACTTCAGTTACGTTGGCAGGCACGGGCCACTGTAAGACTTTGGAGACGTTGTTTGGGTCTGGCCTCACTCCTCCTTCACCTGAAACGCGAAAACCCAAAAAGGTAACCTCCTTTTTCAATAGCTCGCACTTTTTCGGCTTCAGCTTAAGGTTCGCTTCACGAAATCTTTGAAATACCAATTTCAGCCTCTCGATATGCTCCTCGAAAGTTGTTGAGAAAATGATACAGTCATCAATATAAATTATGCAAATGTGCCATTGAAGACCCTTTAAGGCAAGTTCCATAACTCTCTGAAAAGTAGCCCCACTGTTAATCATACCGAAGGGTGTAGACGTAAATTCATATAGGCCATGCTTGGACGTAAAGGCTGTTTTAGGGATATCTTCCCTTTTTACGGGGACCTGAAAGTAGCCGGACGTCAAGTCGATAGTGCTGAAAATCTTGGCACCTGACACTGCATCTATACACTCGTCGACTTTTGGGACAGGAAATGCATCAGGTTTTGTGACCTTGTTGAGTTGCCTGTAGTCCACACAGGGTCTAACGCTGCCATCCTTTTTTCTCACTAAACACAGCGGCGAGGCCCATGGTGAGGAAGAAGGGCGAATGACTCCCTGCTTCACAAGTTTGTCAATTGCTTTCTTTTCTTCATCCGCAAAAGCAAGAGGGACTCGTCTGAACGGCTGTTTGATAGGTCTTGAGTCACCTGTATCGATGGTATGCTCGGCAAGACTTGTCAATCCCAGATCATTCTCATCCCGAGAAAAAATATCCTGGTACTCACTGAGTAAAGATGCAATTTGCTGTTTTTCAGTACGTTTTCTACCTTTTGAAGCTTCATCGCAGACAGATTGTAGGTATTCAGGGATCTTCTGAGGAGAAATAGTTTTCTCAGCTTCCTTTGCTGGCTGTTTGTGATTGTGCATCGCATTAATGCCGCAAATACTGCTCTTGTCTGTTTGCATGAATTGAAGACGTCTGACAGAGCTTTGATCATCTGTTGCTGTCTGCTCTTCATGTTTGAGGATGGGCACTGGCTCGCATAGTAGTAGCTCTGCAGATCCTATTACCGTATTAGCCCTGATTGAAGCCTCAGTTGGGAAAGGGTTCATTATTCTGACCTTTACTGTTGGGGCAAAGTTGATATCTGCAAGGCTGGATGCCATCACTAGTGCAAAATTCTGCTTAAAGCTCTTGGACGGTTCTATAAGGAAGCTCGAGTCATTCAAATTATCATCAGACTCACACCTTTCAACAAATGCATCAATAATTTGCTCTGTATGCCCCTGTAAAACATAGTTATCTGCTGCCCTGACTTTTCTACTGTTTATCGGTAGACAATTTTGACAGCGGATTTCATTTCCATTTAAGATGATCTTATTTTGGCTCAAAATGATATCTGCTGGGTTTTTATTGTTTCCCTTCAAAATATCCATCCCGAGAAGTACTTCATCATGGATTTCTGCTATTACTACTTCACTCTGAATGCAAGTAGTATCCAATACAATGTCAACCTTGCACTTCCCATAATCCACAATAGCCTGTCCACCAGCATGCATTAACTTTCCTTTTTTGGCTAAACTGGGTCTGCTTCTACTGTCTATTTTGTCATACACCTCTTTTGATACGACTGTACGCTCAGCACCTGTGTCAATAACAAAGTTGACCTTGACCCCATTTACTGACCCGGATACAAAAACGCTATCTGAAGACGGGAAACCTCTTCGAATGGGTTGGTTATGGTCTGGCTTGGTGCTATCGAGGCCATTATCACTCTGGACTGAACCTAGGCCTGGGAGGCCAGTCCTTTGTCGTTTAAATCTTGACCATTACTGTTGTGGTTGTTGTTTTCACACGGGGGCTGTGGTCGCTTATACCGATTTTGTGGGCAGTTTGCTTTAAAATGGGACATATCCCCACAAAGGTAACATCCTCTTCTACTACCTGTGTTATTATATTGTTGCTGGTAACGACCGTTATTAGAAGGCCTGTAACCTGGCTGATAGTTTTGACTTGTGTGGAATTGACCTACTTTATCCTTGTATTGATTTTGGGCACTTAGTGTGGTAGCAGATATTGCTTGAAGCTCGGTCCGCACTATATCTCTAAGTTTATCAAGGTCGAAAGCTTCTTTCTTCATAGGGCTGTTTTCTGCTGATGTCTCAGTCTTGGCTGTATGCTTAATGATCCTGTCTTTATTTTTGCCTGGTGCAGCCCGTGCTACAGATTTACCCTCTGAGTCACTATCACTGTTATTTAATGTATCTGTTAATGACCTAAAGTGGGAAGGATCTGTGTTCCTATTGGTCTGTTTTGTCTGCTGAAAGCAAACAACTTGAAACACTGCATCATCAATATCATTGGGTTCTTTGATGAATTCAACATGAAACCTGGCCTTATCATCTACTAGGCCATCTAAAAACCTGCGTAATAAATCTTCTCTACGCGTCTCTCTGTCTCTTCGTACATGGGCTTTATCATATAGCCTCTTAAGGTCTGCGGCATACTCTTCAACCGTTTCACCATACTTCTGGTTACGACGACTGAATTGCAGCCAAAATGCTTTGGAAGTTTCCACCACACGAAACCTGTTATTTAGCTCTGTACATAATGCTTTGTAGTCAGACCTTGTGGTATGAGACAGCTGTCCGTATACAAATTCACCTGCAGTTCCCTGCAACCTTGGCAGAAGTTCATCAAGCTTCTCATCTTGGCTCCATCTCTGCCTGTTAGCAACCTCTTCAAACCTGTTAAACCATACCATCCAGGTCTCTTTTCCTGTGAAGGGTGGAAGCTTAGGACTACTCTTCCTTAGTGACCTAGTGACACTGTTTGAGGAACGAGAATGAATCTCTTCATCGTTATTGTCAAAATCACTATCACTGCTTCTGTCTTGCATGGGTCTACTTCTATTCTGTGGTGTAACTCTCGCCCTACTATGAGCATTGCTAAGTGAACCATTTTCTGGCCTGTTCTGTATGACTGGTCTGGTCTGACCAACAGCACTAGTGCTTAAACTCTGCAATACTCCTCTCAATTCAGCTGTGACAGACTGTAAAGAGTTCTCCAGACTGCAAACCTTGTCCTGCATATTCTTCATAGTATTAGCTACATTCTGATCAATTCTGGGCTGGTTTGGACTGGCATGGCTCTGCTGGTCTCCATTACTCCATGGGAAAGATTCTCTTGGAACACCTGTTGCTGGTAGACTTCTAGTCTGCAGCTGTGGTTCACTTGTGCAGCCAGAACTGTCTCTTCCAATGCCATCTTGTTGACATTCATGTGCTGGTCTCAACACCATAGTCTGGTCTGCGTCATGAGAACCTTGTTCATCACGTCTCGCCTGTTGTCTTGTCAACACCATTTCTTGGTCCATAATTGAGAAAACTTGTAGAAATCAAATAAAATAATCCTTGACCGCTGCCACCAAAATATATGTCACGACCTAGGCGTTACCATGGATTGATTGATTCTACCTTTCTCTGTGGACTGGTGATGAATGACTGTCTGACTGGATGACTGATCAGTCAACCAATGACTGGTTCATTGGTTTGAATCTTTCAGGCGGTTATATACTATAAACACATACGCACTAATTCCAAACAATGGTAGCGTGATAGGAATTATGCATATGAGTTACACCAGGAATGAGTATGATGCTCAAACCTGTATCTTGTGTGATGTGCAATGTGATGTTGTTCAGTACTGACACTGAATTTGTGTGGTATGGGGGAAAGGACTAGCGCTCACTTTAATCAGTAGATGAAATTGAGACTCTACTGTTAACGTACTGAATGCTTAAAAGATCATTAAATACGACGACACACACGAATGATCACTTAGACACACACGTTTAATATATGTCTGGGAAATTATATGGTTGGACGGGGAATGGTTCACTATTATGACTGATCAACTGTTTGCTCAGACTGCTGACTGCATGCACGACTGATCAAATGATCCTATGATCACCGACTACGACGACAGACAATGAATGACCACGGACACTACAGACATATGCTTCCTATGTATGTAGGTGGACTTCAGTGGATTCACGGACTGCTAGTGCATTGGTAAAGAATGATGACTTAAGAATATTAAATTGATGAATTATAATTGAAAAATAGTTTCTAAAAAAAATGTTACAACATCAGATAATCAATGGCTGTCTTATAACACAATGTAACTCATTGAACACAATTAACTTGCAGGGGTGCCTGGCTCAGCCTGTACCTTATCTCCAATGCAGTATTCAGTTCCTTAAAATTGGGATAATATCATAAAAATGGGGTAAATTATGGGGGAAAATGGGGGTGGGTTTCCTAGTAAAAATGGCAGACAGCTGAATAAAATTCCTCTTAAATAATTCCTAAGTTCTCAAAAGTATCTGATGCTAGAAAATAAATTCAATAAATTTCTCTTTCTTTTAAATACTTTTTGTGGTTTTAAATGTTTTTTGGAAAAGGGAAACTGCAAAATATCAAAAATAGAAAATCACCTAAAAAGCAAGTGTTCCCTATGAAGTAAAAATGTGAAGTCCCAAAAAAAATAAACACAAGTGTTCCCTATGAAGAAAAATTGTGAAGTCCTCCAAACAATCTGTGGGAGAGCTTATATACTCCCACAGAATCCCGCATCCCGCAATCCCGCAGTTCCCACATTTTCCCCCCACAAATCGTCCCGCAACAGCTTCCCGCAACAAGAAACTGTGGGAAAAGAGCCATTTTTACTGGAAATGTCCGCCCCCTTCTGCTTTAATCTTAAAATACCATAGATAATCAAATTAAACTTTACAAAGTAAATATGCAGAAATGTACTATGATGATTAAACTTTATGACCTGCTAAAAAGATTTAGACCGGTAGCACTAATTTTAGGAGAAATCGTCCGTAGAAAATGTCTGTTTACAAACACAATTGACTTTACGCTACGATGACCTTGCCAAGCTATTTTTGGAAGCACATATTTACTACACCGCTGTTCTATCAATCGAGAATACACACTAGCATATAAACTGTCATGGCCGTTGAGAAAAACAAGCACTTCAAATTCCGATTTTTAGCGAAAATAAGCTCCAAATGGATATGTCAGACACCAGCGCTGGTTGAAATCAATTCAATGTAGACTGCTTCCAAGAATAGGGTGAGCAAGGGTTTCTTTACTTCGATGATAAGTGAAATATTCTGGGTCAAAACCGAAGCACATGTGAATAAATGGACAATACACAAGTCAAAGCTCCAGAGCAGTAGATTGCTGAGAAATGGAAATAGAGCTCTGCGGTCAGTAGTTCCCTCAAAGTGTGGCCATCACCAAAGAGAACCCCTGACAAGCAATGTCTCTAACAGGCTATCATTCAGAATAAGATGCTGAATCGGTCGATGCTCACAAACAGCATATGCTCAGATTTCCTCAGCAATGTATTTCTCTGTCAGAAGACTTCAAGTAAAGTAGCTGCAGCCAGCACACCCCCTGTACACCACAGTACCTGCATCCTACAGGTGTTTTCTAGCGTTCATTTAGGCGGATAATTTCATTAGGAAAGCACACCTTGTGGATGAAAGCCTGCAGCTTGAACCTGATCCACCTGCGTAATTGATGAAGTGCTGCTGCTGCAGGTATCTTGATTACCACACTTTTCCCCACTGATAACAAGATTTCTTACCAGTGTTTACTATTGTTTTAGCCTTCAAGGCATCTGGTGCTTATTCTTATTTTCAAAAAATACCAGATTGGATCTATCAGTGGTCCAGGTATGATAATACCTGTACATTTCCCTGTACAGGATGAATTACATTAAAAATTTCATGAAAATCAGACCAAATATATAGCAACATTACAGATTTTATCATTCCATTATATAGAAGATCTTACATGAGTGCTCATGTTTTGTTGAGTTTATTAAACAAGTTTAGGAAAAGAGATAAAATGCGAGGCTCGCCAAGCATTTTATCTCTTTTTCTCACCGAGTTTTATTAATTCAAAAATACAGGAGCAGGAATGCTAGATTCTATTTATCATGTGACATAAAGATTACTTTGAAATCTCGTTTCTGGCGCAAAAGTCATTATGTCTGCAATGTTATTATGGATGTCATTTCATACATGTAAGGTTACCCGAAAATCTGTAGTGGTTTATCAATTTTAATGAATGGCGTTACTTTACTCCCAGACGCGACGTCATATGATAAAATTTAACATGTTACAGCTTTACATTGAATATTTGTTAGGGTCTTAAATCCATTTAAAATGTAGTCCCAGTTTTTTTGGACTGATTCCAGTTTTCCCAATTTTGATGGTCCCAAACTCAACAGGCCCCTGACCCCAACTTCAGAAAGGTAGGAAAATCCCTGACATTCTTTGCTACCCACATGGAACAATTTTGGGTCTTTAGCTACCAACTCATCAGTGGCCAATCTGGCATAACTGTTGCCTGATGATCATAGAACCCCTTTGGGGTATAAAGGTCAGCCAATATGCACCTGACAAAGGATCTCCTGAGGCTGAACCCATTACAAAAAAAATGATCATCGATCAAGAAAGAAATAAAACTGGCAATGAAACTTCCAAAATCAGGCACAAATCTGATCATCTTTGGCCTTAGCAGCCCCACTGTCCACCCCACTGTAGGTTTAGCTGGTTGTGGTCTAACGGCAGGATTCCTGGACCCCTATGGTAGGACCAGAGGAGTGGCAGTGACTGGCTGAGCTTAGCTGTCAGATGATATTAGACTACTACCTGGTCACTGCACTGATAAGAGCTGTCAATTATTTCACAGGTAATTTTGATCAAAATTACCTGTGAAATAATTGCATATAATCATATAAGCCTATCAAATTACAGATATTTGCCACAAGAATTCCTGTAGATGTTGACTCCTTGACTGTTATTGGATTTATGAGGAAAGATGATTTTTCAGTTTACATGACGTGGTACACAGCCTGAAGGCATATTTAACGCTCACATTCCGATCCAGAAAGTTTTGTCAGAGGGGGTCCAACTTTTACCAAGTTTTTTTTAATCTATTTTAGTTGAGGGGAGAGAGGATTCAAATACCACTATAATGGCCCGAAAGGCGAAACACCATTTAAATGTTGAATGTTGGTTATTAGCTTTGTGATATGTCAGGGGATCTGGACCAGTATTGCTAAGAACCCCTATATTTTTGTGATTTTTAGGGGGCTGACCCCTGTCCCAATAGCCCACTCCTGCCCATTAAGGGGCTGAGCTTTAGATGAAGTACAGTACAGTAATACCAATACCAATTAGTAAGACATCTTACTTGTGCTATGTCTCTGACAAGAGTTAATCTCTTGGATTGATCCAACAGTTCAATAAAATCCTGGGTTTCTGTGTCTGGGTCATAAAATTTTAATTTACTGGAAGTTTTAATTACTAGATGTCCATAATAAAAGAGCAAAACTGCTTCATTTGTTCCATTGATTTTTCAAACCACAGTGAAGTCCTGTTGAAATGAACAATACAGTACTTGATGCTGTACTGTTTTTGTTTGATTGAATTCTTTACGTCCCATCAACAATCTTTCAGTTATAAGGGACGGATCTTCCTGAGTTGAACCAGAACTAAGCTAGGATTAATGTTCTTGCTCAAGGACACAACGCAGTGACGCCGGTGAGGCTCGAACCCTTGGCCCCTTGGTCTCGAGTCAAGCACTCTACCACTGAGCCACTGCACTCCCAGATGATGCTGTACTGTAATTTTTTGCGAGAATTTTATTTGAGCGAATAGCATTAAAAGACATGTTTGCCATGTTAAAAAATTGCGACAAGCGCATGATTTACCTACATCAGTAAATGATATAGTGAAGTTTTGCGAAAATAAAAAACCTTGTGAAAATTTTCGAATTTACAGTATTTTGATGTTGGCATGCAGAACTTTGAAAGGGCTAGTGGATAATATACTGGTTAATGTTATGGGCAACTTTAACAAGGCCCTTAAACTCTTTGTGTACTAGAAACCCCTAAATTAGTACTTTTGCAACAATGAACACCCCGATGAAAGGTGGCTCTTTATCAGGATCTACGATGTTTGTTATCCCCCAATGAAGTTTGATATAGTTTTTACATTAACATGGATTGTGCCTCACATTGTCCATCCATCCATCCATCCATTCATTTCATCTGTTGGTCAGGAACCATATCTCAGTACCTATAGGCCACTGGCTGGATATGGTTTACCTCCCCCCCCAGGGGGAATTTTGTAGACCATATTTTTCTTGAAGCCCAATGTCTTGCGAGGATTTTGCAACATGTTAGCCCTCTGACAATGGCAGCGTTAAGCTGTAACAGCCTGTTACATATGTTACCCTACAAAATATTTGATAATTAAAACTCTTTTTAAGACTTCAGAAAAGTGAAAAAGATAAGGTAAGATTTCCAAATTGGTTACATTTTCTAAATAAGCTATTACGTGGCTACAGATAATGACATTTGAAAACAAATATAGTCACCCCCGATGTAGTGTATGTTACATTTTTTCATTGAACCCCCTTTCAAATAATAAATGCATCTAATATAGTTTGTCTTAAATTTTTTTGAAGCCAGTTTATGTTCATTAAGTTGGTATTACATTAAAGATTGTTTATTTACCTTTTCAAAACTGCAAGCATTACGTTTCTATCTTATATACTTTTTGAGTTATTAGATGATGAACATGGTACCCCCCATATCACACAAAAATGTAAAATGTAATTCTCCAGGCCTCGCGCTGGCTATAGACCCCTCTTCCCCCAAGGGGGAATTTCGTACACTATGATTTCCAGATACTACATTATATAAGCCACAAAATGAAATATGTTAGCCCTCTGAGAGTGGCAGCGTTAGCGGGTAACATCATGTTACGTACGTTACCCGCAAAATAACATTAAATTTTCCTGATAATGTCTCCAACATGACATATTCACACTTTTTTTGAAGTCTGGCACAGGTTTAAGAACTTCTCATAGCACAGTTACATAATTTTAGCATTTGTTTTATAAATGTCTTGAGATTTTGCGGTTGTATATGTTACTTAGTGTTTTGTATGTTATTTCCAAGTATCAGTATGGAAGTTATTGACCCTACATGTATTACATCCATCAGTGAATATAGTAAATCTGTAAGGCTGCTATTCAAATGAATTAAAGTTCCTTATTATGGTGTCTTACACTATTTTACAGCCCAGGTTACATACGTTACTCTCTGAATACCATTAAACATTCAAGATATGGTCTCCAACACGACCAGCTTGTACTTATTTGCATGCTGGCACAGGTCCATGTACTTATTTTTACTCTGACTCATTTGCTGAGGAAGTAACTCAATACATAAACTACCATAAACCCTTTTTTCTTTTATAGAGACATCAGATATATAGTTATCATAATACTCTTGGAAAGTTTGTAACATTCAGTGCAATGTGCGAGTAACAACTTTAAAGATCAAAGAAACCCCATCAGGTAGAAGTTCTAGAGCAAATCTTAGTATATTATCCAAGAGTTTTAAAGAATTTTCCTATACTACTTATTACTCCTCTATCAGATTTATCTTGCAAGGATTTTGCAATATGCTAGCACTCTGGTAATGGCACCATTACCCTGTAACAGCCAATTATATATAATACCCATCAACATCTTTGATAATTTTAGTAAATGACATGACTCCTGAAAAGTGCAAACTATAAGGTCAGATTTCCAAATTGGCTATATCATCCAAGTAGGCTATTTTTGCCTCACAGATATGGACCTTTGAAAACAGTTATGCACCCCAAAGTGTTACGTATGTTACTTTTTTCATTATTCCTATATAAATGATTTATGAAACTAATATAGTTTGATATTTTTAAAATGTGAATGTGCTTACTAACTCATTTTGTATCAAAGAATGTTTATGTACCTTTTGGAAACTGCAAATATTATGTTTCTATCTTTTATAAGGTTTGAGTTGTTGAGTTTTGAACATTGTAACCCCATATCACACAAAATGTGAAATATAATTCTGTGGCTCATTTGTTAGGGTACAATCAAGTTTTCTTTCACCCAGAGGTACTCGATTTCCTTCCCATTTATTTTCCACACATTTTGTCCATATCTGGAAAGCCTCACTTGTTTTCATAGGAAAGACTTGATGGTTTAATCTTTGTATGTACATCTTAAGGACAGAAAAGCAGATTGGAGGTAAGCTCATGTTCATGCCATTTGAAATAGTCAGTATATGTGTATGGCTTTGGTACTTTTTTCAGAAACATGTCATACTGCAGCTTATTCACAATTACATAAATAGCACATGTTATGGCTTCATATCACTGATGAGTGCCTAGAGCAATTCTTTATTTGTTTTCCTACCCTACTTAGAATGTTGATGAACTAGTGGGGGAGGGGTTCTCTATCAGTTTGATAGGAATAACCTTTCCGTGGTACTAACACATCGGCACATTGGTAGTCTCACAATCTGTTAAACAGTGTATTAATGTAGATCTCTTTCCCCAAATTCTGGCCAATGCTGTTCACATTAAGAAGGTGAACTTTTTGTTGCATACACCATTGTTGAACAAAACACCCAGGTTATCCTCTGCGAGGATGTTTGTTAGACTTTATAAACTGCTGCTTATACATTGTATATATGTATCAGTGACAAAACCAACACACCCTGCCTTTAGTGCCTGGTTGAATACTGGTGCCATCAGATCCATGAAGGTGACAGGAAAAGCTATTATGCTCTGTAGTTATAACATTAACATCAAAGTTATGTGCAGCACTACATGGCCAATCTAATGTTGGTTTAATGTGTGATTGCAAGCCATGCTGAAGTTTGGACTTGTCAGTATTGGTGGAAATTCTATCAGGTGTTGACAGTGACCACGGTACAGGTCCCAGAAGGAACAGCAGTGTCAACTCAAGGTCAACATTATGCCCAATAGAAAGAAGGCCATGCTTACCAAGGACGCTCCTTTAAGCTCTCATCTGGCTGTTTACCATTTGTAAATTGGGCAATTTTTTCTTGCTTGACCTCGCAAGCATCAAAACTTTATTAGCTGGTAGCATTTGGGGGGGGGGGGGTGTGAAAGACAGATTTTTTAAACTAAAAATGAGTCAATGAAGTCTGCAACAGCCTTCCTGCCAATGTCATCAGCCTCAATAAGATCCTTAGCTATGCCAGGCTTAGCAGGCACACCGAAAGACAAAAGTACAGTTCATTGTCTTCAAAACTAGAACTAAAAGGATTGGTGAAGCCTGAAACTGCCTCTAGTACTCATTCTACTTTGCATCTGAGCAGATTGAATATTTCATTTCAGTGCATTGAAGAGTTGTTTCAATATATTGAGCTCTGATGTGATGAGTAAAACACAATTCCATCTGTAGTACGAAGCTTAGTTCTAGTTGCTGAAGCCTATAATACCTCTATATTGTTTGCCTGGTAGTTATGTCAAAAGCATTTCTCAAGCAAAGAACCAATGGTTGTGACACACTAAACCCATTTTGTTCGAGAAGTTCTTTGCATCTGCGATGTGTATCAACTTTATGAGTGTAATCTATTACACAGGTACATATTGTGCGTGGTTGTTGTGATTGTTTGCAATGGACATTGGGAACAAGGCATACAGATAGAGATGACATGCAATTCAAAGTTGTTTTCCTTGTAGCCCTAATCAGTGTCAACACCATCTGAATTATATCCATACACCTTGCCCAGAACTGAGCTGTTTCACAGTGACTGACTTTCAGAACTTCAGATTTGAATGCATGGTATCTATACTGTTTATGTGAGCAAACAGCGAAGGTTGATAGATCACATTATATTATTAGTTTAAGTCACCATAGATTAATAAGGAACTTCATTTTATTTCAGCCTTATAAATTTTCTAAATTCTCTGACAGAGTTTATACATGTATAGTCAACAACTTCTATACAGATACTCAGAATAACTTATGTATCATTTGGTAACACACATAACAGTTAAAGCTCAAGGCATTTATTAAATGAATACTTAAAATAGGTAAAACTTGTTACAAGAAGTACATAAACCTGTGCAAGCATGCAAATAAGTATAAACAGGGCTTGTTAGAGACATTGACTTATATGTTTGATGCTATTTTGAAGGTAACATACACAACATGGACCTGAAAAAAAGTGTAAGCGACCATAATAAAGAACTTTAAATCATTAAAGTAGCAGCCTTATAGATTTACTATATTCTGTGACAGATTAATACACATATAGTCAATAAATACCATACTGATACTCGGAAATAACGCAGGAAACACTAAGTAACGTATACAACGATAATTACTCAAGACATTTATAAAATTAATACTAAAAAATATGTAACTGTGTTATAAGAAGTTCATAAACCTGTGTCAGCATGCAAATATGTACGAACATGTCATGGTTGAGACATTATCAGGGACCTTTAATGCTATTTTGGGGGGTAACGTATATAACGTGCTGTTACACGTTAACGCTGCCACTCTCAGAGGGCTAACATCTTTTATTTTGTGTCTTATATAATGTAGTTTCAGAAAATCATAGTGTACAAAATTCCCCCTGGGGGGGGAGGGGGGTCTATAGCCAGCTCAAGGCCTACTATTGGTCAAAGATGCATTCTTGGTATAAATGAGATAGTCGATTATCATGTAAGTTTCGTCAAAATTAACTCATTAACACTTAAGTCATAGTTTGTCCTAGCTTGACTTTAAGTTTGAATAGGGATTGGGGGTCCGGACCCCCTGTCCCCCCTCTGGATCCGTGCATGACTGAACCAAGGCACTCCAAATTTTAAGGGTAAATGTGGTATGATTAGATGTGTGATCTGACTCATTAATGGCCCTAGCCGCGAGAAAACCTGTTTTCGGGGTTTTCAAAGTGAGATTCAAACCAGCTTGCTCAGCTACAGGGACTAGCTAGAAAATTGAAATTTAGCTTATAGCAAGTTTTGATATGGTACTTTCCAAAAAGCGAATAACAAAGGTGCTGATCAGACTGTGCATATGCACAAGCTGGTCTGCGCCTTTGTTGCTCGCAAACCTCCAAAGGTTCGCAAACCTCCTCGCGATGAGGCCCTAATATAAATGCACAATCAGTGATAGAATGTCAAGTCATGCTAGGTCTTCTGTTAAGATCATTAAAGGGCAAATTCTTGAACAAATAGCCTGATTGATTATTACTGAACTTCAATGAGCTGTCATCCCTGGGAGCTTAAATTGGATTTCTTTTCCTGCCCAAGTGTTTCAAAAATTTGAGCATGTTGCATGTCCAGGCCTGGACTGGCATGTCTAGCCTGGCATGGCCTGGTATGATCGGGTCTCGGGTCCACTGATCGAGGTCAAAGACCTACTTTAAATGTTATAAAATTTCGAACACTGGTTGCCTGCCAAAAAGGCCTAGACAAACAGAGCAGACCCAGATCATACTGCTTCTGAAGAAGCAGTCTAATCAGGGTCTTTCCTGTTTGCTATTCTGAAAAGCATTTTATGAATTTCAGCCTTGACAACAACATTTTAGTTGAGAGCAAAAATATAAAAGTGTTTGAAATTTTAGAATATTTATACCATTTTTGATCATCATTAACCATAGCTAGAAGCTTCTTGGCCCAAAATAGAGTCATTCAGATGGGGTTATCATATTGTGTCTTGTGTCTTGAAATGATCTCGAACAGCAGATGCCACAGATGTGGGTGGCAGGCATCAGAAACGTATTTGCAATAATTATAGATTCAGTTTCAACTTAAAGCCTGCTCGCAAGTTCAGAGAATACCAAGAGTCTTGTACAGCTAGATGTAGAAAAAAAAATGTTATAACAGGACAGACAAACAGGCAAAGATTTTAAAAAATATATATATTTTGAAAAAAAACCCTCAGCAGACATCAAAAAAGCATTCAAAATTTCTGAGCATTCTAAAAGGTTTCACAGTATGCCAGAGTATGGCACATATGCTTATGCTGATCATAGTATACATGGATGTTGACAATGATTAAACTGGGTACCAATTGTGCCCCACTCATCATCGTCATCATCGAGTTTTGATTAACATGCAGGTGCAGGAGCGAGCATCTTCCACATCAGTGGGCCCCTCTCCAGGTAACTGCGGCTAGCTGCACACAGAGCAGATCTTACTTTGGGTAAGACTGCCATTTGTATATTTGTAGCAAAGTTTTATGGCAGGATGCCCTTCCTTTCACCAACTCAGACACACTCGGCAGTCCAAGATCTCCGCCTGTATCCTACTGACTTGGGCTGTGTGCTCCACTGTTGGCACCATGAATTAGTAGAGCTCTTCAGCAGTGCCAATTATAATGTTTCTCATCTCCAATGACCAATACTTCTGTGACTTGATGACTCAAGGCTCCAAGTCACCAATTGACGTGTCAACTCAATTATGACCTGCTCTTTTTCTGTAAAATCATTAGTAAGGGTGCATGTTGGGACAAATTGAAGAAGACACTTTTCTTGGTCATATTGACAGCAAATTGAATTGATGTGCAGAAAAAACCCTCATGATACCATCCATTATCTTCAGCAAGAATCAGATCATTCCGAATTGTTATAAATCCTGCAGCAAAATAAACACTAACCCTCAGGATACATCTTGGAGATGATACATCTTGGGGATGATTCACACATATCAAGCCTTGATACTCCCACCCCCAAAATAAAATCAAGAAAGATCTCACATGTCCCCCCTCAAATGGAAAAGGGGTATATTGTTTTTTGTGTGGACCCATTTAGCGTTGGCGTCATGTCAGCGCAGCTTTTTGTCTGCGCTCTAACTTTTGAAGCATTGGATGGATTTAGACCAAACTTGCACAGATACTAATTTGGGACGGCCAAACAAAATGATTAGATTTTGGTGACCTTGATCTAATTTTCAAGGTCACCAGGGTCATATGAAGTGGGTGCGGAGAGACATATGTTATCTTCTGGAAACTCCATCTAGTTGTCAGCTGCAGTTGTTATTTTCCATTATCCTGCCAATCATGAAACTCACCTACTTATTATGCTCCCCTAGTTGTCCCTGAGTAAGACTGTCGGTCATAATTTTGTCCGGAGCATGACACAAAAACTATAAGAGGAATCAACACCAGACTTCATTGGTAGATAGATCTCGATGATGAGAAGAGCAATGTACAAGAACCATAACTCTCTTTTGCATAATTTAGGAGTTATTGCCCTTTGTTATTTTTCATACTTGTAATTTGTCCGGAGCATAACACAAAAACTATAAGAGGACTCTGAGGTATCAACTTGAAACTTCATTGGTAGATAGATGATCTCGATGAGGAGAGGCGCAATGTACAAGAACCACAACTCTCTTTTGCATAATTAAGGAGTTACTGCCCTTTGTTATACTTGAATTTTGCCCAGAGCATTATTAAACATTCATAACACTATTAGAGATATTAACTTGCAGCCCTTTTTGAACAAGCATTCCCCAGACTTATTTCCTCATGGAAGCAATCACTATGATTCCTGATCAGACTGCTCCCTTTAAAGGAGCAGTCTGATCTGGGTTCATAGTGTTTGTAATTTTTGATTCCATAGTACAGATATCAGATGGCAAAGCAGACAACATTTTGTCATGAAAAAAGGGGTTTGATTGAGTCATTGGAATTCTTCAAGTGAAGTAATTTCAAATGGTACCCACATTAATGATGAAAGATGAAAAATTGGAATATTTAGCCTGTCATATCGTTGTTTTCGCCATTTTCTCAATTTCATAAATCTCCGACTTGTTATGACCTCAATGAACTGTCATTGGATTTGGAATCAAATCAGATATTTTGGCTTTGTGAGTCATTTTCCCAGTCTTGGCAGTGTGATTTTTCATTCCTTTAATGAGTTCACAAATTGCTTTTGCCCGTCTCTGTAATGTTCCCTTGAATATAATGATATTAGGCCTGATCGGAAAAGAATTATTGTTTGTAATAAAAATTGATATTTTTCATTTCTAAACAGGCTTCTGATTTTAATGAGGGCGAAAAATATGAAATAAATCATGTGAACGTACCCACGTGATGAGAAAACCTGTAATGCTATTTTCGAATAACGAAAGCGCAGATCTGCTGCAGTCTGGTCATAACCTGCCATTAGAGTGTGGTTTTTGTCCGCTGCCAGAGGCCTATGATACTACCTGTAGTATCATAGGCCTCTACCCCTGCCTATAGCATACAAAATTACCCAGAATGCAGAGATATTACACTCTACTAGTGTTGTCTGCTTATAATTTTCGCAAACAGTTTGAACCTAGATCAGGTCAGACAATTTAAATGTCGGACCTGATCTGGGTCCAAACTGTTTGACACATACTCTGATGGTATTCCCAAAATAATTTTTTGAAAAGTTTATTTTGAAAAAAATCAGCAGAAGACAAAAAAGCATGAAAAATTAATCAGAAAGTGTTGGCACTTTAAAAGCAAGCAAAATGTAACCCAGCATGCAGAGAATATATGGGCCTTGACGCGAGAAAACCTCACTGAGTCATGGGGAGGGGTTTGCGAACAACACAGGCGCAGACCAGCCTGTGCATCCGCGCAGTCCGATCAGCACCTTTGTTATTCGCTTTTTGGAATTTACCATATCTAACCTTGCTACAGGTGAAATTTCAATTTTCTAGCTGATCTCTGTAGCTGAGGTGACTGGTTTGTGTCTCGCTTTTTCAGAAACCCCAAAGACAGGTTTTTCTCGCGTCGAGGCCCATATTATGATTAATCTTCTGATGATTTCTTGGGTGAAAGGGGCTAGACTTGGGGCTGTCTGAAGGTTAGGGAGGTTGTAAGACCAGCAATGATTTCAGACTGATTAAATTGTTCTGATGACTTTTGATATGAATGCAAAAAATATATTTATGGTTATATGATATAATCACTGCCAGAGCAAGTACTGAGTGAAGTTCAAAAATGCGAGCGCTTTTGAGCGCTCAAGCGCTCGTTGTACTGATGCCAGGCTTTACACATTACGAATAAAGATAGGTACCAATCATGATTGGCGCTCGGTGAGCTCTCGTATTGTTGAACTCGCCTCTGGTAGAACTCTTTGCTTGCTAGCAGGGAATTTTGTGGACCTAGATCAGTGGGTGGTAGGGTGGTACACGCTCTGCAGCAGCTTTCAGAGAGATGGCCCTGTCATGTTTGGTTTGTTGGCAGGATGAAATTTGCTTCACTTGAGGTAAATTTGGGTTGGGGTCTTGACATTTTAGTCTAGATCTATCCAATTCTTCTTTTCATTCTCCCTCTCTCTTGGAGGGGTCCAGACATGACTGAAATATTGTTGACTGGAACTTTAAGCCAAAAGAAACCCATATCAGGGCCAACAGAGCTTTGGTCCACCATTTGACACTCTTATAATAAGCGTTCTTTGAAAAAAAGTCAGAACATCTACTGTCTTGCCAACCAAGAGTGACAGTGATGTAATATTTTGTATACAATTGCTATGTAAACATTTATCTAAATACTCTACTTGAGCTAGCGCGAATGGATATATCACTTGTGTATTAATCCTATCCATCTATCCTGCGGATAGGATCAATACACAAGTGATCTATTGATTCTAAGTCTCTGATAACTTTGTAAACAAAACATGACATCACTGTCACTCTTGGCTGGCAGGACAGTAGAGTCAACAACAAAATCATGAAACAAAAATACCCAGCATACAAAGAGTTAAATCTACAGATTGAATGGACCAAAAGTCTGGCCAGTTTTGAAGTTAAATGCTTTTAACAGAATGAACATAAATCATCATAATTTTCTCTAGACATTTTAAAGTTGAACACCAATCAACTGAAGGGCCACTTGAAAATTTGGAAGCTCCACACTTAAAAAGTCTTTACTTTCTGGATTCTGTTTGAACCTGTTTGAAAAAATGGCAGCCAGGTGGCAGATTTGCTGAACCCTTGATTTAGGGTCTAAGCCACAGCTGGTAGAATAAGGCTGGTAAAAATATTAACTTTTTCCTTTCTAGTTAAGCTACTTGTGTCATCTGCTCATTAGGGCTGCCACGTTTACACGTGTAAACGGCACCGTTTCGTGTTTCTGCAATAAACGTTTACAAAATTGACCTACCGTTTACACGAACTTTGTCACGTGACAAGCGTCGTGGTTAATTAATAGCATTTCCTAATGAAAAAATATTCTCTTAAACAGTGATACGTCACATCTCGATCTGGATCATCAATCAGATTGTTTGTTTTCTCAGATTCCGCTGTATTCTGCAATTAGAAATTATGGCGGACATGCTCAATGGGCCATAAAAATGTCCCGAATATTGTCTCAATCAGTCACTGCTTGGAACAATTATTTTCCTGCATTTTAACAGTTATTTATGTAAAAGCAAAGAAGAGACGCATGCGACAATGCTTCAGAGAAGGTCATGCACTATATTGGAAGAAGATGTGATTTTTTTGTTTACTTCCTGTCGGCGTGTGTATTGATGCGTACGTGACAATTCGCAGTTATGTCTTGTGTGTGCCCACTCATTAATTACACACTTGCAACGGAAGAAAATGTCCGTAATGTACGAGTCTAAGCGTGTTGCAATCACTTTCCAATTACTTGAAATAAGTTCTATCGCACACCCAACTAGAAACAATTTCGAATATTTGCACAAGGTACATTTTTCAAGGTTTTTTTTAGGGAAAATATCGGCGATTTTACCGATCTGCATAATGAAAAAAATTCAATCTGGAAGTTACGTTTAAACAGAACCGTTTAGGTTACTGGAACTCGTGTAAACGTTTACCAAATTTCGTAAACGTGGCAGCCCTACTGCTCATAACCCGTTGCAAACAGTTTGGACCCAGATCAGGACCAACAAAATCTCGGTCCTGATCTTCATCCAACCATTTGACACTCTGATAGTGGTCCTGAAAGATTTTTTTGAGAAAGTTGTTTTTGAAAAAAGTCAACAGACGACAATAAAAGCATGAAAAATTTCCCAACATGCAAAGTTAAAATGCCAATATTAGGTCTTGTTAACATTTTAACATTTATGAGCATGATTATAAATTTCATGCTCATGCAGTCAAGTTTGGCTTGAAAAAAAGATTTATAACCTCATGGGGGCCAGATTGAGCTTTAGCCAACTATGGTTCCACTGTTAATTTAACCCATAAAGCGCCACCTATAATTTGCAACAGACGACAATTTCAAATTTTGCTGCTTTTTCAATATAACAACAAATAAGGCATGATATTTTATGCCAATCGTCTTCTGGCAGACAATTCTCATGAAATATCATAGCTTATTTTTTTTTGAAAATTTAGGAAAGATGTCGCAAAAAATATAGTCTGCTGCAGTCGTGATTTACAATTTTTAAGGGTTAAGACACTATAGATCACATAAAAACAAACTAAAACCTCTGATTACCACTGATTATTACTTCCTGAAATTTGTTTTGGTAATGATTGAAGATGATAGGTTTTCAGGAAGATCAGTTTATGCAGGTAATTGGAACCTTAATTGGTAGCAGGCATCTGGTTAACCAGTTCATAGTTTTATGGTAAGCATTTTAAACCTTGTTTATGGCTATGATTTCTTCCACTTCCTCTTCTTCTGACACACATAGACATATACGTATTTACATTTCCACTGCAAGCACCTTTACATTTAAGATGTTGTTCATTCTAAGCTTCATGAACAGATCTTCTTTAGCCTCGCCAACACACACACTGTTTGGGCAGGCCAACGTCAATGCCATTCAATAACGATGTTTGTTTACGGACATTTATCTGACGTCGTGCGCGTATCATCATGACCTTAAATGCAGGAGTTTGGCGTTTTGGCTGTTCCCAACCCTCCGTTATGTCTTGTATAAATTCAAAATATCCAGAAAACCAGCCAAGTTATATGAAAATTGATACTTGACAGACAATATAAAATATAAATATGTAATGAATTTGATTTTTGTCTGTTCATGATATCATGAACACTTTGGGTCTCTTGCAAAGTTAACGTGAAGCCTCACTGAGGCTTCACTTACTTTGCATGAGAACCGAAGTGTTCATGATCTCATGAACAGATAAAAAATCGAATTTATTGCTTAAATATATTTACATTTCCACTGCGAGTCTTCAAATGAACCTTGATGAACAAACCAATTTAAGCCACACCCACATACACGCCATTTGAGTGTGCTAACGTCAAGTCCATCCAATAACATTGCTTGTTTACTGTTGTTTGCCTGACGTTGAACAATTGTATCGCCATGACTTTAAGCGTGGAATTTTGGCGTTTTGGCTATTCCAAACCCTAAGTTATGTCTGATTTGATTAAAAATATCTGGAAAACCAGCCAAGTTAGGTGAAAATTGATACCCAAAATATATGCTAAAACTGATAGAATTAGAAAACATTCAGAATTTTACACGGAAACTGTTTGCTTTTATGGACCTATTTTGAAGCATACGAGGGTCGTCCCACTAATTCGTGGACTTTTTGCGCTGTATCAAAACCATAAGACTTATCTAATTCAAATGGT
This sequence comes from Loripinus fragilis, assembly GCA_964019695.1. Lineage (NCBI taxonomy): Eukaryota > Metazoa > Mollusca > Bivalvia > Lucinida > Lucinidae > Loripinus > Loripinus fragilis. Next base: position 96,865,283 of record OZ026524.1, read on the forward strand.
CATAGATTGTTTTTGTTTTATTCAAGAATAAATGTTGAAAAGTTGACGCCAATAGCTCAAAGATTATGGCTTGTAGCAAGCTTCTAGTAGCACCACATATCGCCCTACGGACCACGTCAAACATCAACGCCAGAATTTTATGACGTAACTTCATTTCTTTTCACTCCTTTTACGAAGTATTCTCCTCCATAGTTAATGCACCACCCATTTTTCATCCACTTCTTTGAACCACACTGTATTTAAGTTCGAATAACGTATCTGATATCCTCGCGGTCTTGAAATCGTTTCTACGCAAAATGCTTCTTTCACCGTGCAGCCAACTGGTACCATGTGCACTAGAATCACACCGAACTATCCATGAATACGACACACATCACTTTTCCCATCAATTTAACTACCTTCACCTTCTTCCGGGGTGGACTGTCACGATTCTTCTATACCACCTTACCAGAGACATTCTTTGATCCTCAGGTTCATGATAATGCACCCAAGTTTCATCCGTAGTGATGATGCAATCCAGAAAGGTTGGGCCTGATCGACATACAGTCAAACCTGCTGTTGCGGTCACCTGTATTAAGCGTGACCCTCCCTTAAGCGGCCACTTCAGGGTCCCCCCGAACGATTTTGAATGCAAATGCACCTCTATTAAGCGTGCACCTGTCCAACGCGGCCAGCGGTCGGCGAAATTTGCCCCAAAACGCTGAAATTGTATCCGTAACGGCCACTTTCCATGGTTCGCCGCGCCCGTTGATTAAATTTTATCGATAAACTTTTTTTGCACCGGTCAAATGCTTGGAGCAATTAAACTCCCCAGCAGTGGTGTCTCCTAAAAGGAATTCTATAACGGCCGCCACCCTATGTTGAGGCTATGGGACGCAACAGGTGGGGTGTTTGTGTGCCACTCGAGACACAATGGAACTGAAATTTTAAAAGTTCGAGTGTTTATGCTAATCGAACACTACGAAATGCTTCAAGAAACCTCCTTATGTGGATTAGAAAATGGCACCGTCCGTAACCTAAAACCTGAATACGCTAAACGAACACGACTTGTAGTTTTTGTGTATGCGGGTACCAGTGCAAAGCCAGTCAACCGATAAATTGTCAACATCAAAGCGTTTACCGCTGCCAAAGTTCATTCATCCATACCGTGGCAGATGTTTAACGGTAAATGTGTGAAAAACTAAATGCAAGTAGTAATACTCTTTGCTGGAGGCATACTTACTACACAAAGATGAAATGTTTGCTGGGGGAAAGAAAACAAGCAATAGCTTTTGAGAAAAAAAACTGAGTAACAGAATCATTTTTTCCAAGTCTCATACACCTGAATAAATCTACAAATCAGACAACTTTCTCTTCATGTTCAGTAGCACGATGTCCATTAAACATGCCTTTGCTTATCAAAAATCAAGGTTTAGCTTTAGAAAAAATGGGTATACCAGTGAAAAGAAGTCTCTTAGTCCAAAGGCTAACTCTTTTGACAAACATTGATTTAAAAAAAAAATATGGAATTGCTTTTGTTTTATAATAACATATTTTGTTTTTATTTATCTTTTTTTTTATTTCTATGATGCAATTACTGAACCCTACACTGGTGGTGTAGACCTAATTCTTCATAATTTAACTCATAAGGGAATATCCTCAATCATATGGCCATCTTACCTGAACCTCTATTAAGCAGCCACCTGTCTTAAGCAAGCGATTTTGGATTATCCCTTGGCCGCTTGCTTAAGACAGGTTTGACTGTATATCCAAGAATCGCCTTGATGCACCGACATATGCAGATTTTTCTTCCTCCGTTAGTAGTCTAGCGGATACGTGCGACAAACTCAGGTCTGTAGTTAAAACCGCTGAGCAGTAGACTTGCTTTAACCAGCACTAACAGCTACTTCGCGCACTGTCTTCCGACGATCCCTTTCAATGACGTTCTTGACGGCCAGAGTTTGCGTCTTATCCTTGCATGGCGGCCACCCACGATGAGAACTGTCTGTCCACCCATTACTAAATCTGCCATGCAACTTGTACACAAGCTGTTTAGACACATTCTTAATTTATCCGTGCTTTGCATCTGTTTTATTGTTTGTATGGGTGTCATTCTACCCTCGACACATAAATTCATTACTGTTCTTCGGGCTGTTGCGTCATCAAAAGTCGTCATGTTCTTCAATTTTTAAAAGGCAGTGGTGCAAGTATAACTTGCCGCGTTCGTATATGAATAAGGTAAGACGTTCGAAACTTGACATGCTGATGCAAAATAATTATGATTTCCGCTGTCCGTGACGTTTTTGCACATTATAGAGTAGCTGTATCTAAAACAGTTGTTAAAAGAAAATGTTATGACTACATTTCTAAGCAAATTTGGCGTGGTCCGTACACCCCTACCTGGGTTTATAAAAAATGCTGCTATAATCAAAACCAACACTTCAATTCTCTCAAAATTTACTTATTATGCGTGTAATAAAGTATTTGATATATGTGAAAAGTTTTATTATTCTGCGACATTTGGTTTTTGTTATATTTGTTAAATCCACGATTTACTGGGACAACCCTCATATACTCTTTAGAATCTTTAGGGTGATAACTTGCTTCATTTGCTTTTGTCTTAATGATCCTTGGAGGAAGCAGCATGTTCCAATTAATTTCCAATTATTGAAACTGTTTACTAAAGATTTCCAGGTGCAAAGGTTCTCTCAAAATAAATCAAGATCAGAATGTTATCATTCAAGCCCTATATTGTTATTTTCACTAAAGAAATTCCAGACTTTCTATACTCAACAATCAGGCAGTCAGCAATCAGTTTCGTATTCCCAAAATCCGCGTTTCGAGTGGCTAAATACTCAATTATGGTGATGTATAATGTTTAATTTGTGTTAGTCATTTTGTCAATTTAAAATATTCATGATTGTTTTTGGCAATATTGAAAACAAATTTCCTATAAAAATTAGTTTGTTTAGGATTTGCAGCTAGTACCCTGAATGTTATGCTGAAAACAATATCTCCTGTACCTCTTTAACAAACAGTGTAGACCTACTGGATGAGATGCCGGCATCTTATCCTGGTTTACAATATATACCATCTACACTTTATGATACCACAGCTTTGAACACATATGATACTCCAGCTTTGGACACTTTATGATGCCCCAGCATTGAACACTTTATGATGCCCCAGCTTTGGACATGCTTTGAACACTCTATGATACCCCAGCTTTGGACATTTAATGATGCCCCAGCTTTGAACACTTTTTGAAGCCCCAACTTTGAACACTTTATGATGCCCCTGCTTTGAACACTTTATGATACCCCAGCTTTGAGCCCTTTATGTTGCCCCAACTTTGAACACTTTATGATACCCCAGCTTTGGACACTTTATGATGCCCCAGCTTTGAACACTTTATGATGCCCCAACTTTGAAAAAGATAATTGATACAACCAGAAGATCCTGTGCTTGCTGAGTGACCTGTAAATAATTCAATTATGAACCTGTCAAACATTTTTGCTTAACAATCTTTCAGAAGAAACATGTTTTCAGAATTCCTTATCTTTGTGTTGGCAGCTCCAAGACTAATGGCATTTTTATTTGATACCATTAAGAAAACAATATGTCAGAAATTGTGTATATTTTCTTGTTTTAAAGATGTTAAATGCCAACTCTAATCATTGGTCAGTGATGTTTGACCGACAGGAGCCTAATGTTATATTTATCAATTATAATACCACCCAACAAGCTTAAAGTACAAACCAGAGCATTATTGGGCCAGGTACTCACTTAGCAAACCTGGTTTGCATCTGCAAAGTCTGTTCAGAGCTATTACTGCTCTCATACACATAGAAATGAAGCAGATGAAGGCTCATGCAAAAAAGAAAAAAGAAAAGAAAAAAATGAAGGCAACAAAAAAACAAGAACCCCCCCCCCCAAAAAAACGCAAAAAAAACACAAAAACAGCTGTGTACTAAAGCCCCTGTCACACCAAGCCATGTTTTCACTGCGTTGGCACGGAGTGGTTTAATTTTCCGGAACGCTGTGAGATTGCAAGAAAACCCTTAGTGATAGAGTGCTTGACTTGAGACCAAGGGGTTGTGGGTTCGAGCATCACCGGCCACTCTGTGTTGTGTCCTTGAGCCAGACACACTAATTCTTGCTTAGTACTGGTTCCACCCAGGAAGACCCGTCCAGACATAAGTGAAAAATTGTTGGCTGGGACGTAATTAGAATCAAATCAAACAAACAAAACCTCACTGCACTCTTATTAGAATGACTGTGGGCGACGACGTTTGTTTTGAGCATGCTCAGTGCCCGCCTATGGCATCCTACAGCGTCTACTGGCAATGCAACTGCATTGCTGCTGTGATGCTTGTGATTGTACTGCGCCCACTGCGGCGCTCTGCATTTTACTTGGTTGCAGTTAAAGGATCGCCGTGAGAACATTGCTATGGTGTGACACAGGTTGAAGACATGACACTGCACTTGTATTTGTGGATCAGTGTTGATGTCAGCATGAGTTTGGGTTTGTACGGTGAGAGGGGAGGATATCTGTTTTTTTCTCTGAAGGCACCAGCTTAATTTCAATAGAGGTTTTGTCTAACTATCAATTTTCTTTGTATATATATATGCTTGGCATCTGGACTGATCTTCTACATGGCTGCCTGAGCTAAGTTTGTTATGATTTAGTCTGACATTGCAATCACTGAGAGGTGAAATAAAGTTCTCACTCAAGTCTTGAACTTACATCAACAGATGGTGATCTTAGCTAAAACTGCTGATGGTGGTCAAAGTGCTATCATATATCGTTAAAATTGATCCTTTTTCACTAAGAATTGACCATGTTTATTTGACAAAAATGGCTTGATGGTGCTAATTTTAAAAGAAAAAAAAAAAAAAAATGAAAATCCATTATCATGGGTGGATCCAGAGGGAGGGACAGGTGGTGTAGACCCACCACCCCCCCCTGGAACATTACAAGTGGCTATATAGGTTGCCTTAGAAATACTGGTACGGACCCCCTCGAGAAGCAGTTGGACCCCCGGGAGGTATGTACTGCCTACCGTCTGTGATCTGTGAAATATGTTGATAAAAATAATAAGCTCCCATGTTAAATGTTTTATACAAAATTTTGAGAGCTAAACGGATTGGTGAATTTTGATTTCTACTGATTCTTGGAGCAGGATGTGGCCTGATCAAGCATTGGTCCTGATGTTGATCCAGCATGCAAAGAGTTAATTATATTTCAGAAGTTGTAATATTGTTGTTGTTCCTCATAATCACTTGCAAATTTTAAGATTAATACTGTAATGAAAAACAGTTGCTTTGGATCAAGTTCATAAAGGGAGCAACCTGAAAAGTTATGTTCATGAACACACTATACAATAATTACTTATTACATTATCACTTGAAGGGAGGATGGATGTGTGTGTTGAGGGGTGGGGGTGGGGGGTTGTTTGGGTGGGGGGTCATTGTGTTTTTTCTATAAAGAGAAAGTCCCGTCTTAGTTATAATTATAGTGGGGAAAGAGTTAACTGTTCAATTTAGAATGTTTGACACGCTAATATTTCTGAAAGATTTTTATTTTCTAAACTTAATTTTGAAAAAAAATGCTAAATTAGCTTGCATGCAAGAGTTCATAATTTTTCTCCAATCTGTCAGATGAGGCTTTGCTAAGCCATGGAGTGAGAAAGTGTCAGTTGAGTTAATGTGTCCCACCAACAGATAAGATCATATGGAGACTGCGCCACTGCTTTAAGTCTCATCCGACAGACTTGAGGAGCTCGGGATCAAACTCTGAACCCCAGGGTATGAGGTGAGTGGTTTATCCACTACACCACGGCAGCTCCTCATACTAAGCCTTGGCCCCTCTCCCAAATTACAATTATGATGCTTGTTGATAGGACATAAATTTATAAAGTACAAACACACACACTTGCACACCAGGTTCTTGTAAAGTCTAGAGCGTTTAAGTTTGGCTTGAAACAGTCCTTAGGGGGAGAAACCGGTTTGCAGATAAGCATCTGGTATAGATTTTACTATAGGCACTCTCCCTCAAAATGATGAAGTCCCTTCTAGACTGTAAAGGGGACGCAGTTGCACTAGTTAGTCACTTGCAGATCTAAATCAAGTTTGAATCTTCTATGAAATATTTTAATAAAGGCTCAAAAGTTTAAATTTCCAAATCAATTTCAATTCGATCCGGGAAGATTGCTTTCTCTAGGTTAACCAATCATTAGCTTTTTGACAGGTTCAGAAAAGCTGGTAACCTCAGTGATCTTTGAACTCCTCCAAAAATTTATACTGTTTTGACATGAAAAACACAAATTCAGACACTCACAATTGCTTTCACCTGTTCGTAGGTGACAATTTAATGCATGTCATTAGAAAACTGCTTTCATCAAAAAACAATCAACAAAAGCATGCCCATCTGATCAGCATGCGCACCACCAACACCTGTCCAGTTTGCCTCCTGAACAAAATATATAGTATAAACCAAAACTTTGGGGGGCTTAGCTAGTCTCTGTAGCTGAGGTGGCTGGTTTGAATCTTACCTGGTCATTAACCTGCCAAAGCAGGTACAGTAAGACCTGTGTATAACGGCCACTCTCAAAAAGACCAAAAATTGATTTTCAAGACCAATTAATTATCTGACACTTATAAATGCAGGTCAAAAGTATTGAAGAATGCTCCAAAGGGAGCATTCTGCAATACTTTCTACCTTCATTATATAAGCTAACAATTGTTATAAAGATCTTTGTTTTGTCTATTTTTGACTGGCTGTTTTACAAAGGTTTTACTGTATCTTGTGTGTGACTTGGCTGGAAGGATGTTTGAGTGGCCATTTTACACAGGTTTTACTGTATCTTGTGTGAGACTTGGCTGGAAGGATGTTTGAGTTGCCGTTTTACTGTATCATGTGTGTGACTTGGCTTGAAGGATGATTGAGTGGCCGTTTTACACAGGTTTTACTGTATCTTGTGTGTGACTTGGCTGGAAGAATGTTTGAGTGGCCGTTTTACACAGGTTTTACTGTATCTTGTGTGTGACTTGGCTGGAAGGATGTTTGAGGGGCTGTTTTACACAGGTTTTACTGTATCCTGTGTGTGACTTGGCTGGAGGGATGTTGGAGTGGCCGTTTTACACAGGTTTTACTGTATCCTGTGTGTGACTTGGCTTGAAGGATGTTTGAGGGGCTGTTTTTCACATGTTTTACTGTATCCTGTGTGTGACTTGACTTGAAGGATGTTTGAGTGGCTGTTTTTCACAGGTTTTACTATAATGAAAGTGACTAGGCTGGAAGGTTGCAGGTGACATTCATCACCTATGATCAATTAAAGTGATTACTATCATTAAAGTGACACCATCTCCACTATCAGGTGACAATATACCCCGCTGACAGTAACCATAAACACACCGGGTTGATTTGATTGCTTGGTCTAAAATCCACCTGCCAATTCAACTGTTGAGAAAGGGAGCACTTGACTCGAGAGGGAAGGACCGCGGGTTCGAGCCTCACCGGGGTCACTGCGTTGTGTCCTTGAGCAAGACACATATATGTCCTTGAGCAAGACACATATATCCTAGCTTAGTACTGGTTCAACCCAGGAAGACCCATCCCTGTTTAACTGAAAGATTGTTAATGGGACGTAAAGAATCAAATCAAACAAACAAAACAACTGTTTAGAAAGCCAGTGAGTATGACCTGGCCCCAAGGTTATAAAACTTTTATGATGAGTAACTCAACTGAGCATGAAATTTATCAAGCTCATAAATGTTAAAATGCCAACAATGTTGGCATTTTAACATTTTGAGCATGATAAATACAACATCTGAGAGTTTGAGAGCAAGAAAAGTCTTTATTTTTCACCATATTAGTTTTTATGAGCAGTTGAAATTTTATGCTCAGTTGAGTTGAGCATGAAAAAAGTTTTATAACCTTAGGGCCAGGAAATAACACATGTCACAGGCTGACCCATGGAACTGCAAGGAAGAGACACAGAACACAGACAGTCACATGACAGCGAGAACACAAATAAAGCAGCTAGCTCTCTCTTCCTCAGGGAGATGCCATTTCAATACAAGACTGACTCGGTTAGTGAGTCTTATACGCAACTGATCGATGCATGATGTGTATAAAACAGTTTATACCACCCTTACCAACTTTAGCACAAAATATCTCGTGATGTACAAGGTCTACACTGATGAGTAGATAGTATAAAATAGTTATACCATGTTTGTCAACCTGTACGTAAGATAATCCACTCGCTAAAGCTCGTGGATTATCTTCATGTACAGGCGGACAAGCCATGTTTAATCATTACTTAGATCCAAATCGAGCCTGACAAAATGTGTTTGCAAAGATTATCAGCAGATGACACTGCAGATGACACTAGCAGGTGAAGAGTTAATTGAGAGTTAATTGGCTTGGATTCATTTGTGATTCTTGAATGAACAAAGGGGTATTGGATTGGTAAATTATACAAATGTGCGGCTATATTTACATTAAAAAAAGATTATTTGACAACATAAAGGGTATTTTAGATGGATTTTAATGTGATGAGTCTCCATGTGTTTTTCGTACCATATTATCTTTTCTTATATGTGTTCTGTAAATTCGGAAATATTCGCTGGGGTTTTAAAAAAATAAAAGTAAAAATAAAATCCTCGCAAAATGACGAAATCACTGTGGTTTACTAATATAGGAAATTCATGCCTTATTTTTAACGTCATAAATATGTCTTTTAAAGCTTTTTGCGAAAAATAAAACTCCCGAAAATTTCGGAATTTTCAGTAGTCAAAAACCTGTCTATGGTATTTGGGAGGAGGCAAGACTCAGATATTAGCCTGAGACAGTTAGAATCATGAAAATTTGATACTAGCATGCAGTTAAGTTTCTATAGTTAAAAATAAAGACCCTGATCAGATAGTATATTTGGATAACTCTGTTCCTGGACTATATATAATCATTGCTGCAAAACAGATCTGACCCAGGTCAGGCCGGACAAATTGTTAAGCCTCAAAGATCTGGATCCAAACTTTATGACGGATTCCTGAGAATTTTTTTGAAAAAGTTAATTAAAAAAGAATAAATCTGCAAAAGACCAAACATCATGCATAATTACCCAGCATGCGTAGAGAGATAACATAATTTGTCTCAATATAGTCTGGGATTCTCTAAATTTGTTCCTGACTGAAGAATCTCCGTATTGAATATAAGGGGTGGACAGGAATTTTGCTTTAATGGGTATCAAATGTGGAAAGCTTTTAGCAGCTTCGGGTCTTACAGCATTATTTTATAATCTGTGTTAGGGAAAAATAGATCAGAGCCTTTAATTGCTAGTCGCTTAAATATTGTATGACTGTTAAGCTACTGACCAAACATCATTTGAGGTTTATAAGCTCAAAAGAATGCTGCACAGGCTCGTTTGTCAGTCTTGTCAAAACACCACATTGTTGGAAATCACATGTCCAGGCTCACATCTTCTTAACCACTGGTCCAAATTTCAAAATAATTTCACAGAAATGATCCTCATAAATTTTGATGCCCTCTACCAAAATTGCAGAAACCGCTTTGCTCCAGGGAACAAAATGGCCAACAGAGCTATATGATAAAAGAAATATCTTTAAACCACATCTCCTGCGCCACTGGTCCAAATTTAAAATAATTTACCTAAATTGCACAAACTGTTCTGCTTCGCTGAACAAAATGGCCACTTGAGAGCTTATTTCAGAAGTCCATTGGACGTGCATAAATATTATAGAGATCTGGCTACGCTCTCACAGGTTTGACATGAGAAGGTATGATTTCTTGGATTCTTGCTCATAGGAACCAATTTTTCAGGAGCTTTAATATTTCATAAAAGTGACATGTCTGCAGTGAAAATTATTACACGTTCTGACAGTTCTTGATGCAATCTCTCAATATAACTGAATCAACAGCCAGATTCGCAAGTGTGTCATCTCTTGCAAACTGATAATGTGTTTTTATGGGTCTGTCTGCACGCTGAAGTATTTTATCATTTTTTTTCGGAAAGGGGCTTTTCAATGGATAGCTTTTGGCCCTTTATTTCTGTGATTGAAAGTGCTTTATAGATTATATTGAATGACCATCCATCCATCTGCTCTTGAAACTCAGAGGTGACAATTCATGGTTTTTAAAAGATTAGCTAGTTCCGTAAAACCTGTCTTTAGCGGCCACCTAAAAAGAAGACAAAAATAGGTTTTCAAGAACGATTATTGCTTAATGCAGGTCAAAAATATTGCAGAATGCTCCAAGGGGAGCATTCTGCAATACTTTCGACCTTCATTAAGCTAGCTACCTTTAATTTTGTCATTAATATCTTTTTTTGTCTTTTTTTGAGTGGCTGTTTTACACAGGTTTTACTGTATATCTATACCAAATAGCTTAATGAATTTATTTGTTACAAATGGGTATGGACACCTTGACAACATTCCATCAACTCATCATTCGTTGGATGATCCATTACTAAGAGCACATGATACCCTCCCCTTACACCTTCCATCTTCTACTAGTTGTGTGGGTGGTAGGGTGGTGTGCTGACTCTGCTGCAGCTTTCAGACATATTTTGTTTGTTGGTAGGATGAAATTTGTTTCACTTGAAGTAAATTTGGGTGTGAGTTGGTACCTTTCATATATAGTCTATCCCATTCTTCTTTTCTCTGGGAGTCTTAGTCCATGTCCCAACATGACTGAAATATTGTTGATGCATGGGTTTTTATATAAGCCTCAACTTAACTTGTCTTTGCTACTGCAAAATAACTCCAGTGGGTTGAGCTCATCATTCTATACAGAATTATATCTAGGTGAGCCTGAGTTCTAGAAGACCCGGGCATAGCCAACATTTGTGAACGGCCCCACAAAAAAGTTGCTTCTGGCCCAGAGTTTATAAAACTTTTTTCATGCTCAATGCAACTGAGCACTAAATTTCAACTGCTCATAAAAACTAAAATACCTATAAATAAAGAAGTATCTTGCTTTAAGTCTCTCAGATGTTGTATTTATCATGCTAATAAATGTTAAAATGCCAACAATTGTTGGCATTTTAACATTCATGAGCAAGATAAATTTCGTGCTCAGCTGAGATGAACATGAAAAAAGTTTTATAACCTCGGGGCCTGATCTCAATCCAAACTGTTTGACCTGAAAGATTTTTAAAAAAAGTAAGTTTAAAGCAAATCTTCAGGCAGCAAAAGTGAATGCAAAATTACCGGTTAATTGCTAGAAGGTTGGTATGAAAGATGTTATGAAATATGAGTGAGGCAGTTGATGGATTAGCAATCATAACCCCGAGATTGTTTTCATTCTTAATGGCTGTTACAGTTTCTTTACCTTATCTTTTCATCATAGATTACAAATCATGCACTTCTAATGGAGAGCTTGTAAAGGGAGGTAATTTGATAACAGTAAAATGATGCTCAGTAGCACTGCCTGCACTCGTCCTTTGGAACACAAAGTTGATCCAGATCAGCCATGGATGTAGCCAGGGATACATCCTATACACACGTGTGTAACATAAATTTAAAAAATAATGTTTGGATTCGATTAAACCCCAACCCAACCCCCACCTTTTGGTTTGTGTGATATTTGATTCAAATCCGGCTACCCCCTGGTGTCAGCTGACCTCTGAAGTGAAAATGAATTGTGGCATGTGCAGACCAGCCTGCCTCCTTCTCCTCAGTCTGATCAGGGCTGTTTTTATTTATTTGATGACGGAAAAAAATGATGGTAAAATATTCATGCTACACAAAATATTTCACATTAAGCTGACCTGGTGAGGGAGCACAGTGGCAGAGTGCTAGATTCGAGACCGAGGGGTTGCAGGTTCAAGCCTCACCAGCGTCACTGTGTTGCGTCCTTGAGCAAGACACATTAATCCTAGCTTAGTACTGGTTCAACCCAGGAAGACCCGTCCCTACATAACTGAAAGATTGTTGATTGGACATAAAGAATCAAATCAAACAAACAAAACAAAAGTGACTTGGTGAGGCTCTTTAGCTGAAACCTGAACATAGGTTTTCTCATGTCCAGGTGCAATCGTGGCCTAAAACTAAAAACCTGATAAAATAAGTTGGTCTAGAAATAAGTTTTTTAGTGTTTTAATTCTCCCCCTACCATTTCATTCTCATGCAGAATTTCAGTAGCCATGCAAAATATCTGGACTTGCCTCCAATTTGTCTCGAAAGTGTTTATGAATATTGATAGGATTTGTTTTGTTGGGTTCGATTTGATTCTTTACGCCCCATCAACAATATTTCAGTTAAACAGTGACAGGTATTCCTGGGTTGAACCAGTACTAATCTAGGATAATTGTGTCTTGATCAAGGACCACAACGCAATGACGCCGGTGGGGCTAAAACCTGCGTCCCCTCGGCCTCCAGTCAAGCACTCTACCACTGAGCCATTGCGCTCCCGAAGTTAAATTGAATATCACCTTTCCTTAAGTTATGCTGGCCTGCATATTGATGACAGGGTTGAAATTTATTTATGCTCAGTTGTAGAATTGTAGGAAGTGAATCATTCACAAAATACTCATCTCAAGTGTCTTTGGCTGAACTCTTTCCTCGCTAGCGGGGACTCTTGTCATTTGATGATAACCTTTGCAAACAGTTTGGACCCAGATCAGGACCGACAGAACGTCGGTCCTGATCTGGATCGAAACCATTTGACACTCTGATAGCTTTTCTAAAAGAATTTTTTGCCTGAAGAGGTAAACTTTGAAAAAAGACAACAGAAGCATGAAAAATTACGCCGCATGCAAAAAAGAGTTAACTCATGTCCATTATAATGTAACAATGGCAATTTTAAAAAAAATCGGGGAAAAAAAATTAACAAAAAAGCAAACAAATGAAAAACACTTATAGTGTGCCATTGTCATTTGGGCCTCAACGCGAGAAAACCTGTCTTCAGTGTTTGCGAACAACAAAGGCACAGACCAGTCTGTGCATCTGCACAGTCTGATCAGCACCTTTGTTTTTTGCTTTTAAGAAAGTATCATATAGATCCAGACTTGCTTGGAGCAAAATTTCAATTGTCTAGCTTGTCTCTGTAGCTGAGGAGACTGTTTTGAAACTCGCTTTGTCGGAAACCCGGAAGTCAGGTTTTGTCGCGTCAGGGCCCATTTGTAACCAGATCTCTTAACCCTTATTATGCTGGATATATTTGAGTTGACCACTTTTTCAGGTAAGGACAGATTTCAGATTACTAAAAAGAATAAATAAAAAAAAGAACAGAGATGTGGAGATGTGGCCCCCTCCCCCTCCTGCTTCTTTTGGGCTGCACGGTGCATGTTCAGGGTTCGCACAGGCTTGAAAAGTACTTGAATTTAGAGGGCTTTCTTGAAAAATCCTTGAAAATTAAATCTGCCTTGAAAAGTACTGGAAAATCACTCAAAGGCCTTGAAAAGTCCTTGAATTCTTCTATTTTCTGTAGAACTTAACCCTGTTGATAGAGATCTAAATCAGTATAAAAATTGTTGTGCCTTTATTTGGTGCATGATAAGCTGCACCAAATCAAGACACAACAATTTCATACTCATTTTCTAGTACTAAATTTTCTCCAATTTCTCAGTCTAGCATTTTTGAAGAAGAATTTTAACACTTTTATCAGTATTTTTTCTAAACTTTCAGTCCTTGAAAACTGTAAAACAGTCTTGAGAAGTCCTTGAAAAGTCCTTGAATTTTACTCAAACTTCCCTGTATGAACCCTGAATGGTTTGCAAGTTATAAATTCTGTATTATAGTTGATATTAAAATTATTTAGATGAATTTGTTACCCAGGATCATTAGTTAAGATTTCTGAATATTTCCTGCAAATTTTAGGATAGATAAAATGAGACGCAGAATGTGGTATTTTGACAAGTGTAGACTCAGGCGAGCCTGTGCAGCCTCCCTTTAAACTTAGAAACTCCAAATGATGCTCGGTCAGTAGCTTAAAGCTGCATAATCTGTAACTTTTGATATTTTCGTTTTAAAAATAATGTTTCTATTTTTCAAGAACACAGTAAAAATACTAAAATTCAGGTATACATTTTACCTTTTTCGTAATAATTAACAAATTATTAGTGCCAAAACAACAGCATTTATGTTAAAAATTAACTGTCTAGAATTATTGGAGGGACGCAAATAATTACAAACAAGAGAAAATACACCTGTTTTTATAAGATAATTCACTTTTTCATGCAGTTTTCAACTGTAGAAATTAGATTTATTGTGAAAACATAACTTTATTCTACTTTTGCAAATGATTTAAAAAGAAAATATTTTTTTTCGAAAAATGTTCATAGTTACAGAGTGTGCAGCTTTAACAGTCATAGAATATTCAAGCAACTAGCAAAGGCTCTGATGAGACAGGCTGATCCTGAGACGTCGCTGGTCGTACATACCACATTGTTTGAAATCTCGTGTCGCATCTCAAATTATAATAGGAGGCAAATGTGTCCTAATAAATAGGATAAAACGGTAAAGATCTTTCAATCAGGGATTTTCTTGCAGTATTTAATGGCTGACATTGGAAATCTCTCCACACAGTAGAATGTGCTATGTGAGAGGGAGAGGAGGGGATTAGAGATTGTCTAATAACTGATATTGGAAGAAATGTTGATTTTAGACAAATAGGCTGATATTGGGAAAACTGTGGAGTATGGATATAGAGATCACTGAGTATGGATTGCAAAGCTGTGATACTGAGGCCAGAATTTTTTTATTAGTTGATTTACAGGAATTTTTTTTCAGATTTAGGGTCGTGTTAGAGATTGTTGAGTATGGATTGCAAAGCTGTGATACTCAGAGGCCAGAATTTTTTTTTATTAGTTGATTTACGGGAATTTTTTTCAGATTTAGGGTCGGGGGAGGGGGGGGGGGGGGGTTGGGGGACGAAAAAAAAAAAAAAAAAAGCTCTGACTGGTCATTTTCAGATCTTTTTTTTTTTTTTTTTTTTTCAGAGCTTTTTTTTTTTTTTTTTTTTTTTTTTTTTTTTTTTTTTTTTTTAAAAACATATCCAGAAAAAACAGTAAAACTAGTAAGGTAAACCAACAGTCTGTATTAAATCTTTAAATATTTCATTATTTTTCTAAAAATCTGGACAGGACAATCACTTTTAACAGTGCCAGTCTCAAAAATACACTGACAGAACCTCAAAAATATATTATTTTTTTCAAGTAAACAAATAATATTTAGAGTCGGCAGATAAAATACAAAAAATAATTTTAGAAATTAAATTTTATTTTTTTCTACTTTATGGAACATTACAGTAGGGGGGTTTGTAAATCAACTAATAAAAAAATTCTGGCCTTATTGATCTGACTTGCATTAGTGATACAGCTAGTTTGATGCTTGTAGATAAAGAGGTTGAATTCTTGTGAATGACATTTTTGAGTTGGATATGGAAATAATTTTTCATGTTACTTAAATTCATGAATGGAATGTTGGATAAAATGTGAAAGGATATTAAACAGTGATATAGGATTTCTTAGCAAAAATTATTTTTTTATGAAAAAATTAAAAGCCTGATATTAAAGTGATAAATCATGTAATGTCTTGTGGTTTAAAGGTTTTCAGAGCAAGAATAAATAAAACTAATTAGTGACTTAAGGATTAAAGGGTAATTCCAATGATAGGGATTTAATAAAATTAATTTTTGTGGACAAATTAAAAACTTGAATTTTTTTTATCAGGGGTGTGAAGTTATTTCTTGCAGTAAAGATTATTTAAAGTGAAAAAATGTAAACCATATACATAAAGTACAATATTTGGTGCTTAAAGATGGGGGCTGAATTTTTGCATTTCATAATTTTTAAGTAGCATATATGCAAATGTTCCTTTGCCTTAAATTTTTGCAGACAGCAATTTTCACACTTTGCATGCAAGGTAATTTTGCTTGCTGTTTTTGTCATCCAAATTTTCAAAAAATTCTCTCAGGAATACCAACAGAGTGTCCAGACCCCAAGGTTATAAAACTTTTTTCATGCTCAACTCAGCTGAGCACTTGAATATAACCTGGGGGCCTGATCTAGATCAGGCTTTGACTGAGTCCAGATTGTTTGCAAATGTTATCAACGAGGGTTTGGTGCCAATGGAGTGCATTATGGCCCCCCGATGGCTTGGGCTGCTGTCCGTTCTAAGGCTGTGGTTCTGCTGTTGTTGACGTGTTGTTTATTGTTAGTCCCATTGTGGGATTCTGTAATTGTTCTATGTTTTGTTGTTCGTTACTTTATGTCCCTTCTAGTTTTGCAATCATCTTGATGGGGAAAAGAGAGCTGGTTGCTTTGCTTAATTTGTCTTCCTGGTGTCTCGTGATTGTTGTGTGGCTCTTCCTCACAGTGCTATGGGTTTGTCTGCAGTTTGTGATTGTGGTGTTTCCTGATCATAACCACTATTTTAGAGTTTAAGTGCAAGTATAGTCAGTAGGGCTAATAGTGCTGCCAGAAATAAGTAGGAAAGGAAGTGATTGCCTATCAAATTATGGAGCAATTTGTTTATTATGAAAATATCTGATGCTCAATCAAATTAAATGGGACTCAATTTACATATAGTGAATGAAATACACCTGTTTCCCAGTCAGTAATGTTGTGATTTGACATGGAAGATCATGGAATAGGGGAGGGAGGGGGACAGGGATACCTTAATACTGTGGAGTTATTTCCTATATACCTGCAGAGTTTTGAGTAGACTGGCTCCAGTCCTTAAAACAAATGTTCATCAATGTGTCATTTCATATACTTGTAGCCAGTCTAACCCTGATGGAGGGAGCGCAGTGGCTCAGTGGTAGAATGCTTGACTCGAGACCGAAGGGCCGCGGGTTCGAGCCTCACCGGCGTCACTGTGTTGTGGTCCTTGAGCAAGACACATTTATCCTAGCTTAGTACTGGTTCAACCCAGGAAGACCCGTCCCTATATAACTGAAAGATTGTTGATGGGACGTAAAGAATCAAATCAAACAAACAAACTAACCCTGATTGCTCTGTTTTAAAACAGAGCCATCAGAATTAGGCTGGCTACAAATATATGATATGACACATTGATGAAAACATGTTTAAGGACTGGAGCCAGTCTAAGGTTTGAGTCCTATAGGAAATAATTCCACCTGCAAATTGACTTGGAATCAAATGCAAGGCTGTTTCAATCTGATCAGCACCTTCCCAAAGTGTAATATCAAACCTTTTCCTCCGCGCAAAATTTTAATGCTTTTGCTAGTCTCTGTAGCTGAGCAGTTGGGTTAACCTTGAGCCTCACCCGTCGCTAACCCTGAAGACCCGTAGTCTCGCAACAAAGCCCATTTTCCTTTTCCTCTGATTCTGCTTGTGAAATGCTGGAGCCTGATAATTTGGTGTGATTTAGTGATGAGCAAATTGCTACTGAACTAGAAGCCAAATATTCAATTTTATAGAAGCCAGATCTAGCCTGCAAATAACAAAATAATGGTTATCTGCAGTAAATAACATATAGTAAAACCTGTCTTAAGCGGCCACTCAAAAATAGACAAAACAAAGATCTTCATGACAAATGGTAGCTTAATGAAGGTAGAAAGTATTGGACCTGTATTAAGGGATAATCAGTCTTGAATACCGATTTTTGGTCTTCTTTAAGACTTATTGAGTGGCTGCTTAAGACAGGTTGTACTTTCTGGTATACAGTTTGGATATGGTTCCTTGATGGTAACTTTCTAGTTTAGCTGCCTACAAATTTGATATCTGAACAGCGACTGTAAACTTAAGGATGCTATATTTAGGTATGGGGTTAGACATTTTTATCTGGACACAAGCTGTTTTCTATGCATTTCTGATCTGGACGTCATCTGTTTACATATTGGGTACAGTATCTTTCTGATCTGGACTTCAGCTGTTTACATATTGGTTACAGCACCTATCTGATCTGGACTCAAGCTGTTTACATATTGGTTACAGTACCTCTCTGATCTGGACTCAAGCTGTATACATATTGGTTACAGTACCTTTCTGATCTGGACTCAAGCTATTTACATATTGGTTACAGTGCCTTTCTGATCAGGACTCAAGCTGTTTACATATAGGTTACAGTACCTTTCTGATCTGGACTTCATCTGTTTACATATTGGCTACATTACCTTTCTGATCTGGACTCTAGCTGTTTACATATAGGTTACAGTACCTTTCTGATCTGGACTTCATCTGTTTACATATAGGTTACAGTACCTTTCTGATCTGGTTTCAAGCTGTTTATATATTGGTTACAGTACCTTTCTGATCTGGAGTTTATCTGTTTACATATTGGTTACAGTACCTTTCTGATCTGGACTTCATCTGTTTACATATTGGCTACATTACCTTTCTGATCTGGACTCTAGCTGTTTACATATAGGTTACAGTACCTTTCTGATCTGGACTTCATCTGTTTACATATAGGTTACAGTACCTTTCTGATCTGGACTCAAGCTGTTTATATATTGGTTACAGTACCTTTCTGATCTGGAGTTTATCTGTTTACATATTGGTTACAGTACCTTTCTGATCTGGACTTCATCTGTTTACCTATTGGCTACATTACCTTTCTGATCTGGTTTCTAGCTGTTTACATATAGGTTACAGTACCTTTCTGATCTGGACTTCATCTGTTTACATAGGTTACAGTACCTTTCTGATCTGGACTCAAGCTGTTTATATGTTGGTTACAGTACCTTTCTGATCTGGACTTCATCTGTTTAAATATTGGTTACATTACCTTTCTGATCTTGGCTCAAGCTATTTACATATAGGTTACAGTACCTTTCTGATCTGGACTCAAGCTGTTTGAATATTGGTTACAGTACCTTTCCGATCTGGACTTCATCTGTTTACATATAGGTGACAGTACCTTTCTGATCTGGACTCAAGCTGTTTACATATGGGTTACAGTACCTTTCTGATCTGGACTCAAGCCATTTACATATGGGTTACATTCTGATCTGGACTCAAGCTGTTTACATAATGGTAACAGTACCTTTCTGATCAGGACTTCATCTAATTACATATAGGTTACAGTACCTTTCTGATCTGAGCTTCCTCTGTTTACATATGGGTTACAGTACCTTTCTTATCTGGTCTCAAGCTGTTTACACATGGGTAACAGTACCTTTCTGATCTGGACTCAAGCTGTTTGCATATTGGATACAGTACCTTTCTGATCTGGACATCAGCTGTTAACATATGGGTAACAGTACCTTTCTGATCTGGACTCAAGCTGTTTGCATATTGGATACAGTACCTTTCTGATCTGGACTTTAGCTGTTTACATAGGGTTACAGTACCTTTCTGATCTGTACTTCAGCTGTTTACATATGGGTTACAGTACCTTTCTGTTCTGGACTTCATGTGTTTACACATTGGTTACAGTACCTTTCTGATCTGGACTTCACCTGTTTACATATTGGTTACAGTACCTTTCTGATCTGGACTCAAGCTGTTTACATATAGGTTACAGTACCTTTCTGTTCTGGACTTCATCTGTTTACACATTGGTTACAGTACCTTTCTGATCTGGACTTCATCTGTTTACATATTGGTTACAGTACCTTTCTGATCTGGACTCTAGCTGGTAACATTACCTTTCTGATCTGTATATCAGCTGTTTACAAATTGGTTACACTACCTTTCTGATCTGGACTTCATCTGTTTACATATAGGTTACAGTACCTTTCTGATCTGGACTCAAGCTGTATACATATTGGTTACAGTACCTTTCTGATCTGGACTCAAGCTGTTTATATATTGGTTACAGTACCTTTCTGATCTGGAGTGCATCTGTTTACATATTGGTTACTTTACTTTTCTGATCTGGACTCAATCTACAGTCTACTCTCGATACCTCGAATTTCAAGGGACTGAGCAAAATATATCGAGTTATCAGTAGTTCGAGATAACCATATCATAACGTATAGCCACAATTTTTGGGCAAAATAAATCATGTTCAACTCGTCCTTTAATAGATCGTTATTGGTAGCTATTACATTAATGAACTGTTGGATGAATTGACCTAAGAATCAATTGACATTGGGAATTGAAAAACAATAATAAAAAAAATAAAAAGGGGAAAAATAGAAGCGTTTTTCAGGTACATCTGCAGTCCCGACATTATGACCATTTTTTTTCACTTTCTAAGGCAAAATAAAATAAATAAAGCATTTTTAGTTAAGTATGTATCCGCGACTGGTCCCGCGGTAGCAGGTTTACCCTTTCATACGTAAGCCCCAACAGACAGTGTACATGCACGTTTTAATTTTCGTCGGCTCTTCCCAATCTATTTTTGTCATGACATGACCAATGTCCGAAAATAGCCTTACACGCACAACTGTCCAGTGCCTGAAATAAAACGCTGCATCTGTTTTCGAAAATCAAAAAAATGATAAACAATTAAATTATACTTTGGCCTTATTCAAAACGAGCAGTCATCGGACCGGCTTAATACTCAATAGATTGCTCAAATATGACACATTAGCTCAAACCGTCACTTACATGAGATAGACATGTACCCGCTTTGAAAGCGTACACAATAGATCAATCGAATTCGCCGACCACTTTTACATCACTTATTTACAACTGCATGTGTCACACACGTGGACCAAGTGATCAAACAATTGATGGTTTTTAAATTAAATGGGGATAATTAACGATCAAAACTGTGGATTAATTGGAGACACATTCAGATAAAAAGGTAAGTTAATGACTGTCTTTTTCTTTTGAAATGGAATCGAGTTAGGCGTTGTAAAATACACTAAAATTGATCAGCCGGACCAGTTTTTCTTAACGAGTTACCAGTTTTTATGACTTGGCCGTTGTCGAGATAAACGTTGTGGAATTGTAATAATATATAGGGGAAAATACCGGGACCGGGCCATCGAGTCGAGTTAAGTGATAGTATTGAGTTATGCATAGTTGAGTTAACGAGAGTCGACTGTATTTACATATTGAGTACAGTACCTTTCTGATCTGGACTTCAGCTGTTTACATATAGGTTGCAGTACCTTTCTGATCTGGACATCAGCTGTTTACATATAGGTTACAGTATCTTTCTGATCTGGACTCAAGCTGTTTACATATGGGTTACAGTACCTTTCTAATCTGGACTTCTTCTGTTTACATATTGGTTACATTACCTTTCTGATCTGGACTCAAGCTATTTACATATAGGTTACAGTACCTTTTTGACCTGGACTCAGTCTGTTTACATATTGGTTACATTACCTTTCTAATCTGGACTTCAGCTGTTTACATATTGGTTACAATACCTTTCTGATTTAAACTCAAGCTGTTTACATATTGGTTACAGTACCTATCAGATCTGGACCTCAGCTCTTTACATATTGATTACAGTACCTTTCTGATCTGAACTTCATCTGTTTACATATTGGTTACAGTATCTTTCTGATCTAGACATCAGCTGTTTACATATTGGTTACAGTACTTATCTGATCTGTTTACATATTGATAACAGTACCTTTCTGATCTGGACTTCAGCTGTTTACATATTGGTTACAGTACCTTTCTGATCTGGACTCAAGCTGTTTACATATTGGTTACAGTACTTATCTGATCTGGACTTCATCTGTTTTCATATGGGTTACAGTACCTTTCTGATCTAGGCTCAAGCTGTGTTGCATATTGGTTACAGTACCTTTCTGATCTGGACTCAAGCTATTTACATATTGGTTACAATACATTTCTGGTCTGGACTCAAGCTGACTCGTTACTTTTCTGATCTGGGCTTTAGCTAGGTACATTTGTGTTCCAGTTCCTTTCTTATTATACCGGCCCCTGTCTTTATTTTATCCCTCACATGTCTCTAAGTCGCCTCTTTGATCCAAGCTCAACTATTAACACTGGCTGAACAATAAGATATTTTTTCAGCCAGAGAACTTAAGCTTGTAAAATATTTAAAGCTGTTCAAGATTTGTGTCCCTTCATACGAAGAAATAAAAATTTTAAGATAGGGTCTGGGGCCAGACTACTTTCTCATTTGCTACACATATGGATGCACTCCTTAGCATTTCGCAAGCTTTCTGATCTGGGCCTCAGCTCAAGTTGAAAGCTTTTAGAAATGTGTCTAGGCTGGCTAATGCGATTTCTAATGACATTTTGGAGCCTAGCAGTGACACAAACATTTTTTAGTCTTTTCTTTGTTTATTGGGGTAGAAAAACTAAATGGATGTAAATATCATCTACATATTATTGAGCTATCATACTGTGCTAATTAGATTCTTGGCATAGTTAAGGGCATAATGATAATAGTTGTAGGTATTCTGGAAATATATGCCAGTATCATCTTTGCAAAGAAAGTTTAAACCCAGACCAGGCCCAACAACAAAGTAAAGGTACTTAAAACCATAATTGAAGCACAGATGCATTATCCTTTACTAAGATTCTTTATACTCACTTTAGCTGAAAGGTTGTAACCCCTCCAACACACACACACCTTCGAACAATGAAGCATAGAACACCATGCTAACATTTTGGAGCCAGATCTAACTTTGGGTCTGATCGATCTGGATCCATCATATATGATACACTTATGGTATTCGTTAACTTTTTTTTTCAAAGAATCAGACACACACCGGATATGCGGCAACCGAAAATGCAAATACTATCGAGGAACGTAGATAAAAAATCAATAGAAACAGTGTTTTTGATTGGCATTTGTCGCCCCACTGGTGATAAATGGCAATCAAAAACACTGTTTCTTTCGATTTTTGATCCGCGTTCGTCGATTGTTGATAACATTTTCGATTGCGGCCTATCCGATGTGAGATAGAAAATCGCGAAAAATATTTCTCAGCATGCTATGCAAAGAGATAATATATAATGTAATCGTTGACATTTCTATGTTATTGGGATAATTGAAGAGGATGATTGTGATTAGAATACGAGGGCTGTTCAAATATGAATGCATGTAGCTTCATAACTTTCTTCACATATATGCTACGACAAAATGTTATACCTTTCTGGAAAGAACTATTTGCCGCCTTTAAAATAGCACCAAACATAAAGAAACACTAACTATATTTCTCGAATTACAGACTTTTATATAAAGCCCATTCCTGTATACTGAAGTTTTTCTGAAGCAAATTGCAATGCACGTTTTGGTACATCTGTGATATAGTGTCATATCTTTGTAA
Organism: Loripinus fragilis; assembly: GCA_964019695.1. Lineage (NCBI taxonomy): Eukaryota > Metazoa > Mollusca > Bivalvia > Lucinida > Lucinidae > Loripinus > Loripinus fragilis. Next base: position 96,888,405 of record OZ026524.1, read on the forward strand.
GTTTTAGACAAAATGACACCAAATTTTAAATGCAAGTTTAAGTAACAATTTAAAAGTTGCTTGCAGGAAAATTTTTATATAATCCTGTTTCAATCTCGAGTAAACAGGCACGTTTGTGACGTCATTTATTTTATGATAAACGCCATTTTGAGTTATCTACTGGTGATGGAATAATACACAACGCTGTGTCGTTTTCTTTGCGTTTTGCTGAAAACATGCTAAATATGTCATAAGGGAGTTTTCAAAATAATCCGTCATCTATTTACAGAGTTATCCCACTTTATTTAATTTTTCAAGCATGTTTCTGCTTCTTAATGACGTGTTTACATTAATTAAAATATGTTCAATCTGTCTAGTCCTCAAGACCAGGTAAGTAATTTTATTGTAAATAATGCCTAAAGTGGTCAAACTTAAAGTTTACGTTCAAATTTAGAATGAAGCCGCAATGTTATGATATAAAAATAAGTATAAATTCTATAACCCCTTTCACTTAAGGCATTTTTGACTTGATAAAAATGCTTTTCAGCGGTTAAAATTACTCACTATCCATCAATAATTTGTAGCAAAAACTCAGTATGAGCGATCAACATATTGTCTTTGAATTAAAACTAGTTTAAATGTTGTTTCGTGCATTTTGTTATAGATAAGTTTAACTGAAAACTGAAAGGTGATGTTTTGTATACCATTTATTTGCAAGCATAAAGAGACTTTAGTGAAAACGATTCGTTGTAATTTAACAAAAGCATGTCGGACTTTAGCAACTTTCACAGAATCATTATGTAAGAGTATGGGGATACTTCCTTAAAAAATTCAAGAAATTTGACCTGTTCTTCGAAGAATTATACGCTTGTCTCTATCACTGGTCTATGTTTGAGCATTGAGTTTGTTAGTATTCACACGTGACCCTCATTCAAAGGGCTATAACTCGATAAATATACTGTATTTTTCTTTTGGTTTGGTGCCACTTTAAAGGTGACATACAGTCCTTTATAGAAACGTTTACCATTTTGTCATAGCATATATGTGAAGAAAGTTTTGAAGCCACTTGCATTCATATTTGAACAGCCCTCGTACTGTCAACAAATTGATTATTTGGTCATGTATTCGTAAACTTTGATCTTTCTCTGTAATTTCTTTGGAATTATACAAAGAGGATCTTACATGATCGAGTGCTCATGTTTTATTGAATTTATTAAACAAGTTGAGGAAAAGAGATAAAATGTGAGGCTTGCCGAGCATTTTATCTCTTTTTCGCAACAAGTTTAATAAATTCAATAATACAGGAACAGGAATGTTACAATTAAAAAATCATGATAAAAATACCCTACATACACATAGTTTAAATATAATCAGTGTGATAATGGAATTTTATTCGAAAAGGTGCTGTAAATACAGACTTTTTGGACAAAATACCTATATAGAGACAAAATACATGTTTTGATACAGACTGTGAGTTTTTTGGAATAATATATTGAGTTGTTTTGATGAGATTTCTAATGACAATGGTCTGACAATGTGATATTACGAAGGACTTTAAGTTATATGGACAAATGATTGTGGAAAGATGTATAGAAGTTGCTTAATCAAATTTAAGGAATAATCTGTGGGAATGATATAGTTATTTAGGAGGCTGAACAACCAACAAACTTATTGTTTTTAAATAATTACATTAAAACATGTTTTGATTGGAATAGTTGTTTTAATTAAGGAATATTTAGCCTGTGATATGGATTAATTTGGAGATATAGACAATATGATTGTTTGGAAAGAAGATGAAACATTCCAGTACTACAGGATTGTGGACAATTATTACTATGTTCTTGTTGAGGTAGGTCTAGACCTTTTTTTATGTCCCAACACCAAATTTTAAAGGGGGGAGGGGGACACATAATAACTTTTTCTTGTGGATCCCACTGCCGTTGGCGTGTGCTGTGCAAGATATCTCATGAACTTAGCCCTTAAAGCGCCAAGAAAAAAACCATCTGAAAATGTCGTCTGCTGAAGTCATCTGCTGCAAATAAATTGCCTAGCTTTACTGGCGAATAAAGTATAGAAGCAAACAGGGTGGACCCAATTTCAGCAGACGGGAAAAGCAGATGGCTTTTGTTGCGATTGGCGCATTAAGGGTTAAAGGGAAGGGGGACACATAATGTTTTTGTTGTGGATCCCATTGCTGTTGGCGTGTGCAAGATATCTCATGAACTTAGTGGATGGATTGGAACCACAATTCAATGGATATAACTAATGATTGGGGCATGATAGAAGATTTGATTAGATTTTGGTGACCTTGCCCTACTTTTCAAGGTCACAGTAGACAATGGGTCAAATAGATCACATTATCAGTGTTCATGCATGTTGTTACAGTTTCTTTTTTGCAAGATATCTCTGAACTAAAGGGTGGATTAGAACCAAATTTGCATGTATGGATATAGCATTTGGGCATTATGAAGATTTGATAAGGTTTAGGTGACCTTGTCTTAATTTTCAAGATCACAGCAGAGCTAAATTGGTGAAACTTGTGTGTTAGGGGTGGTGGGGTTGGGGGTGGGGGGGAGGGGGTGCTGAATGCTAACCTGATTTAGCTTTCTTGTCCTTTTCCCCTGGAATTGTATCTTAGGCTTCTAATCCACTTGGCCTTTTAGCACCCAGATTTATTGAGACTTTATAGCATTCTGTCATGGTAACAAGTGTTTTATTAGAAAACGCATAAAACTACTCATTGCCTGCTGATGAGGGCTTTTGTCAGCTGTTGATAAATTTTGAAAACAATTTGGACCCAGATCAGGTATTGATCCAAACTGTTTGACACTGGTGGTATTCCTGAAAGATAATTAATAAAAAATGCATTCAAAATTACCCAGCATACAGTTAAAATCTGAAAAATTCAGGATATATTAGCCATGTTGTACTTGTCTTGTATGCAATAACTTTTACAGAATTTTCTCACAAATAGCATTTTCCTGCCATATATTCCATATTTACCATACAAGCCATTATAAGTACACAGTGGTTCTGCCTGGTCCAGGTTATTCTGAGCAGTAGACTGGCTCCAGTCCTTAAAAAATTTTCATCAATGTGTCATATCATATGCTTGTAGCTAGTCTAACTCTGATGGCTCTGTTTTAAAACAGAGCCATCAGAGTTAGACTAGCTGCAAGTATATGATATGACACATTGATGAAAAATTGTTTAAGGACTGGAGCCAGTCTATCTGAGCAGCAAAGAGCTAAGAATACCAGATGATAAAACTTTTGTGTGAAGTAACAGTGCTTGAAGTTGGGATTATGGTTTTCACCACATGAACAATTTTTGACTTAAGGTGGGATCCTAAAAGATTATTGGGATTAAACAACCAAATTAATGGGGCATTATCTTAGATAATAACCAATTTATATCTTGTGAAATGTCAGCAAGTTTGCACAAAGTTTGACCTTAAAGACCATCTTTCGGACAAATAAGAGATAATAATAGTGTAAACTATTTATAGATAAACAAAGTTAAACAGGCACTCATGAATATGCCGTATAAACTCGTATAACTCCGTAAAACTAATTTTAGATTTGCAAACATTGTGAAAAGTATTGATTTCAGAATGAAGTATTTTCTACTCCTGTATCCATCACTGTCCCGCTTAGCCATTCGGATAGAGCGTATAGCTGTCAAGGTTGAGATCGTGGGTTCGAGTCTCACGACATACAATATATTTTTTTTTTATTTTTTTTTTTTATTTTTTATCATAAATCATGACTTGCACGATTTTTACAAACTTACCTGTAAAAGTAAATGTAATAGAATTCATTTTAAAGCATTATATTAGTTAGGAACTATGATGTCTTCTGAGAAATCTTTAAAACATTTAAAATCTTAAGACAAATTACTCATAGCTAATGTTTCAAACTATTTCGAGAAACACTCAGGGCGGGACAGATCATCATATATTCAACATACTTTTCAGGCAACTGGGGTCAGCAGAAGAACCGTTTTCAGAGTACGAAAAGAACTTCGAGAAACCGGTACACTTTCATCGCTGCAACGTTCGAAACGGGGACAATACAAACCTGTGGACGACTTTGATGAGGTTGTTATCAGAAAAAAGTGCAGGAGTTTTACATCCACCGCCATCAGCTTCCGACCATAAATAATCTCTTATCAGCCTTGAAAACAAACATCCTGTCAACTATCCATCAAAATTAAAATAAACTAGAAACAATATGGTCATAACTCAAAAAGTATATAAATTTAAAAATGATGCCTAAAATAACTATACCCAGTGGGAATCGAACCCTCGCAATCCGGAACATGAGTTAATCATCTTACCACTACACTACTGCCTCAGCATTGTCAGATCACCTTACTAAAAGATACTTGTTCCATACATTAATCAATTAAAATAGCTAATACACACCGAACGTGACCGAATGATGTACCGAACGTGACCGAATGATGTCGAAGATTAATGAGTGCCAGTTTAACTTTGTATATCTATACTAAATCCTTTCAATAACAAAAACAGAAACATTTAGAATGAACTCTTTCCTTGCTAGCGACAATTTTTGTCGTCTGCTGATAATCTTTGCAAACAGTTCGGACCCATTCTGAGGACCGACAGATAGTCAGTGACCTGATGTGGTTCCAAACTTTTTGACTCTCTAGAGCTGGTGGTGTTCCTGAAAGAAGTTTTTGAAAAAGTTTATTTTGAAAAAATCCAACAGAAGCACAGAAAGCATGGAAAAAATACCCAGCATGCAAAAAGTTAAAAAAAATGAAACCCTCAAAGCGGTGATTTTAGTTTCAATAGACAACATCAATTTTTGTTCCTCAGCTCAGGAAGCAAAAGAATATTTTGCTGGTCAAGATCCTCTGAAAATTACAAAGCTACCAAGCCAGATTCAATGTTGGGCCATCATCGGCACGCCAGTGAAACGCCATTTAAATGATGGCCCACTTACTGTGGTATTTAGATCCTCCCCTCATCAACTAGAAAAAACATTGTCAAAGTTGGACCTCCTCTGACAAAACTTTCTGGATCCGCTCATGTGCGAATAAAAAATGCTATGCATCACAAGGTTAATATATAAGATAATCAAAAAAGAAAATGTCTTGGTGCAGACTACAGAGAGATCTCCCAGAAGCCTTGTTATTGGTTTAGTTTCTTTATGGATGTATGTTGTGTCTGGTTATTAGACACAAGTGACAGATTAATCCCATTAATACCATCAATACTGAAAAGTCGTCTGCTTTTCTCGTTTGCTGAAATGTTTTAGAAGCCTCTATTGCAAACAGTGTGGACCCAGATCAGACTGCTCCTCGATCTGTTCTGGGACCACACTGTTTGCTTTTATACTTAATTTGTCAGTATTGTTAGGCAATTATTTGCAGCAGAAAACTTCAGCAGACGACATTTTCAGAGGCATTTTTTTCTTGGCGCTTTATCTAAGGATTAATCCCATTAATTCCATCAATACTAAAATATCTCCACAGTTTGTAGCTCACCTAAGCAAAAGACTCAAGTGAGAAAGTACGTCATTGTCGTCGTTTGTTCACATTTTCAAAGATGTACAGATTATATCTCTAAAGTCAGTTCGCCAATTGCGAAAGCATCATCAGGGCCCAGGAAGGGCTGCATTATGTTTTTTGGCTGATTGGATTGCAACTCTGGTTGCCATGGCAACATAAAGCTCCTATAGACTTATAATGGGAAATACTTTTAAACTATTCAATGAAATCATGAGGCCCACAGCATGCATATTTAGTACAATATCAATTAAAGGAGTTCAGTGGTGGCTCAGTGATAGAGTGCAAAATGACTTGAGATCAAGGGGTTGCGCATTCGAATCTCACGGGATGCCACTGCTTTGTGTCCTTGAGCAAGACACTTTGTCCTCTTAGTGCTTAGTACTGGTTAAACCCTGGAAGAAAACCCGTCCTGACATGACTGAAAAACTGTTGACTGGGACATTAAGAATCAAATAAAAAAAAACAAAACAATAGCAATTAATGTCTAGTGGTCCGCTAAATAAATTGCGTCAATCAAGTCCCCCAGGGGTCCAAAACTCAGCCCCACCCCAGGGATCAATAGCGCACAGTGATCATTGGGAAAATCTCTACAACTATGAAGCCAACAGCTTATACATTTAGTAAATTAGCAATGTCTAGTGGATCAATAGCACCCATAGACTTGGTTCTTTGCAAACTATGAAGCCAACAGCTTATATATTTAGTACATGTATTAATGTCTAGTGGCCCTCTACCCAAATTGTGCCAACCAAGCCCTGGGGTCCAAACTGGCCATGCCCCCTGCCTTCCCTCATCCTACCGCTAAGGTGAGTGAGCAACGTCTATAGTGCATATAAGCTAGTGAAGCCCAGGCTACTCAAAAACATTAATATTTACATTAGGCACAGATGGTCACTTATTATTCATCAGATGTTCCCAATTTAAGTGCAGATATGATGAGCCCTTTATGTCTAACCTGAATGTTTTTGAAGATATTCAGAGCAGACTGCAATTGTTTGGATAGTAAAGGGGTTTTATAGGGGTTCAGGTACTACAAAGAGAACATTTCAGATGTACAAACATCTCCTATAACAGTTCTAAGAGGTTTTAATGGCCTGTATGGGGTGGTAATCATTAAAATCTACATAGATACAGGATGAGCAATTAAAATAATGATGGGTCTAGTGTTAAAATCGGTATCAGATGTGCATAGATTATATCTACAAAGGGCATGTATCTTCATTCTGGCATACATGTCATTTTTCCTCATGGAGTTCAAGTGCTTGCAGAATGATTGAGTGTGAAAAATGACTGTTTTTAGGGGGTAGGGTAATTGACAGCAGATATTCAGTATTCCTGAAAGAATTTGAAAAAAAATGAGCAAACAACAAAAAAATCAGGAAAATTGACCATCATGGACCATCATGCAAAGAGTATTATTTATCAGTTACCTCTCATATTAACTGCATTGTTGCACTGCCTGATAAACATTGTCTATCTCACGGCACATGCCTTTATCAGGTCATGATGATGTTGCATTTTTTGAATCACGTCACTAATGACGCTGAATCAACACAAAAATCGAAAATTGCTTCATTATCGCTAGATTGAAGAGTGAAACAATGGGTAAACTGATAAATAGATTACCAGGTTCGTATCTTTTGATATCAAGTTTACCAGGCTCAGCTTCGAGAAGACATGTTGAATCGCTCAGCAAGCCTCGCAATGTCAATAAGCGTTCTGGAAGCTTTGCCTGGTAAACTTGATATCAAAAGACACTCACCTTGTATTCTCTATATACTGGCTATTAAACTGATATTGGCTTGTTTCTTTTGATATCAAGTCTACCAGGCTCGGCTTCGAGAACGCATGTTGAATCGCTCGGCTAGCCTCGCGATGTCAACAAGCGTTCTCGAAGCCTTGCCTGGTAAACTTGATATCAAAAGACACTCACCTAGTAATCTCTATATCCCGGCAAGCCTCGCGATGTCAACAAGCGTTCTCGAAGCCTTGCCTGGTAAACTTGATATCAAAAGACACTCACCTTGTATTCTCTATATCTCCGCAAGCCTCGCAATGTCAGCAAGCGTTCTCGAAGCCTTGCCTGGTAAACTTGATATCAAAAGACACTCACCTTGTATTCTCTATATCCCGGCAAGCCTCGCGATGTCAACAAACGTTCTCGAAGCCTTGCCTGGTAAACTTGATATCAAAAGACACCCACCTAGTATTCTCTATATCTCCGCAAGCCTCGCAATGTCAACAAGCGTTCTCGAAGCCTTGCCTGGTAAACTTGATATCAAAAGACACTCACCTAGTATTCTCTATATCTCCGCAAGCCTCGCGATGTCAACAAGCGTTCTCGAAGCCTTGCCTGGTAAACTTGATATCAAAAGACGCTCACCTTGTATTCTCTATATCTCCGCAAGCCTCGCGATGTCAACAAGCGTTCTCGAAGCCTTGCCTGGTAAACTTGATATCAAAAGACACCCACCTAGTATTCTCTATATCTCCGCAAGCCTCGCGATGTCAACAAGCGTTCTCGAAGCCTTGCCTGGTAAACTTGATATCAAAAGACACTCACCTTGTATTCTCTATATCTCCGCAAGCCTCGCGATGTCAACAAGCGTTCTCGAAGCCTTGCCTGGTAAACTTGATATCAAAAGACACTCACCTAGTATTCTCTATATCTCGGCAAGCCTCGCGATGTCAACAAGTGTTCTCCAAGCCTTGCCTGGTAAACTTGATATCAAAAGACACTCACCTAGTATTCTCTATATCTCCGCAAGCCTCGCAATGTCAACAAGCGTTCTCGATGCCTTGATATCAAAAGACACTCACCTAGTATTCTCTATATACTGGCTATTACATCTATGATAGAATGAAACGAAGCAAGATATATGGAGTGTGACAGAGACATTAAGATGCAAATGAATTTTGTCTCGAGGGCGTCAAGGGCACAGATTGAAGCCAAGAAGACAATAATGAGGACCTGTTTCCAATAATGAAAGTCACGATTTGTTAACACATGAGACCTGCCCACAATACTTCTCATTGATCTAGCCCCCTGGTCACAGTCTAATGGAATGTAATCTATTAATACATGGTCTACTGATGCCATAAATGCCATAATAACTCCCCCCACCCACCCCCCTTATCCGCAGGCCAGCCAGGGAGATTTATGGTACGTAATGTATTGCACATTCATTAAGTCATCTTTTAAAACATGTATGCCTTAATATATTTTTTATGGCCCCATAGCACATGTTTTAATAATCATTGGCCCCTGTGTGTGTGTGGAGTGGGGGGGGGGGGGGTTGCAGTTGGATCAAACTTAAATATTTAAGTCATAATTTGAAATCTTTGTGTGTGAATTACTAGTAATTAAAGCCTATAGTTAATTAAGGAAGAATAAGCAATTGACAGCCTGATAATGGTACCTGGCATTGTTACTATCTTCCTCCACTCACCAAGTAATGATAAAGAATATAACTACTTTGATAGCTCAGGATCTTCAGGACAACCGTTAACAGGACAGGAATTCTTGATTTGAAATGGTCATTGCAAGAACGTTATCAGATTGAGAAAATTGTTATTACAATTCCAAGTGACAAAACATACAACAGTTGTGTAATAATACAGCCAGTTATAATATTATAAGCTAACATTTTATCGTAAAATTGTGATTATTTTCTTACCCATCAATTTCAACATGTGTTTTGGGGGCTCAAAAGAACCGTCACATTGAGACAGTTCTTTTGAGTACCCACAACCTATGCTTTGGATGAGAAATAAAGAAAATAGTTTTCCAATACGCACTCTTATCTGGAGGCCTGGTAATGATTCCAAGTTTTTGGTCAAATTTCAGGGGATTTTCTGCCTTCCCATAACCTAATATAATAGGGGTTGAAGTTTGGCTGATATTTTCCCCATTTTTGACATCTGGATCAGACTGGATGAAGCCCTAATATTGAGATGGAGCAGAGTGGTCGTTTGTACTATTAAGAGAAGGACACCACTTGACAAAATCACATGTGTCAACAAGCTACTGTTTCAACTGAAGCACATTCTACTCAAGGCACATCTGTTTCGCAGTCATAAATCTGTTCTTGTTTTCTCTGATCTCTAATTTTTGAGTGTGAATTTTTTTAATAAATATTAACCCTTGACTGGTCTAATATTTTCATGTCCAATCGAACATCATGCTCTCACACTACGGGGTCATGTACTGTATGTGCCTGCATATGCAGACATGCCAAATGATACACTGAGAAGTTAGAAATGATTTGGAGAGGGAGGGGGTGGGGGGTAGGGTTAGGGGGAGTGCACAAAAGTTAGCAAGAATAGTTCATTTGGTACAAATTCTGATAAGCAGTCATAAAATGATTGGGTTACAGATATTTAATTTATAAATTAATAAAAAGTATAATATTTCACTGTGATGAAATTAAGCTTTACTACTGGTTTCCAAAATGACAGCATTTTCACCTTTTCAGATAGACAAGCTCTTTAACCCTTTCCCTGACTATTCATGCTAAGCTCCACCCACAAGAGCAGCCTGATCTGGGTCTGCTCTGTTTGCAAAAAAGTGCTTGTAAGGTAATGGGTTAACTCTTTGCTTGCTAACAGCAACTTTTTCATCTGCTGATGACCAGAAGTTTGCTAACAGTTAATTAGACTCAGATCAGGACCAACCATCCAATTTTTTGGAAAAAGTTAATTTTGAACCCCCCCCCCCCCCCCAAAAAAAAACAACAGTAGACGACAAAAAAAAAATCATGGAAGATTTCCCAGCATGCAACAAATCATTTGCAAAAGCTTGAAGAAGCCTGACCTGGTCAGAATTTTCTAAGTCCCGATTTATTTTTGGTTCATCTGAGAACTAGAGCTTACAGAAATCCATTGTGGGAAGTTAAGACTTCCACTCATTATTATTGATGAATAGTTACAGTTGGTGACAAATCCCCGGGGACATTATGTCATCAGCGTGAAGTAGGAGATGCATTATGTTCCTGTCCTCGGGGAGTTTCACTGGCCTAATGAAATTATCTATCCTTGCACCAGATAATGTAGTGCCCCAGGAAATCTCTCCCCATTGATCATATTAATGCGCCAATCGCAACTAAAGTTGTCTGCTTTTCTCGTCTGCTGAAATGTTTAAGAAGCCTCTATGACAAACAGTGTGGACCCAGATCAGACTGCTTCTACAGGCTGTTTGCTTCTATGCTTAATTCGTCAGTAATGTAAGGCAATAATTTGCAGCAGACAACTTCAGCAGACGACATTTTCAGATGCATTTTTTTCTTGGTGCTTTTGAAGGGCTAAGTAGCTTCTTCCAAACTCTTTGCCTACTGGGTAATTTTTCATTCTTTTTTGCCGTCTGCGGATTTTTTTTTTCGAAATTAACTTTTTTGAAAAATTCTTTCAGGAATGCCATTAGAGTGTCAAATAGTTTGGATCCAGATCAGGCCCGACATCTTGTCGGGCCTGATCCGGGTCCAAACTGTTTGCAAAGGTTGTCAGCAGACGACACTTAGTAGTAGACAACGAGTTAACTTTCAACATAATGTGACACATATTCAGTGATTTCCTGGCTAAAAAATTAAATGGCGCCGTGAGGAAGAGACTTTGGAACACAGATGCACACATAAATTTGAGCAAGAATACACTATAGAGGAGCACAGTGGCTCAGTTGGCAGAGACTTAGGGTCCGAGGGTCTTGAGTTTGAGACTCACGAAGGCACTGTGTTGTGTCCTTGAGCAAGCAAGCTTAGACACTTTATCCTCTGCTTAGTACTGGTTCAACCCAGCATACAACAAATCAAACATACTAAAGGGCCGTTTACATGAGCTGTCTTGACATGCAAGTCTAAGACTTATATGTTTTAGACCTGTATGATTTTTATGTTAACATGGTATGCCTTTGGCCTGTGTGTGTTTTTATATCACTGCCAAGTACTGTTGAATAAAAAGTTGCAAAATGGAAGATGAACATGTTGCAATTTCTTTGTGCTTAATACATGTAATAATTGCAAGCGCATTACTGAGAATTCGGCGTGACAGGAGGCGACCAAGACAATGTGGCACAGGGTTTCAGCTGGACTGAAATTTACTTCGGACATTTTGTCCAAGCAGCTCTAAAATTGTTCGGACATTTGGAAATTTTTTAGGACATTTTTAGCTCACCTGAGCCGAAGGCTCATGGGTGAGCTAATAGTATACCAGTCACTCCGGCGTCCGTCCGTCGTCCGTCCGTCCGTCCGTCCACAATTTCAAACATCTTCTCCTCTGAAACCACTGGGCCAATCAAATTCAAATTTCATATGGAGACTCCTTAGGACGCGGGAACGAAAGTTTGTTCAAATGGTCCTGGTCACATGACCAAGATGGCCGCCAAGCCCATATATGGTAAAAACCCTTTAAAAATCTTCTTCTCCAGAAACAGAAGGCCGATGACCTTGGGACTTGGTATGTAGCATTTGGGTTGTGGGGCCTACCAAGTTTGTTCAAATAATGATCCTAGGTTGACCTTGACCTACTTAGCGTCAAGGTCAAATTTGCTTCCTAATGCATTTAAATGAGAAAATTTCTGAAAAGTTGATTTTTTTGAAAACTGTTGAAGCCTTAGTCATTATTCTCTCTTGATATGTTTAACCTAATGAGACAATGGCTATAAATAAGTTCCAAAGGTCAAGGTTGACCTTTGACCTTTCAGCTTAGGTGGCTCATATTGGAGTGCCATCAATATGTTAAAACATAGTTTTCTCACAAACCATTGGCCCAAATGAACTCAAATTTCATGCGAAGACTCCTTATGATAAGATAGCCAAAATGCATAAAAAAATATTTTTGTCACATGACCAAGATGGCTGACACGACCATATATGGTAAAAACCCTTTAAAAATCGTCTTCCCTGGAACCAGAAGGCCGATGACCTTGGGACTTGAGGTATAGCATTGGGGATGTGGAGCCTACTAAGTTTGTTCAAATGATGATCCTAGGTTGACCTTGACCTACTTAACATCAGTGTCAAATTTGCTTCCTTATGCATTTAAATGGGAAAATTTCTGAAAAGTTGATTTTTTTAAAGCTGTGGAAGCCTTAGTCATTATTCTCACTTGATATGTTTAACCTAATGAGACAATGGCTATAAATAAGTTCCAAAAGTCAAGGTTGACCTTTGACCTTTCAGCTTAGGTCGCTCATATTGGAGTCCCCACCAATATATTAAAACATAGTTTTCTCACAAACCATATGCCCAATTGAACTCAAATTTCATGTGAAGACTCCTTATGATTAGTTAGCCAAAATGTATGCAAAATATTTTTGTCACATGACCAAGATGGCTGCCACACCCATATATGGTAAAAACCCTTTAAAAATATTCTTCTCCAGAACCAGAAGGCCGATTACCTTGGGACTTGGTATGTAGCATTGGGGATGTGGGGCCTACTAAGTTTGTTCAAATGATGATCTTAAATTGACCCTGACTTACTAAAGGTCAAGGTCAAATTTGCTTCCTATTGCATTTAAATGTGAAATTTTTTGAAAAGTTGATTTTTTGAATACTGTTGAAGCCAAAGTCATTATTCTCACTTGATATGTTAAACCTAATGAGACAATGGCTATAAATAAGTATCAAAGGTCAAGGCCATCACACCCAAATATGGTAAAAACCCTTTGAATATCTTATCCTCTAAAACATAAGGCCAATGACCTTGGGACTTAGTATGTAGCATTTGTCATGTGGTCTCTACCATGTTTGCTCAATTGATGAATCTAGCTTGACCTACTTTATGGCAAGGTCAAATTTGATTCCTAATGTATTTATATGGGAAAAATCTTGAAATGTTCATTTTTCTATAACTGTTTAAGCCGAAATCATAATACTTTCGAGAAATGTTTAACCTTATGAGACAATGGCTTTATATAAGTACCAAATGTCAAGCTGACCTGTGACCTTTTATCCAATGCCACTCATTTGGACTGCCACATGTCACCAAAATGGCTGCAACCCCCATATATATGGTAAAACAAAATATGTTTGATTATAAGCTGTAGTTGACCTTGACCTATTTTAACATTATTAAAGAGGTCAGGTGAGCGCCTCAGGACCTTCAGGTCCTCTAGTTTAACACTCATTTTACCAACATAAACAGACATTGCCATCTGTCCTTCTCATATTGAAACCAGTGGTAGTTTTGCAACCATTTCAGATGGTACATGTAAGTGCGGCCCGATTGATTGGCTGACTTTTCATTCAATGAGGAGACTGGAGCTTGTTGATCGGTGGAAGTGGGTGAGGTATTGTTTTTTGCTGCTTTTTGCGGCTGCTGCACCACTCGTTAGCCACGGAAAGTGACTGTTCAGGTAATGATGGAGTGGGCAAACTGTTTGGGGGCACAAAAAACTTGAGTTCCTGTTGTTTCTTGGTGGCAATTAAGTTTTTAGTAATTTTATCCGTAAATGCCAATGTAAATATGCTGTCTGCTTCGAGATTAAATCAAGGGAAGAAAACTAAGGATGCAATAGACCAATCAGGTGGGGCGTAACAAAACACTATGACTGGTTTGCCTTAGTGAATAAGTATTTGCCGGGTAAAATAAGGCGAACCAGTCTGAAGCTTACAGGATTTTGGCCAATCAGCGATCGTTTTTTAAAACAAAAATACTTTTGCACCACTGTGCATTACCGTAGAGCGTGCGTTTCGGAAAATCCTCTCGGACAAACTGTCCAAACTAGACAGCAGCCTTTCGGACATCTGGAACTTTTTTCGGACTATGTCCGATGGCCGACGCCAAACTGAATCCCTGTGGGTGTGTCAGTGGATACATAAAAGAAGACAGAATGGAGCCTACCATGCTTTAATAAAAGAACTTGCGTCTGAAGATCCACAAGGATTAAGAAACTTCAATAGAATGGATAAACAAGATTTTGATGAACTTCTGACAAAAATCTCCCCTCTTATTCAGAAAAAGGATACAAACATGCGTGAATGTATCACCCTGGCAGAGAGACTGTCGCTGCTGCTAAGATATTTAGCAACTGGAGATTCATACCATTCTCTGTCATACCTTATACACACGGCCACCAATCCATCTCCTTCATCGCATAAAATCAATACTGTGTTATGAAGAAGAGGGACCTGTTTCCTATGAATGAGATGGACAATAAATTCAGCAAAATCGTTATTTTCTCTAAACAATGCAAAATTTAGAAATCCGAAAATGCTACTCGATGGCCTTGGTGTTTACCTTCGACATACCTCAAATAGTGTCCCCTGGCACATACACTAATTCTAGAATATGTTTTGAAGTTGAAAAATTGTAATTTTTCTTCATTACAAAACAGTTTAAACTGTAAAGCAGAAAATCCTCTTAAAACCAATATCAGTGTCAAAAAGTTTAATGAGTGTCTCATCGAATAGCATTGCCCAATTTCTAAATTTTGCTCTCAAGTTAGAAAACAGAAAGTTTAGTCCAACTGGTATATGCGATGAAGGAGATGGATTGGTGGTCGTACCTATACAGAGTACCAGTGCCAACTTTGTCAGACCTGGCTTGCTTTATATCTTTGCTTAAAAGAGGATTACTTGAAGGTAGGATATACTCATTTTGTTTGTATAAGTTTTAAGCACAATTATAATTTCTTGTTTTTCTCTCAAATAAGTGATATAAAAAATTAATTGAGCCGTGAGGTGGGATTTCCAACAATGTGGTATGTGCGACCAGCAAAGGCTCAGATCAGCCTGCGCATACGCGCAGTCTGATCAGAGCCTTTACTAGTCGCTTGAATATTCTATGACTGTTAAGCTACTGACGAAACAGGAATTGGAGTTTCTAAGCTTAACAGGAGGCTGCACAGGCCCGTCTGAGTCTATTCATGTCAAAATGCCACATTGTTGGAAATCACATGTCACGGCTCAATTGTGTTGTTTCTAGTCTACATTGAAAAGAAGGTGCGACAAAACATTTCTGGTGGTTCATCCTGGCTCCCTGTCCGACGGCTCACAAGGCTCATCTTTACATGACATCTGAATCTGATTACTTGATAGCGTTCCTCCTTGAAAGTATCCACTTGGTGCAGGTATTGGCACCGGTTCGTCAAATTGCGCTTCAAACAAAATGGACTGGATTCTAACCTTTGCCAGGGATTTCGATCTTTCATTTTGGACTTTTTTCATTTCCCTAGCTATGTGTTTTCCGAATATATCGTCGTCGTCATCCTCACAAATCACTGGCTGTGGAGTAGCTCTTGGGGATGCGCTTGTTTGAGACAGAATTGTGCATGCCTGTTCGATGACAGCTTCAGGTCCGGATAATTTCCTTTTTGCCCCAGCAGATATTCGATCTCTCCTTGGGGCTTGGACAGTGGGTTGGGAGACTGATGTGAGTGATGTGTCCCCAGATTCATGGGAGCTGTCTGAATCATTACCGACATCATCATCGCCACTGGCAACATCTTCACGAATGGAAGTGTCCTGAAAGTGGACACGACTGGCAACATCTTCAGGAATGGAAGTGTCCTGAAAGTGGACAAAGAAATAATGAGTTCTCAGGTCTCTAGATAATAGTGTAGTGCGTAATTGATTTTTGTTTTTATTTCTCAACCAGGGAGCGCAGTGGCTCAGTGTTAGAGTGCTTGACTCGAGACCGAGGGGCAGCGGGTTCCAGAATCACCGGCTTCACTGCGTTGTAGCCCTTGAGCGAGACACATTTATCCAAGCTGAGTACTGGTTCAACCCAGGAAGACTCGTCCCTGTTTAACTGAAAGATTGTTGATGGGACTCAAACAAACAAACAAATTTTTATTTCTCAACCAAAAAAATATGTTGTGGGTATTCAAAAGAACCGTCTCAATGAGATGGTTCTTTTGAGCACCCAGAATGTAAAGCGAAGGATAAGGAAATATTCACAAGTTTATGCCCATTTTTGTGTATATTGACAGGCCCCCAGATAAGAGTGTGTAACTGAAAATTATTTTTCTTATTTCTCAACCAAAACATATGTTGTGGGTACTCAAAAGAACCGTCTGGGTGAGACGGTTCTTTTAAGCACCCAAAGCACATGTTTAAACTGATGGATAAGAAAATAATCGCAATTTTATGCAAATTATTTTGGCTTAACTGGCCGTATGATTGACCTATGACTTTAATTTTATTACAGGTCCCAAACTCTGAAGCAGAATGGGGAAGTGTAGAAGAGGTATTCAAGAATAAATCAGATCAAATATTTCATATGTACGCTCTCTGTTCACAGTTATGTTTCTATATAAAGTGCGCCAAAATGCATAAAGTGCGCCAAAATGCATTATTTTGTTGTATTTATTCATTAATAAGTATAGAATAGACTCATGATACTATAGCCCATGTTCGATAAGAGTAGGGTGACGAAACAGATATACAGTTAGGAGTATGTATGAAAACTCAATATTTGTCCAATCAGGTGAATAAAGTACCATAACGTGACCAACTATGTAACTCTACTCTTATCGAGCACGGACTCTACTTACAGGATTTGTTGTAGGTCTTCTGGGAATGACTTGTGTTCTTAAGAATGAATCCAGGGTGTCAAAGTAGTGCCACTTGCTTTTGTAGACATCTTCAGTGCTAGCACCACTTTTCTTTGAATCGTTCATTTTCTTCAGTTCTTTGCAATAGTAACTTCTGAGATTTGCCAACTTCCCCCACAGCTGGACAACTGAAATAAGTAAACAAGTACATTAAGGGGATATTATATCTTTCAAAAGCTCTTACTTGAATTTTTTCCTGTATAAACAAAAAATGCTTTTTTATCAAGGAGACGGATACCTTTGGCCACATTGTTGAATGAACAATTTATACATCTCACATAGATCACTTTACAACCTAACATACAGCTTTTGAGCAATCCGCAACATGCTTATCAGTCTATTTAGAGTTACTTCCTGGTTTGATACCATTTGCAATATTGTGACACGCTGGATGAACTTTAGAGAAAACCATTTGCATGAACATAAACTATACTGAGGGAAAAAAGTTTAGCAATTATTTATAATGGGGTTTCCCATAGGCGATCTTTGAAGCATTAGATCTGTTTAATTGGCAGGTTCGCAAGCATGCCAGTTGCTTGAAAATGAACTAATGGCTACCCGCAAGCGGTCAAAAGAAACAAAATCCGACCTCATAGTGAGGATTTGATCTGCTGAGCATTTTAATTTCAAACGTTATTCAATCGAAAGGGAGGTAATTTGGATAAATACGATTTTCAACTAAAAACTGTACGAAAAGGGTGAACATAACATTCAGTTTTAAACCGTTTTTCACTTTCTTACTTTTGGATCTAAACATTTGACAGAAAAATGAAACTTTTAGTCGAGAACTATTCGCACTAAAGCCAGATAAGCTGTTTAACCAAGGGGGCATAAAACCAGACTTTACATTATTTGAAATTTCAACCTGTTAATGTCATCGTACTTGTGAACGTTTGTCAACATATATTTTTGAAACTATGAAATTAAAAGTCCTATTTTTTCTAAACTGTGAATCCCCAAAGCAGATTGCTAAACTTTTTTCCCTCAGTATATAATTATCTGACTACGATATTTAGAAGTATTTTTACCCAAATATAATGTTTTTCTGGTATTATTTACAATTTTTCATTTTGACATTAAAAAGTTCACAAGCAAAAATTGTAAATATATTTTTTTCTACCAGTAATTTGCACATTTTGGATGAAAATACTTCTAAATATTGTAGTCAGATAATTGTAGTTCATGTTCATGCAACTGGTATCAAACCAGGAAGTGACTCTAGAAAGACATAAGCAAAATGTTGGGCCTGATCTGGATCCAAACTGTTTTACTCCTGACGACCTAATTGTTTTTAAAGAAAAAATTCTGAAAAAAATCAGCAGAATCTAATGACTAAAACATGCAAAGTATATACATTCTGACCCTTTGCCTATTAGTGTCACCAGATAACAAAAAAAGCATGCAAAATATCATTTCTACCCTTTGCCTATTAGTGTTGTCTACTAATAATCTTTGCAAACAGTTTATACCCAGATCAGGCGGCCTGACCTGGAGACAAAAATTTGATGTTGTTTGAAATGATTTTTGAAGACTTTTGTTGCGATTGGCGCATTAAATTAAGGGTTAAATGATCTTTAAAGAATTCAGCAGATGAGAAAAAGAACATGCAAAATTACCGCGTAGGCAAAAAACGTGTAAAACAATTACCTGTGTGGAGCCGCTGTGGTGCAGTGGATAAACCCCTTGCCTTGTAAACCAGCAGTCGCAGGTTCGATTCCCGGCTTCACCAGTCTGTCGGATGAGACTTTAAGCTGTGGCCCCGTCTCCATATGACCTTAGTTGTTGGTGGGAGGTTAAACCCAAAAACAAACAAAATAATTACCTGTAAATGGTTGGATGTCCTGAAATTCTTCCATCATTGTCTCTCTTATTCTGTCCAAAGATGCGTTCTTTTTATCCGTTTTGTGGTAGCCACTAGAACTGGCGTTCCATAGATTGTCTTCAAATCGATAAAGCTCACATAGCCTTTGTAGTTGGGATTTTGTAAAATAAATTGTTTCTTTTCCTGGCATTTTTTCTATAATTCTATTTATTTTAAATATCTTGGAAGAAATCTGGTACAGTCTTTCAAGGACCTTGTGGTTTGTAGCAGAAACCATTAACCCCTGAGTAACCTCCAACAAACCATTCTGATTGGCTGATTCTGCCAGGTTTCCTATGTCTTAGATGGTTTACACAAGCGGTCTTGACATAAGTCCAGATAAGGACATTTTATTTGTGTAAAATTTTAATTATTTTCTTACCCATTAATTTAAACAAGTGTTTTGGGTGCTCTAAAGAACCGTCTCATTGAACCGTTCTTTTGAGCACCCACAACATATGTTTGGATGAGAAATAAAGAAAATAAATTTCCGATACACACTCTTATCTGGAGGCCTGTCTTGACATATATGATTTAGACCTGTATGTCAAAACATGCATATAAACACTGCTATTTCTGAGTTTAATGACTCCCAGGTTGAAGACCTGTCAAATATGACATGTTCTATTTCTACATCTAACCCTTAATGCGCCAATCGCAACAAAAGTCGTCTGCTTTTCTCGTCTGCTGAAATGTTTATTCGCATCTATGGCAAACAGTGTGGACCTAGATCAGACTGTTCCTATAGGAGCAGTCTGTTCTGGCTCCACACTGTTTGCTTCTATAATTAATTTGTCAGTAATCTTATAGGCAATTATTTGCAGCAGACGACTTCAGCAGATGACATTTTCAGATGCATTTTTTTCTTGGCGCTTTAAGGGCTAAGACATTATAAGGAAGCCTGGCAGAATCAGAATGGTTTAATTGAGGTTACCGACCAGGTTAATGGTTTCTGCAGAAATCCCATACTAGAATTCTTCTTTAAGGGGTGTTTAGAAGGCATGATTTAGTCATCCTGACTTAGTCGTACATTACAAATCAGCTCGTGTAAACACTGCTATTACAGAGTCATATATGATTTTAGAGTCAGGACGACATGTCATGGGGGATAGAACTGGTTCTATTTGCCATTACAAAATCATGGCGAATTAGCCAATCAGCTTTGAGGTCACTGGGGTTAAATGCTTTCGGAGCAAGATAAAAGAGATAACCCTAAACATGCCAGTATTTTGTCCTGAAAATGGTGTCTGCTGCATATATTCAAGTGCACTTCAGAGGAGATCTTATAATGGATGTAAACACTATAAACCCTGACCAGACTGCTTCCAGAGAATAGTCTGATCTGGGTCGATATTTTTCGCCATAAAGACTACCTAAGAACATAAGCAGATGAAAAAGCAGATGACAAAAGTAGTGACTTGCGGGAATGAGTTTTAACACATGTACTTAGCTTTAGCAATGCAACAAATGTAGAGCATGATGAGATAGCTTAAGGTGCCCAGCCAGTTTTCTTCACTGTTGAAAGAAATCACACATGACATTGTAATGCCGTCTAAACATGCCGTCTAAACAGGCCTTAAGAATTATTGAAAGCCAAAATAAATAAATTAAAAAAAATGCCAGTAATAAAGCCGGTTTATAATATTGATAATAATAAAAAAGAATAAAATAATAATAATAATAATAATAATAATAATAATAATAATGATAATAATAATAATTATAATAATATTTTTTATTATTTTTAATTTTATTATAATTTTTATTATTATTATTATTATTAATATTATTATTATTAGTAGTAGTAGTATTAGTAGTATCAGTAGTAGTAGTAGTAGTAGTAGAAGTAGTAGTAGTAGTTACATAGCAGTAGTAGCAGTAGCAGCAGCAGCAGCAGCAGCAGCAGCAGTAGCAGTAGCAGTAGCAGTAGTAGTAGCAGTAGCAGTAGTAGTAGTAGTAGTAGTAGTAGTAGTAGTCGTATTCATAATATTTATTTGGGGAGGTATAGTGTCGGATTTATGTTTGAAATCATGTTTTACAGATCCGCTTGCCCGTCACCGTAAAACTAAATTTCTAACCGCATATCCAACAATAAACCTCCCCAAATGTAAATTTTGAATACAGTTATAACACAGACACATACAGAAGCAAGAATACGTTATAGAGGAGCACAGAAGCTAGAGTTGGTAGAGTGTTAGACTTGGGCTCAGGAGTTCGAGGCTCACTGAAGGCTCCTTTATCCTCTGCTTAGTACTTGTTCAAACGAGGAAATCATCCCGACATGACTGAAAAATTATTGTCTGGGATGTAAGACATCCATACTAGAAAACAAACAAGAATACAATAAAAGTAAAGCAACCAACTCTTTCGATCACAAGGGTGTTTCATGATATTTTAATGGTCAAAAATACTTTTTGAGGATGAGTACAGTCATGTACTTGAATAAAAAAACGAAGATTTTTTTCTGGTATATCAATGTTTTAGACTGGAGCCAGTCTATCAATGATTTGCCTTCAAAGGTGTCATTGACATCTAAAGAACTAAAGTGACTTTCTCTTGAAAAAGGATAATATTTGGTAATTGAAATAGCCCGCAGTGTGACAGGTTGACAGCACAGGGACAGCTACAAGGGCTCTCTAGGGACCCCCTGTCACTCGAATTTTATATTGTTGAGTAAAAATAGACCTTACTCTATATGGCTTTATTTTGAAGGTATCCTTGGGGCATTTAGACTGCCTCATTCATTTCCAATGTAAGATTGTATTTCATCCCCCCTTTTAAAAAATACAACTTTCTTTGAGTGCTAGACTTTCAATACCCTGTTGAAAAAGTTGATTTTTGAAAAATATCAACTGACAACAACAAAAAAGTGAAATATTACCCAGCTTGCAAAGAGTACCAAGCATCATGCTTAATGGATAAAAGGTCTTGCTCATGGACACAACACAATACATTCAGTGTCAGGCTCAAACCAGCAGCTTTCCATATTAACCCATTTATGCAGAATGAAATTTCCCACTGTTATCAATTCGACCAGTCCATTTCCCTTTTAAGGGTTGTTGGGTTGTATCTTTTAATTTTATTCAAATTTTAAAAGCACATTCTGTAAGCAAACAGTGTAGAACCTGATCAGACGCCGCATTCTGTGGCGACTGATTGGGTAATTCACTGTTTGCCGATTTCCCATAAAAAGGATGCTAGGCTTATATGGTTTAAGTCAAGCAATCTACCACTGAGCATTTTTTGTTAGAGGAGCCCAGAGGGCTCAATTGACTTATAAACAACAGATTAACAAAGTATCCTACATACATGTCTGACTGCAGATCCAGGGGTCTCCAGTTTGAACCTGGCCCTGTCCCATACTTTTGTGGAGATTGACCATGAAATATTTTCTACGGCCATTATCTCCTCCCTTCGGCTGATTCAAGAAGGGTTGTTGTCAGTTACAAGCGAAAGTATGTGAGGAAGTACTGCTTAACCACTTAGTCAAGCTTGCCCAGGAAAAAAGTTATTTACAGTGGTTAGGTGAACTGACCGTCCTGACATGACCATAGCTGTTGACTGGGACGTTAAGAATCAAACCAAACCAAAAACCAAAGTATCCTACATATGGCACATCCTGATCTACACACCGGGTAGGCAGCAATCAAAAACACTCTTAACAATGGACAAACACAGATCAAAAATCGCTAGAAACAGTGTTTTTGATTGCCATATGTCACCAGTCGGGTGACAAATGACAATAAAAAATCCTGTTTCTAACGATTTTTTATCTACATTCGTGGATAGTATTGACATTTTCAATAGCCGCCTACCCGGTGTGATCTAGGTCCACACTGTTAAAATACAACAGTAGAAGACAGACAGCCACCCTTAGTTGTGAAACATGCCTGTTTATTGTGACTTGGCTATACTTTTATTACATCTAAGGTATTCATAGGGGTAATTAGCATATTGATCTATGCCTTCAAACATCTTGCTAGAATTTACTTTCTGCATTTTAGTCTCTCATTAACTTAATTAATCCTACAACTGCTAGTTTTAACTATTAGCATACAAGTTTTTCATTTTTGAGTATGAATATTGCCTATGTTCATTGCCGCTCTGTGGAGCTATAGCACAGTCAGTAGAAAAATCGGATTTCTTATTTCCCTGTGAACATATAAAAGAGCAGGCCACTATTGGGCCCATCTGCAAATGCATAGGTGAAAGTTTTCAGGATTATTCCTGAATTCAGGTTTTTGAGGCTGACTTTCCACAGAAAATCAGCCTCAAAATCCTGCATTTGGCAGAATTTAATAGCTTCTCTGAAAAACCAGCTGATTGGGATACACACTGCTTTCCAATCTGACAGAAAGCAGAATACTTCCACTTCCTTCACCACCCACCACCCACCACCACACTAAAGTGGGTGGGGCCTAGCTACTGTGCAGATTAGATCACTGAAATGATCTATAACCCTTTAATAATCCATGGTGTTTTTATCTACTTGTAGAACAAGTCCGAGCCAGAACAGTTAGATCCAAAGCGACATCGACACTCAGATAGAGATGTACAGAGAAATGGCGGTAAACATTCTGGCCTTCAGAAGATGTCATCCAACTCTTCATGTCCCGGAGGTCTTGGAGGTAAAACTTTGAATATTTATGAACAACTTGTCAACCTTATCCCAATCAAATTTAAGGTTTTACAAATTCATTGCAAAAATTGCTCAACAATTGGCAAGGACACTTCTGAATTAGTTGGTAGTAATGTTGTTGTTGTGTTTGTGTTTAACATCCCACCAACAGCTAAGGTCATATGGAGACGGGACCACGGCTTAAAGTAAGTAAGGGTGCAAAGATCAGGAATTGATACAATCAAGTACCACACCTGACCCAGGATACCAATGGGAAAGTGACAAACTCACAGTTAGACACCACAAACGAGAGCCAAGAGATCAGCCGTTTCCCAGCAGGTGACCACAAGGCACATATAAACAGATGCGCACAAAGGCATAGCAAGCGCAAGACAGAAAAACATAAAAGATCCACAAAAGAAGTACCGCCTTGGAACGGTCAGTAAAATATTTTACTGGAGGCTTTAAACCGGTTTCACTGCGCGCCAACCTCACCCTTAATTCAGATGTGGATCAAGAAACATAGATATTTGGTTTGCATGAAAGACTCATCCGACAGACCGGTGAAGCTGGGAATCGAACCTGCGACTCTTGGTTTACAAGGCAAGCAGTTTATCCACTACACCACAGCGGCTCCTTGGTAGTAATGCACACAAGCATAAAATTAACACAAAAAGTAAGTGAGTATGGCCAGGAAATGCCACAATCACAGACTTCAGCCCAACCCACGGCTCCCTGAGGAAGAAAAACAGGATAATAATAGTCACATGACATCAAATGGCAAGTAAAGTAAAGCAACCAGGCCCCAAGGTTATAAATAAAAAAAAAAATCATGCTCTACACAACTGAGCACGAAATTTCAAATGCTCATAAAAACTAAAATATTGACAAATAAAGACATTTCTTGCTTTAAGCCTCTCAGATGTTGTATTTATCATGCTAATTGTTGGCATTTTAACATTTATGAGCAGCATAAATTTTGTGCTCAGCTGAGTTGAGTATGACCTCGAGGCCAGCTTTCTTTACTCCAAGATGATATAAAACTAGAAATGACACTTAATTACTGCACAACAAAACAGACCAAACACAAAAAACCCAAAACAATGAGAGCAACAATAAACAATGAATTTACAACAACAGAACCACCCCCTAGCAGCAGACAGCAGCTTAAGCCACAAGATAGGCACCACCTTAGCTTAAGCATACATATCCGGTTTTTCCACAGGCTTAACAGTTAATTTTGGAGAATGATATCATTGAGCCCTCTAGAAGCTACTGGGCAGCTCCCGTTGTTATGAGTGAAAAGAAAAGATGGTTCCTACATATTGAGACCTGAATGCCGTCACTGAGCCAATTAACTTTCCACATCCAAAAGTAAAGGTGTAATTGATGGGCAATCCACTCCTATGTCTTTACGGTCCTGGATTTAAAGACAGGCTGCTGTCAGATTCTGCTTGGTGAGGAAACTAGACATAAGCCTATCCCTTATTACCAACAGGGGATGCTATTCTTTCAAGCAGTTACCATATGGTCATTGAAATGGGCCATTAGCTCTTCAGAGTTTGATCAATTTTAAGTATGCTTTAGTGTATCTTCATGTCATTCTCATCCATTCTGCTAACTATGAGGAACACTCGGTTCATCTACAGGCTGTTTTCAACTGGCTAAATGAAGCCAATTTAAAATTGCAACCCAAATTTCCAATTTACCGCTCCTATTTTCTAGCTAGTCTCTCTTGGTTTGAGTCTTACTTGGTCAGAAACCCTACAGAGACTAGCTAGAAAATGGAATTTTTGCTCGTAGCAAGTCTAGATATGATACTTTCCAATAAGCGAATAACAAAAGCTGATCAGACAGATGCGCGAGAGATGTGCAGGCTGCTGGTCTGCACCTTTGTTGTTCGCAAACCCCTGAAGACAGGTTTTCTCGTGTCAAGGCCCTTATAAATTAGTTTTCTATGGATATTTTCAGCTGTTCAGTCACCACGCCACAGTGGGACCAGTGGTGTCCTTCCAGACCTCCTCCCCCCACACACGCCACCCCAGTCCCGGTCACCGCCTGCCCCACAGAGGCCGCAAGACAAAACTACATCGGATGAGGTAGGTAGTGGGTCCACGCTAGGTAGTCATGTTTATGCATAACCCTGGGTATTCTCTAGAGTTAGTTAGAGTAAACTACCAGAAAAAAAAGTGTGACCCTCTCATAGTAGACTGATATTCATTCTCCATTGCCAATTTCATTCTACTTTATTTAATAACTTCAATCCTCTCTAATAGCACAGGCCTTCTTCAGCCTCAGAGAACTAAAGTAATTCATGAAGTGAATTATATTTCATAATTATCTTTAAAATAAAAAATATATAAGAAGGAGACTTGCATAAGTCTACTCTCATAGAAGAGTGTAAATAAATGCATCATGCTTTCACAAGGGTGAAAATTTTCAGTATGAATCCTGAATTCAGGATTTTGAGGCTGACTTGCCATAGAAAGTCAGCCTCAAAATGCTGAATTTGGGAGATTATAATTGATTCTCTGATTAATTTTCAGATCATCTAAACACATTTAACCATTTAAACATGAAATAATTTATTTTTTTAGGCATCCTGCAAGTTAAAAAAATTGAATTTCTAAAGTTCAGGATTTGGGAAATTTTGAACTTTTTCACCCAGGATTTTGAGGCTGACTAGTTGGAGTTATAAATTATGATTTGATATGTTTTACAATATTTTTATTTTGGAATTGCACTGAGTTTTTACTTACACATTTGGCCAAATAAAAAAAAGCGTGTAAGCGCAGTGGCTCAGTGGTAGAGTGCTTGACTCGAGACCGAGATGCCGTGGGTTTGAACCTCACCCACGTCACTGCATTGTGGTCCTTGAGCGAGACACATTTATCCTAGCTTAGTACTGGTTCAACCTAGGAAGACCTGTCCCTGTTTAACTGAAAGATTGTTGATGGGACGTAAAGAATCAAACAAAAAAACTCCTGGATTTCAGGAATTTGAGGCTGACTTTCTACAGACTAGTTGGAGACAGATATTATGATGTGATATGCTAATTTACAATATTTTTATTTTGGAATTGCACTGAGTTGTAAAAATCCTGCCACACCAGGCGGCCTTTCCAACGGAGTTGTTTAATTTTCCAGAGCACAGTGAGAACGCAAGAAAATCATGATATTTTTCGTGAAAAATTGTCTGTCACTGCGTCCTTACAGCGACGAAGGCCTTGCCATTGAGCTCTCATGGCGTTCTATCGCGTTCCTACAGTATTCATGGTGGAGATTCTCTGCGCTCTTACAGTGCCTTCACTGTGCGTCCACGGCGCTCACAGCGCATGCGCCTCGCTTTCACGGCGTTGCCACTGAGTTGAGGACACAGTGACATCTCCAAGAACACTGTGCAGTCTCCGTGCAAACGCCACAAACGACCACGGCGTTTGAACAGTGACCCTTGTGTGCGCCCACGGAGCTCCTATTGTGTTGTAGGAGACCTTACTGCGCAGCTATGGTGACCTTACGGTGTCCCCTCTGCACTCTGTTAGGACGCCGAGCGAACGCCGAGTGAGTTTTGAGTATGCTCAAAGTGCGCACCATCGCTCAAGGTTCTATGCCACCCCACCATGTCCAGTGGCAATGCCACTGCTTGCGGTGATGCTTGCGTTCGTACCGCGCGCACCTCGGCATTCTGCAATTTTTTAGGACATTGTGGGATCACCGTGAGGACACCGCCCTGGTGTGACAGGGGTTTTACTTACCACTTAGGCCAAATAAAAAATAAGTGTGGGAGCGCAGTGGCTCAGTGGTAGAGTGCTGGGGCCGCAGGTTAGAGCCTCACCGACGTCACTGCATTGTGTCCTTGAGCAAGACACATTGATCCTTACCTTAGTACTGGTTCAACCTAGGAAGACCCGTCCGTGTTTAACTGAAAGATTGGTGATGGGATGTAAAGAATCAAATCAAACAAAAAAATTAGTGTGTTTCTGGTAACCGGTCGGAAAATTTTATGTAGGGTAGGCACACATATTTTTTCTGGAAAAAAAAATAATTTTGTGCATTTTGAAAGGCATTTTGCCTTTCAAAATGCATAAAATTATATATTTTTTTCCAGAAAACCTGAAAAAAAATCTAGGTTTCTCCAATAAATTTAGGCTGGGTCGTGTTACCCTAAACACAGGTATTTTTTTATTTGACCGAATATGTGTGAGTCCAGCATGGAGGCATGATTGCTAAAACTGTAAAAACTCGGTGACTTTCTAAATTCTTGCCATAAGACACATTGGTATTATACAGCTATTCAATCATGTATCGCCCTGTGTTATGCAATATCCTGGTCTCTTTTAAAGCTAATGTAGATAGGAACCAGTTTTGGGGGTGGCTAGACAGTGACCCATAAGCCGATTATTTTAACCCTTTACTCCACACAAGCACCTTTGGACGCCTTTGAAATAATAGATTTTGGAAAATATCCTGAGGAGCAAATGTTCCATTTTCCATAATATTTTCAAAAATTATTGAAAAGTAAGAATTATTCTTGGGAAAATAGTTGAAAATTTGAATTTTTTATAGAAAATGATGCAATGTTCTAAATATAGCATATGGGGTAAAGGGTTAATGCAAGAAAAGTGCTTATTAAATCATCAATCAGCTTTGATCCACGCCATTAAGCTAGAACCTACACTATTTTCACACATTTAGCACGAAAGGAAATGAAAGTTCAGGAGTAAAGCCCCTTAATATTAAGGGATCATGTTGGGTGACAAATAAGCAGTTGTCTTATTTGATGAATTATTTCTATTAATGCATTTGAAGTCTTTATATACATGCTGTGCACAATAATTTGTAGCACAGTAAAACCTGTGTGGAACAGCCACTCTCAAAAAGACAGAAAATTGGTTTTCAAGCCCATTCATCGCTTAATGCAGGTCAAAAGTATTGCAGAATGCTCCAAGGGGAGCATTCTGCAATACTTTCAACCTTCATTAATCTACCATTTGTTATTAAGATCTTAGTTTTGTCTATTTTTGAGTGGCCATTTTACACAGGTTTTACTGTAATGTAGTTCTAATTTAGTAGTTTTAACCGCATGCAGTATGTAAATGATGTTTTAGCAAAACCCAACAATTAACTAGGCCCCAAGGTTATAAAACTTTTTCATGCTCAACTCAACTGAGTATGAAGTTTATCCTACTCATGAACATTAAAATACCAACAATTGTTGGCTTTTTAACATTAATTTCATTAGCAGATAAATAAGACAACTGAATGCTTTGAAGCAAGAGCACTCTATATTTTTCAGCATTTTAGTTTTTATGAGCAGTTGAAATTTTTGTTTGTTTGATTTGATTCTTTACGTCCCATCAACAATCTTTCAGTTATGTAGGGAGGGGTCTTCCTGGGTTGAACCAGTACTAAGCTAGGATTAATGTCTCTTTCTCAAGGACACAACACAGTGACGCCAGTGAGGCTTGAACCCACAGCCCCTCAGTCACGAGTCAAGCACTCTACCACTGATCCACTGCGCTCCCACATGAAATTTCATGCTCAGTTGTTTATGAAACAAGTTTTATAACCTCCAGGTCTGTTCTCAAATACCTGAATTTGCACCATATATGTACATTTAATTCTATTCTATTCTTTAAGGGTTAAGTGCCTTCAATAATTTGCAGCAGAAAACAGTAGGAAATTTCGTCTGTTTTGAAATACAAATAAGGCTTGGTACCTCATGAGATGTCAAGCCTTGTTTTCTCCCAAGAACAAAAAGATGTTGCAAAATTTGTCACTAGCCACAGTTGTGATTATTGCTTTAACCCTTTACTCCATAATAATGCCTTTTTACGCCTTTAAAACTGTATATTTGTAAATATTATGGAAAATGGAGCATTTGTTTATTTGGAGCAAATGCTCCATTTTCCATAATATTTTCAAATTTATTAAAAAAAATTACTTAAACTTTTCTTGAATTTTTTCAATGTTGTCTAAAAATAGAAAATGATGTCATGATCCAAAAATAGCATATGGAGTAAAGGGTTAAGGGTTACTGAAGCTTGCCTTCTTTGAATTTTCAGAATCTACTAAAGCCCCCCGGGCTTATCGGTAGTTCGGAAAAGGTTTGTTGGAATTAACTTCATATCAGTTTCATGTAATCACCAATATATCGTGCAAGGTTGCATATAGTGATATTCATATAGAGTCATGTAACAAGTCATGTAACGTGAAGGGTCACCTTACGACAAATCTTATCATACCTTGATATGAAACCCTGAAAGATAGCTCTGTTTACAAACCTTAAAGGAGACGGCAACCCTGATGATTACTATGTTTAATATGTAAGATCTTAATAAACCATGAATTTTGATACCAGTTTCATCTAAATCGGTTGAAAAATGTGGAAGTTGTGGGCTTTTGAATATTTGCAAATGGACTGTAATGGAAGGGGCCATATTGTAGGCTTAGTGACGTCACAAAGCCTAATTAAATATGCGTAGTCAAAATAAAAGACAAACCAATGGATTATTTGCATTAATCTTTAATACAACATTTTCCTTGTGTATAAAGCTGCATATCTGCTGAAACACAGATGATGTGATAGAATTGATAACTAAAAATTAAGCAGTTGAAAAAAAATCTGAAAACTAATTAAATATTCAAAATGGCAGCTAAATGTTAGACATAAAGAATCCTTTAAATGCTGATTACTTCCCCATTTTTCAACCAATTTTGATGATACTTGTATCACAATTCATGGTTTAAAGAGCCCTTTCTGGTAAAACATACTTATCATTAGGGTTGCTGTCCCCTTTAATTAATCTCATTTAATTCTTGAGGGTGAGGAACGCAGTGGCTCAGTGGTAGAGTGTTAGACTTGATGGAAGGGTCGCTAGTACTCAACTGTGTTGCGTCCTTGAGCAAGACATTTTATCCTCTGCTTAGTACTGGTTCAACCCATGAAGAAAAGAAAACATTCCAACATGGCTGAAAAATTGTTGACTGGGACTTAAAACATTATTACAAACAAAAATGAGCCAATGCATGAGATTTCCAACAATGTGGTATGTGCGGCCAGCAAAGCCTCAGATCAGCCTGCACATACGTGCAGTCTGATCAGAGCCTTTGCTAGTCGCTTGAGTATTCTATGATTGTTAAGCTACTGACTGAACACCATTTGGAGTTTCTAAGCTTAAAAGAAGGCTGGAGAGGCTTGTCTGCGTCTACACATGTCAAAATGCCACATTGTTGGAAAGCGTATGCCATGACTTAAATTCTGAGTTAGCCAGCAGCCAAGGTTCTGCTGAGACTGCATGAATGTGCAGGGTTGTCATAGTCTTGGTATGAGTATTTTCTTATTTCTTAACCAAAACATGACATAGTGTTTTGGCTACTCAAAAGAACAGTCTGAATGAGACGGTTCTTTTGAGCACACAAAACAATGGTAAGGCCAAATAAAAAAAAATGATTGTTTCTCAGGCACAGCCGCATCTGTTTTAAAAGTCCCACATTACTTTTTTTTTTTTGCTTTTTAAAAATAAAAGTGAATAATGCCGCATTTACAGTTTTATAACATCTTTATTGGCAACAACCATGCGGTTCCACTCCGACGCTGTGGTCCATTGCGGGTACTGTTGGGGCGTTTATTTTTCTTGCCTCCATTTTTGTTTGTTTACTTCGATTTCTCCACAGTTTTTTGTTCGATATCGAGTCCCAACAGTGTAAGTTTTATTCACTGGTGATGAAATCAAATCTACTCGATGTGCAGAAGCTTTTACTATCAAGTTTTATGGCCTGACTTGAATAATATTGGGTGCAATAACCATCAAAGCACAACTTGAAAAAAAAATATCGTTTGAGTTTCGGAAAAAAAAGTTCCCGCACCTGTTTTTTGCTGAATAAAAATTAAAATAAAAACCCGCTGCTGCATCTGTTTTTAAAAAAATGACCTGAGAAACAATTCAATTTTTTTGGGGGGGGGGGGGCCTAAATCATTCTAATTTGGTGCTTACATGGTTGTGTATATGCTGTCATAAGATAACTATTCCATACAAAAGGATTTCTTAAATTGGCACTAAATCTCTGGATAGATGGTCCCTAAATAAATAGTTTAAACTGAGCTCAGACTCAGGTAGTCGATTGAACTAAAACATGTGCAAACAAAATATTCCCATATCAGATAGTTCGAAGAGGAGCAGTCTGATCAGGGACTTCTTGTTTGTTTGTTTGATTGATTCTTTACTTCCCATCAACAATCTTTCGGTTATGTAGGGACGGGTCTTCCTGGGTTGAACCAGTACTAAGCTAGGATTAATGTGTCTTGGGTAAGAACACAACGCAGTGAAGCCGGTGAGGCTCGAATCCGCGGCCTGTCTGTCTCGAGTCAAGCAATCTACCACTGAGCTACTGCGCTCCCGGGACTTCTTGTTTGGTTTCTTTATCAAATTATTTATTGTCAGTTTATGAACTGGATGATTCCATTTTAGAAATTGAGCACTTAAAGAGTTAATCCTTCATACATATAGATTCCTCACAGCTTTTTGTCATACAGTAAAACCTGTGTAAAACGGCCACTCTCAGAAAGACCAAAAATTGGTTTTATTTAAAGACCAACTATTGCTTAATGCAGGTCAAAAGTATTGCAGAATGCTCCAAGGAGAGCATTCTGCAATACTTTCTACCTTCATAAAGCTACCATTTGTCATTAAGATCTTTGTTTTGTATATTTTTGAGTGGCCGTTTTACACATGTTTTACTGTACCTATACCCTTTTCTGCCAATATTTTTTGTCTTAAAAATGTCTGCTTATTACATCTGCTGCGTTTAATCAAATGTACTCAATAATACTTTTACTTTGGAAGCAAACACTAGGGAGCCCAGCGGCTCAGGGGTAGAGTGCTTGACTTGAGACCGAGGGGCTGAAGGTTCAATCCTCATCGGCTTCACTGTGTTGTGTCCTTGAGCAAGACACATTAATCCAAGCTTAGTACTGGTTCCGCCCAGGAAGACCCGTCCCTACATAACTGAAAGATTGTTGATGGGACTTAAGGAATCAAATCAAAGAAACAAAACGAAGCAAACACTATGAAACCCTGATGACAGAGCAGTTTGATCTGGATCCATATTGTTTGTTATTGGCTACCTAAGTACATCAGCAGATGAGAAAGCAGACAGCAATTGTTATGAATAGGGGGAAAAGGGTTAAGTGTGCAAGTTTATATCTGTTCCTTTGTCGACAACTTTCCTAGTTTTTTATTCTACAGTAAAACCTCGAAAACTCGAACTGCGATTTTTCGAAATACTCACTATTTTGAAATAAATTTCAGACACAATTGATTCAGAGAATAGGGTCAAAGTATGAACTATTTTAAATAACAATGACACTGTTAATCTCCTAATAATTTGACGTTAAACTGAATTTCTGTTGTAATGAATTCAAATTCAACCTAAACTGGTACTTTGTGCAAATACAATTGACATTGTAAAGAATTTTGCTGTTTTAAAGAATGTCGCTATAAAGAGTTTTCACTGTATCTATAAAAAACATATGTTTTGTGTGAGTAAAAGAAACGTCTCCCGGAGACGTTTCTTTTACTCACACAAAACATATGTGTGATAGGGAGCGCAGTGGCTCAGTGGTAGAGTGCTTGACTCGAGACCGAGGGGCCGCGGGTTCTAGCCTCACCAGCGTCACTGTGTTGTGTCCTTGAGCAAGAACATTAATCCTAGCTTAGTACTGGTTCAAACCAGGAAGACCCGTCCCTTTATAACTGAATGATTGTTGATGGGACGTAAAGAATCAAACAAACAAACGAACATATGTGTGATAGAAAAAAAATATGATAATAATCATTTTTTGGGGGTTATATATTTTTATGTCTGCCTCCCTATAATTCGAACTTTCGATACTTCGAAATACAATCCCTAGTCCCTAGGACTTCGAATTTACCAGAGTCTACTGTACTTATGTTTATGCCCATGACTTTGAAAAATTTTAAAGGGCATACAGGATATCTCATTGACTATAAGAGCTACCCTATAGCCTTGGGACTTGGCCCCGAGATTATAAATAAAAAAAAACTTGATCAACCACCGAGCCACGTAACGCATTTGGTAACATGTCTGACTGCAGATCCAGGGGTCACAAATTCGATCCCGGCCCGTACCCGTACTTTTGTGAAGATTGATCATGAAATAATTTCTACGGCCATTCTCTTCCCTTCCACTGATTCAAAAAGTGGCTGTCAGTTACAAGCGAAAGTATGTGCACAAAGTACTGGTAATCCGCTTAGTCAAGCTTGCCCAGGAAAAAGTGTGGTTAGGTGAACTGAGAGTCCCGACATGACCTTAGCTGTTGACTGGAACATAAAAAAACAAACCAAACCCAACCCAACTGAGATTATCTGTAGAATAGGTCATTCTTATGGACCACAAGTCTTTATAAAGGAACTACTCTTTACCATGCTATTACACAATATACATATAGAAAATATACTTTTCTTATTTTATAGTTCGTAATTAGAATGTATATACATGTAGCTTCTTGGAATTTTTCAAATGTTTATGTAATTTTGCGTCTGCTGATTTTTCAAATCTACCATTTTCAAAAATTCTTTAAAGAATACCATCAAAGTGTCAAACAGATTAGGCCAGATGTTTTGTCGGTCCTGTTCTGGGTCCAAACTGTTCCCAGACGACACTAGCAGGCAAAGAGTTAATCTCTCATAATATATGATTTTAAAATCCTTTATTCCATAGGCTATTTTTAGATTGTGACATCATTTTCTATTTTTAGACAACATTGAAAAAAATTCAAGAAAAATTTAAGTAAATTGTTGAATACTTTTGAAAGTATTATTGAAAATGGAGCATTTGCTCCAAAGGGAGCAAATGTTCTATTTTCCATAATATTTTCAAATACATAGTATTTCAAAGGCACCAAAAGGTGTTACCATGGAGTAAAGGGTTAGTTAGCATTGTACATGTAGCTGGAGATAGTTTTCAGTTTTAGCAATTTGAGTGCAGTAGCATTAACTCTTGTCCTGCTAGTGTCGTCTGCTGATAACCTTTGCAAACAGTTTAACCCAGACGAGGCCAGACAAAACGTCCTACCTGATCTGGGTCCAAACTGCTAGTCACTCTGATCATGGTATTCCTGACAGAATTTAAAAACAATCAAATATAAAAAAAATCTGCAGATACAAAATTATTTTTAAAAAATACTAGAATGCTAAGATACAAAATTATTCAGTGTTAATTTGTAAATATTTTCTTACCCATCACTTTTAACATATGTTTAGGGTACTCAAAGAAACTGTATCATTGAGACGGTTCTTTTGAGTACCCACAATATATGTTTTGGTTGAGAAATAAGAAAGTTAAGTTTTTGGTACACATTCTTAACTAAAGGCATGAATGAGTTATTTTTTGTAGCACGATAACAGTTAACATTAAATTCTTTTGTTTTGTAGGAAAATTAGCTGTTATAATTTAACAAGACTTTCGTAGATTTTTGCTCTTTGCAAAAACGAGATTTTTTAATTATGGAATTTATTTTATCCCTTTACCTCATAGAGATGCCTACAGAGCAGACCCAGATCAGGCAGCTCTTGTAAGAGCTGCCTGATCAAGGTCTACTCTGTTTTCTTATGGAAATATGATTAGATATGAACCTACACTAGTAGACTTTTACAAGTAATTTCTTTGTTCTTCTACCAACATGGAAGTTTTTTTATATAATTATTCATAGTGGGTGGAGCCTAGCATGAATATTCATGAAGGAAATGGTTAAATATAGAATGTGGAAATCACAATGACAACCCTTAATTTTCTACTGTCAATGATTGTATTGGTTCTAATATGAAATTCAATACACCAGTGTTATTTCTAAAAAAAAGTTAATTTCATTAACATATACACATACCTATAAAATTAATTAATATTTCAAGGGTTTTGAGTCAGTCAACAAAAAATATTTTATAACTTGGAAGTTACAATTTTTGATAGAATAACAATTTCTAGGTTTGGGTGTCAGTTCAGAATCATAAAACCATGTCTGCTCTGTATGACACCAAAAAGTAGGGAGACATCTGTGTATTTGTAGAAAAATAAATTCTAGTTTTTCATGATTTTTTTCCTCTGCATTTGTAATGTTTGTTTGATTTTATTTTTTACGCCCCATCAACAATCTATCAGTTATAATGAGACGGGTCTTCCTGGGTTGAACCAGTACTAAGCTTGGATTAATGTTTCTTGCTCAAGGACACAACGCAGTGACGCTGGTGAGCCACAAACCTGCGGCCCCTGGTCTCAAGTCAAACACCTTACCACTGAGCCACTGCACTCCCTTTCCTCTGTATTAGCTTTTTCAAACGAAAATTTCAAAATTACCATCTGTGTGCCAAACAGTTTGGATCCAGATGGGTCTTATTTGGATCCAAACTGTTTGCAAAGGTTAACAGCAGATGATAGTAGCTGGTGTAGGAGTTTTTAAAAGTTAAAAAACACACATTTTAATTGATATCTTGTACTCGTTTGTTTTTCAGTATCGTCAAGCGGTCAGTAAGACTCCCTCCATGAGACACCAGCGCTCCTTTTCAGCATTTGGTTTCGGTGCCAGTAGTGGTACAACAGTCAGCTCGATCTCAGGTAAACTTAAATGAAATTCCAAATAATACTGTAAATCCGGAAATTTTCGCGAGAATTTTATTTTCGCGGACAGTGTTAAAAGACAAACTTGTGACGTTAAAAATTCTCGACTAGAGCATGATTTACCTTTATAACAATTGACAGAATGATTTCACGATTTCGCTAGGATTTTATTTTCACGAAACTTCGCATATGCGAAGTTTCACGAAAATAAAACCCTGGCGAAAATTTCCGAATTTACAGTAATATTGTACCACACCAGCCATTTGTAACCATAATGCTGCACCAAATAAAGACATAACAGTTTTCTATTAATTTTCTAATACTAATTTCTCCATATACTTGTCTAGCAATGGCAAAAAGTAGATGATGTTTGAAGCATAAATCAATATTTTTTATGATTTTGTAGACTCGATGAGATGGATTGAGACAATTCTTTTGAGCACCCAAAACTTAAACCAAAACTGGGGAGACAGAAATATTCACAATTTTACCCTTAGAAATTTTATTTTTCTCCATCGCTAATAAATATAACTTGTAAAAATGAATTTCAGGTCAGTCAGTATCAGGCCAGTCTCGGCGAGGTTCACAGATCAATGTAAATGTCACGCCTTCACAGCCGATAACGGATCCTTCGTCGGACACGCCAGAGATCAGAAAATACAAGAAGCGATTCAACTCAGATATACTCTGTGCTTCATTATGGGGTGAGCGATGCTGTATTTAGATGGACTGAGATGTTAAATTATGTATTCCTTACTAAATACAAGAGGCAGCAAAGTTTAAACGAAATTTGCTGAAGAAAAAAAGTTTGTTACGCTAGGTGAAGATCAACTGAGTCAGCACATGTAATTTTGGTATTTATCAATTCAGTGTGCAGCAAAGGCTCAGGTGAATCTGCTCATCTGTGCAGTCTCGTCAGACCATTTGCTGATCACAGAGCCTTTGCTGATGACGTACTATTTGAACTTGACAATATTCAAAATGGACACTCAAGTTCTTTGCATGATATTCATAAAGCGTTACTACCCAGACATATCATTTTGTCAATGCTTTTTGGGAAAACGTTGCCTGTGGCTTTAACATTGTGACTTAAGAAATGAAATCGATTTTTGGAATGTTCATGGAAACATGAATACTTAGGGTCTCTTGCAAAGTAAGTGAACCTAGAAGGGCGTTACGTTAACTTTGAAAGAGACCCGAAGTATTCATGATTCCATGAACATTCCAAAAATTGAATTAATTGCTTATATTTGCATTTTATTATTAATATCTAAAATATAAAAGATATTTTTAATTTAGGAATTAAAACAGTTTTGTATTTAAAATATAATCATATTAACGGTTAAGTCGGATTGTAAAATGGAAAGGTGGAACAGCCAGCTTGAACACGGGCAGCCAATGGAGCAAGTATGATCTGTGATAATACCTGTGTGATTCCATATCATCCCTATATACCCATAGGACAGAGACTATATAGTCAATCCTGTTTACACATGACACAGGCCTTTAGTTAAGAGTGTGTACCGAAAAATTAATGTTCTTATTTCTCAACCAAAACATATGTTGTGGGTACTCAAAAGAACCGTCTCCCTGAGATAGTTCTTTTGAGCACCCAAAACATATGTTTAAACTGATGGATAAGAAAATAAACCCAATTTTACGCTGAAAAATTTTGCTTAACTGGCCCTATGCTTCTTTATTTCAGGTGTGAATCTGTTGATAGGAACAGACAGTGGGTTGATGCTTCTTGACAGAAGTGGCCAGGGAAAAGGTAGGAGTTTAAAATAATAACAGATTTTTACACCCTCTAGGCTTCCTAGGGCAAAGCACACTAGAGCATCCTAGGATCTTCATTTAAAATTTGTTTAAAACCATTGAACTGTAAATTATTCAACACCAACACAAATGTTCTTATTTAGATACAGTCAAACCTGTCTTAAGCAAGCGGTCAATGGATAATCCAAAATCGC
This sequence comes from Loripinus fragilis, assembly GCA_964019695.1. Taxonomy (NCBI): domain Eukaryota; kingdom Metazoa; phylum Mollusca; class Bivalvia; order Lucinida; family Lucinidae; genus Loripinus; species Loripinus fragilis. Next base: position 96,926,557 of record OZ026524.1, read on the forward strand.
TTGCTTAAGACAGGTGGCTGCTTAATAGAGGTTCAGCTAAGATGGCCATATGATTGCGGACACGAAAGAATATTGGCTTCGAGTTGAGGATACCCATATGATAATGAGTTGAAAAGTATAAAGAATAAGGTCTACACTGCTGCAGTTATTGCATTTCTTTATGAAATATATAAATGAAAAAAAAAAAACACAACAAAATATGAAATAAAAAAAATCATGTCCATTCAGTCTAAAGATGTTCATGTATGTCAAAAGAGTAGAGATAGCACTGCTTATCATATTTTTTCAAGAAGCTAAAACTTGATTTTTGATAAGCAAATGTATGTTTAATGGCCATCGTACTATTGAACATGAAGAGAATGTTGTTATAATTGTTAATTTATTCAGGTGAAAAAGAATCGGAAAATGGTTCAAATTTTGTTACTCAAAAATAACTTCTTTTTTTCTCAAAAGCTATTGCTTGTTGACTTTTAGCAAACATTGCATCCTTGTGTAGTAAGTATATGCCTCCAGCAAAGAGTATTACTTTGCATTTAGATTTTCGCACATTTACCGTTTAACATCTGTCACGGTATCGATGAATGAACTTTGGCAGTGGCAAAATGCTTTGATGTCGACAATTTTATCAGCTGACTGGCTCTACAACTGGTTACCCGCTTGCAATAATGGTTACCCGCTGACTAAAAAATCAACAAGCGGTGTTCGTTTAGCGTATTCAGGGGTTCGGTTACAATTGACGCTGTTTTTAATCCACATGTGCTGGATTCCTGAACCATGTTGTAATGTTTTATTAGCGTAAACACTTAAAACTTAGTTAATTTCGGCCCCGTTGCAGTTCGACTGCACCACAAACTCCCAAATAATTGGGCCCAATAACCTCGACATAGGGTAGCGGCTGTTGAAGAATTTATTCTGGGAGACACCACTGCTGGGGAGTTTAATTGCACCAAGCATATGACCAGTGCAAAAAAGTTAATTGATGCAATTTTAATCGAAACTGGCCGCATCAACGCATAGAAATTGGCCGTTTGAGGACACAATTTCAGTGTTTTGGGGCGAATTTCGCCGACTGCTGGCCGCATTGAACAGGTGCACTCTTAATAAAGGTGCATTTTCATTCAAAATCGTTCGGGGGGCTCCAAAATGGCCGCTTAAGGGAGGGTCACGCTTAATAGAGGTGGCCGCAACAGCAGGTTTGACTGTATTCTTTAATATTCAACATTTAGCCATATTGGGTTCAACAAGAATAATAATAAACAAGTAAATGACGTGACACACCACAAAAATGTTAAGACGTAACGTATAACGTTAAACCATTACAAATTATCAGTGTAAAGCTGTTACATGCTGCATCAACCTTTATAATTACTCGTGAAATTTGGCATCCAAATGTGAACGGCAACCTCTGCAACTCATTACTGTGCTATTTAAGGTTTGGATTTTAACAAAATTTTCACCCAAATTAGGATAATGGGAATACTATACACCATTTTGGGAAGTTTTTGCTCATTTTTAAATAGGCCTAGAAAAATCGCTGCTTGCCTAGTTGTAAAATACCAAGACACCATTTCTAGTGATGTGACACTGTTTTTGTTGTCTTTCAGTGTATTCCCTGATCAGTCGGAGAAAGTTCTCACAGATGGAGGTGTTAGAAAACCAGAATATACTAGTAACAATCTCAGGCAAGAAGAACAAAATCAGGGTCTACTATCTCTCATGGCTCAAGAGTAAAATATTCAAGACCGAGGGTGTAAGTAGGACTTCCATGCATGCTGGGTAAAAAAAATGTCCTTTGCTGGTGTGTGTTTTTTTTTTTAAATAAAATTCTTCTAAAATAGGATTAACATTAGTGTCACACAGGTTGGACCCAGATCAGGATGGATGTTTTGTCGGTCTTGATCTGGGTCCATACTGCTTGCAAATGTGCCAATGACATTAGCTGGCAGAGTCAAAAGGCATTAACTTGCGGTTAACACAATGGAAAACAGACATTACCATTTTTACAAGTCAGTAAAAATGACTTAATCCCTTCACTGCCTTACCACAAGTGCTGCTTGTTATAAAAATCGCTTATCATATGCAAATACCACGAGTACCGCTCGTGGTGAATACGTCATAGTTTAAAGCAAAATTAATTGTCAAAGGGACAAAACTCAATTGTCCTAATCTGTTCTAGAATGAAAGAGTTAACCTTTTCAAGATTATCCTATAACTCTGCTGCCAAAATGGCCCTTTTGATGAAGAACTCGTTTTTCTTTCAAAGATGGCAGCTGATTGTGGCATTAGCTTGTCGTGTTTCTTGGAAGTAGAGGTTTTTTTGGAAGTCTTAAATGGCTCGTATATGGAAGACAATTGATGTTAATTGGAATCAGAAATAGTAAACGAGGAAAATGACTGTCATTCTCACATTTGTGAACCATTGTTTTCCAACCATTCCAAATCAATGATGTTGAAAACGAAAGTTGACATTCATGTGTTTTCAGCTGTTGAAAAAAATATTTTTTTGACATGCTATCACTAGAAAACATTATTTCAGACATTGAACCAAATGTCTCAAACAAGCAGGAAAAAAATTGGTGTCCCCCCAGGCATATTGTGTGCACTTATATATGGCAGTGAAAGGGTTAGATATAATGCAGAAAGATATTGCACTGAAAAGGTTTCTGCAAAGCAACACAGATACTCTAAGATAGTGGGAGCATTGTCGGAAGGCTAAATCTTAACTTTCAATTAAGGTGAGTGAAACAGCTGCAGAAAGGGCGCTTAACTCAGTTTTCTTGGGGAAACTCTGAGGGGCCCTGATAGGAGTAGGGGTGCTAAATAGGATGAATATGGTATTTAAAATGCTGAGGGGGGGCGCTTATAGGAGTAGGGGTGCTAAGAAGGATGAATATGGTATTGAAATTTTTCACAGATATATGGAGAAAATCTTCGAACACTAGTTGCCTGCCTAAAAAAGGCATATATAAACAGGACAGACCCAGATCAGACTGCTTCTGAAGAAGCAGTCTGATCAGTGTCTTCCCCGTTAACTATTCTAACAAGCATTATGTGAATTCCAGGCCTGAAAACCAACATTTTATTTGAGAACAGAAAGAAAAAAGTTATGAATTTTTAGAACATTTACCCTATATATTGAGTAAATCTGATTTAATCTTTATGGGTTTATTTAGTTCAATGATACCTTTATTTGTCCCCCTTAATCAGATTTTATAACTTTTGATTTGCAGAGTGACAGAAGAAATGGTTGGGTAAATGTCGGAGAGTTAGAAGGATGTGTTCATTTTAAAATAGGTAAGTTATAAGTAATGGTTATACCATGGGTTGTTCACCTGTACATGGAGATAATCCACGAGCTTTAGCGAGTGGATTATCTTACGTACAGGTGGACAAACATGTTATAACTATTTTATACCACCTACATCAGTGTAGACCTTGTACATCACCCGATATTTCGCGCTTAAGTTGGTAAGGGTGGTATAATCGGCCCTAATAATATAATCCAATAATGAATCCATTTCAAATACTTTGGTGAAAGAATCCTATATTCTACCAGGCGTTAAGAATGTGTGATTAAAAATTAATTTTCTTACTTATTCTCAACCAAAACATTTGTTGTGGGTGCTCAAAAGACCTGTCTCAATTGAGTTCTTTTGAGCACCCAAAATATATTTGAGAGCTGATGACAAAAGGAAAATATTTACAATTTTATGCTTAAAAATTTTATCACATGAAGTCATGTCTGGGAGTGATATAACGCCCTGCAATAAAATCGATAAACCACCAGATTTTGTTAATGTTACATATTAACGTCTGGAATAACGTCATGTATATATAACAACATCGTAGCGTTCTTACGCAGATAATACGATATCAAAGTAGTTTTAGGGTCATATGATAAATAGAATCTAACATTCATGCTCCTGTATTTTATACCCCCCGCAAACTTTGTTTGTAGGGGGTATGCTGTTTTCACGTTGTCCGTCCGTCTGTCCGTCCGTCCGTCCGTCTGTCCGTGCGTGCGTGCGTCCGTCCGTAACGCTTTGTTTCCTTAATATCTTGAAGAATCATTGCTGGATTTTCATTAAACCTTGCAAACATGTTCATATATGCAAGACAAATTTTTTAGACAAAAAAGTAAGGGCTAGGGGCCAATTCTATCAGAGTTATTTCCCTTTGTAGTTCTAAATGGCTTTTAATATAGGGTTTTATGCTTATGCTATTATAGGCCATACATGGGCCGATCAACTCCTACCACAGCTTTTGATGGAACAATTTGATACTTTTCCTATACAATGTAGACACATTAAACATATGCATGAAGGAGTTTGGTTCAGAAAAAATAATTTTTACCAAAATGACAGCTGTGAGAACTTAGACAATTTTTCCCTACTAACATGTTTGTATATGCATAAATGGTGCCTTCATGGGCCGATCAACTCCTACCACAGCTTTTGATGGGGCAATTTGATACTTTTCCTATACAATGTAGACACATTGAACGTATGCATGTAGGAGTTTGGTTTAGAAAAAATAATTTTTGACAAAATGACAGCTGTGAGAACTTAGACAATATTTCCCTAATAGGGCTTTGTTCACATTTTGTATATGCATAGATGGTGCCTTTATGAGCCGATCAACTCCTACCACAGCTTTTGATGGAGCAATTTGATACTTTTCCTATATAATGTAGACACATTGAACATATGCATGTAGGAGTTTGGTTTAGAAAAAATAATTTTTGACAAAATGACAGCTGTGAGAACTTAGACAATATTTCCCTAATAGGGCTTTTGAATATGCATAGATGGTGCCTTTATGAGCCGATCAACTCCTACCACAGCTTTTGATGGAGCAATTTGATACTTTGCTGATACAATGTAAGCACATTGAACATATGCATGAAGGAATTTGGTTTTTGAGAAAAAATAATTTTTGACAAAATGACAGCTGTGAGAACTTAGACAATTTTTCCCTAATATGGCTTTTGTATATGCATAGGTGGTGCCTTAATGGGCCAATCAACTCCTACCACAGCTTTTAATGGAGCAATTTGATACTTTGCCGATACAATGTAGACACATTGAACATATGCATGAAAGAGTGTTATAATTTTTGCTTGCACATATTATACTGAAATCTTCTTTTCAAAACTGAAGTCTGCTTGTTTGAACTATAACTTGACAAGTTTTTTCTCTGACTCTTACTGTGCGGGGGGTATCTAATAAGCATTGCTTATTGACTTTTTTCATTTTGAATTTATTTAACTTGTTGCGAAAAAGAAATAAAATACTCGGCAAGCCTCGCATTTGATCTCTTCCCCAACTCGTTTAAATAAATTCAAACATGAGCACTCATGTAAGATCCTCTATGCTTGTCTTCACCTACATTGTATGATCTACTTTATTGAACCTTGGTAAGCAGTCATTTTAAATATAGAGGATCTTACATGAGTGCTCATGTTTTATTGAATTTATTAAACGAGTTGGGGAAAAAATATGAAATGTGAGGCTTGCTGAGCATTTAATTACTTTTTCACAACAAGTTTAATAAATTCAATAATACAGGAACACAAATGTTAGATTCTGTTATTCATTTATTATAATAGCATGGAAAGTAGACTTCTGGCAGTGTTGTCAAGATTTACTTGTAACGGGGAGGAAGGTCATTTAGTGTTTGTTTTTTATTTACTGGTTGCTACGGTAGTCCACCACTTTAAATCACATAAGTATCAAACATGTATGAGTGTCAGATAGTTTGATCCTGATCGGGCCTGACTTTTTGTCAGGCCTGATCTTGGTCCACACTGTCTGCAAAAAGTATCAGCAGACAACAAAATATTAATAGAGTACTGATTGGTATTTAATTTTTTTTATTCAATCTCTTTTCAGTCAAATATGAGAAAATCAAGTTTCTAGTGATAGCCCTCAGAGACAGTATAGAAATATACGCCTGGGCGCCAAAACCTTACCATAAGTTTATGGCCTTCAAGGTAAGTGGGGACAGAATTGTTTTAGGTCTAAAAGTATATGTTGGTCTAGTGATAGCCCTCAGAGACAGTATAGAAATATACGCCTGGGCGCCAAAACCTTACCATAAGTTTATGGCCTTCAAGGTAAGTGGGGACAGAATTGTTTTAGGTCTAAGAGTATATGTTGGTCTAGTGATAGCCCTCAGAGACAGTATAGAAATATACGCCTGGGCGCCAAAACCTTACCATAAGTTTATGGCCTTCAAGGTAAGTGGGGACAGAATTGTTTTAGGTCTAAGAGTAATGTTGGTCTAGTGATAGCCCTCAGAGACAGTATAGAAATATACGCCTGGGCGCCAAAACCTTACCATAAGTTTATGGCCTTCAAGGTAAGTGGGACAGTCTTGTTTTGGGGCTTAATTAATAGTCTAAGAGTATATGTTGGTCTAGTGATAGCCCTCAGAGATAGTATAGAAATATACGCCTGGGCGCCAAAACCTTACCATAAGTTTATGGCCTTCAAGGTAAGTGGGGACAGAATTGTTTTAGGTCTAAGAGTAATGTTGGTCTAGTGATAGCCCTCAGAGATAGTATAGAAATATACGCCTGGGCGCCAAAACCTTACCATAAGTTTATGGCCTTCAAGGTAAGTGGGGACAGAATTGTTTTAGGTCTAAGAGTAATGTTGGTCTAGTGATAGCCCTCAGAGATAGTATAGAAATATACGCCTGGGCGCCAAAACCTTACCATAAGTTTATGGCCTTCAAGGTAAGTGGGGACAGTCTTGTTTTGGGGCTTAATTAATAGTCTAAGAGTATATGTTGGTCTAGTGATAGCCCTCAGAGATAGTATAGAAATATACGCCTGGGCGCCAAAACCTTACCATAAGTTTATGGCCTTCAAGGTAAGTGGGGACAGAATTGTTTTAGGTCTAAGAGTAATGTTGGTCTAGTGATAGCCCTCAGAGATAGTATAGAAATATACGCCTGGGCGCCAAAACCTTACCATAAGTTTATGGCCTTCAAGGTAAGTGGGGACAGAATTGTTTTAGGTCTAAGAGTAATGTTGGTCTAGTGATAGCCCTCAGAGATAGTATAGAAATATACGCCTGGGCGCCAAAACCTTACCATAAGTTTATGGCCTTCAAGGTAAGTGGGGACAGAATTGTTTTAGGTCTAAGAGTAATGTTGGTCTAGTGATAGCCCTCAGAGATAGTATAGAAAAATACGCCTGGGCGCCAAAACCTTACCATAAGTTTATGGCCTTCAAGGTAAGTGGGGACAGAATTGTTTGTAGGGGTTTAATTATTAGTCTTGTGATAGCCCTCAGAGATAGTATAGAAATATACGCCTGGGCGCCAAAACCTTACCATAAGTTTATGGCCTTCAAGGTAAGTGGGGACAGAATTGTTTGTAGGGGTTTAATTATTAGTCTTGTGATAGCCCTCAGAGATAGTATAGAAATATACGCCTGGGCGCCAAAACCTTACCATAAGTTTATGGCCTTCAAGGTAAGTGGGGACAGAATTGTTTGTAGGGGTTTAATTATTAGTCTTGTGATAGCCCTCAGAGATAGTATAGAAATATACGCCTGGGCGCCAAAACCTTACCATAAGTTTATGGCCTTCAAGGTAAGTGGGGACAGAATTGTTTGTAGGGGTTTAATTATTAGTCTTGTGATAGCCCTCAGAGATAGTATAGAAATATACGCCTGGGCGCCAAAACCTTACCATAAGTTTATGGCCTTCAAGGTGAGTGGGGACAGAATTGTTTTAGGGTTTACACTGATTTGAAAAGTTCTAAAGCCTGTTTCACATCAACTGTACAATTGTTTGGATGTGTGGTTTTCTGCAGACGTCAGGCCGTGTAGCAGATATCAGAAAATTTGGATACCTCATGTGGATTTTCGCTAATTGTAAGGCAGCCGTACAAATCTTGCATGATTGTCTTGTGTTCATGCAAAGGGCTGCAGCAAGATGCGCTTGCAGATTTGCAAGACTGTTGCAAATGGGGTGGTGCGTCAGTCATGCAAACTTCATTGGTAGCTGTCCATTTCGTAGCATTCTTGCAGCAGCCGTACAAAAAGCACAATTGCATAGTAATCATGCATCAGTCTTGTGGCTTTCATGGGCGAAATATGCGAGTGTGAGCTTTAACATTAGTCGAACGAACACCTTGTGTGTTGCAGCAGTCCTGCGTCCTCATAAGATCGCAAAGAATCACAAGGAAAATGGCACATGTTGAAAATTTTGATTTTGTTGTTGCGGCAGCCTTGCGACCCTGTGTTAAGGCAGTCTTGTGGTGTTGCACGCAACACCGTAAGACTGTCACACCAAACCCAGAAATTCATAGAGAGGTGTACAGCTGCCATATTATTGATGTAAAGCAGGCTTTAACTCCTTGTAGACGGGAAACCCCTAAATGGTAACTTTTTCAAAAGTGAAGACCCTGATGAAATGCTACAGAAAGCAGCATTTCATCATGGTCAGCACTGTTTGCTGACACTAAATCAATTTTAAGAGGAAAAATCAATTTTTTGAATTATAAACAGTGACCCTTCAATATAAAACTGACCATGCTGACTTAACTCATTCCTAGAGGTTCAAATCTTAATCACACAGGAAAGCTGATTTACTGCAGAATGATGATGAGTAACCACACTATGTATGAAAAGTTACCCCACCCACTGATCGCTATTGTATACTGAGCTGCCAAATGTTGTTTATATATGTTGTACAATGCTTAGCATTGTGAATTGTGAAATAAATTGTCATTTATCTAGTTACCTGTAATAATGACAATTCTAATGAAAACTCAAGCTGATCTGAGCTATTTTTGAAAAAAAAAAAAAAGGATGAAAAAATGTTTTTGTTGAAATTTTCTCTTACTAAATATAGAAACAGACCCCCAGATAAGAGTGCGTAACTGAAAATTATATTCTTAAGTTCTCAACCAAAACATATGTTGTGGGTACTCATAAGAACCGTCTTAATGAGACGGTTCTTTTGAGCACCCGAAACAAACGTTTAAAAAAGATGGATAAGAAAATAAACGCAATTTTACGCTGAAATATTTTGCTTAACTGGCCCTATGTAGAAAGAAAGGACTGGTGCATTTGTATATGCCTGCAAATTCTGGCACTGGGACATTAAGCATTGGCACAGACAAATAAGTTTTATTACCATTCCAGCACATTTGTTGTTCTTTTTACAGTCTTTCGGTGAACTCTCACAACGACCTTTGATAGTTGACCTAACGGTAGAGGAAGGTCAGAGGTTAAAGGTCTTGTACGGTACCAGGGTAGGGTTCCATGCAATAGATGTAGATACAGCATCAATATACGACCTCTACATTCCACAACATGTAAGTATAGCATTAATACACAGGACCCAAGAGGGAGCTCAGTGGTAGAGTGCTTGACTCTAGACCCAGGGGCAGCGGGTTTGAGCCTCACCGGCGTCACTGCGTTGTGGTCCTTGAGCAAGACACATTTATCCTAGCTTAGTACTGGTTCAACCCAGGAAGACCCGTCCCTGTTTAACTGAAAGATTGTTGATGGGACATAAAGAATCAAATCAAACAAAACAAAACAGGCCCCAAGATAAGAGTGGGTAATTAAAATCTAATTTTCTTATTTCTCAACCAAAACATATGTTGTGGGTACTCGAAAGAACCGTCTCAATGAGACGGTTCTTTTGAGCACCCAAAACATACATGAAAATAACTGGGTAAGAAAATATTGAAAAGTTTGTCTTAGGTATAGGTATGTTGAAAATTTTAACGCACCTTGCCTATAGAGCCAATGCTAAAAAAAATTGTTATGTCAAACGATATACTCACAGTTTTGAAAGCGCGTGGAAAGCTTGCACTAGCTGACGTCAATTGTTACTGCAAAATGACGTTAGTCGTGGCATTAGATGGTGTAATGTCGTTTTTACGCTTCAAAGACGCTACATATTCATGTAAATGTATGTGACACAGCAAACTATTGGCAGGATTTCTTCAGTGCAATGGATGAAAGTTGGAAGAAGCTGAAGACTTCAAATCTGTTTTTTGTGGTTTATTATACCCCCCGCAAACTTTGTTTGTAGGGGGTATACTGTTTTCACGTTGTCCGTGCGTCCGTCCGTAACGTTTTGTTTCCTTAATAACTCGAAGAGTCATTGCTGGATTTTCATCAAACCTTGCAAACATGTTCATATATGCAAGACAAATACTTTAGACAAAAAAGTAAGGGCTAGGGGCCAATTCTATTTGAGTTATTTCCCTTTGTAGTTCTAAATGGCTTTTAATATAGGGCTTTATGCTTATTCTATTATAGGCCATTGCTGGATTTTCATCAAACCTTGCAAACATGTTCATATATGCAAGACAAATACTTTAGACAAAAAAAGTAAGGGCTAGGGGCCATTTCTATTTGAGTTATTTCCCTTTGTAGTTCTAAATGGCTTTTAATATAGGGCTTTATGCTTATTCTATTGTAGGCCATACACGGGCCAATCAACTCCTACCACAGCTTTTGATGGAACAATTTGATACTTTGCCTATACAATGTAGACAAAATGAACATATGCATGAAGGAGTTTGGTTCAGAAAAAATAATTTTTGACTAAATGACAGCTGTGAGAACTTAGACCAATTTTCCCTTCTTGGGCTTTGGTATATGCATAGATGGTGCCTTCATGGGCCGATCAACTCCTACTACAGCTTTTGATGGAACAATTTGATACTTTGCCGATACAATGTAGACACATTGAACATATGCATGAAGGAGTTTGGTTCACAAAAAATAACTTTGACAAAATGACAGCTGTGAGAACTTATACAATTATTCCCTAATATGGCTTTTGTATATGCATTGATAGTGCCTTTATGGGCCAATCAACTCCTACCACAGCTTTTGATGAAGCAATTTGATACTTTGTCAATACAATGTAGACACAATGAACATATGCATGAAGGAGTTTATAATTCTTGTTGAACTTAGACAATTATTCCCTTATATGGCTTTTGTATATGCATGGATAGTGCCTTTATTGGCCAATCAACTCCTACCACAGCTCTTGATGGAGCAATTTGATACTTTGCCGATACAATGTAGACACATTGAACATATGCATGAAGGAGTTTATAATTTTTGTTTGCACAGATTATACTGAAATCTTCTTTTCAAAACTAAGGTCTTCTTGTTCGAACTATAACTTGCCAAGTTTTTTCACTGACTCTTACTGTGCGGGGGGTATCTAATAAGCATTGCTTATTGGCTTTTTTCATTGTGTATTAGAATTGAAATAGATCAGCTCTAGTGCGTGAATTGTTGAGTAATAATTCACTGTTTGTCGGTTAGTTGTACGAAGATAAATCACTCGCGCTGCACGCTCATGATTTGATCTTCTTTACAACTGAGCTCCAAAAGATGAATTAATATACACCAATTCACTGCTAGAGCTGATCTATTTCTTTAGTATAGAAAATGCCATAATGTTGAAAATTTCTCAGAACTGTAAAACAAAATGCCAGCCCAAAATTTTTGTACAAAAGATAAAAGAGATACTGAAAATAAGAGTAAAATTTATTTTAAAAAAACATAGCCCTTAGCTGGAATCAAGTTGTCTTTGTCAACTCTAAGCCTGCTATGAAAAAAAATCACCTGAAAAGGCTGTCTTCTAAAATTGACTGCTGCATTTAAATCAAGGACTAATTTTGGGATAGGGACAAACAGTGTGGACCCAGATCAGGCTGCTCCTAGAGGAGCAGTCTAATCTGGGCCCACACTGTTTGCTACAGAGACTATCAGACACAGCAGACAGTATTTAGTCATGATTAGCAGCTGAAGAGTTATTTCATTTTTTAACAATATCAATTTTGCTTATTTCAGACTCACGGGCCCTTGTCTCCACATACAATAGTGATATTACCAAACACAAGTGGAATGCAATTATTATTGTGCTATGACAGTAAGTATTTCCCATCATCTGTCTCTCAAAATGAGGTAGAGGTCCTCAAGCTCAAGCTTTGCCAGTAGCTCGCTTGACCTTACCATGGCCACATCTTCTGGTTTGATACTGCAGATCTGTCTAATCATGGCCTTATCATTGCGCTTCAGGTTGGTCTTGGTCAGTGGCCAAGTTTCACTGGCATGGAGCATGGTGCTCCGCACGCAAGAGCTCTATACATGGCCACGGGTCTTGATAACCCTTGCAAACACATTGGACCCAGATCAGGGCGGACAAAACATCGTTTTTGAAAAGGTCAATCTTGATAAAAGTCAGCTGACAACAACAATAGCATAAAAAATTACCCAGCATGCAAAGAGTTACTGAAAAATTGCAGCAGACCACAAATCTGTAGACGACACATTCTGCCCAGTTCATCATTCACAAGTAGAATGCAATTATTATTAGCTTTCTAAAGTTGTCTGCTTTGTTGTCTGTTGTATTCTGGAAGCCTCTAAAGCAAATAGTGTGTATGTCTTTCGTCTTTCATGTATTCATCTTTCTGTATTGTGTGTTTTTGGGTCCATTGTGCATGTATGTTGGACTTAGACAATTTGTATTGGGTCCTTCTGCAGATATATATGCATTATCTGATGAAATCAGCTGATCTGGGTCTACATGTTTCAAGAAATCATGCCTCCTGATAAGAGTGCGTAATTGTGAAATACGTCTCAATGAGACAGTTCTGGTGAGTACCAAAAACAAATATTAAAACTGGTGGATAAGAAAATATTCACATTATTATGCTAAAATTTTTTTTCGTTATCTAGACCCGTGAGAAAAGGAAAAAATGAAAGCTTTGACCATAGTGGGTTTGTCATGGTAAATATGGCATTTGCAGGGATTTGGAGACAGTAAAATTTTCTGCTTGTCCAGGGCCAAGTAAATGACCATAATATACTTGTCCGAAGAAAATTTTACTTGTCCCAAAGATTAGATTGGCTTATACCTTTCTGTGCTAAAGGAATTTACTCTTATGAAAACAGTATGAAATCAGATATCAACTCTCTTGTAAACAGTGTAGATCCAGATCAGGCGGCTTCTAAAGAAGCCGGCTGATCAGAATCCTCACTGTTTTCAATGCAACATGTGAACTGATAATAATCAATCTAATATGAAATACAGAATTATATTAACTTTATACATTTGTTATTGTCCTGAATGAAATGGGACCAGGTGGGACAAGTCCGGCATAGTGTTTCCACTGCCCTGGTATTTGAAGTACAGTTTCCTTTGATTGAATTTTGAATCTTTTATGAAAATATTTTACTCATATAGAAACTGTTTCTATTTACCAGATGAAGGCGTGTATGTGGACACGAATGGAAAAGTCAGCAAGAACGTAGTGCTACAATGGGGAGAATTACCCACCTCCGTCGGTAAGGTTTTCTTTTCCACTACAGTAAAACCTGTCATAAGTGGTCACTCAAACGAAGACCCGAAGTATGTTTTCAAGACTGATTATTGCTTAGTGCAGGTATCCAAAGTATTGCAGATTGCTCCGGTGGATTAATCTGCAATACTTTCGACCTGCACTAAGCTACCACCTGTCTTTAAGATCTTTGTTTTGTCTATTTTTGAGTGGCCACTTAAGACAGGTTTCACTTTACAGTAGTTTACATAGTGGAGGCATTCAGTAAAACCTGTGTTAAACAGTCACTCTCCAAAAGACAGAAAATTGGTTTTCAAGACCAATTATAGCTTAAATTATGCAGGTCAAAAGTATTGCAGAATGCTCCATGGGGAGCATTCTGCAATGCTTTCGACCTTCATTAAGATCTTTGTTTTGTCGATTTTTGAGTGGCCGTTTTACACAGGTTTAACTGTACTTACACATTATCTAGGGATACTCATTTAGATGTAATAAAAATGTTATTGAAAATTATATTTATTTTTTTTCAACCAAAACATATCATGTGGGTTTCACTGGCTATAACTATGATGACAGTGTTGTAAGTCTAAAGTCTGGTTTAGGTTATTATCCTGTAATTAATTTATACCCCCCGCAAACTTTGTTTGTAGGGGGTATACTGTTTTCACGTTGTCTGTGCGTGCGTCCGTCTGTCTGTGCGTCCGTCCGTAACGCTTTGTTTCCTTGATAACTCGAAGAGTCATTGCTGGATTTTCATCAAACCTTGCAAACATGTTCATATATGCAAGACAAATACTTTAGACAAAAAAGTAAGGGCTAGGGGCCAATTCTATTAGGGTTATTTCCCTTTGTAGTTCTAAATGGCTTTTAATATAGTGCTTTTCCTTAATAACTCGAAGAGTCATCTCTGGATTTTCATCAAACCTTGCAAACATGTTCATATATGCAAGACAAATACTTGAGACAAAAAAGTAAGGGCTAGGGGCCAATTCTATTAGAGTTATTTCCCTTTGTAGTTCTAAATGGCTTTTAATATAGTGCTTTGTGCTTATGCTATTATAGGCCATATACGGGCCAATCAACTCCTACCACAGCTTTCGATGGAACAATTTGATACTTTTCCTATACAATGTAGGCACATTGAACATATGCATGAAGGAGTTTAGTTCAGAAAAGATAATTTTTGACAAAATGACAGCTGTGAGAGCTTAACCAATTTTTCCCTAATAAGGTGTTTGTATATGCATAGACAGTGCCTTTATGGGCCGATCAACTCCTACCACAGCTTTTTATGGAGCAATTCGATACTTTGCCTATACAATGTAGACACATTTAACATATGCATGAAGAAGTTTGGTTTAGAAAAAATATTTTTTGACAAAATGACAGCTGTGAGAACTTAGACAATTCTCCCTAATAAGGCTTTTGTATATGCATAAATAGTGCCTTCATGGGCCGATCAACTCCTACCACAGCTTTTGATGGAACAATTTGAGACTTTGCCTATACAATTTAAACACATTGAACATATGCATGAAGGAGTTTTGTCAGAAAAAATAATTTTTGACGAAATGGCAGCTGTGAGAACTTAGACAATTTTTCCCTTATTAGGCTTTTGTATATGCATAGATGGTGCCTTCATGGGCTGATCAACTCCTACTACAGCTTTTGATGGAACAATTTGATACTTTGCCGATACAATGCAGACACATTGAACATATGCATGAAGGAGTTTGGTTCACAAAAAAATAATTTTGACAAAATGACAACTGTGAGAACTTAGACAATTATTCCCTTATATGGCTTTTGTATATGCATGGATAGTGCCTTTATGGGCCGATTAACTCCTACTGCAGCTTTTGATGGAGCAATTTGATACTTTGCGGATACAATGTAGACACATTGAACATATGCATGAAGGAGTTTATAATTTTTGTTTGCACAGATTCTACTGAAATCTTCTTATCAAAACTAAGGTCTTCTTGTTCGAACTATAACTTGCCAAGTTTTTTCACTGACTCTTACTGTGCGGGGGGTATCTAATAAGCATTGCTTATTGACTTTTTTCATTTTCCATAGACATCAATACAGAGAAAAGATTCTTTTTCTTATCCTTATAATGATTCAACAGGTCTTACTCACCATTACATATAAAAAGCACCCTATGCTCTTTCAAATTTTTGAATAAAATCAAGACCCTCCGTTGCTCTCCAATTTACCATAGATGGTCAAAGGGAGGTAATTATTATTTGCAATGAAGATTTTGACACAACTGACTGGCAGACATATCAATTGAAACAATCTAAACATTGAATGAAATTCTGATTCTATTATTCCAAATGCCACCACCACATAATAATTTTTTAAAGAAGTAGAACACAATTTACCAGTTTCATCATTTTATCCAGTCACATATATATATATATAGTTGTAACTGTAAACTCAGTCTACAGACCACAGATCTCCGATTGGTCAATATTACAGGAACATAACTACCTGTCCTGCTCAGGTGCCTGACCTTTGAGCAGTGATCAAATTTAATATTTTTATTAACTAATGATCATATTCTTTACTTGCTAAAGTTGATAATCAACTTGCTTTACAATCGCTCTATATTTGCTTATAAGAAAATACATGTAGAACAAATTCAATTAGCATTATGTACTGACAAGATTGTGTGGCAATTTTTTTTATATAAAATATTGCCTTTCTGAAGTCACATTTTGGTAACCTTGCAAACAGTGTAGATCCATTCTCCTCCTTTCACTGATTCAAGAAGGTTTGTTATCAGTTACAAGCGAAAGTATGTGTACAAAGTACTGGTAATCGCTTAGTCAAGCTTGCCCAGGAAAAAGTGTGGTTAGGTGAACTGACCATCCTGACATGACCGTAGCTGGTGACTGGGACGTAAAGAATCAAATCAAACACTTTTTCTAGTTTTCTAGGGACTCAAGAGGGAGTTCAAATCAACCATAGTAAACAAACCATTGGCATTCCAGCCATTGAAATTTCACTGTTATGATGTCTTTTGATATTTTCAGCGTACATCGGGACGGGCCAGATAATGGGCTGGGGCAACAAAGCAATAGAAATCCGAGCAGCTGACACTGGACATCTTGACGGTGTCTTTATGCACAAGAAAGCACAAAAATTGAAGTTTTTGTGTGAACGGAATGACAAGGTAGGTAATTCCTGAGGCCAAATTAGAATCATAACATGTTTAGGGTTGTCTGACCTTTCCTTATTTTTTCTGGTATTTTTTCCTGTATTTTCATGCTTTCTACAAGACATAAAAAATAAGCCACAAATCCTTTTCATGCTTCCAGATAATTTCTCAACCCAAACATATGTTTTGGGTACTCAAAAGAACTGTCTCAATGTGACGGTTCTTTTGAGCACCCAAAACATATGTTTAAACTGATTGGTAAGAAAATATTTACAATTTTACGCTCAAAAATTTTGTTTATTTAAACTTATGGTCTAGTAATACATGTAGTTTCACAATGGCTGCTTATTTTCTATAACTATACGAAAGCTCTCTTTGGATGTTCATTGAAAGATTTTCAAGAAAATTTAACATAAACCAGGGTTCAAGCTGGGCCCTGACAGTAGGGAGAAGTGACTTCTCCCACCAGTAAATTAGGGAGAAGTTAGTCAGATAGGGAGAAGTTATAGCGCAAAATTACCGCATTTTCTGTCAGTTTAGAAGCAAATTAGCCATTACACGTACTATTGCCATTAAATGGAAGGAGAAAAACGATGCAGTGGTAGTAGATGCATTTGTGGTGACAGAATGAAAATGAGTCATCCTAAAAAAATTTTTTTTTTATTTTTTAGGGAGACTTCCACTTCTCCCTGGGTCCCATTTAGGGTGAAATTTCGGCCCCTTTGGCGACTATTTTGCCCTAGTCGCTCCCTAGCTCATTCCCTGTAAACACATTTTTTTCTCTCGTATTTTTCAGGTATTTTTCTCCTCCATGAGATCGGGATCATCATGTCAGATATACTTCATGACGTTGAGTCGACCTGGTCTTGCCAACTGGTGATAACAGTTATGTCCCTTAGTTTACAATAATACGATACTTGAACCCCGCACACATGTCTGTGCGGAATCAAATGTGCCAAAATGTAGAAAACACGTTAAGAAGTGTGGTTTCAATTGTTAATCATTATAAGAAATAAACAATGTAGTATACACAGTACCAAAAGTTAGGCCCTATTCAGCTATAACGCGTTAAGAAGTGTGGTTATAATTGATATTCAGATATAATGAAATATAGTCTACACAGCACCAAAAATTAGGCCCTATTCAGCTTTGGTGTATTATGCAGGCCCCCAGATAAGAGTGTGTAACTGAAAATTATTTTTCTTTAATTCTCAACCAAAACATATGTTATGGGTACTCAAAAGAACCGTCTCAGTAAGATGGTTCTTTTGAGCACCCAAAACACATGTTAAAACTTATGGATAAGAAAATAATCACAATTTTACACTAATTTTTTTTTTGCTTAACTGGCCCTATGATTATTCAAGTTCACTATCAAAGGACGCCAGTTTCTGAGCTGGTTCACAATCTACTGTGAGCTTTAATATATATGGGTGAAAGGGATCTGGATCATTCCTGAATTCAGGATTTTGAGGCAAATTATTATAGCTTCTCTAATATGTTTTCAGTTTATCCAAAGACAATTTATCATTTAAACTAGAAGTTGTTATTTATTTATTGGCATACTGCTAGTTTTAAGTTATGAGTTTCTTAAGTTCAGTATTTTGGAAATTTTTAACTTTCACCCATGAATATAGAAACTGAATAAAAAGCAGTCTCATACCCACCCACATTCAAAATTGTGAATTCTAATTCACTTGCAAATGCAACGCAACATCTGATTGGATAACGTTATAAATTTGCGACAGTATATCCTGTGATGTACTGTCGCAAACTTGACGTTATTGCGTAATGTCGCTTTTCATTGGTTGAAAAGTTAATATATGCAGCTGGCGAGCCGTTTTATGCAGCTGCCAGCCGTTGGACGTAGGCACAACATAATTCATTTTTACTGTCTTTTTGAAGGAAAATGTTAATGTTGCATTAAAATGGGGATAACCATATTCAAAATTTTCATTTGGGGAGGTATATCGTCTTATATACGTTCGGAAATCACGTTTTATGGCTCCGCTTACGCGTCATAGTAAAACTAAATTTCCGACTGTATATCCGACGTTATACCTCACCAAATGAAAATTTTGAATACAGTTATCCCCTAAATAATTCATTTGATGTCCACTTTTTGATCATATTTGTCTCAGTTTGCATAATTCAATGGAAATGGTGCTTAACTTTTGGTGCTGGGTATAGTACTTAAGACAGGAAGGCCTAAAGAAATAGAGTTACTTGCTGAACCCTTTTCCCGCCACTCATGGCAATTGTCGTCTGCTCTCTCATAAGGGTATGCACTGTGGTTGCCTATATTTTGCACTGTAGTGGCCTATATTGCAAACACTATGGGCTCAGATCAGACTGCTCCCTTAGGAGGGAGCAGTCTGATCAGGGTTCATAGTGTTTGTTTCCTTGATCACAGAGTCGAAGAGTTTGATCCAGGTCAGGCCCAATGTTTTGTTGGGCCAGAATTGGGTCCGAACTGTTTGCAAATATTATCAGCAGACGACCCTAGTAGGTAAAAAGGTTAAGATGCTTATTGCCAGAATAAGTATGTAGCAGGTTAAGAATTAAAGGGGATTACAAAGTTTACCAGCAATGCATTTAGAATATTATACATAATTAAAAAATGTATTTGTTTAGAATTCAAATTCAGGAAGTTATAGATTGATTTCATTTTGTTCATATTGGTCACCTTCACCTTGCTCTAAATTCAGGCCTTTAGTTAAGAGTGCGTAACAAAAAATAATTTTCTTATTTCTCAACCAAAACATATTTTGTGGGTACTCAAAAGAATCGTCTCAATGAGACGTTTTTTTTGAGCACCCAAAACATAAGTTAAAATTTTTTCATACACCCTTAACTAAAGTCCTGAATATGGTGAAGAAAACAAATAAATAGCGTCTGATCAGACTGCTCCTATAGGAACATCCTGGTCTTGAACTATTTCTTTGCACAAGTTTTTCAGTGCAGTATTAAGGTCACTAATGACACCTGGGCAATTTTTTTTTCCGAAAAATAAAGTTTCTTCATTTATGGTTATTGATTTCAGTAGTGACCTGAATAACTCTTTCCTTGCTAGCTGTGACTTTTTTCGTCTGCTGATAACCTTTGCAAACAGTTTGGACCCAGAACAGGACCAACAGAATCTGGATCTAAACCGTTTGATGCTCTGATAGTATCCCATAAAGAAATTTTTAAAAAAGTAAGCAGACGACAAAAAAGCATGCAAAAATTACACAAGCTTTTCCTGTCTGAGTAAATTGGTTAAGGCACTCAGAGTTGTTGTCCATGATCTCATGGCAAAGTGGAGTGCAGTACCCTTTATATCTCACCCCATATTAACACTGAGGCGAGTTCAACAATGCGAGTGTTCGCGGGCCCTCGTTGTTCTGGTACCTATCTTTGTTTTTAATGTGTCAAGCCTGGCATCAGTACAACTAGCTCCCGAGAGCCCTCGCATACTTGAACTGGCCTCTGATATGGGCTAGGTCATGTTATGACTCCCAAATGTTTTACCATGGATTTTTACAAAAGAATTATAGGGATATGACCATTTCATGGTCATTTTTCTATAATTTCCTTTGTAAAATTATCCTTTTATAACACGGTCCATATCTATGGACTCCAATAATCATGGGTGAAAGTTTTCAGGAGTATTCCTGAATTCAGGATTTTGAGGCTGACTTTCCATAGAAAGTCAGCCTCAAAATGCTGAATTAGGGAAATAATAGTAGGTTCTCTCATTTATATTCAGTCTTTCTAAAGACAATTGAGCATTTCAACTTAAAATTGTGAATATTTAGTGGGCATACTGCAAGTTTTAAGATTGGAGTTTCGAAAGTTAAGGATTTTGGAAATTTAAAACTTTCACCCATGAATAATAAAGGGACTTCGCTCAAGTAATATTGGAGAAATGCAAATTTTATATTGTGTCTTGTGCTCAATTTTCGTAGAATGGTAGTTGAAGAGCTATGTGCTCTTGAATAGCCTTCATTTCGACCAATCAGGGATATTGTACCATAATCAATGTTACATATGGATATGTAAGGACTGATATTATTGGTCTATCCCTTACTTGCCAGTAAATTATAACCAATCAGTGTCAAACTTGGATTCATTACCATTTGAGATTGACCAATCACAATCTTTGTTACAAAATGTTTGTGCTGTATGACCAATATCCATTTTCGTTACAAGATGTTTGTATTGTGTGTCAGACCAATCACCATCTTTGTTACAAGATGTTTGTATTGTGTGTAAGGGAGCGCAGTGGCTCAGTGGTAGAGTGCTTGACTCGAGACCGAAGGGCCGCGGGTTCGAGCCTCACCGGCGTCACTGCGTTGTGGTCCTTGAGCAAGACACATTTATCCTAGCTTAGTACTGGTTCAACCCAGGAAGACCCGTCCCACATAACTGAAAGATTGTTGAGTGGACGTAAAGAATCAAATCAAACAAACAAAAAAAAAGTTTGTATTGTGTGGCCAATCGCCATCTTCGTTACAAGATGTTTGTGTATCAAACCAATCACCATCTTTGTTATAAGATGTTTGTATTGTGTGACCAATCACCATCTTTGTTACAAGATGTTTGTACTGTTTGACCAATCACAAGATGTTTCTGCTGTGTATGTTTAAGAAGCAATAATGTGGAATGGGAACATGAGTCAAATAATGTGAAAATGATGCATAAATTTGTAACAGGTCAAGATGGAATGAAAGCTTGCCTATGAAGCATTTAAAATGCATTTGTGCCAGCCATGCTATATTGGTACTTTTTACATGGGTGCAAGCAGTAGGACTCAGACCAGCCTGGGTATCTGCACAGTCTTCCAAGAGCCTTCACTGCTCAAACACATAAAGTATGATGGTATGTGATAAGTGATATGTACCGTGTAATAAGTACCAATAATTCATCTGCTGGTGAGTTTCTTGTTCTGTATAGTGTTTGTAAATATGAAAAAAAAGTTGTTTTTAGCCAAGTGTAAGAGAAAAAAATGTTTTTAGCCAAGTGTACTCCTATCATTGCTTTAGATAAGACAGCTGTTTTGCCAACTAAACAGAGATTTTTCTTCTAATTTTCCTTGAAAATGTATCAGGGGTGAGAAACTTCCTCCTTTTAGAGAATTTCCTGCTGAAACAGTGTAATATTTGAGCCAGTATGTTCAAAGATAATGTCTTTTGAATTTGCGTATGGGGATTTCCACTTTTTGAATGGATTTCTTCTTTTAAAAAGGAATCCTATCCTCACCCCTGGTGAATGTTTTATGCAATGTGGATACACTTTCTATCCGAGTCTGTATAGACCCAGATATGCAAATTTTTGAGCATGAAATTGTGAATATTTTCTCATTCACAACTTAAAACATGTTTTGGGATGCTCAAAAGAACAGTCTCATTGAGACAGTTCTTTTGAGTACTCACAACATATGTTTTCGTCGAGAAATAAGAAAATCAAATTTTTGAAAAAATGATAATTTCATGCTCTTATCTGGAGGCGTGGCTGTGCTTGTTTTAGCGAAAGGCGTGGTTTGTTAATATCTAGTGCAATAATATATCAAATAAGGAAGTGTTTAGCGTTTTTGTACGACATTCTTTTTGTAATTTATTGTATCCAGCGTAACTTTTTTTTAAAATTTGTAAAATAAATTGAATCTGTATTATATTTGTCACAAATGCAGTAAAAAGTCTTCAAGAATTTGTTAAGAAATAAGAAATATTTGTCCAGTTGTTGAAATGAGTTTGTAAGCTTGCCAGCATTGTAAAAGTTATGAAGAATGCAAAGATTGGGCAATGATACAATCAAGTACCACCCGGGGAGTACCACACACAAACCTTATGATGTTGGATAATTTTATGCACCACACTCCTGCACTACACTCCTCCCCACTCAATTTTTATCCAATCAAAATGCAGGATTCTCGTTGCATTAATGTATTCATAAGCAGGGTGAAAAACAGTTTATATAGACGGATGGCTGAGAATGGGTTTGCTCCCCCCCCCTAGGGAATTTTGCAGACATATCCTATCTTGTAGAGAATTGAAAGCCGAGTCTTTTAAGAGATGTTTGCACTCTGTGCTCCGGGGCGTTAGTCTGTAAGAGCCTGTAACATACGTTACTTAATCAAACTAAGAAAAAGTAAATTGAAAGTTTGGGCTACAAATTAAAAAAAATAAAATATTTATTTTTAAAAATTATTCATATAGTCTGCATACTGGATATCTTAACTACATATGACAGCCATTTGAACAAAATTGCGGCTTCCTAAGGTGTCATATGTGTTACATAAATCAAATAACCCATTAAAATTTGCAAAAACGGCTAACATCATTTACATTCACAATCTCTCTGTGTGTTTTGCAAAATGTTTTTAACCATGTCTGACTAGCTTATGCAATTGGCTAACAGAAAAATTAAAGTTTGTTTCCCTAGCTTGAATATTTTTTCTGGAATAAGCAATTAAACAACACTACCCCTACCCAGTTTTAATGTAAAATGTTTGGTATTAAAACGAAAGTAAAAATAGTTACAAAATATTTGCAGTTGATGAATGTGTTTCATTGTTTGGGATTTATTTGCTTATATGAAAAGACTCATAAATCTGCAAGTTTGTTGCAAAATTTTTAATATCAGAGGCTGTAACATATGTTACCTGATGTAATAAATGGGCAAGCTCATTGTCTTTACGTAAGATATGCCTAAAAATGTTTTAATCTCCTCGAGGGAATTTTGCAGACATATTCCTTCTTATAGTACAACTCAAGTTGCATCAAATAAGGGATGTTTGCACTCTCTATGTTGGGGCGTTAGTCTGAAACAGCGTGTTACATGCGTTACTATATCAAATAAAGGAAATGTAGTTTGAAAGTTTGAGCTAAAATTGTGAAAAAAACTTTCAGCTGTTGGATATCTTACATTGTTTAGGGATTTTAAACTGGCTCCTATGATAAAGACTTATATATCTGCTAGTTGTCATCAAGTTTTAAAGATCAGAGAGCGTTACATATGTTAGCGTGATAAGTAAAATCATCAAACAGTATTTTGACATCAAGCTGAGTAAGGGCCTGCTCCATCCTAATCCCCTTTGGAATTCTGCAGACAAATTACATCTTATGTAGCCATTCAAGGTGCATTTAATAAGAAATGTTTGAACTCTGTAAGTTGGGGCGTTAGCCTGTAACAGCTTGTTACATATGTTACTATATCAATTTGAGAATAAGAAATTTGAATGTTTGAGCTACTAAAAGAAGACATTAAAATTATCTAATAAATTGACATTCTTATAGTCTTTATACTGGATGTCTTTACTACATATGGAAGCTGTTTAACATTAATTCTGCTAACTGTGGTGTTATGTGCGTTACATGAACCTAATTATAATTCAAAAGCTATAATTGTGGCTATGGTCATTTAGTTAAACAACTTCTATGACTTGGTTTCAAACTGTTTTATTAGATTTTACAAACATATACTCAATTGATGAATAGGAAAAACCAAGTTTGCTTTTCTATCTTAAATATATTGTCTTATAGGAGCTAATACACAGCCCTACTCCCAGTTTTACAGAGAAGCGAATTTTGTTATTACCGTTTAGTCAAACACATGAAAGCGATAACAGCATGTGGATATTTTTCATTTTCTTAGTCTGTCTTGCTCATATATCTGCAAGATGTCATTTAGTTTAAGATCAGGACACTTAATGTGTACTTATAAGTCTTTGGTGCCAAAACACTAGAAATTATATTCATTTCTGATTATCAAGCCCATGGACTGTTTTTACAGATGTTATCAATGACCTTTTGGACACATTTCCTAATACTGTGCATATAATGCTAAATATAGAGCCACAAATAGAAAAGATAGTTTTACATTTTTACAAGAAAATACAATAAATGAAATGGTCCAAACTATTTCTCATCGATTTAACACTCATGTTAAACGTTTATCGTTGTCTGCTTCTGTGGTAATCATTATTATCACACGCCTCCTTGCAACCAGTAAAATCATCACACAATATTTCAATCATTTACTGTTATTCAATTTTACCACCAGTCCACTCAAAATTGATGAGCCATTATCAACTTTACAATTTTGTCATTTATGGCTTGGAACATTCGGAAACTGATATGAATTCCTAATAGTTGGCTCTTTGAGTATGTGTTTCAAGTGATACTCTGCAAGTAGGAGAAAGACTAAAGCTTTGCAAGGAGGAAAACTATGCCATTAACAGCAATGAGTACCTGGACTGATGTACCTTGATATTTCTGTGATAAAGAATCATATCTTAGCTGGTTAACTTTTATAAATGTAGCCTTTCCATACATGCAACCCACATATTTTCATCTAATAATGTCTCTGCACTTATTATCTTTCCCCAAGCATTCAAAAACTTATTTGAAGTCTTAGTACTTCTGAAGTGCTGAAACCGAGGTAACTCTTTCCCTTCAGATAAACAAACTAGATGTATCACAGCAGGTGAAGCAATGAAATGCAGGATGAACAGAGCGCAAATAGACCTTTTCAATTCAATGATTCACTAAGTTTCTCAGATAAGAGCGCTTATTAAAGGATGTAACATATATAACTCGTCATAATAAATGAGCAAGGGCATTGTCGTGACATCCTTTTTGATTACACAGTCAGAGGCAAGTGTTTTCAATTACAGTGTTTTCAATGGATCATGAAATGAGGCACCTTATCAACTTGTTTACTCTGTATAAATCTTCCATAGAGCATAATATAGAACTACTGGTTATCCCATTCTACCTATAGTCCACTTTCCTTCTTTTGAATGCAACAGCTAATGATATGGCTGCAAAAACTGAGAAATCATAGGTTTTACATTATTTTAAGACATGCTTCAATGTACTGACATCAAAAAACAACCTACTGCAAACATAATTGATGGCAATATCCAACTTCATATTCTTTCTCTTATACCAGATAACTTTCAAGGTGTAACAGAAATTGTTTCAGACGGTCTGTCAATACCATCAAGAGTCAACATTGTAACTAAAGAAAACTTATAAAGTTCTTTGGGCGCAGCAAAAGACTATTGATCTAAGACCTGAGGACTTAAGTACCAAAAGACTGGATAAGTTCCATGGCAAATGATGCAAAAAAGCAGCCTATCAAATTTCTGTTTTGACCAATGTCAGAAATCTTAAAGTTTTCTTAGAGGTACACTGTAGAGACATAGATTTTGCAAAATCAGAGCAAAGTTATCATTTGACTAGCACGGATGCAGATGCAGCTGCAGTTAGATTGCTCTTGCCACTTTACAGGAAGAGATATATATCAGTCATACTCCATTGTATGCATATATGTGAAATGGCATTAAACCCATATTTAATCAGGTGTTTGATCCCATGACACTGACATGCTGTTTCTGCTTTTGAAGAATGCTAAGGATTCAAGTTTGGCTGAGTCAAGTTGTTTGAAGCTGGCACTGGCCACACATACAAAGAAAATTAAGTCTTAGGATGGCAAAAGAGGAGGATCACATGAAATGCTTATAAGTGATGTTTGTCACAATTTCCAATTTTAAAAAGTAATCTTAATTAATGTATCACATATAACACCAGAGGAAGCTGCATATTTGTTAAAAAATCTTTTCTTATGTATCAAAGGTATTCAGCATGCAAACTACATGAATAATTCAAATAAATAGATAGTTTTATGTCTTCTTTCTGTTTCCCAGACTTTCAATTCATTTATTCTTAAATTGATTTGGTAACATACATATCATACCATTACAGGCTAAACCCCCAGTTGATAGAGTGCAAACATCTCTTATTTGATGCAGCTTGAATTGTTCTTTAAGGTAGGATATGTCTGCACAATTCAGAAAGGGGTGGAGAGGAACAGGGTTGTACTCAGTTTGCAGTCCTAATACAATGCCATGATTCTACTGGTTGTGATGAAATGGGTGATTATTTTGCCATAGAAGCAGACACAATGATAGACATTGTGAGGGTGACCTGAATAAAGATTGTTTTGAATAATTTTATTTAATAGGGATATTTATTAAATTGTGTCATTTAAATGAGAGCTATTATTTTCTATCTATATGTTTATATATTATAATATTATAGGCATAAGGAAATATGTGATTAAAAAGGTTATATATAACATAGGTAACACAATTCCATGGGCTTGTTATCAGCAATGACTGTAATTACTAAGACTAAGGCACCAGAGGCTAGAGATTAATAGGAAAACATGTGAAAAATGGTATTTTTCTGAAATATTATCTCTTACTTCCAAGAAAATTTCCTAGCTCATTCATTATGCCATGTAACATACGTTACATACTTTAATAAGTGCTCTGATCCTGATGTCAAACTTGCAAATGTATGATTCTTTATTGCATTAGCACGACAGTGCCAAAAATGTAAGATATTCAAGGGCGTCAAATATTTTCATATATTTTTCTTCAATAAAAGATACCAAAATTGGGTACTTAAAATTGGGGGTAGGGTTGTTTAATTGCTCATATAAAACAATGTATTTGAGATAGAAAAGCAAACTTTGTTTTTTCTATTAGTCAAAGGAGTATTTTAGTAAACTAAGATTAAAAACACTTGTAAAAATGCACAAATTGTCTGTAAAATGAATGATGCAAGTCATGATTTCAACTTTCAAAGGGAAATTTAATCTATGTAACGCATATAACACCATTGAAGGCTGTAATTTTGTTTAAAATGCTGCTTTTATGTAGCTTAGGCATCCAGCTTGCAAACTGCATAAGAAATTTGAATAATTAGATGGTTCAATGTCTTCTATCTGTAGCTCAAACTTTCATTTTGATTTTTTCCTTAGTTTGTTACAGTAACATATGTAACAGGCTGTCAGAGACTAACGCCCCGGAGCACAGAGTGCAAACATCTCTTAAAAGATGCGGCTTGAAATTTTCTTCATGATAGGATATGTCTGCGAAATTCCCTAGGGGGGGGGAGCAGGACCTTTTTTAGCTCGAAGTCTAATATCCCAATCAGCTGGCTTCTAAGAAGCCAGCTGATCTTGATCTAAACTGTTTTCAAAACCAGATATATTCTGATTTAGTAGTGCAACTGATATGCTGTTGAGTATTGAAGCTTGAGCTTTTAATGAGGAGCGCTGGGGTAAAGTGTTAGACTTGAGATTGAAGGGTCACTGGTTCAAGACTCAACTGAGGCACTGCATTGTGTCATTGAGGAAGACAATTTACCCTCTACTTAGTACTGGTTCAAAACAGGAAGAATGGAAATTGTCCTGACATAACTGAAAAATTGTTGACTGGGAGGTAAAGAATCAACACAAATAACACATAAATAGCTGAATTTCTAAAAAGGAATCTTCCAGTTGATGATATCTGTCAATCCATCTCTGTTATTGTTTGAAATATATGCTGAAGAAAGCAAATTGCCCCTGATCAGACTGTTCTGCTAGGATATGACATTGAGCAGTGAGGTGTAATGTAGTCATATTCTAAGTTAAGATTATCAGTGGTAGAGTGCTTGACTCGAGACCCGAGGGGCCGCTGGTTTGAGCCTCACCGGCGTCACTGCGTTGTGTCCTTGAGCAAGAACATTAATCCTAGCTTAGTACTGGTTCAACCCAGAAAGACCCGTCCCTTTATAACTGAAAGATTGTTGATGGGACCTAAAGAATTAAATCAAACAAACAAACAAAGATTATTCAGGTTTGACCAAGACAAACAATTATTTCAACAAGTGGATGGTAATCATGTCTCAATTCAGTGTAGGGTAAGTGTCTGTTTTGTAAATAGTGGATAGTTACTGTTACAGTAAATACAAAAAAAATCCTTATAGAGTTTGATGAAAAACATAGGGCCAGCTCCTGAGATTGGGGTACTTATCTATTGTGTACTCAGTCATTCTTTTAACATGCATTTCAAGAATGAGCTGACATGTTAAAAATAGACTTCTTAAAAACACATCTGATATTAATTTTTTGTTGTTATGATTGTAGGAAATGTAAAAAATATAAAAACCTGTGCAAAAAAATCCACAGAAACCTGTGCAAAGAATTCATAGAAACCTGTGCAAAATTCTACAGGACCCTGTGCAAAATTACACAGTGTTTATATATTGTTCATTTTCGGTGGGTGTTTATCTAAAAATTAGCATTTTGTAACCTTAATTTAATACCAGAACTTCAAAGGCATTTGTAGAACTTTAAAATGCTCTAGAGATGCATGGGTGATAGTTTTCAGGATTAATCCTGGTTTCAGGATTTTAAGGCTGACTTTCTCTGGAAAGACAGCCTCAAAATCCTGAATATTGCAAATTATAAAGCTTCTCAGATTTATTATCAGCTCACCTTAAGACAATTGATTATTCAAACTTGAAAATTGTTAATATTTTTTAGGCGTACTCCAAGGTTTTCAGGATTACATGTTGTTCTGAATTCAGGATTTTGAGGCTAACTTTCCATGGAAATCCTGAATCAGGCAGACTATAAAGCTTCTCTGATTTATTATCAGCTCATCTAAAGACAATTGACCATTCAAACTTGAAAATTGTTAATATTTTGTAGGCGTACTACAAGGTTTTCAAGATAACATGTAGTTCTGAATTCAGGATTTTGAGGCCTACTTTCCATAGAAATCCTGTTAGGGCAAATTATAAAGCTTATCTGATTTATTATCAATTCATCTAAAGACAATTGACCATTCAGACTTGAAAATTGTTAATATTTTGTAGGCGTACTCCAAGGTTTTCAAGATAACATGTAGTTCTGAATTTAGGATTTTGAGGCTCAAAATTCTGAATTAGGCAGATTTTAATATCTTCTCTTTCATCTATTATTAAGAGACAAATGACCTTTAACTTAATTTTTTTGATATTTTTGTAGCCCTACTGCAAGATTTAAGATGCAAATTTCTAAAATTTAGGATTTTTTTTGTAGAACTTTGAACTTTTACCCATGGTATTGTCCTAAAAACCATTTTGTGTCCTAACCTATCTCATTTCTAGTCATAATAGGTTTGTTTGTCCTTGTAGAATTTTTTTTCTTTCTCGTTTTTCCCCATTTTAGTTTGACCAACATTATGTTCTTCCATTTTATATCCTATACACAGAGGATTAACCCTTATCATGCAAAACCCAGATAAACTCTGTTTTGAAAATAATGGAGATCCTGATCAGCTGACTTCTCAAACAGGGTTCGCACAAGCTCTGGAAACCATGGAAAACCTGGAAAATCACAAATAAAGTTCCATGCATGGAAAAATCATGGAATTTTAAAAAACATGAATAACCATGGAAAAATCATGCAGGGTTCCCACAAGCTCTGGAAATCATGGAAAACCAGGAAAATCACACAAAAAAGTTCCATGCATGGAAAAATCATGGAATTTGAAAAAAACCCTGAATAATCATGGAAAAATCATGGATTTGACAAAAACACCAGTAGCCAGAAAACTAGCTGTCAGACACACAAATTTTGTGTGTCTGACAGCTAGTTTTCTGGCTATTGGTATTTTCAAGTTTTAATTATTTCAAAATGCATGCATAGTCTACAAGCATGCTTATTTAAATACATTAGTGTTGCTGCATTCCACATTTATGCTTAGTGTGGTGAAGATGCCGCTTAAAGGGGAGGTTGGAGGCCATACATTAAATAGTCATGGAAATTACATTGTTGATCATGGAAAAATCATGGAATTGTGTTTTTAAATTTTGGTGGGAACGCTGCTCAGAAGCCAGCAGATCTGATTCTACATTGTTTTCAGTACATGACATATTTCGGTTTAGCATGTTAAGGGTTGCATTTTCTAGAAACAATTTAGGCTGCAAGTTAATAGTAAACTGTTACATTGTATTTTGTATGTTTTGTAAGCCAATAATTTTTGTACACATATGCCACTAGACGGTTTCTGCTCTAGAAATGTTTTCGAATGAGGAAGCTGTACATGTGAAAAGGGCACTTATAGCATCTGTTTAAATGACATCAGTGCAGCCCAACCCCTTGGAAACACAAGAAATTGAGAACGTATTTTGCATTGACCAATATAAGTAAGGATCCTTTTAATGAGACATGGTCAAACAGTGGAGATTTAGATCAAAGGCTTCAGAATATGGTTCTGATCAGCGTCTCTATTGTTTGCATACAGAATGTTCATTATAAATTTGAATAAAGTGAAAAATACCACCCAACATCCCTAATATTGGAAATGGACTTGTCACATTGATAATGATGGGAAGGTCCATTTGGCTTAAATGGGTCATGTTACCCTATCTTAATCTATTTTTTACAGTTTATGTTTTTATTAGGGGGAGCGGAAAACATAAACAAACAATAACAAAACTCCTTGCCCTTCCAGGCGGAACAAAAAACTTACACTTTCAGGAACAGTGGGGGTGACATTATGCAGACGAAATTGTCACGTCGATCCCCACAAGATTGAAACCTGTTTTAGAACATTTCCAAAATTCAAACTATCTAATGCACCACACTTTCAATTAATGCAAAATAGGCGTAGGATAAGGGCAGGATACAGCCCGAATTCCTTTTTTAAAGCCGTAGTGGTGCATAAAACTGGGTGTGCCGTGTGTGCTATATATGCCTAGTGCGCCGGGACCGCGGCACACCGTCAAAATAACTGAAAAATCATCATTTTTTACAGTGTTTGAGCCAAGTCACAAAAAATTGTGTTTTGTTGTAGGTGAGCACCACGATGGCATAGACCGGGTCCTGAGGTTATAAAACTTTTTCCATGCTCAACTCAGCTGGGTACGAAACTTATCCTGCTCCTAAATGTTAAAATGCCAACAGTTGTTGGCATTTTAACATTTATGAGCATGATAAATACAACATCTGAGAGACTTAAAGCAATATACTTCTTAATTTTTTTGTATTTTAGTCTTAATGAGCAGGATAAATTTCGTGCTCAGTTGAGTTGAGCATGAAAAATGTTTTATAACCTCAGGGCCAGCCCTCACATTCATACAGCCTGATCAGCATCTCTGTTATTAGCTCACTGGAAAGTAAAACTTCTACTCATGCTAAATACTGATTTTCAAGATTCTAGCTTGTCTCTGAAGCTGAGCCGGTTGGTTTGAGTCATGCATCTGGTGGCAAACCAATGGGTGAACATTTTCAAGATTACTCCTGAATTCAGTATTTTGAGGCTGACTTTCCATAGAAAGTCAGCCTCAAAATACTGAATTAGGCAGATTGTAATAGCTTCTCAGATTTATTTTCAGTTTATCTAAAGACAATTGACTATTTAAACATGAAATTGCTTTAAACAACACAGTAGACCCTTAGTATACTCAAAGCCAAAAGTAACTTTACACTGTTATTATATTTACCTTTTCTGGTTATTGGTAAGTGGTATTTTAAATATGTTTAACTCATATTAAAGTCAAATCATTTATTCATATGGCATTTGAATTTCATGTTTTTGCTGTCATAAATGCAACCACTATACCCTAATGAAAGAGGCAAGGGTGTAAAATAAACTTTTCCTAAACGCATCACTTTTGATCTGTTACTGTAGCTTTGCGATTTAACATTTTTTAACTTTAAAGAACCGGCCTGAAAGACAGACAATTGAATTGCTGTTTACAGTTGAAATCAGCTCGGATCATCCTTCGAGAAACACAAATTAGAGTTGTGTTTTTACGTACACACACCTTTTTGAGAACTTTACATTGCTTTTATTGGCATTTCCCATAAGAAATTGTCTGCCGTTTTTCTTCCAAACCGATGGGAATTTTTATCAGATTATCGTGTGGCATACTCAGGGCATTTGTCTTAAAAAATCGCTGATTAAAAAAACTCAAATGTCATCTGAGATATAACTTTTAGCAGGGACTAAAGTTTACTATTGTTTTAATTCAAAGGGAGATAATTTCAAAGTTAACCAACTTTAAGATGCTGCCAAAAACAAACTATACGTCAGAGACAATTTGTCTTGCAGTATTTTTAATGGGCAATCGATGGCCCTTAAAATAGCGTGTTCGAATCCTAGGTTTACTTTGGTTTTTGTTCCGAAGTGCTGATTTTGTGTTTTTAATGAAAGCACAGATAACTCGAAAGAAGATTAATTTACCTAAGTTGTTTTTCGTAAATTAGGTTAGGGTGGGTACCATCAACTCATTGCAATATTTAATTTGGTTCAAATCAAAAACAGTAAAGATATATTTGGTATTTCAAAGTGTAAAGTTACTTTTGGCTTTGAGTATATTAACATTCCTGTGAAAACTGGGTCATTTTCTGTAGATGTTATACGGTCCCTTTTCACATGAAAAAGCTTCAGTCATCTTCAGCTGATCAAAATAAAAAAGGAGATACAATCTCAGAAAATTCTTCATGTCTTGTTTTCTATGTAAAATTTCCCTTTTTAACAATTGATTTATAACACAATCCATTTCTGTGCACCCCAGACATAGTATTATTTTTACATTTTCAAAGCAATCCTTTAATGAGTCTTTAAGATTTTTGAAACCGTTCATAGCCTCATGAATGACATAAATTTGATTAACAGCTGCCAAGCTCACTTGCCCGTGCAGTACGCTCGAACATCGAATTTATTCGCCAGAAGTGACACTGGTGTTGTGATTCACAGCGAGCCACACCCGAGTCGCACGTGCAAAACAAGCCTCTTGTTTGCTCCATTTGCTGTCTGTGTTCACACTGGCTGTTCCTCTTTTTATTAAACTCCAACAAAACTGTTAATACAATTAAATGTTAAATACAAAACTGTTTTTTTTTCCCTAAATTTTAAATAACTTCTATATTTTAGATATTTATAATAAAATGTAAATATAAGCAATTAATTCAATTTTTGGAATGTTCATGGAATCATGAATACTTCAGGTCTCTTGCCAAGTAAGCGAAGCCCTTCTTGACGTTACTTTTACAAGAGACCCGAAGTATTCAGATAGGCTTCATGTTAACTTTGCAAGAAAGCCGAAGTATTCGCGATTCCATGAACATTCCAAAATCCAAATGCATTTCTTAAATATAGGTACTGCGCTGTATTTGTTATTCTTTTAACCCTTTGTTTTTTACTGACTCTGACATGAGTACTTTGGCAACCAGTAAAGACCCAGTTGAAATGCAGCATAATGCGCCATTTCATCTGGGTCTACACTGTTTGCTATGAAAAAAACAATCTTCAGAGAAACTGAAGGAAATGCAATTTTATTTGGAAGTTATAACTTGTGGCCCCTAGATATGCCAAATAGGCTATCTCAAATTTAATGTATCAAACCAGAAGGAAATATCTACTGTGATGAGTGATATTGTACAGTAAAACCTGTCTTAAGCGGCCACTCAAAAATAGACAAAACAAGATCTTGATGACAAAAGATGGTATAATGGATGTCAAAAGTATTGCAGAATGCTGCATAATGAAGGTCAAAAGTATGGAGCATTCTGCAATACTTTTGACCTGCATTAAGCGATAATTGGTCTTGAAAACCAATTTTTTGGTCTTTTTGCGAGTGGCCGTTTTAGACAGGTTTTACTGTGTCTAATCTGCGCTGTTAAAATGTTGCATCACGGGTATAGGGTGTGCATATTGCTGATCTGAAACATTTTGTTGTAATCAACAAATCAATAGGAAATCATTAAGCAAAAGATAAACACCCTCCATTGAAAAAAATGTCAAAGGAGTTCACGTTATACCGGGTCGCGTAGCGCAGTCGGTAACGTGTCTGGCTACAGATGTGTGTTTGACTGCAGATCCAGGGGTCGCGAGTTCGATTCCGGCCCGGTCCCATACTTTCGTGGAGATTTATCATGAAATAATTTCTACGGTCATTCTCCTCCTTCCGCTGATTTATTCAAGAAGGGTTGTTGTCAGTTACAAGCGAAAGTATGTGCACGAATTACTGGTTAACGGCTTGTTCAAGCCTGCCCAGGAAAAAGTGTGGTTAGGTGAACTGACCGTCCCGCAATGACCATAGCTGTTGACTTGGGACGTAAAGCAACAAAACAAACAAACAAGTTCACATTATGAGCCATAAGACTCATGTGCGGATCCAGAGGGGGGTTATTGGGTCCGGACCCTCCTGAAAAGTCACAAAAATATAGGGTTTCCTAGTAATACTGGCCCTGATCCCCTGAAAATTGCAGCTACCAAGCCAGCATTCATTGTTGGGCAATCATCGGCACGCC
Source organism: Loripinus fragilis (assembly GCA_964019695.1). NCBI lineage: Eukaryota > Metazoa > Mollusca > Bivalvia > Lucinida > Lucinidae > Loripinus > Loripinus fragilis. The sequence goes on from OZ026524.1 coordinate 96,961,187, forward strand.
AGGGAAACACCATTTAATGGCGTTTCGCTGGCGGGCTGATAATTGCCCGCTTAATGTGGTACTTGGATCCTCCCTCCCCTCATCACCTAAAAAAACAAAAAAAAACATTGTCAAAGTTGGACCCCCTCTGACAAAACTTTCTGGATCAGCGCATGAGACTAGACGGATGATGAGTATATTTGACCTTTTGACTCCAAGTCCATAGCAGTTCTCTGTAACCGTATTTATCATCTACACATCTTAAGCAATCATTGTGATAAATATGGAACACCCAACGTCAAAAAATGAAGCTCACTTTATGAGCTGTAAGATTGCATCTATATGTGACCTTGACCTTTTACTCACAGTCCATACCTTCGTTAGCATCTACTCACCATAAGCAATCATTGTGGTAAATATTGAACACCCAACAGCAAAAAATGAAAGAGAAGTTCATGAGTTATGACATGTAAGACAGATTGCATGTATACGTGACCTTGACCTTTTACTCCCAGTCCATTGTATCAATCTGAAACCTTCATTGTGATCTACTCACAATAAGCAGTCATTGTGGTAACTATGAAAACGCTCCATAAATAAGAGAGTCCTTGGGGCACTGGGTTGCACACCTGAATCTTTGTCATGAGGAGAGGATGTTTACCACTAAAAATAAATCCCATTCTCCAAAACCTAAGTCCATCTTGGGTATCACTCAGAGCCTATCAAGTCGCTGAGTTCAATCAAACTATACTAATTTGCACAATTTTAATTTCTGACCTTGTTACCCAACAGTAAAGTGAGGCTTGTATAGGGGGTACCAAATATCCCATATCCCTTGAAGTAAACAGGCAAGTATCCCATATAAACTGGCAAATATCCCCATAATTTTACTAAATATTCGATATTTCTGAAAGTAACCAAAATATTAACAAAGTATCCCATATCCATGGAAGTAATATGGATAATATCCTATATCCCTGGAAGTAAAATGGCATGTATCCTGTATCCCTAAAACCCCTATACAAGCCTCTAAAGTCAGAGGTGTACATAAGGTCAAACATTTTACTCGCATAATGGTTTGCACTTTCCTTTTAGAAATATGGAACATGACCACCTTCAGAAAAAATGTTTTGACCTTTTGACCCCACTTAGGGGTCGAATATGTGTAAAGGGTTGGTTGGTTGGTTGGTTTTGTTGCTTTATGTCCCAAGTAAACAGCTATGGTCATTGCGGGACGGTCAGTTCACCTAACCACACTTTTTCATGGGCAGGCTTGAACAAGCGGTTAATCAGTAATTTGTGCACATACTTTCGCTTGTAAAGGGCAGAATGTTTGGCTTGCATGGTGTTCTATGCTTCATTTCCGTTAATTTGATTTGCAAGATGACTACTTTCAGAAAAGAAAAAATGACCTTTTGACCCCCCACCCCATGGGTCAAGGGCGTGTGTAAGGGCAAAATACTGTCTAGCATGTTATTGTCTGTTTCATTCCCTTTAATCTGATATGCAACATGACATATTCCGAAAAAGTTGATTTTTGGCATCTGCCCAACCCCCTAGGTCAACCCAGGGTATCAATCCCTGGCCTTCAAAACTAAAATCCTGCTTTTTTTTGCTTCATACCTATTGTTCCTCGGTTTACATGCAGGATTTGTGTTAAAATATTGACAACTTATTTGGTTATGGGCTTTGAGGGAAATGTGAAGTTCCTTACACAAAAAGCCAATATAGCTTTTGCACTATAATCATCCTATATATAAAACAGGAGACTCCTGGGGGTGGGGGTTGGCCCCGGGGCCATAATTTGATCAAACTTGGTAGAGATCCACTAGGTGATGCTACAAACCAAATGTTAAGTGGTTCCAGATAGGAGAATTTTTTTTCATTTTCCCCTATATAAGCCTATGTGACCTGCGGCGGGGGGCATTTTGGCCCCGAGGGCATAGTTTGAACAAACCTGGTAGAGGTTCACTAAATGATGCTACATACCTAATATCAAGGCTATGCCTTGTTGTTTCAGACAAGAGGATTTTTTCATGTTTTCCCTATATAAGCCTATGTTTTATATATAAAACAGGAGACGCCTGGGGGGTGGCCTCATGGCCATAGTTTGATAAAACTTGGTAGAGCTCCAGTAGGTGATCCTACCATTAGGTTATTTCCTCTTTGGTCACCTATTATCAGGAAGTATACTAAACTATTTAATGCATTCAAAAGACGTGGAATGTATCATAATGTTTCTAAATAAAATGATGTTGCACACATTTATGTACTAAAACTACCTTTACATCATCTGTAAATGGTAGGCAATTTTCCATAATCAATTATAATGATATGGACTGAACTTCATCTGATCTGATTTATGTTATAACTTGAACTGAAATTTATTGTGGAATGCAATATGTTGGACAAACTGGCTGATCCCTTAAGACTAGGTTTCGTGAGCACTTTCGTAAAATGAAAAAGCCAAAAAAAAAATTGACACATTTCTTTATCGCCATTTCAAAAGTAATGGTCATTCACCTAGTAAAATTGTAATTCAGCCAGTTGAAAGAATTATATATGATTCAAATTTATCAACCAGATCAAAAAATATATAGAGACATGAAACTGAACTAAAATGGATTTATTTTTTGCAATCACATTTTCCTTTAGGCTTTTATGATAATATATACCATGAAGGTAATATTTCTAAAATGCCAGATTTTGATGTTTTGGAATGTAAAAAACGTAAAAGTAGATCTCATGGTAAACTTAAAAATGGCAACATTAAGCGCAAAATTTGTACTTAAAAACGCTAAAATATATCTCTAAAGGATCTTTCTATAGCTTTAAATAATCATGGTCGGCATGGCTTATTTTCATTTTTTAAGTTCCTTGCCTATCTCAGTTTTACATAATTTAGAGTAAGAGGCTAATAAACTTTACAATAGAGCAAACAAATTATATAAAGCAGCACTTCTTACAAGGTGTTATGTTCAACATTTCTATAGTCCTTATATTGATTCTGAGGTCAACCATAAACTACATTTTATCAAAATTCAATTCGATAACAAAGGTATGGAGTTTATTGATTTACATAGTATCTTTAAGGATAATTCAGTGATTTCATCTATTCCAAATTACTTTAATAATTCTGAAACTCCTATCATTTGTTATAAAAATAACAAACCAATTAGGTCTACTATATTTAACTTTGATAAAATTGTAACTGATATAGATATAGATTCTAATACTCCTGACTCCTGAGATTGTCAGAATTCTAATTATTTATATCCTTCTGCATGTCATGTGATTACAGGTAATCTAAATGTCATTCCTGACGCTAGAGTTCGCAATATTATTTCTAAAGGTCCTTAATATAGTTTTCCCTCTAATATTGATTTCCCTAAATGTCGTAGAGAGATCGCTGCTTCTTTAAATGACTTCAGTAATCGTTGGTGCAAACGGGAAAATGATGAACCTGATGTCTTGAAGGAATGGAGGATTAACATGTTTTAAATTATTGATACTGATATTTCATTTTACTCTCGTAATACACATCTTTTACCCCCTATCTTCTTTTCGTCATCCTAAACGAGGTATCCAGGATTTTCATATGAACTCTGTTTTGGTTCCAGCAGATAAAGCTGCTAACATATGTTGTTGTTGTTTGACGATTGTATTATATTAATACTCTTAAGCGTGAGCTTGTTGACACTAATGCCTATAAACTGCAGCCTTCTTTGAGTGAGAGGGTGATTGTCGATGGGCATGGTTGTCATACAGCCCTACCTTTTGGTGTCAAAGCTAATAGAAAATCAAGACAAAGTTCCTACGTTGTACTGGATACCTAAACTCCATAAAAAAATCCAATAAAGCAAGATTTATTGCTAATTCTAGTTCTTGCACGACAACAGAACTTTCTAAATTGTTAACCTCGTGTCTTACAGCTGTTAAAAACATGTTATCAAGTACTATGAAAAGGTATATGAGAGATCCGGTAAAAACCTATTTTGGTCTATTAAAAATTCAGGTGAAATTTTAGATAAAGTTAAAGCTAGAGATTTCAATGCGTCGAGCTTGTCTACTTATGATTTTTCTACTCTTTACACTACTTTACCTCATAATTTAATTAAAGATAAACTTATTGATCTTATTGAAAGAACCTTCCAGAGAGAAGGCTCTCCTTACCTTGCATGTTATGACAGAAATGCATTTTTTACTTCAGAAAAACCTAAAAAATATCATGTATGGTCATGTCAAAATGTATGTGATGCTCTGACCTTTTTGTTGGACAACATTTTTATTCGATTTGGCACCAAGCTGTATAGACAAGTAGTTGGGATTCCTATGGGCACTAATTGTGCTCCCCTGGTTGCAGATTTTCCTGTTTTGTTATGAGAGGGACTTTATGATGTCTCTTTCTGATGATAAGCAGGCAGATGTTATTTATGCGTTTTACACTATATCCAGATATTTGGACGATATCTTAAACATTAATAATGTTTATTTTGACAATATGGTAAGTCAAATATACCCTTCTGAGCTTCAACTTAATAAAGCCAATACCTCTGATACCGAAGCTGCATTTTTTGATTTGCATTTGTCAATTTCTTATGAGATAGTGTCTACCAAAATTTATGATAAACGTGACGACTTTGATTTTGAAATGATCAATTTCCCATTTTTAGATGGTGATGTTCCTCGCTCTACATCCTATGGAGTCTATATATCTCAACTCATTCGTTTTGCTAGAGCATCTAGCTATATTACTCACTTCAACACTCGCAATAAATTGTTAACTCAGAAACTTCTTAAATAAGGCTTTCGGTATCACTAAGTTTGCAAAACCTTATCCAAATTTTATAGACGATACTATGATTTGATATCTAAATTCCTAGTTGGACTTAAATCTCTCTTGCGCCATGGACTTTCGGAACCTGAATTCTATGGTGACTTGGTGTATAAATTGAAGAAGATTGTTGGCTCTAATAATTTTTCAGCGCAGTTCATTAAAATAATTTCCCATTATAAAAAGATTAGCTATAACATTAATGTATTGCAACAGACTGCATGCTTGCTGGACAACCCAATCACGGTTGGCAGCTTTGCGTTCCTCTTTAATTGCACGCCGGTGGGTCGGACTTCAGACTCTATGACGGTTCCGACTTAAAGACTTATCTATTGATGAGATGGTAGGGGCCTGATGCTTTGACTGTTTGCTGGGCCCACCGGGGTTTACCTGTTGGATTTCTTTTGCTCCGGTAGTTCAGTTTTATTTACTGTTGAGTCCTTATTTTTGCTTTATCTCCTTTTTATATCTTGATTTATATGTTCTAGGAGATGATGCATTGATAAATTAGGGTCTTTCATGCAAATCAAACATCTATGTGTTGATCCACATCTGAACTAAGGGTGAGGTTGGTGCACCGTTAAACAGGTTTAAGCCCTCCAGTAAAATATTTTACTGACCGTTCCAAGGCAGTACTTCTTTTGTGGATCTTTTATGTTTTTTTCTGTCTTGTGTATGCTATGCATTTGTATGCGTCTGTTTATATGTGCCTTGCGGTCACCTTCTGGGAAAGGGCTGACCTCTTGGCTATCTTTTGTGGTAGCTGTGAGTTTGTTACTTTCCCATTGGTATCCTGGGTCAGGTGTGGTACTTGATTGTATCGATTCCTAATCTTTGCACCCTTACTTACTTTGTTTGATTTGATTCTTTACGTCCCAGTCAACAATATATAAGCCTGTGTAAAGCCAGGGACTGTCTATACCTATAAACGGAGAGTCATAAATAGAGAGTCCTTGGTAAAACATGTGACCCCCAGGGACATAATTTGAACACAGTAGAGGTCCACTAGATGGTGCTATATACCAAATAACAAGGCTTTGAGGTTTCAGACAAGAAGATTTTTTTCAAGTTTTCATCTCTAAAATCTATTTTTAGCCTGTGTGACCTAGATATGCAACAGACCCTTACCAATAACAATTATTTAAGAGGACCATATAAGGGCCATTCCTGCCAAGTCTGGGCAAAATCCAGCCAGTAGTTTGGGAGAAGATATCCTTTGAAGCAAATTTTAACGACACACGACGGACGACGGACATCCAATGATCACAATAGCTCACCTTGAGCCTTTGGCTCAGGTGAGCTAAAAATGAAAGAAGAGTTGGCTCGTGTCTCGTGATCTTAAGTATATTTGACCTTGAGCCGCGACTCAAAGGTCAAGTTGGTGATCTGAAATCTTCATCACATCAATCATTTTGCCATCGGCCAAGCAATGAAAGAGGAGTTAGTCGACTGACTGACTGATGGACGGACGGAGGAAGGGACCGATAATAATGTCATCAAAAAGTGCGGATACAGTTACTTAGAGATGATTATATGCATGGTCGATAAGTACACTTTTCAATGAAATGACTACCCCTAATAAAAAGAGAAATTACAACATGGGAAAAGCGTGCTACATGTACATGTATATGTGTTTGTAAACCATGTCTTTTCTAATGAGACCACTCGCATACTGAGGCAAATTATACAAGATACATGTAAGATGTAAGAGTCCAGAAAATAAATACTTACATTATGTTCGTGGCTTAAAGCCGCATTTACCCTTAAAATACGCCCATTTTAAGAAATTTCATTAGGAAGACATATAGTGAAGAGGATAAATATGGTATAAGGCTCACGCTTCAGTGGTTTAGGACTCGACGCGAGAAAACTGACTTTGCTTCATGCGAACAACAATGGCGCAGACCAGCTGATCAGCGCCTTAGTTACTCGCGCATTGGAACGTATAATATCTAAACTTGCTTCACGCAAAATTTCAGTATTCTAACTAGTCGCTGTAGCTGAACAGACTGGTTTGTGTCTCACTTTGTCAGAAACCCCGAAACAGGGTTTCTCGCGACATGGCCCATTTGTACTTTTATATGAAGAACTTCTCTCGCTAGACAACACGTTCCACACAGCCTTCTTGATAAAGTCTAGAATCACAGCTACAAGTAAGTGTTTAGAAATTCATTGGCGGGTCCAGAGGGGGGACAGGGGGTCCGGACCCACCTCCCCCTGAAAAATCACTAAAATAGAGAGTTTCTCAGCAATTCTGGTCCAGATCACCTGATAACACAAAGCTAACGAGCAGGCCAACATCGGCCGCCAGCGAAACGCCATTAATATGGCATTAAAGATTTTGCTGGCGGGCTGATGATGTCCCATTTATAACGGTATTTAGGATCCTCTATCCCTTCAAAAAAAACCTTATCAAATTTGGACCCCCTTTGACAAAACTTTCTGGATCCGCGCATGAAAGCCATTTCAATAAATAGGAAGGACCTATTGTTTTTAGCTCATCTGAGCACTATGTGGCGGCGAGATTTCCGCCCGTCCGTCAACATTTTGCTTGTCTACTAGATTAGAGGGCACGTTTTGATCCAATCTTTATGATTTTGTTTGTTTTATTTGATTCTTTACGTCCCATCAACAATCTTTCAGTTATATAGGGACGGTTCCTCCTGGGTTGAACCAGTACTAAGCTAGGATAAATGTGTCTTGCTCAAGGAACACAACGCAGTGACGCCGGTGAGGCTCGCGAACCCGCGGCCCTTCGGTCTCAAGTCAAGCACTCTACCACTGAGCCACTGCGCTCCCTCAATCTTTATGAAACTGTGTCAGAATGATCTAGTACATGTATGCTGCTAGGTCAAATAATAGAAAAACCTCGTGTACACTAAAGAGGGCACGTTTAAATCCAATTTTCTCGAAACTTTGTAAGACTGTTTATCTTAACAAAATCTGGACCAAGTTTGAAACTGAATCAGGTAATGTAAAAAAAAAACTAGGTCAAATCCTAGAAAACTAGCGTACATTTTAGAGCACACAGTTTGGATCCACATAAAACTTTGTCAGAATGGTTATATCAATGAAATCTAGACCCAGTTTAAACCTGGGTCAGGTTTAGTAAAAACTAAGGCACACAAGGTCATTCTATGAAAAAACTCTACAGGGCACTTTTAAATATAATCTTAATAGAACTTTTAAGAATATTTATTTCAACGACACCTAGGCCTAGAACAGTTTGAAACTGGATCAGGTCAGGTCAAAAAGTAGGTTTCTATGTCAAATCTTAGAAGGCTTGTGTACATTCTAAAGGCACAGCTTGGATCAAATCTTCATAAAACTTTGTCAGAAAGTTCATTTCAACATGACCTCGGACCCAATAAACACGGACGTGTCACTTACATACAGGTAAATGTATATATTGGAAATACGTTGTCGTGGCTCATCGGCGGATGAGCTTTCAAAACTGACATATGTTGAAGATCAAATAATCATATCTCCGTTATTTCTCTGCATATCTTTGAATTTTCTTCAAAAAGCAATGGTTCAATATACTATCTTTAATACTGTATTGCTATATCTATTGAAAGTTTATCCGTCTTTATGAACATCAGCAAGAAACCTAGGTACTCTTTATAGCTATTCTCGGCACTTTGAGCCGAAAATCGTCAGAAATCAACATAAAAAGATGAGAAAACTTCAATTCTTTTTACTGTAACTCGTAATAGTTCAGCTTCGCATACAGAGAGTAACCTCTTATAATCTCGTGTATGTTCAGAATCAATTTTATTGGCTGTAGCACTTTGAAATAGCGCTAAAATAAAGCCTCGACAACATAACTTTGTATTCCCGTCAGTGACCAGTCCGTTTATACTGGGTCCGAGACATGACCTAGACCAAGTGCACAAAAATGTGTCAGGTTTTGCCAAACTAGGTCAGGACGAGGTTTATGGCTTGCATCTGACGGTGTATTCAAAAAAGGATACTGTCAAGACAATTTCATTGCTCATTTATTATGCCAAGTTATATATGTTACATCTTTTAATAATATTCATCTTAGAAACTTAGTAAATCATCCAAGTGAAAGGGTCTAAATTGCGCTCTCTTTATCGTGTATTGCATGTGATAAATCTATACTAAACAAAAAAGAAACTTTACACCTTTTAAAATAGTCTTTTCAACGGATCATGGAATGGGACAGCCTAATCTTGTTTATTCTGTATAAATCATTAATTGAGCACAATATAGACCTACTGTACAGCCTGTTCTACTCTTAAGCCAGTTCATTTTTTGCATGCAAAAGCTGATGATATGCCTACAAAAACTGAGAAAGCAAAGGTTTTACATTATTTTGAGGTGTACCAGAAACGGTTTTAGACCGTCTGCTAAAATCATCAAGAATCAACTTTGTAACATAACTCAATTAAGTTTGTTGGGCGCAAACAGCGTGGAACATCGAAAATAATTTTGATCGAAGACCTGAAGACTTTTAAAAAGCACCAAAGGGCTGGAAAGGTTCCATGGCAAATAATGTAAACAAAAAGCAGCGTTTCAAATTTATGTTTGACCAATAGCAGAAATCTTTATGTATGCCAAGTGGTTCACGGTAGAGACATATATTTTGCAAAATCAGAGCAATGCTATCATTTGACTAGCACGAATGCAGAGGCAGTTGCAGTAAGATTGCTCTTGCCACTTCACAGAAGAGACAGAATCATACTACATTGTATGCATATATGTGAAAAAGCACCAAACGCTAGCCTTATTTAATTTAGTGTTTGATCCCCTAGCACTGATATGCTGTTTCTGCTTTTCTTAAAAAATGCTAAGGATTCAAGTTGAAGCTCAGTCATTTTGTTTGATACTGGCACATGCCACAAACACAAAGAAAATTCAATTAAATCCTTTGAGGCCAAAATATAAGGAACACAGGGAACGCTTAGAAGTGATTTTTGTCACAATTACCAATTTTAAAATGTAATTCAAATAATACGACGCACATAACACCATAGAATGCTGTATTTTTCTTCAAAACACTTTCATATGTAGTACAGGCATTCAGCATGCAAATTACATGGATAATTCAAATAAAAAGATAGCTTAATGTCTTCTTTCTGTGGCTCAGACTTTCAATTTAAGTATTCTTAATTTGATAGGGTAACATAAGTAACATGTTGTTACAGGCTAACCACCAGGTTTACAAAGTGCAAACATCTCTTATTTGACACAGCTTGAATTGTTTTTAAAGATATGATATGTCTGCACAATTCCAAAGGCTGTGGGATGGAACAGGACCTTACTCAGCTTACAGTCATACTAAGTGATGGTTCTACTGGTTGTGATGAAATGGACGATTGTTTTGCAAAAGAAGCAGGCACTATGATATACATTGTTTGTGATGTTGACTTGATTGTATCGATTCCTGACCTTTGCCTTTTACTTACTTTGAATAAAGATTAGGTTTGAATATTGAATTAAGATTAGTTTTGAATTATTACATTTAGCAGGAAAATTTATTTAATTGTCTTGTTTAAATGTGAAACTATCATTTTCTATTTATATCTTTATATTTCAGTATTATACGCATTAGGAAATATCTGATTAAAATTATAACATTTGTAACACAAATCCATTGGCCTTTTATCAGCAGTGACTATTTAACATTCTGCTCGTTTCATCGATTAGAGCAGAATATTTGTCTAGTCGGTACTAGCATTAACAAAGATTGTGCAGTATATTATTACTCAGTCGTCATGCACGGACTGAGAATAATCAGGTATTTGTGAACGAAGTGTCGTGAAAAAATCAGTTCTAAGGCAGCTTCAAAGACGTGAGCAACACACAAAATTTTGTATAGATTCGAGCAAGAGATCTTGCCGTGTTGGTTTGCACGTCGTCATTGCTATGTGGTATACTGCACTGTATAAAATCACAGCAAGTTTTCGCCAAACAAACAAACAAAAAAGAACGTTTGGTGTCATGTGGGCTGGACGGCAGGTACTTCGGCAATGAGAAGATCTAAGAGTTAAGTAAGCTGTGTTACTGGCAGGGCTTTTACAAGCATTTCTCAAATAGATCTCATCAATGTCTACAACGTCCTTCCATGTCACGCTGCTCATTTTCTCACGTTAAAGCGCGCCAACATGCAAACTGTGTTTTTTTCTTTGTTAGAAGTTAAGAATAGATTATTCCTAAGATTTAGGCACCAGAGGCTACGGATTTATATGAAAACATGGGGAAAATATTCATGTTTTACTGAAATATCATCTCTAGCATCAAGGAAATTCCCTTGCTCATTTATTGTGTATCGTTATATACGTATTACGTGTTTACTATAGAAACCTGACGTGTTTCAATCACTGACATCTAAATTTAATGTGTCGCAATGCGGCTGATCGTTGACCAATCACTTGCAGCGGGCTTCATTCCCATTAAAACATGGCAGTAGAGGGTTTCATTGCCATTTAAACCAGGTGTGCTGGAAAGGAATGTATATAACAATGACGATATGATAATGTGTTGCAACCCTCACTGCTTCGCGGTTTGGGCTGTGGCACATTATTAGACTCTGGCTAAGCAAACGTTAATACACGGCAAAGAATGTTTTATCCTCTTAATTAATGTAGTATATGTTACAGCCTTTAAGAAGTGCTCAGATTCTGGTGTCATCTTGTAAATCTATGATAATATAGAGGATCTTACATGAGTGCTCATGTTTTATTGAATTTATTAAATGAGTTTGAGAAAAGAGATAAAATGCGATGCTTGCCGAGCATTTTATCTCTTTTTCGCAACGAGTTTAATAAATTCAATAATACAAGAGCATGAATGTTAGATTCTATTTATCATATGACATTAAGATAACTTTGAAATCTCATTTCTACCGTAAAAACGTTATAATTTTGTCATTATGTACGCAAGGTTGCTATGGACGTCATAACGTTTCCCGAAAATCGATAAACCACTAGTGGTTTACAGATTTTATAACATGGCGTTATTTCACTCCCAGACGCGATGTCATATGATAAATCTATGATAATATATTATCAAAGCAAGACAGTCCCAAATGTAAGATATTCACCACTGGCAAATATATTCATACATGTTTTCTTCAATAATAGATATCAAATTGGCTACTTAAAACTGGGGGTAGAGTCGTTTAATTGCTCATATAAGACAATATATTTTAGATAGAAAAGCAAACTTTGTATTTCTATTTGTAACATGAGTATATAAGTAAACAAACTAAGATTAAAGGCATTAGAAAAATGCACAGATCGGCTGTAAAAGTAAATGATGCTAGTCACAATTATAATTTCTAAAGGGAAATTTAATATATACTAGGCCAAAAAAGAAACGCCGCATATAATACATACATTGTCACCAATCTCTCGCAAACGATGTGTCACAGTTTGAGCGCTGATTCTTGGATTATGAGTTCCTAGGGTTGTCCTAGCTATCATTGTCGCCGGACAAAATTGACTCATCAGTTTAAACCTACGTTTTTATCGATCTTAACGTCGCGTCTTTAGGCGGTGACGTCATGAATGCGCACGGTCTGACTTGTTCCAGTTTGTTAGAAACGTTTCCTAAGACGTTCAATCATCATTGCATGTCATCGAAATTGTTGGGCTATCACCGATGGCATCACGCTAGCTTGTAACATTCCAATCGCCTTTTCGCGTTCAACATGTGTCCGTTTTGGCATCGTAAATTAGCAATGTGTAACTTTTAATTTTAGATTTTTAAAATGTTTTCAAGCAAATTGTATATTAGACTAGTGATTTCAGTAGTTATTTCATGTGAAAATCTAAATAAAATGAATGTGCACGTGAAAAACCTGAAAATAGAAAGACAGCCAGTACACTGGTTTTGGTTGACTGGTCCCAATAAAACAATGGTAATAATGTGTGGCAGGAATAGTAGCGAAACATAGATAGCATATGAAATTTTGTAACTCTCATTTAACACGTAATATTTTTAATCTTTATATGCGGCGTTTCTTTTTTGGCCTAGTATATGTAACAATAGAAAGCTTATTTTTGTTCAAAATGCTTCTTTTATGTAGGCATCCAGTATGCAGAATACATAATGTTATTTGAATAATTAGATAGTTTAATGACTTCTTTCTGTAGCTCAAACTTTCATATTACTTTTTAAGCTGGGTTTTTCGAAGAAAAAATTCGGTTATTAATTTAGTGTTGTCCGGGCGGGAAGCGGGCGGGCGGGCGGGCGGGCGGGCGGGCGTGCGACGCGTTCTTGGTAAACGTTTTGGCTAACCTTTTGGCAGATTCGGTTTTCTCGCAAAGTATTCAACCTGCGTTCTTCAAATTTCACACATGATTTCTTCAGGGTCTCTGCTTACATGTGATGCCATGTTCTTTACAGTTGGTTCCCTATTTTTTGGTGAAAAATGCATTTTTGGAGAAAGGTGTTTTTTTATATTATTTTTTTTCACAAATTTCTGTGTATATTCCATAACTCCAAAACTATTCAAGGTATTTGGATGGATCTTTATAGGGATGTAGATCCAGATGATCAGCCACGCTGCACACAAGTGGCATAACTCTAGCTTGCTTACTTTTCTAGTTATTTCCCTTTGCATTTTTTTCACATTTTTTTTGTATGCTCTATAACTCCAAAACTATTCAAGATATTTGGATGATACCTTGTAGGAATGTAGACCCACATCAACAGACACACTATTCACAAGATGGATAACTCTATCTTGCTAACTTTCTTAATTGTCACCCTTTGCAGTTTTCTTAACTTTAGACATTTTTGCATCTGAACTCCAAAGCCATTTCGGGTATGTTGACAATACTAGGTAAGAATGTAGATCCAGATGAGTAGGTGAGCTGCACACAAGTTGGACAACTCTTTGTTTCTTTTACTCTTAATTATCTCCCTTACCAGTTTTTGGCCTTATACTATTTATTTGCATGTAACTCCAAAACTCTTAGGTATATTTTGATAATACCTAATAGGGATGTAAAGCCAGATGAATAGGTGTACCAAACAAGACGAACAACTCTTGTTCTTACTTTCTAAGTTGTCTCCCTTTGCAATTGTTAGCTTTTGACATTTTGCTTCTGTAATTCAACATCTCTCTCAGTAATATTCATATTACTTCGTAGATCTGTACACCCAGATAAATAGGTGTAGTGCACACAAGATAGATAACTGTAGCTGACTTTTTCACTTATCCCCCTTTGCAATTTTAGACTGTGCTTTCATTTTAAAATTAGCATATGTAAATTCAAACCCCTGTGTGGTATTTTGACAATACTGAGTAGTATTTCCAGTTATCTCCCTTTGCACATTTTTATTGAACTCCACAGCTATACCCTGAGGTATGTACATCTTGGTGAGTGGGCATGTCCCGTGCGTGAGTGGGCATGTCCCGTGCAAGAAAAGCAACTCCTATGTTTATTGACTTGTTTTGTACTCCATGAAAGTCTTCATAGATATATATAATGATGAATTGTAATTAATATATGAAATTTGATATCACTCTTAACATTTGGCAAGCTATAGAATGTTGTGCACAAGTTAAAAGATTAAAATATTTGAATCAAATTATGTTCCTCCATATTACTCATAATCATCTTTATCAGATATGTATCGAAAAAAAAACGACTATAATGCCTTTTGGCATTTTTTTCTTGTTCTTAATTTGTTATAGTAACATATGTAACAGGCTGGTTAACACCTCGGCGTACAGAGTGTAAACATCTCTTATTCGACACAAATTGCCGGTGAGCGGGGGAGGGGGGGGGGAGCAGGACTTATTTTTAGCTCGAGGTCTATGCTTGATATAATCCTCAGATTAATTTTGTTACTTTTTTCACAAATTGAGTTTAGTCGCTTTTTGTGCGTTTATTACTATCAAGATATGAATGTGTGTTTTGTGCACTTAGTCAGTTTAACTATAATTACAAAATAACATTAAATTTTCCTGATAATGTCTCAAACATGACATATTCACACTTTTTTTAAGTCTGGCACAGGTTTAAGAACTTCTTATAACATAGTTACATAATTTTAGCATTTATTTCATAAATGTCTTGAGTTTTTTGCCGTTGTATATGTTACTTAGTGTTACATATGTTATTTCAAAGTGTCAGTATGGCCGTTATTGGATATAAATGTATTACATCCATCAGTGAATATAGCAAATATATGATAATTAAGCGACAAGCAAAGGCTCTGAAAAGTCTGCGCGTATGCGCTGGCTGGTCTGAGCCTTTGCTGGTCGCACATACCAAATTGTTTTAAATCTCATGTCACGGCTCATTTGTGCCTGCAGCAAATTTTATGCCAGCTGAAATTTTAGTGCTGGCAGCAAATTTTGTGCTGGCAGGAATTTTTGTGCCAGCAGAAATTTTGTGCTGGCAGCAAACTTTGTGCTAGCAGGATTTTTTGCCAGCAGCAAATTTGTGCTGGCAGCAAATTTTGTGCTAGCAGGAATTTTTGTGCCAGCAGCAAATTTTGTGCCAGCAGCTTTTTTTTTTGCTAGCTGAAATTCTTGTGCCAGCAGCAAATTTTGTGCCAGCAGCAAATTTTGTACCAGCAGCCAATTTGTGCTAGCAGAAATTTTTGTGCCAGCAGGAAATTTTGTGCTAAATTGACCGTTTTTCTCTGCCGTAAAATTGCTGCCAACTTTACTACCGTTTTTCGCTGCAGCAAATTTTGTGCTAACTTGACCGTTTTTTTCTGCCGTAAAATTGCTGTTAACTTAACCGTTTTTCGCTGCAGCAACTTTGACCGTTTTTTTTTGCTGCAGTAAAATTGCTGCCAGATTAAAAAGACGATTTAGAACAAAAGAGCACACTGCTTTTATGTCGGTTCAAATGCATCTTAGTGACTGCTGCGTTGCACATCTTTTAGAAAGCGTGTCATAAAGAAGAGGGGCGGGTGGTCAAATTGTATAATGACATAAAATAGTTCTCTTGAAGGATTAGCGTATGCAATTGGAATCTCTGTCTACTACCCTTTGGCTAACGATAAACCTTACGAATTTTTGAAAAAGTTAAACATATTTGTAGATCAATTTATGCAGCCGTATAGGGAGCGCAGTGGCTCAGTGGTAGAGTGCTTGACTCGAGACTGAAGGGCCGCGCGTTCGAGCCTCACCGGCGGAACTGCGTTGTGGTTCTTGAGCAAGACACACCCCCTGGACCTTTATCCTATTTATCCTTAGCTTAGTACTGGTATGTTTTTTTTGTGTGGAAAAGATAGGAAACATGAGTAAACTTCAGAGGTGTCCCATATTATGAAAAAAATATCGGTCGGGCAGATGAATCAAATTTCGCTCACAATTCAATGTAGACATTACCTTTGCATAATCGGTTATAAAAAACGTTCACCTATATTGTAATAAGTTTTTCTTTTCAAACACCGAGAAAAAAGATGTTTATCTGCGTCATACTTGCATTTAAGAAAGATTCGACAAGAAAAGGATTTTCGCAACAATTTGTATTTTAGCAATAAAAGGAGGCAGACCTTAATTTTTGTTGGGCATAATACAATCCGTAAGTATCAACTAAAAACCAAAGTCGTATACGTGATTTTGGCTGCAGTATAGACCATCAGAGATGGCGGACATTAGAAGCAGCAAATCGTGAGTTCACTTTCATTAATTTTGCAAAATATGGTATGTTTACTTACACCCAGCGGCCAGTCATAGACTCTAACACGCTAAGAAGAAATAGGATTTTATGATTTTCCTATTATCTTAGAGAGAAGTGAGGGAGCGCAGTGGCTCAGTGGTAGAGTGCTTGACTTGAGACCGAAAGGTCGCGGGTTCGAGCCTCACCGGCGTCACTGCGTTGTGTCCTTGAGCAAGAACATTAATCCTAGCTAAGTACTGGTTCAACCCAGGAAGACCCGTCCCTTTATAGCTGAAAGATTGTTGATGGGACGTAAAGAATCAAATGAAACAAACAAAATCAGAGAGAAGTGAGTGACTTTCAGAAAGTGGAAACGAAGCGGAGACCCGACCGGTTTTCTTGTCATTTTGTCTTTTTAACAGCAAATATCACGATTCTTTTACTATATACCATAAAAAATAGTGAGTATGATCAGGAAATACCACAATCACAAATTGCAGACAACCCTGTTGCACCGCGAGGAAGAGCCGCTCAACCATCACGAGACACCAGGAAGACAAATCAAGCAAAGCAACCAGCTCTCTCTTCCCCATAAGCCCAGTCCTTGAAATTCATCCTCTGGACCTGAAAGCCCAAAGAAACTGTCTTGGATTATGAAATACGAGTTTCAAAATATCGGCCTTGATATCGTGTAGACGATGGCTCTTTGATAACTGGAGAGTGGAGATCCAGATTCACATTGCCAATACATCTAAGAATGAGTCGGTAACAATTGATTATTTGTGCCAGATAAAAAATACTTATTTCAAGCGATATTTTACTCCCCGTATACTAGTGACTCTGAAATGTGTACTTTTGCAAGCAGTGAAGAACCAGATAAATGCCTTTATCAGGCTCAACACTGTTTTTTGCTAAAACAAAATGATCTTCAGATGAAGAAATGAAATTTTATTTGGCAATTGTAACCTGTGAGCTCTCAATATAAATCATGAACTATGCCAATTTTATTGTATTAACCCAGATGGAAGAATTCATTAGTGCATAAAGGGCTAATAGAAACAAAAAAAAGATTTTATTTTTCTTACCACCTTGGTTTCGGTATGGAAGTCCACCTAAGGGATATTATCAGAACTTCAGCCCTTTTTAAATCCATCCTAGGGAGTTAAATACTGAGAAAGTGACTTTCACAGTACAAAGTGTACTGTATCATTTCAAAGATTTGCTACCTTTGTTATTACTTTCTTATTGTTTTTTTTCTCTCTCTTTTTTTTTCTTAGCTTCATAGATTGAAGTTGTGTTTCTTTAATTTGAGCTTGATATACATATTATAAGTCCAATTCAGCTTATATGATTACACCACTCCAATATATAGTTGTCTGTTTAAGGTATGCTTATACAAGCACTTGATATCTGCTTTCTTAATGTTGGCGGATTGAAATCAAAAACTCATGATAAGACTAAAGATGATATTTTTCTGAAGAGCATAGCAGCTCATGACATTATTTTATTAGCTGAAACCCATATGGGTTACTCAGATTCTGTTTTAATAGAAGGTTATCATTATTTTCAAGTATGTAGACCTATATCTCGTAATAATCGCTATTTTGGTGGTATTGCAATTTTGTATAAGTCCTCCATTAAAGATGGTGTGAAAATTTTGCCTATTACTCATTCATTCACTTTATTACTCTCAGGTTACATATACATATAACAACATGAGGAGCAAATACAATACAATGTCATTTTTAATGATTTCGGTGGCAGCAAAATGATTCAAAGAGAATCGATTTTCCAATAATAGAGGGCAACAAGTTTTAAGAAGCAAGTATGTTTACAACAAGTTGTTTTCGTTGCTTATATGCATACAGTCCTAAACCCCAAAGCGTCAGAAAAATGCATCAGGAAAATACCTCTGCCCATACGTCTGTCGCGTATATTTGCTAACATTATTGTCATAAATCTGCAAACGATGCGGAGCCAGATCAGACTGTTCCTAAAGGAATGAAATGGCAAATACAACACAGCAGACGCAGAAGGCTGACGACTTAGTTGTGTCCGACGCCCTAGGGATTAAGGGTTTCATACGGTATCAGATTGAGACCCGATAAACACTCAGCTATATCCGCCGATAGCAACAGGTTAATCCGGTCTCAATTGATTTCGGAAAATTTACATAACAATACCTGGTAATGTAAAAGCTTGCAGATTTCGTGCAATTGGCTACTTAACCTTGGCCTAGTTCTAATTTCATTCATCATTTCAAGTTTGGACATGTGCAGTACGTAGTTTTTTGGATTATAATTCTCATGAAGATTGGTAAGTATTGTACGTTTAGTAGTTCAACATTCTTTGAATCATTTCGAACCAGTCATCAACTATTACATTAGGACATTTTTCACGATCGTTCTCCGTATTTTGGATTACCAGATTATCAAATAGTTTGGATCCAGATCAGGCCCGCCATTTTGCAGAGTTTGATCTGGGTCCGAGCTGTTTGTAACTAGCATCAGCAGGACAAACTAGCATGCAATGGGCTGAAGTGTTCCCATTCCCATAAATCGGGTTCTGAATAAAATATAGTCGAAGTGATGCCCCAAAATTCTCATTGAGGCATTTTTTGAGATATTTCAGGTAGCATGCGCCATTTATGGACAAGGGCTCCATGCATATTATACAAATTATAAAATAAATGCAATTGATCTTAGTCTTAAAGGGAAATTGTATTGTTGGAGTCACACACCGGATATTCTGATCAGAACCACCTCGTTGAGGCTATTCTGATCAATATCAAGTGTAGACTCTGAATAATAGTTTTGTTATGCAAACACAAGAGACATTGCAGTTTGTTACACAGTAATCACACACATGTATCAAGGCCTACAAAAATGTCCCCGGGAGACGATTCAATTTCATCATATATACCTGTCTAGTTGTGTTAAAAGGAGTTACGATAGATAAATGTATGAGTCACCTACCGGGTATGCTCATCACAATTGTTTTGCGAAACGATCCTGATGAGCATCACAGGTAGTTTTCTATGATAATAGATTCGAATTGCTAGGTACGTGTATATAAGCAAACTCAGCTGAACCGTCTCGTTGAGGCATTCTATAAGAATCCAGAACAATACTCATTTTCTCGTTTATGCGTCAAATGTGGAAAAAGAGGTTTTCTTGGTAGTGACGGTTATCTATTTCAGTTGCCTACCGGGCATGCTGGTCAGAATTGTCTCACCGAGACAGCTCTAATCAGCATCACAGGTACGTATTTCTGGTAAAAGTCTTTAACCGTTTTCATGATAATTTGCACAAAGTGCATTGATTTTTTTACTTTTGTTTTCTTGGTAGTGACGGTTATCTATTTCAGTTTCCTACCGGGCATGCTGATCAGAATTGTCTCATTGAGACAGTTCTAATCAGCATCACAGGTATTTCTGGTTAAAGTTTTTAACTGATTTCATGATAATTTGCACAAAGCGCATAGATCTTTTTTTTTTTTTTTTTTTTTTTTTTACTTTCGTGTTCTTGGTGGTGACGGTTATCTATTTCAGTTGCACACCGGGCATGCTGATCAGAATTGTCTCGTTGAGGCAGTTCTAATCAGCACCACAGGTTCGTATTTCTGGTTAAAGTCTTCAACCGTTTTCATCATAATTAGCACAAAGTGCATAGATTTTTTACTTTAGTTTTCTTGGTAGTGACGGTTATCTATTTCAGTTGCATAACGGGCATGCTGATCAGAATTGTCTCATTGAGACAGTTCTAATCAGCATCACAGGTATTTTTGGTTTAAGTTTTTAACTGATTTCATGATAATTTGCACAAAAGCGCATAGATTTTTTTACTTTCGTGTTCTTGGTGGTGACAGTTATCTATTTCAGTTGAATACCGGGCATGCTGATCAGAATTGTCTCATTGGGACAGTTCTAATCAGCATCACAGGTATTTTGGTTAAAGTTTTAAACTGTTTTCATGATAATTTGCACAAAAGCGCATAGACTGTTTTACTTTCGTTTCTTTGGTAGTGACGATTATCTATTTCAGTTGCATACCGGGCATGCTGATCAGAATTGTCTCATTGAGACAGTTCTAATCAACATTACAGGTATTACTGGTTAAAGTCTTTAACGGTTTTCATGATAATTTGCACAAAAATGCATAGATTTTTTACTACAGTCTTATTGCTGTGGTTCATGAGAGAATTTAATTTCAATGTATTGGGATTTCTATAATAATATGGCTTTATATATTTCTGTCTGTGTTCGCTAAAACACCAATTTTCATTGGATCCTATTAAAGAAGGATTTCTTTAATTTGAGCAATGATATTTATTTATGTACAGTATACTATCCACCTAGTAATTCTGCATATCTGTCTGAGGACAGTGAAATTTTTCAACTTATTGAAAAGGACATTTTTTCATACCAAAATTTGGGTGATATAATTCTATGTGGGGACTTTAACGCTCGTTGCGGTACTGAAAATGATTTTGTCTCTAATGACTTGGATGATTTTATACCAATTGATCCAAATTATGTGGCTGATAATTCTAGAATAAGATATAGTAGAGATTCTAAACTAGACTCAAGAGGTAAAGGGTTGCTTGATTTCTGTATTGGTAACAATTTACGCATTTTAAATGGTAGAATACTTGGTGATAGTTTAGGCAATTTCACTTGTTTTAATGTACATGGACAAAGTGTGGTTGACTATGTAATAGCATCTGAGGAAGTCCTGAGTCATGTATTGACATTCAAAGTATCTAGCTTTAATCATTTTTTATCTGATACTCATTGTAAACTCTCTTTTAAATTGCTAGCTTCATACATGGATTCTGGGAGTACTCATGCCCATGCTAGTCTTAATGCTATGCCTCAACAGTATATATGGAGTACTAACTCTGCTAGTAAATTTTCCACTTATTTCACAAATGTTGATGTGTCGCGCAAATTGTTAGAATTTAACAGATCTTGTACTAATAGTGTTATGGATATTGATACATGTTGTTCTAATTTTGAAGATATTATCCTCTCTGTTGCTGATAAAACTTTAAGAAAACCAGGCAAGACTCGATCTAAAAAGGTTAAAAATCAGAAATGGTTTGATAAAGATCTATATACTTTACGTAACAGACTTTTGATTAAAGGGAAATTAATGAGTAATTTTCCATTTGATCGAGGAATCAAAGGGAGTTACTTTAAATTATATCGTGAATACAATAAATTGCGTAAATTTAAGAAGCGGACCTTTAAACAAACTATTCTCAATCAGTTAGATGAACTGCAGTCCTCAGATCCTAAAGCTTATTGGAAACTCATTGATACTTTGAAGGATAGCAAAAATGATTCCCAGTCAGTTATTGATCCTGATATTTGGGAAACTTATTTTAAGACCTTAAACTCTATCCCTAACAAGTTTAATAATAAATTAAAATCGTTAAAAGAACTCCTTCAAAGTCTTGAGCATCAGAATGTCACAACTTTCAATTCATTGGATTTCAAAATTACTGACAAATGAAATTTCTGATGCTATTTCTAAGTTAAAATACAATAAATCTGGAGGACTACAGTTGATCAGTAATAATATGGTCAAATCGGCCCATAATTTTATTTTACCTAGTTTAAAGATTTTATTTAATAAAATACTGCTTTCAGGAATTTATCCCCAAAATTGGGCTGTCGGATACATCTCTCCTATTTTTAAAACAGGCTGTAAGGAAGATCCCAATAATTACCGTGGTATTACTGTTACTGGGTGTCTAGGTAAATTATTTAATACAATACTTAATGCCAGGCTTGATAAGTATTTATCCGAAAATAATCTCATTAATAACTGTCAGATCGGGTTCTCTAAAGCCTCCCGTACATCCGATCATATGTTTGTAGTTAAATGTATTATTGATCATTATTTTGCTAAAGGTTCGAAAATATATTCCTGTTTTGTCGACTTCAAAAAGGCTTTCGACTCCGTTTTACATACTGCAATTTTGATAAAACTTGTTAGAATGGATATCAATGGTTTATTTTATAATATAATTAAAAATATGTATTCTCAGTCTTTGCTGTGTGTAAAGGTCAATAGTAAAATTACAAACACTTTTCAATCTTTGGTTGGAGTTAGACAGGGGGATGTTTTAAGTCCAAATTTATTCAAAATTTTTATAAATGATCTGCCTAAGTACCTCCTGTCCTCCCAAGATCCTGTATATCTAAATAATAAAAGAATAGATTGCTTAATGTATGCAGATGACGTAATTTTACTATCATCTTCTGCAATTGGTTTACAGCAAAAACTTAATTTATTACAAGCCTTTTGTGAAGATTGGTGTCTTTCCATCAATATTGAAAAAACTAAAGTTTTAATTTTCAATAAGGCGGGTAGATTAGTTAATAACCATAGTTTTGTTATTTTTGGAAATGAAGTATCTTGTACAACTTCATATAAATATCTTGGTGTTTTATTTTCAGCTTCAGGTACCTTTACACCTGCAAAAAAACAACTTTATGATAAGGCTGTGAAGGCTCTATATTCACTCAAACGCAATATTTTATCTCTCAATCCTAGCATTTATACAAGTCTGCATATATTTGATCACACTGTTAAACCCATATTATTATATGGGTCTGAAATCTGGTTATGTTCATTACCAAAGAAAGCTACAATTCATGATCTTTTTGATTATTCTAAAATTTCTAAATCTTTTAACTCTGAAAAGTTGCATATTCATTTTTGTAAGTATATTTTAGGTGTTCACAAAAAAAGCTCTAATTTTGCTATAACCTCAGAACTTGCCAGATATCCGATTCAAGTGAATATACTTCTTTCAGCCTTGTCTTATTGGCTTAGACTTGAAACTACCTCTTCTGAGCTTCTTATGGATGCATTTGCATGCTCAAAGACTTTACACAATGAAGGTTTCAATACTTGGTTTAGTTCTATTAGTAATGTATGTAAGTTGCTCAATGTCTCTGTTACAACTGAAATGTTATCAGATATGAGCTTCAAGTCCTTTAAAAAGAATATTAAAAATGTTATTTTAGCTAAATTTAAAATATTTTGGGATGATTTTCGAGCGAATAATATGGATGGAAAGTTAAGGACCTATTTTTCATTTAAAGAACACTTTGAATTTGAACAATATTTGAACATAATTAAAAATTTTGATAAAAGAAGGTCTTTAACTAAATTTCGGATTAGTGCACATAGACTTAAAATTGAAAGAGGAAGATTTTCTAAACCACCTATTCCTGTCGAAAATAGATTTTGTGATCATTGTGTATCAGAAATTGAAGATGAATTTCATTTTTTAATTAAGTGCTCGAAATATAATAGTCCTCGTAACAAGCTCTTTTCAGTTGTTCAGATAAATTGTAGGAACTTTTGCTCATTAGAAGATAAGGTGAAATTTAACTGGTTATTAACCAATTCTGACAAAAATGTTATTATTGAACTTTCAAATTTTCTATTTGAATCGTTTGCTTTACATGCTCTATAGTAAACATCAGCTCTATATAATTTGGATTATGTATTATGATGTGGGTGGCATTGTATCTCTCTAAATTGATGAGGTACAATGGCATACATTTCTTGATCATATTTCCATAAGTTTACATTTAGATAGCTCTGTATGCTCTCCACTGAGTTATTACATTTAATATGTATTGTCTTTTAAATCTGTACTGTGTATGCTTGTATTTCTAATTATGCTCAATCATTGTATGGAGAATTTCTCCTATGATTTTTTGCCCTTCATGGGCCCTTAATTGGAATAAATCCATTGTCATTGTCATTGTCATTGTCATATAGTGTTGCTGTATTCTCCGTGTTTAATTAATATGTACATGGTTTGCCCCCTTCGAGGCATATTTACAATTTTATCATACCTAAAAGGGAATTGGTGACAGATTTGCAGTCACTTCCTTGGACTTGTATATAAAATTACAATGCAGGTTAAAAGGGTTTTGGGGGACATGTACACAGTTTTATTGTTTGTGCTGATGCTTTACGTACCAGTCAACGATTTCTCAGTCATAGTAATCTGGGAAAAAGGATCCTTCAGAAATAGAGAGAACCTACAATATTTGAAAACAGTTGACTCGGTTTTATTGAATCTGTTCATGAGAATCAATGGAAAATGCAACAATTCTCACGCCCCCTAGCACCGGCATGCGATATTCTGCTTTCCGTCAGAACCCAATATTCCCGAAGGACCAGAATATGAAAACATATCAACACTACATCGATGCGCGGGGAGAAGTTTTACCAAACAACGACAGCTGTTGCGACCTCTAAATAATTTGAAAAAAAAAACAAAAAAAAAAAAACAAACCCGGATCCTTCGGAAATAGAGAGAACCGACGATATTAGAAAACAACAGACTCGGTTTTATTGAATCAGAACATTTCCTGTGTTTTTTGTGTGTGGCTTGAACCAGTACTTAGCAAAGGATAAGGCGTCTTGCCCAAGGACACAGCACAGTTTCTCCGATGATTCTCGAACTCGCGACCCTTCGATCCAAAGCCACTAAGCCACTGCGCTCCTCGTCGCTGAGCATAGCTACTAACTAGCCTTACGATCTAGTAAGTAATGCGCGGGTCCAGAGTAGGACAGGGTGTCCGGACCCCCCAGATAAATCACAAAAATATAGGGCTTCTTAGCAATAATGGTCCGCATTCCCTGAACAATCAAAAAGCTACCAAGCCAGCATTCAATGTTGGGCGATCATCGGCACTCCAGCGAACCGTCATTTGAGCGTTTGAGATGGATTGGTTGAAGGAACTAGAGCCTGCTGTTACAACTACCGCGATGGCGAAGGCGATACTGCGCCTGAAAACTTTGGCTTTTATTCCTTCATAGAACATGTTCGGTTCGATTTTTTACGTCTGAAGGACGAATAAGGGCTGTCATGTACATGACATGTGTAAAATGCTCTTGTGCTGAGCTAAAACTGGCAAAACATCGGCATACTTTCTTCGTTTTGACATAAAACTGAAGAAATCCCGTTCTGGGTTCGTATTGGTTACGGTTCTAATCTCAAAGCATAGCTTTTTAGTTCACCAGAGCCGAAGGCTCAGGGTGAGCTTATAGTATGGGACTCGAGCCGGCGTCTGTGCGTCCGTCCATGCATCCGTCCACACTTTCAAACATGAATATCTCTGAAACCAGCTGGTCAATCATAATCAAATTTAATCAGAAGCATCATTGGGGTAGGGGATTGATTGCATTAGGTTTTGGGTAAGATCGGATCAGAACTCTGGTTTCCATGGCTCCCATAGGGTTATAATGGGGAAATTCTTGTGACCACTCTAGCTCCTTCATTTTTGATTTGTTCTTCTTTATTCTTGCAGGTAACAAGTCAAACCATAAAATCTCGAATGGGTTCAAAATTCAGCAGGATCTGACCAGGGACCTATGAGTTAGCTGCCCTTAAGCGTCTGGAAAAAATCCCCATAGACTTATAATGGGAGAAATGTTGTGACCACTCTAGTACCTTCATTTTTGGATGGATCTTCTTCATTCTTGCAGATAACAAGACCAACCATAAAAGCTCGGATGAGTTTGAATTTCGGCAAGATTCCATCACTGACTTCGGAGTTAGCTGCCCTTGAGGGTCCGAAAAATTAATGAATAATGTTGTGACCACTCTAGCTCCTTCATTTTTGATTGGATCTTCTTCATTCTTGCAGGCAACAAGTAAACCCATAATATCTCGGATGGGTTCGAAATTCAGCAGGATCCGACCAGGGACTTATGAGTTACCTGCCATTGAGCGTTTGGAAAAATCCCCATAGACTTATAATGGGAGAAATGTTGTGACCACTCTAATGCTTCCAATTTTGAATGGATCTTCTTTATTCTTGCATACAATAAGGACAATTATTAAAGCTTGGATGAGTTTGAATTTCGGCAAGATTCCATCACTGACTTCGGAGTTAGCTGCCCTTGAGCATCAGAAAAGTTAATTAATAATGTTGTGACCACTCTAGCTCCTTCATTTTTTTATTGGATCTTCTTTATTCTTACAGGCAACAACAGCAGGATCCGACCAGGGACTTATGAGTTACCTGCCCTTGAGCATTTGGAAAAATCCCCATAGACTTATAATGGGAGAAATGTTGTGACCACTTTAGTGCTTTCAATTTTGAATGGATCTTCTTTATTCTCGCAGACGATAAGAACAACTATTAAAGCTTGAATGAGTTTGAATTTCATCAAGATCCTGTCACCTATTTTGGAGTTAGCTCCCTTTGAGCATCTTAAAAATTGATCGATAATGTTGTGACCGCTCTAGCGTCTACATTTTTGATTGGTTCTTCTTTATTCTTTCATCGAACAAGGACACTCATAAAAATTGGATGAGTTTGAAATTCTGCAGGATCCGACCAAAGACTTATGAGTTAGCTGCCCTTGAGCATCTGGATAA
Source organism: Loripinus fragilis (assembly GCA_964019695.1). NCBI lineage: Eukaryota > Metazoa > Mollusca > Bivalvia > Lucinida > Lucinidae > Loripinus > Loripinus fragilis. Next base: position 96,988,022 of record OZ026524.1, read on the forward strand.
ATTAATGAATAATGTTGTGACCACTCTAGCTCCTTCATTTTTGATTGGATCTTCTTCATTCTTACAGGCAACAAGTTAACCCATAATATATCGGATAGGTTCGAAATTCAGCAGGATCCGACCAGGGACTTATGAGTTACCTGCCCTTGAGCGTTTGGAAAAATTCCCATAGACTTATAATGGGAGAAATGTTGTGACCACTCTAGTGCTTTCAATTTTGAATGGATCTTCTTCATTCCTGCAGATAAGAAGGACAACTATAAAAGCTTGAATGTGTTTGAATTTCGTCAAGATCCCATCACCCATTATGGAGTTAGCTCTCCTTGATCATCTTAAAAATTGATGGATAATGTTGTGACCACTCTAGCGCCTTCATTTTTAATTGGATCTTCTTTATTCTTGCAGGTAACAAGGTCAACTATAAAAGCTTAGATGGATTCAAAATTTGGCCAGATCAGACCTGCGACTGAGTTTCCAATGCAATTTTTATTCAGATCTTTTTGAAACTTGCAGATAACTAGAACCGGCATAATATCTTATGCTTTTGAATTAATTCCTGGTCACTGTATCAATTCAGAGTTATCTGCCTTTGAGCATCGTAAATTATGGTGTCTCCAAACATTATGCTGGCTCCATGGCGAGCGATCGTTTCCCATTGGGCTACTTGTTTTCAACATCGCGTTTGGTCTGTTTAGCAAGGTAAATCATATCTACATGGAATAGCATTGCCGGATTTTTACATTTCTGGCTCATTCTTTTACAAAAAATCAAAACAAGCGAGAGTACCTACCTTTGCTTGGCTTTTCCGTGACGATGCCACTACCGCGAAAGGTCCCGGATGTGACGAAGGAACAAATTTACGTTAACGCGGTTTCACGGTAGTTCCGCTGATGCCCACCCGGGATATAAAGAAAACGTCTTTTTGTTTGCAATGATGGAAATGGTGACAGATTTGTTGTTGATTCCATATATATTAAATTTCAATGCATGTAAAAGCGAAATTTGGGGGGAACATGAATACAGTAAAACATGGATTATTCGAGATCAGATTGGTAGCGCAGCGGCTCAGTGGTAGAGTGCTTAGCGCGAGTTCGAGCCTCACAGGCATCACTTCGTTGTGGTCCTTGAGCAAGACACATTTATTCCAGCTTAGTACTGGTTCAACCCAGGAAGACCCGTCCCTGTTTAACTGAAAGTTTGTTGATGGGACGTAAAGAATCAAATCAAACAAATCTAAACGATTCGAGATCCGATAGATCGAAGTATCTGCTTACTCAATTTAACCCATCTAAGCCGACTGGAATGTCCCACTTGTATCAACTGGACCAGTCCTTTTCGTTTGAAGGGTTGTTTGGTGGTAGTTTTCTATTTTTTCCAATGTCCGTAAACTTTTTCTTGAAACGACATCTCCTCTTTAACCACTGGTCTAGGTAGCACAGTGGCTCAGTGGTAGAGTGCTTGTCTCGAGCTCGAGTGGTTGCGGGTTCGAGCTTCACCGGCGTCACTGCGTTGTGGTCCTTGAGCAAGACACATTTATCATAGCTTAGTACTATTTAAACCCAGGAAGACCCGTCCCTGTTTACCTGAAAGATTGTTGATAGGACGTAAAAAATCAAATCAAACAAAAACATTTATCCTAGCATAGTACTGGTTCAACCCAGGAAGACCCGTCCCGACGTAACTGAAAGATTGTTGACTGGAACGTAAAAAATCAAATCCAACAAACTGGACCAAATTTTAAATAATTTCACCTGCATGTTCCCAAAAAATTGTTGACTGGGACGTAAAGAATCTGCATATGCGCAGATTCGCCAGAGCCTCCACTGTCCGTTTACACAAAGTTTGAGCGTAGATGTAAACTCAGACCAAAATTTAGACCTCTAGCATTGCGGGATACGTCGGAATGTGCGTTTATTATAGGCATGTGCGCACATGCGATAAAAGCCGAAATCTCGTGTCCTAGTCCATTTGAGCCGCGACATGTGATTTCCAACAATGTGGTATTAAGCTTAGGAACTCCAAATGATGTTCGGTCAGAGGCCCAAGAGTCACAGAATATTCAAGCTTCTTTCATTTTTCCCTTTTTTTTAGTCCTCAACTTATTTAACAGTTTTACAGAGGGTGTCCAATGATTTTTTCAAAGAAAACTATAATTTTCCAAGGTTTCAGAGGGGGTCCAACATGCACAGGCTGATCTGAGGCTTTGCTGGTCGCACATACCACATTGTTGAAAATCTCATGTTGTTTATTATGTTATAGAAAAACGAAATAAATGTTTAGAGAAATGGCTAAATGCCCTTTTTCTTGTGATAGACCTCAAATAGATTTTATCCTTAACTGTTTCTATATCAGCACTTCCGGGCAAAGTTGGTCGGGCGAATTTGCGACATAACATTAGTTTACGGGACAATTTTTTGCAGTATGCGTTTTATTATTTTGTGATGAGCATATTGTTTTTTATTTCAAGGTAAGTGATAAGCATTTTGTATTTATATGAATTTACCGTCCAGTATGTGCATGGATGTTTTTTTTAGCACTATTATTTTTTTCAAAAAAAAATATTTATTTAGTTTTGTTTATTAGTTTTATTTTATTCTTTATCTGTAACATACCTGGTATAGATTGGGGTTGGACCCTACCCCCTCCCCCACCCCCTATGTAAACTAGCCGAACCTGCACGTGCAATGTGTATGTGCAAATCGCGTCTCACAGAATAGCAAATGCGTTTGTTAACCCATTTGAGCCAAATGGAATTTTCCACTCTTATCAAATGGACCAGTCCATTTCCGTTTTAAGGGTTGATGGGTTTATTCAAATTTCGATATAACATTTTGCAAGTAACCAGCGGAGTCGCGTTCTGCGTTCTGCGGCGTCTGATCTGGGCCTGCACTATTTGCACAATGACACTATGCACAATGACACTATTTTTTTTTAGGCTTATAAAGGTTAATCTGACGTAGTTAATACATTGTGTAAGTTTTTAGGCGCATTTGTGTCTGAAACATAACACTTTTTTTATTTTTTTATTTTATTATTTATTTTGTAATCACCCGCACCCAACCACGCACTGCTTGCCTTATGGGTTAAGGTTAATCCGCATCTCGTTTACGATCTTTTTAAGTTGTGCTATACGTCTTAGTCAACGATTTTTCAGTCATGCTGAGACGTTTACCGGGATTGAAACAGTACTAAGTAGAGGATAGAGTGCCTTGCTAGTTCACGGGAAATGTAAAAAAATATGAAACCTGTGCAAAATTGCACAGGTTTCATATTTTTTCATTTCACGCGGTTTACCCCACAGCCTTTACCCCTTAACCTTTACCCCTTAACCTTGCGTAACGACATGTGCATGTACGCTGTTCTGTCATGGTCTACGAATATCGAAGTTGATTTCATGCGGATTCGTAATGCATTATAGCATAACTAGTCTTATGGGTGTAATTCATCACATTGTGCTATTGGTATTGTCTAATTAACTCTTTGCAAGCTGGCTGATTTAGTATGCTTTTTGTCGTCCAAAGAATATTTTCAAATTTAACTTGTTTCAAAAAATCTTCCAAGAATACCATTTGATTGTCAAACAGCTTGGATCGATTAGGTCCGACGTTTTGTCGGGCCTGGTCTGTGTCCAAACTATTGCAAAGGTTATCAGCAGACGACCGAAACGTCGTTAGCTAAAGGCCAATCAATAAAAATAATATTGTAAATGGTAGTATATAAAACGTTAAAATATTCACTGCCATCATATCCATTGTATATGTAAACTGTGATCGTAGACAGGCCACCATAGGGGAATCAATCTAATTAAAGTAAAAGGGCGAAAACTCAAAACTTTTAAATATATGTGTCTTGATCCACATCTGAACTAAGGGTGAGGTTGACGCGCCATGAAACCGGTTTAAACCCTCCAGTAAAATATTTTACTGACCGTTCCAATGCGTCACTTCTTTTGTGGATCATTTGTGTTGTTTATGCCTTGTGTTTGTCATGCTTCAAGTTCGCGTCTGTTCGTTGCTGCTGCCTTATGGTCACATGAAGGGAAATGGCTGACCTCTTGGCTCTTGTTTGTGTTTATTGTGATTTTGTTTCTTTCCCGTTTGGTATCCTGGGACAGGTGTGGTACTTGATTGTATCGATTCCTGATCCTTACTGTCTTTCTTACTTTGAAGTATCCGCCAAAGTTCATTTAAATATGAATATAAAAAATAATGGATTTGATAAGTTTTACAATGTGAATACAGTGAATTATGTGCTATATTATGTTATTTATCAAGTGAGTTCGTATTGGCCCAGTTATAGGTTCAGCTGATCGAGGTCCTGTAACTAGGCCAATACGAAATCACTTGATTAATTTCATTTTTATTAATTAACTACTTTTAAAACATATACCATTTTTACAGGCATATATGTCTATGATCGTCTATGCCATACTGGTTTGGCCTCAGCTTAATACAGCTGACCCATGCGCGGATCCAGAAAGTTTTTTCAGAGGGTGTCCAACTTTGATAACTTTTTTCATGAGGAGAGGGGGGGGGGGTCTAAATACAACTATGAGCGGGCCATCATCGAATGCTGGCTTTGTAGCTTTGTGAATTTTAGGTGATCTGGACCAGTATTGCTAAGAAAATCTCTATGTTTTCGGTTTTTTCGGGGGAGGGGGGTCCGGCACCCATGCCCCCCTCTGGATCCGCGCATGTGACCTGAGATAAATACTGTTGACCTCAAGTCAATATTGATTGTAGTTAATAAATAGATATCAACAATGTACTCTGTCTCCTATTTCCAACTATGAAATCGCCACTTCACGCACAAAAATGAATTTTAACCCTTTCAAACCAACGGAATTTTCCATATAGCTAAATGCAATAAAGTCATCATGGGCCTTTGTATATATTGAGGGGGGCGCAGGAATACGGTATTTCTTTAGCACGGTGACTAAGTGGTAGAGTGCTTGACGCAGATATCGAGGGGTTGCGGGTTCGAGCCTGACCGGAGCCACTGCGTTGTGTCCTTGAGCAGGACACTTTATCCTCTGCTTACTACGGTACTGGTTCAAACCAGGAAGGCCCGTCCCAACATGACTGAAAAAATGTTGACTGGGACGTTAAGAATCAAAACAAACCAACAAAACTTTCTCTGATCGATTTTGTCTTAGCGGCATGCGGCATTTCATCTGGGTCTTCACTGTTTGCCAAAGTATCTGTTTAGGCGTCTCCGGTCTACAAAGGATAAAGTGTCCGCCCGCACCGAGGCATATTTATCATCCATTTGTGCTTCCATACTTAGTGATTGTTACATTTTCTTTCAGATAGCTATTGACGTTCTGAAGTCGCCACACCATGTACCTGGTTCGATTCTTGTTCCGACGCCGGAACCTACGCCGAGTGATATGGATAGTGTGCACACTGTTCATGTTCATTTCGCTGAAAATGTCGCTTACGCCTGTGGTAAACGAAGAATCTAGGCCGCTCCGGTTTGTTCGAGGGCAGTTCAACAAGTATTCTGCCACTGGCACTGACAAGACCATATGCAGTATTCCGAACGTTCTGAACGGCTCACAACATTCTGATACGTATACCTACGACCTGCCAGATATAACTGAATATAGACTACTGGAAAAGAATAAGGAGTATGCAATTCCGGTGAAATCTGAGAAAGAAGCCGCATATGGCCCAGACTTAGAAGAAGTAAAAGTATTTATAGTTCCGTTCTCACATGTGGATCCAGGATACGGAAACACAATGGAGGGGTATTACAGAAGCAAAACGAAAGGAACATTAAACTCCATGGTGCAAAAACTCGGGCAATACAGAAACCTGACTTTCCAGTGGGCTGAAACCGTATTTCTAGAACGATGGTGGAGGGATATCACTGATGATGTTAAAGAAAGAGTTCGTGAATTTATACGCAGAGGTCAACTGGAAATAGTGCTAGGTGGTTGGGTTATGCCAGACGAAGCAAGCACCCATTATGTTTCAGTTATAGATCAGCTGATTGAAGGTCATCAGTGGTTAATAGAAAATCTTGGCGTAAAACCTAAAAATAGTTGGTCTAATGATCCTTTCGGATATTCCAGCACAATGCCATATCTTTGGAAGCAGACTGGGATGGAGAATATGGTCATTTTAAGAATACACCAGGCAATTAAAGGAACGCTTATGAAAAGGAAATCCCTAGAATTCTACTGGAAGCAGTATTGGAGCAATAATAATGATAACAACATACTGACTCATATTATGCCATATAGAGGTTACTGGATAGGGGATGTTTGTGGGCCCTATAATCAGCACATCTGTAGGGAGTATGCTTTCATGCACACAGAACCGATTCACAAGGTTGTCTTTATCACGAAAGAGAATTTGGCAGAACGAGCTCAGACTCTTTACGAGCAATATAGAATAACTGCTGATCTGTATCAACATAAAGCCTTGTACATTGGTCTTGGGGAAGATTTCTCCTACTCACAGCCAGGAGATTGGGATAGAATATACCAAAACTATGAAATGTTGATTAACTACATTAACTCTAAGAAGGAGTGGAAAATGAAAGTGGAATTCGGAACTCTTGCTGAATATTTTGATGCTATAAGAGATGATGAAAAACGCCAGTCTACCAACAAGTTTCCAGTTCTAAGCGGTGACTTCTTTCCTTACTCTGACTATAGAAACGACTACTGGACGGGATACTATACCACAAGACCCTTCAACAAACAACACTCAAGAGACATTCAGGCATTAATCAGAGCTGCTGATATATTCCACGCTTATGCGTATTCATATACCAAACACTGGAAGGTACCTTATGTGGGTTATAGATCTGTTACAACCAAGCTACGCCTTGCAAGACGTGAGTTGGGAATGTTTTTGCATCATGATGGAATAACTGGAACATCAGTTTCAATGGTGATCAATGATTTCCAAAAACGTCTATATGAAGGTTACAAAAACGTGAAATCAGCACTTAAAACTGTGGCTCTGACATTGCTGACACAGGGTGAAGCAGCTGAGGAAACATTCTTAGATGATACAGTATACAGAAAGTCCTATAATACAGAAGGAGAGCCGGTCGCAGTTGCTACAACTGATGGAAAGTTAGTGATTATCAATCCAACATCCAAAGAAAGACATGAGATTGTCTCTTTCATCACAGCATCGGGTGTCGACATATATGATACTTATGAAATAAATGTGCCCGTACAAAGAACAGCAGGAAATGTCCAAACCCTGGCTGCCAGTAAAGAACCGTTTGACAGAAATTACTTCGAAGCAAAACTCAAACCATTAAGTATATCAGTTTACAAGATTCGCCCCGCAGATGTGACGATACCATTGGTTGAGCATAAGACGTCTAACGATGAGACAATTGCAATAGAAAATATTTATCTGAGAGCAGAATTCAGTGGGAAAACTGGATTACTGACAAAACTGTTAGATAAAACAAGCAACAAGGTAACTCACTTCTTCACTGAGATATTAGCCTACAACTCTGTTAGAAGTGGTGCGTATATATTTGCCCCAGAAGCTGAGCCAATGCAGTTTCTTACAGACACCCCAATAGTTTCTGTATCTGAAGGCAGTCTTGTCTCCCAGGTGACCGTAGTTTGTGGACGATTTAAGCAGATAGCAAAACTGTATCACACATCCGGAGTTCAGAGCAGAGGGTTACACATTGAGGCAAAACTAGATTTACATTCTTTAAGAGAATCTAATAAAGAAGTGATAATAAGAATGAAGACAGACATAAAGAACAATGGACTGTTTTATACCGATCAAAATGGCTTCCAAATGATGGGACGGAAGAACTATCCCGATAGACCAGTTGAGAATAATTACTACCCTGTCACATCTATGGTTATTTTAGAAGATTCTATGAAGAGATTGACGCTGCATACCGCTCAGCCTCATGGTGCTGCCAGCTATAGAGAAGGTTGGCTCGAGGTGATGTTAGATAGAACTGTGTCACGTGACGATGGTAAAGGTTTAGGACAAGGAGTCCGAGACAGTACAGTAACAACATCACTGTTCGTGATCCAGGTCGAGTCCAGTGGTATCATTGGGAAAGTTAAAGAACCACGTTATACATTCCCTTCCACAACCAGTCTACTCATATACGATGCTCTTACCAATCCACTGCAGCTGCTTTCAGCATCATCCAAGCTGAAACCATCTACAGAGTTTACTTCCTTTAGACCCGTGTCTAGTGACCTCCCCTGTAATGTATTTATAGTAGGAATGAGGAATCTTGCTAAGACTGATTTGCAGTACAATGGTACTAGTTTAATTATGCACAAGAGGTCTGGGCAGTGTGGTTTCCCGAGTGCAGGACATAACTGTGACCACGTACACGAAGCTACAGTTAATGGTTTATTCGCAGATGTGAATGTAACAAGCACTTATGAGACAACTTTGTCACATCTGTATACAACTACCGCAGTAAAAGCTGACGATGATTTAAGTCCTGATGAAATGGAACTTAGGGCATTTAAACTTATGTTGTAAGAGTGACGTTATCAAATTGGTGGATGAAGTAATTCGGATATCTTGTCGTCAAAATGCACTCTTCTGCATTAATGAGACTTTGGTGCCATATGTCCAATGAGAAGGTAGACCTTACATCAGTTACTGTCCTGCCAGCCAAGAGTGACAGTGACGTTGTGTTTGTTTACAATTATTAAGTAAAACATTAACTTGTACACTCCACTTAAGCTAATACGAATCGATAGATCACTTGTGTATTAGTCCTATCCTTAGGATAGGATTAATACACAAGTGATCTATCGATTCTTAGTCCCTGATACCATGACGTCACTGTCACTCTTGGCTGGCAGGACAGTAGATATGAACATTCTGACTCTTATATAGTTTAATCATGACTGATGAGTGACATTTCAGTGAATCTCTTGACGGCACAAGCGTAACTTTGGATAAGATGCTTTTAAGGCCAAATAAAAATATAAGTGTGTTTAGGGTAACGGATCTGAAAATTTTAGGTAATGTAGGTACACACATTTTTAAAATTATTTTATTTTTCGGGAAAAATGTAATTTTATGCATTTTGAAAGGCATTTTGCCTTTCAAATGCAAAAAATCATATATTTTCCCAGAAAACCTGACGAAAAATCCTAGGTTTCACCAGTAAATTTATGTAGGGTTGGGTTTCCCTAAACACAGCTATTTTTTTTTATTTGGCATAACCCCTTAATTGTGCTATTATGCCCATGTTCCAATCAACGAAAGCATCTCAACGAGAGGCTTTCAATGAGTTCCAACAATGAGTAAATGAACCTAATGTGATCTTGGTTCCAATGGTATAATTCAGGCCTCCAGATAAGATTGTGTAATCAAAATCTGATTTTCTTATTTCTCAACCAAAACATATGTTGTCTGTACTCAAAAGAACCGTCTCAATGAGACGGTTCTTTTGAGCATTCAAAACAAATGTTTAAACTGGGTAGTAAGAAAATATTAACATTTCTACGCCCAAAGTTTTTGTTTAACTGGAGGCCTGGGCCCGGAATTACAATGCCTCCTTAAAGTTAAGCAAGACTTAAGTTAAGTATTGATATTTCAACATGATATATTAAATGCTAAATAAATTGCCTGGATCGATATGGTATTTGTTGTTGAAGATATCATTGTGATCTTCAGAAAAGTTAAAACTATTTTGATTTTAATCAGTTTTAAACGTTATTTTTCGCATCCTGAAAAATCAATACTTAAAGAGATACAACCGCGCCAAAGGGAGCGCCGTGACTCAGTGGTAGAGTGCTTGACTCGAGACCAAGGGGCTGTGCGGGTTTGAGTCTCATCGGCGACGGTCACTGCATTGTGTCCTTGAGCAAGACACATTAATTCTTGCTAAGTACTGGTTCAACCCAGGTAGACCCGTCCCGACATAACTGAAAAATTGTTGACTAGGACGTAAAGAATCAAAACAAACGAACAACCGCGCCAAACGCACAAAATATGAAACCTGTGCAATTTCATGGCACAAATAATCAAATAGGCATGTGCTATAATTAATAGCATCATTAATTAAACTGCCTGTATTTAATACATTGTCGGCCCTTGAGTGTTTTTTGTCATCGATATTCTAATTAAAGCTTAAAATGGTGTGTTAAAACTCAACGTGAGACCACGCTGACTGTTCATATGAAAACAAAATTTGTAAAAAAAACTTAGTTCGAATCCTGATAAATTCGAATTTAGGAGTGAGCAGTTAGTGAGCTGCTGAATTTTCTTGCTCAACTGAGATGAACATGGAAAAAGTCAGGGTCAGGTCGCTCTGGGGTTTTCAAAACAGTGAATTGGTAATTTGGCTTTGGAGCTATGGCCCACCACACGGTGAACCACCATAATTGATCGCAAAACTATATACTTAGCTGGTGGCTATTTCTACACATAAATTAAATGTGCTTCCTTCTTGTTTGACGAAATCAATCAGTCCGAAATAAAATATCTTAGATTTTTTTCGTGAAATCCGATGAAACAAAAATATGCTCACTATCATCTATATTTGGGCCTCGACGCGACCAAACCTGTCTTCGGGGTTACCGACAAAGCGAAACTCAAATCAATCTCCTCAGCTACAGAGACTAGCTAGAAAATTGAAATTTCGCTCGTAGCAAGCCCAGATATGGTACTTTCCAGTAAGCAAATAACAAAGGCGCTGATCTGACTGCGCGGATGCGCAGGCTGGTCTGCGCCTTTGTTGTTCGCCAACCCCCGAAGACAGGTTTTCTCGCGTCGTGGCCCAAATTTTGAAAACCGTACGGTTCATAAGGGATTACATAAATTCATTTTTGTTTTATTTTTCACAGTAAACATACTCCGGGCCCCGAGGTCATAAAACTTTCTTCATGCTCAACTCAACTGAGCATAAAAGTTCAACTGCTCATTAAAAAACTAAAATACTGACAAATGAAGAAGTTTCTTGCTATTAGTCTCTCAGATGTTGTATTTATCATGATAATAAAAGTTAAAATGCCAACAATTGTTGACATTTTAACATTTATGAGCATGATAAATTTCTTGCTCAGCTGAGTTGAACATGGAAAAAGTTTATAACATCGGGGCCTGCTGGTGTGGGTACTAATAGGAATCGCCTCATAATTGATTCATACAGTAGCCTGAGATTTTCAGAATTTACCAAGGGTCCAATTACGAACATTCAAGGACCACTACTACACCATTCAGGGAGTGTCTTCAGTAGCGTCCCTTTAAAATAGGGCATACTCTTAAAGAAAAGAAGTTGCTCCCTGTGCGAGCAATTTCTTTTCTTTAAAAGGAGCCTATAAATATATGGAAAACAATATAACCACTTTTGGTATCCATAATTATGTTGAAAACAATATAACCACTTTTGGTATCCATAGTTATGTTGAAAATAATATAAACACTTTTGGTATCCATAATTATGTTGAAAACAATATAACCACTTTTGGTGTCCATAATTATGTGGAAAACAATATAACCACTTTTGGTGTCCATGATTATGTGGAAAACAATATAACCATTTTTGGTGTCCATAGGTATGTAGATAACAATTGTATCACCACTTTTGGTGTCCAAAATTATGTGGAAAACAATATAATCACTTTTGGTGTCCATAATTATGTTGAAAACAATATAACCACTTTTGGTGTTCATAATTATGTGGAAAACAATATAACCACTTTTGGTGTCCATAATTATGTGAAAAAACATTGTATAACCACTTTTGGTGTTCATAATTATGAGGAAAACAATATAGCCACTTTTGTTGTCCATAATTATGTGGATACCAATCTAGCCACTTTTGGTATCCATGATTATGTGGACACCAATCTAGCCATTTTTGGTGTCCATAATTATGTGGATACCAATCTAGCCACTTTTGGTGTCCATAATTATGTGAATAACAATTGTATCCCCACTTTTGGTGTCCAAAATTATGTGGAAAACAATATAACCATTTTTGGTGGTATTTATTGAATGAAGTTAGTATTCAATGTGCTGTGCATATTAAGCGAAATGGGCTTTTGGTCTTTGTTTATGCTCCATGTGCATTTTAGTTACTGCAGGTATGTAATCCTGCTTTGTGAATTAAGGAATTAAATATATGTATATTTGTAAATGTACTGTGTATGTCACTGTGATTAAGGAATTGTGTTATTTTGTAATTTTACTGTATAAACATGTATATTACCTTGCAATTTAAGGAATTCTATATTTGTAAATGCATTGATTATAGTATGATGGATTTACGTAAATGCATTATATATGTTATATGTACAGGCTGTTTTGTATATAAGATTGATTATGTACAATTATTATGTCTATGTATGTTCTTTATGCATATCACTTTAGGTTTACATATATCAATTATGTATAACATGATGGCCTTACGTTTTATTGATGTGTAACATGATGCAGGACTTTAGTTAAGAGTGCGTATTAAAAAAACTAATTTTCTTATTTCTCAACCAAAACATATGTTGTGGGCACTCAAAAGAACCGTCTCAATGAGACGGTTCTTTCGAGCACCCAAAACATATGTGAAAACGGATAGGAAAGAAACTATTTACAATCTTACACTAAAAAATTGTGTTTTTCTAAACATGTGTGATGTAATTATGCATACTCAATAGGTTTCCATACATTCATTATGTATATCAATATGGATGTACGTACATTATGTAAACCATGATAGGATCATGGGTACTTTTTGTGTATTTCAAGATAGAGTAACGTATATAATCATTATAGTGTTACACATGTTAGGTATATCATGATAGTGTTACATATGTTACGTATATCATGATAGTGATACATATGTTACGTATAACATGATAGCGTTAAATATGCTATGTGCATCATGATAGTGTTCGATATATTACATATATCATGGTATTGTTACATGTGTTACTTTTGTTTGTTTGATTATCAAGGTCCCAGTCAACAATCTTTGTTATGTCGGGACGGGTCTTCCTGTGTTGAACCAGAACTAAGCAAGAATTAATGTGTCTTGCTCAAGGACACAACGCAGTGACATCGGTTAGGCTCGAACCCGTGACCCTTCAGTCTCGAGTCAAGCACTATATAACTGAGCCACTGCCCTCCGTTACATATGTAACGTATATCATGATAGTGCTACATATGTTACGTGTATCATGATAGTGTTTCATATGATTCGTATATCATGATAGTATTACATATTTTATATATATCATGAAAGTGTTACATATGTTACGTATATCATGATAGTGTTACATATATCTCGATAGTGGTACATATGTTACGTATATCATGATAGTGTACCGGGCCGCGGCAACCTGTCTGGCTACAGATGCGTGTCTGACTGCAATTCCTGGGGTCGCGAGTTCGATCCCGGCCCGGTCCCATACTTTCGTGGAGATTGATCATGAAATAATTTCTACGGTCATTCTCCTCCCTTCCGCTGATTCATTCAAGAAGGGTTGTTGTCAGTTACAAGCAAAAGTATGTGCACGAATTACTGGTTAACCGCTTGTTCAAGCCTGCCCAGGAAAAAGTGTGGTTAGGTGAACTGTGACCGTCCCGCAATGACCATAGCTGTTGACTTGGGACGTAAAGCAACAAAACAAACAAACAAACATGATAGTGTTACATATGTTACGTATATCATGATAGTGTTACATATGTTACAAAGTATGTATATAATTATGAGTAAATGTATATTTTGTTTATTATGATGGTTAACGTATGTGTATATCATATGTTTACTATATTTATTTATTTTGTCTCAGCTGGAAGTATCCACATGAAATCCAGTTCATCAAATGATTTTCTGTAATTTGAGTTTTGTCTTTTTATTTCCACCGTCATAGTACACGACAGCCAACCGTAAAACAACTTTCCTAAACCATGATAATTTAACACATTTTCTGCGTTTCATATCCCATGCCATCTGCCATTGTATGTCTCTAGCAAACAGTGTGGACCAAAATCAGACTATGGCCTTTGGCGTAGCACCCATTACGCAGGCTACACACGTACGTAATAAAAATAGTAACATTCAAGGGAGGTCACTTAATGTGATAAAAGTGAGTTTCCAAACAATAAGGAACTGCTTATAAAGGAAAGAATTCGCTCCCTCTGGGAGCAAATTCTTTCCTTCAAGAGAAGTTACTATTTTGAAAAAGGACACTATTGAAGAGAATCATAGCTTGATCCAGTAGTTTACCTTTGATGTGCGTAACTTTTTCAGCGTTCTGGCTACGCCATTGATGGAGCAGTCGGATTCGAGTCTATACTGTTCAGTTGGATGTAGGGTAAAATGCACGTTGCTGAAGCAGCAGATCAGAAGACGTCATTTAAGCTACGTTTTCGGCTGACCATTAACTCACAATGGCGTAGCCAGAACGCTGAAAATGTGCGCACATCAAAAGGAGACTACTGGACCAAGCAACGATTCTCTTCAATTGCGTCCCTCTTTAAAATGACAACTTCTCTTAAAGGAGAGAATTTGCCCCAGAGGGAGCGATTTCTTTCCTTAATGAGCAGTTCAAAGACTTCTTATCAGTTTTATCTGACTTAAGAGCAGTACTCCGCTAAACTTCTTGTATATTCGCAGTGTTTTTTAACCAAATGCGAAATCAAACATTCAATATCAGTTATTAGTCAAATTTTGGAACACTTTTTGTTAACACCGGTTGGTGAGACGAAACGTAAAATGCCGGTGTGGATTAACCACAATGTGGGTCAACAAAGTTTTTTCTTTCGTGCATTATTGCCAAATGTAGTGTACCAGTGAACACAGCACCCTCCTCGGGTTGTTTATGTTGTCTGTACTGTGTCCACTCTAAATTGGGCGGTTAGACTTTCCTATCGTGTCGTATTCTATCCATGAGGTCATATCATGAGACGATACCTTTTGCCATCTTTTGCCATCTTTAGAGATTCTTTATGCGCATGCGCAGCTACATACGGGGTGTACTTGATCCTCTGTCTACTTTCATGAATTTGAGTGCGGAAAGCGAAGGCTCTGGCGAGCCTGCGCATATGCGCCGTCACGCTTGAGCCTTCGCTAGCCGCATAGACGATAAGTACATTTTAATAAGGGACGGTTAGTTTTGTTGTTCCGCCTTAGGCGTACAGGCGGACAAACGATCAACGTGTGATAACATTTGATATAAAGGTACGTAAACATGGACAACAAATCTCTTATCACGTTAAAATGGAGCGCAGTGGCTCAGTTGGTAGATCGTTAGACAAGGGATCGAAGGATTGCTAGTTCGAGACTCACCGGAGTCCTTGAGCAAGACACATTATCTGCTGCTTAGTACTTATGGTCCCGACATGACTGAAAAATCGTTGAATGGGACGTAAATAATCTAAACAAAAATACTTCACCAGCGCCCTAAGCCGAATGAAAATACCGACTTTTTCCTGTATGATAAGTCATCGCAAGGACAGTTATGGTTAAGTTGAAACCCTTTAGGCTAACACGTCTCTTTTTAACAACATTTCAGCCGCTTTTCAACGGCATTTCAATCACCCTGGGATGATGGTAGGATGATCAATAAACGCTGCTTTATTAATTATAATATTCAGGATTCGGACCCCGTCATTCCGCCGCGGATCCGAAGTCATAATTTCCATATAGGAAGCAAACGCATATTGCCAAAGCCATACTTATAACTGTAGTCCATTTTCAATATCCATAGAGGAGCCCGCGAACGAGGTTTTTGTTCTTTTAGAGGCGACCAGGTGAGCACATGCGCGGATCCAGAACGTTTTGTCAGAGGGGGCTCAACTTTGACAACGTTTTTTTTTTTTTTTTTTTTTTTGAGGGTTGGGTGGATCTCAATACCACTATAAGCGGGCCATCATGGTATAGGCCCACCTGCGAAACGCCATTAAGATGACGTTTCGCTGGCGTGCCGATGTTGGCCCAACATTGAATGCTGGCTTGGTAGCTTTGTGATTTTCAGGGGATGCTAAGAAACCCTATACTTTTGTGATTTTTCAGGGGCCGACTGTCCTCCCCTCTGGATTTGCGCATGGAGCATGCTGCCACGCAGTCTCGCCCGAGCATTCACTGCTCGGGCACAAAAGAAAAGATAAAGATGAGGGCTCTGACCAAACATTAGGGCTCTAGCCTCACTACTGTCGTGCCAACCAAAACAGGCAGTGACGAAATACTTTGTTTACAATTGCTAAGTAAAACACTAACGTGTACACTTCAATTGAGCTAACGCGAATTGATAGATCATTTGTGTATTAATCCTATCCTGTGGATAGGATTAATTCACAAGTGATCTATCGATTCTAAGTCCTGATAACTTTGTAACAAAGCATGACGTCACTGTCACTCTTGGCTGGCAGGACAATAGGTAACTGTGCATACATGATAAACGAGAGGTTTAACGCAAATACGTTAAGAACCAATTCGTTATGCGCGGGTCCATTTCACTATTTTTGCAGGGCCGGGCAGCCAGTATCGTGTCTGCATCCGGACAGCGTTGCGTTATATGGACCTGTCTTCGGGTTTTTTGACCAAGTGAGACTCAAACAAGTCTTCTCAACTAGAGAGAACAGCTAGAATATTGACATTTTGCATGTGGTATGTTGCACGACTTGCTACTTTACTTCCCAGATAGCGAATAACAAAGGCGCTGATCAGACTGCGCGGATGCGCAGGCTGATATGCGCGTTTGTTTTTCGCATGCAACAAAATCAGAGCTGACCTCTTGGCTCTTGTTTGCGGTGTCTCACTGTGAGTTTGTCACTTTCCCATTGGTATCCTGGGTCAGGTGTGGTACTTGATTGTATCGATTCCTGATCTTTGCACCCTTACAAACTTTTTTCTATAGTGCTGGATCATCGTTCCCTCGCCATACCTACATAACTTTGTTAGTATTCCTAACGTGCGACATAAGGGGCCAGTGGATGAGGTTTCGGTACTTTGCGCACTAATTTGCGCAACTGTCTGTAATTAACATACTGACGTATCTTACGAAGCTAGAGCTATATATTTTGAAATAAGCCTTCATATACATCCATACTTTGTATTTAAGAGCAAGTGAAGGCTATAGGTGGGAGCCCAAGCTGATCTCAGTTATCGATGGTCGCAGGGTCGTGTTGTTTGGTTTGTCATGGACTGAACAAATCGGTTCAGCATGCGGACTGCTTCTGTTAAATCAAACATTATTAAAGAGTGCTTGATTCGAAGTTTAGACACGGACGGACAAAATCCTGAGGGGCCAAGCCCGTTGGATGACTGTAGTATACGGGGAAACTCGGCCGAATCCGGGTTCCTAATCTGTGTCCCCAATGAAAACATTAAATTTCAGCTGAACTTTAAAGGGACTGTCACCAGTTGCCTAGACCCCCACGCACAATTTTCAGGGTGTAGAAAGATATAAACACAACTCCGATATTATTCATACATAACATTTATTTAACTTAGTGAAAATATATTGCAAAATAAGTATTGTATTCGTACTAACATGGCCATTTTATATTGGTCACATTATTATAACGCACACTTTAAAAAAGGAGGCATTTCATGGTAATTTTTCATGATTTTTTTTGTCGTCTGAAGATATTTTTCCAACATTTCTTTTTTTAAAAAAAGTCTTTCATGAATAAGATCAGAGTGTCAAACAGTTTGGGACTAGATCTGGCCCGACGTTCTGTCGGGCCTGATCTAGTTCCAAGCTGTTTGACACCCTGATGTTAAACGTTCTATCGGGCCTGATCTGGGTATAAACTGTTTGCAAAGGTTATCAGCAGACGGCAAAATTCGCCACTAGCAGTCTAAGAGAACTCTGCGTCCACGGGACCAGAAATTTCACTTAGAGTATAAAACTCTAGGAGCTAGCCCCATATACAGCAACTGAGTGTTGCCATAAACTTGTAAGATAGGTTAAAGAGTTCGTTGTTAAATGGCACCGCCTTAAATCATTTGCATAGCAAAGACATAAACACATGTAATCATACATACATTAATATTATACATTGTAAATAGCTACCCTTGGTGACATGTCTTTAACAGAAAATCGGTGATATTTTTCATATCGCTCCAAGGAAACATTTAAACCAGTTCAGTAGAGTTTTAAATTTATCACATATGCTTAACTCATTTAAGCCTAGAGTCCATTTTATGGGACACCAGCAAACAGTGCAGAACTAGATCAGATGCCACACAATGTGGCGTCTGATCTAGTTCTTCATCATTTGCTCACATAATACACTTTCAAAATTTGAATGAAATTGAAATTTACTACCCAACAACCCTTAAGTTTGAAATGGATTCGTCCAATTTAAACAAAACTGTGCTTCTGATGGCCAAAAACAACATTTTCTTCACAAAAACAAACATTAAGGCAATCAATAACGCTTAGTTTGCGTTCGAAGATTGTCGTTTTGGTGAATGAAAATGTTTTGTTTTAAAAAAAACCCATTTTTTATATTAAACAGGTCGTTTGTGATTGTCATGCCTGGTTTGGGCTCATTGCTACTTCAAGACTTAATAATCACAAGCCAGGGAATGATCTGGTGAGACTGCGCAGATGTGCAGTCTAGTCAAAGCCTTCTCTGCTTGCCCATAGATCACGTGGGTTGGCATATTTAGGGACTTCAAATCCTAAATCAGAACCAAATACATGTACGTGTACAAAAGAAGTGTTTTTAATGCCAAACTAAAACAGCTAGGAAGCGAAAACTGTTTTCATTGTCATTTTTATTCTTTCCATGACATATTGGTTAATCCCAATGAGACCTCAATATGGCATACAAACATTGGTAGCATATATACACCAACGCAAGGCATTACGCAAATTAGTTTGTCATAACGATATAACACAGCAATTATCATGATTACAGAAGCAAAATTGTCTCTCAAGACAAACATGTTTTTGAGTGTAAAATTGTGAATATTTTCTAATTTGACAAATTCAGCATGTGTTTTTGGTACTCAAAAGAATCGCCTGATTGAGACGGTTCTTTTGAGTACCCACAACACATATTGAGTACCCACAACACATATTTTGTATTAGAAATAAATGTCTCAGAAATATGTCCGCTACTGCACGCATTCTTTAGCTATGATTGACACGTTTCATCAGATATGATTGACTAAAACTAGGATTTTGTTACAAATTATGCTATTCCTTAGCTATGATCGACACTTATCTTCAAATATGATTGACTGCAAATTAGCTCAAATTTACGCTAATCTTTAGCTATGATTGACACATTTCTTGAAATAAAATTGACTGATACTATAATTTTGCTCATATTTACGCTATTCTTTAGCTATGATTGACACCTTTCTTCAAATAAGATAGACTTACACTACAATTTAGCTCAAATTTACGCTTTTCATTAGCTATGATTGACTCTTTTCTTCAAATAGGATTGACTGCAGCTTAGCTCAAATTTACGCTATTATTTAGCTATGATTGACACATTTCTTCAAATAAAATTGACTGATACTACAATTTTGCTCATGTTTACGCTATTCTTTAGCTATGATAGATATTTTTCTCCAATTGTGATTGACTGCAATTTAGCTCAAATTTACGCTATTCTTTAGCTATGATTGACACATTTCTTCAAATAAAATTGACTGATACTACAATTTTGCTCAAATTTACCCTATTATTTAGCTATGATTGACACCTTTCTTCAAACAGATTGGCTGACACTACAATTTAGCTAAAATTTACGCTATTCATTAGCTTTGATTGACACATTTCTTAAAATAAGACTGACTGATACTACAATTAAGCTCAGATTTTCGCTACTATTTAGATATTATTGACGCCTTTCTTCAAATATGATTGATTTACACTACAATTTAGCTCAAAATTACGCTATTCTTTAGCTATGATTGACATATTTCTTCAATTAAAACTGACTGATACTAAAATTTAGCTCAAAAATATGCTATTATTTAGCTATGATTGACACATTTATTCAACTAAGGTTGACTGTCACTACGATTTTACTCAAATTTATGCTATTTATAGCAATGATTGACGCATTTCTTAAACTAAGGTTGACTGATGCTACAATTTAGGTCAAATGTACGCTATTCTTTAGCTATGATTGACACTTTACTTCAACTAAGATTGACTGACACTACAGTTTTGCTCAAATTTACGCTATTCTTTAGCTATGATTGACATTTTTCTTCAACTAAGGTTGACAGACACTACAATATAGGTCAAGTGTACGCTTTTCTTTTGCTATGATTGACGCTTTTCTTCAAATAAGATTGACTGACCCAACAATTGAGTTCAAATGTACGCTATTCTTTAGCTATGATTGACACCTTTCATCAAATAAGATTGACTGATACTGAAATTTAGCTCAAAATCACGCTTTTGTTTTAGCTATGATTGACACGTTTCTTCAAATGCCATTTACTGACACTACGATATAGCTACGATTAATGCTATTCTTTAGCTATGAATGACAAGTTTCTTCGGGTAAGATTGGTTGACACTAGATTATGATTGAGCTGGAATGGACGCTTCTGTTTAGCGTTGATCGCCACGTTTTTTAAGATAAGTCTGCCACTTTGATTTGGCTAAACCTCTTCTCTTTAGCTATGATCGACACAGTTCTAACAATTGGACTGACATTTTGATTTAACTGCAATTATCACTATTCTTTAGCTATGATTGACATGTTTCTGCAATGTTTGACAAACACTATCTATAACTTACACTATTATTTAGCTATGATCGACACAGATCTTGCAGTATGATTTAGTCATACATTTTGTCCTTGCATCGTTTATAAATCTTATCGTTCATCATCTAGAGATGCACATATTGCTTACTGTCGTCGCCCTGCATGGGCCCGGTCACCTGTTAAACTAACGGTACCGGGAGCCAACTCACGACAGTAAACAAAAAGTGAATTATATATGAGTGACATTTTTCTTAAAGGGAAACGCTCACCAAAAAGTAAATGAATCTGAAAAGATGAGTAGTTTCAAATAAACAATTTCACTGCAAACCTGATCAACATCGGTTGAAAAATAAGAACGTTATTGATACAATTATGTATCATAACAACTCATAAGGCCCGCCATTTTGAATATATACTGTTCACAAAAAGTAGGGGATATTCGAATATTAAAAATTATAACAACTACCAAACGAATGTCATAATTCTGAAACAGCTAGTATTAATTAGCAAAGTCATCTCACGGCCAATTTGAATAACATTTTCAAGGATTAATTTGGTCACGTGTTTCTGAGACAACCGTATTTAGACCAGGGGTAGCCTTTCAATTTTCACACGTGAAAATCACAGTGACGGATTATGCAATTGCTATGCTTTTTAAAAAGAAAATGTCCGTTATTCAACAGTTTTTATTTTCAGAATTTGTTTTGATCTCTTTGTTCTCAATTTCTGGAATGTGAGGCTAAAATCTGTCATTTTTTAGTGAATTCTGTCATTTTTTACATTTTTGTCACCACCCTATCTCCTAGAAATAACAATTTTGGTACGCGAAAAAAAAATCTTAAAAAACAAAGATATCCATAATGCATCTTTTGCATGCATTATCGAAAGCATTCCAAAAAATTTGATACTTTTTTGTGAAATTTGGGTCTTGACCCCTAGTTTCTTTGGTACGCCCTTAAGGTCACATTACCCAATTTTCAGCCCTAAAATTAAGCAGGAAAACTGGCATACACATTGCTTTATGAAAATACAAAATTATTAATGAGACAAATTAGGATTTTAATTTTTAGATTTGTTTATGTCCCAATATCCCTACTTTTTGTGGACAGTATATAATGTGAAGAAGATAAGAGCGCATAATGAAAAAATAATTTTCTTATTTCTTATCCAAAACATATGTTGTGGGTACACACTGAAATTGTTCTTTTGAGCACCCCAAAAAAAAATGTAAAAATTGATGGATAAGAAAATATTTACAAATTTACACAGTTTTTTTGTATGTTTATCTTGACCTATATAATGAGATGCATAAAATCTTATTACCGCTGATTCAAAAATAGATGAGAATCGTTGTAAACCAAAAATATGAACTTATCCAGGTAATGGGTGATTTATACAGGTATATATCCTAACTACCTCTAATTGCAGTCATACATTTACCGCTATTTACCTGTTTCAATGAAAATAGTATAGTCCTATTATTATGCATCTTTGAATCAACAGTAAGATACATTAGATTTTTTGTGTCAGTCTAAAATAATGACGCTTCTAAGAACATATGATAATCTTTTTGTTATATAAGTTATATAAATCAAAATGAGACACATTATATGTCAAATCTGAAATAATTTTTTTTGCATATTTATTTAGGAGGTTATGACGTCATAAACACACCACTTCCTTCAAAGAAAAAATGACACCTTCAAACGCTTATTACTTCTCTTGTCTTGTCAAATTTTGATATATTTCTTAGCCTAATAACCACTGTCTTTACAGATTCATTTTTTAATTGGTGAGTGCTTCCTTTACTATCGCTAGCTTTCTTGGGCTATTATTTACAGAATTTCTAGCTACTATTAACAGTTTCCACAAATTAAGATATACATGTATTCGTATATTTCATTCGAAAAACAACAACAAAACCAACAAAAATAGATCCATAGAGTAAAACCTGAAACGCCCAGGCTTTACTGTCGTGCCAACCAAGGTTGACAGTGACGTAGTATTATGTTTACAATTGTTAAGTAAAACATTAACTTGTACACTCCACTTGAGCTAACGCGAATCGATTAATACACAAGTGATCTATCGATTCTAAGTCGCTGATAACTTTGTAAACAAAACACGACGTCACTGTCACTCTTGGCTGACAGGACAGTAGCTATGAGTGGCAGCATTCACTCCCTTCTGTTCATTTTCTACACTGTTCAGAACATCACCTTGTGATCAACACTTTTCTGGATATTTGCAGAATCCTTCGGCTATTTGGATAGCATTTTTAGCTACTATTTAAACCATTATTTGGTTACAACCCCACTATCCAATATCTATTTTCCCTATATTTGGATAAAATCGGGTAAATCCGGATATTTGGGGTTCTTGCAAACAATTGCCTTGAGATGTCAATGATTAAATAAACTAAAATGACAGTAAAAATCCTGATTAGACCACTAAGCGTGAGCTGTCTCATCCGGATCGTCACTTATCGTAAAGTATATGTCCGTATTTATCCGATGTCCGAGATTATCCGAATTGACACTTTCTATTCGCTGTACGTGACAGTCTGGTTCCCGCACCCTAATCTATCTTGGCATATAACAGGGTATAAGTTCGTGCATAGTTTTAATTGGCGATCCTTAGCACCAATTAAAGCTGCAGTTCTATTGTGCACACGTGACGTGCATTATAATCACGTGATTATAGCACGTGCAGTACCTAGAGATTCTATATATAGTGCTGCATTGAAGGAAAGGTAATCCGAATGAACAGGTTAATTACCGGCACCTGTGTATCCGTCATTTCCTGGAACATGTTTTACCGGCACCTGTGTATTCGTAATTTCCTGGAACATGTTTTACACTTTACATAGCAACACCAATAATATTTACATTCGCAACGTTCAACTGTCACAACGTCATTACTCGTGTAGCCCCGCCCACAACACATAATATCACAGCCTCCTGGCCCCTTACTTTCAGGGTCACAACCTCTGAAAAAGAAAGGAAAAGGATAAAATAAGTTTTAATGCGCAACATCGAAACTCAAAAGTGATCATGGCAATTAAAACATTGGCGTAGCTCCCATTACGCAACATACGCACGTGCGTAATAAAAATAGTAACATTCCAGGGAGGTCACCTAATGTGGTAAAAGCGATTTTCCATACTCTAAGGAACTGCTCATAAAGGAAATAACTCGCTCCCTCTGGAAGCAAATTCTTTCCTTTAAGAGAAGTTCCTATTTTTAAAAGGGGCGCGATTGAAGAGAATCGCTGCTTAATCCAGTAGTCTCCCTTTGATGTGCGTAACTTTTTCAGCGCTCTGGCTACGCCATTGGAGAAGGTCACCCAGTCAAGCCATATCTGCACTAAAACCTACTTAAATTATAAAGCGAAACTATTTTATTACGAATCACCTCTATTAAGGGACCACCGTCTACAGAGATCATAATTTTTAACTCGAAAGGGTGGTCTTTCAGGACGGGTTTGACTGCTGCTATAGGTGATTAGGTGAACTATTGTAAATACAGTCGACTCTTATAAGTTCAAAGTTCACATGCACAGCGTGCTCGCTTCGGTTTATTTTGAGCTTTCACAAAGCTCGAGTAGTCGAAATTCCGAGTCATTGAAAGTACGAGATACAGAGAGTTCTTGTTATCGCAAAAGTAACAACAATAAAGTGCAGTAAGAATAGGGTAGCAGTTTTAAGAGTTGTAAACAAGTTATCTCCCTTGGACCAAATCAACATGACACCAACATCTGAAAGCACCCATGCTCTTATAAACGCACTGTGTACATTTCTGATTCCTGGATTTAATCGTGCAGATATTGACCAGCTGGTGTCTAGTGAAGCCAACTGATCTGGATCCCCACTGTTTTTCAAAAGAGCATACATGTATGTTATTTTGAAAAAAATCAAACGCCTTATACGCTCTGGTGCCTCGCCTTGTGCTAGAGACAACACGAAAGTTCTAATTAAAAAAAAACAAAAACACACACAAAAAAAACACACACAAACAAACAAAAAACTGGAACAAAAAAAGATGAAATAAAGATAGGAAAGGATACTATATTAATGCATAAAGCCACTATGGCCCATGAACATATAAACAACAAGAACAGCAACAACAACGACAACAAAAATAGATCAATAAAAATAATTAAAAAAATAAAATAAAAGAGGTATATTTACCTTCCTTTCGTCCCGATGGAGCCCATCTTTTTGTCAGGCGAACAATAATCCGGGGACTTTTGAATATAAACAAGCTCATCAGCTGGTATAATGTCTAATTTTTTGTTAATTGGTTTGAACATGTATACGTTTTTCCGACGTTTTCTCTTCACTTCTATTGCCATTCCGTATCTCTCTTTTAATTTGGCTCCAATTTTGGAAAAATCTGGCAGCGCTCGCCAACATGTCTTTATAGAACAAGAGCCTGATACGCCGTGACACTTACAGGCTGTCGTTAAGCTGTTTTCGACGATCTGAAATTACAAACATAGATCGGGGTTACTAAAAATGTTTTCAGCGAAAAATTGTCAATATTTTCTTACCCATCAGTTTTAACATTTGTTTTGGGTGCTCAAAAGAACCGTCTCATTGAGACGGTTCTTTTGAGTACCCACAACATATACTTTGGTTGAGAAATAAAAAAAAGTAATTTTCAATTGTAAGTAGGTTGACATAAACAAAATTTGCCAATAATTTCTTACCTATTAGTTTTAACATGATATGTTATTGAGACGGTTCTTTTGATCGTACCCACAGCATATATGTTTTGCTTGAGAAATAAGAAAAACATTTTTGCTTGAGAAGTAAGAAGTAAGACAGATAACCGTCGTTTTAGAGGGAGTCTAAAACGCTGTCTTGGCATTCGAAAACAACGACATATTAAAAGGTAGGGGAAACGAGAAAAGGTTCGTTCGTGATCGCTGCGATGACAAGACAGCCTTTCGCCGTTCTGAGACATAGTATCTTGTATTTAGGGTTGGCTGCAACTGTTGATGACTTTCAGATAAGCATTGTTATTGTTGCTGCGACAGTCTTTCTCCGTATGAAGATCAGTCTGTCGAGGTACGGAGATGGCAGTATTTCGACGTACGGAGATGGCAGTATTTCGCCGTACGTAGATGGCAGCATTTCCCTGTACGGAGATATCGCCGTAATATCTTGTTCTGAGGGTGGGCTGCGACGATTAATGGCTTTCAGGCAAGCATTGTTATTGCTGCTGTGACAGTCTTTCTCCGTATGAAGATCAGTCTGACGACTTACGGAGATGGCAGTATTTCGACGTACGGAGATGGCAGTATTTCGCAGTACAGAGATGACAGCCTTTCCCTGTACGGAGATATCGCCATGAGGGTGGTCTGCGACGATTTATGACTTAAGGTAAGCATTGTTATTGCTGCTACACCAGCCTTTCACCGTACGGTGATAGGGAGATGTACAGAGAGTACGGAAATCTGTCTTTAACCGTACGGAGATATTACCGTGAGGGTGGGCTGCGACGATTTATGACTTCAGTTAAGCATTGTTATTGCCGCTGTGGCAGCCACTCGGCACCAATCTTATAAAAGACAGCTACAATCAGTAATTGCTTATGACACCTGCTTAATTAGAGACAATCACTTCCTACCCTCGATAAGATTCTTTCCAATATTACAACATTTCAAACAGAGAGGCAAGAGAAAACGACCTTATGCCAAAAATAAGCTAATATCCAGCATCCATTAGCATGTATTGTCGGGCAACCATCGACCCGTCAGCGATACGCCATTGAAATGACGTATCGCTGACGGCCCGTTGATGGCCCACTGTTTTGTGCTAGCTTGAAATAAGGTGCGTGAAGCGAGGATTCACACCAGTCTGCGCATCCGCAGTCTGGTCAGAGTCTTTGTATTCACTCTGAAGGAACGTTGGACCCTTGGGTACATGTACCTATAGAGCGCATATCGAAGCCTCTGATCAGACTGTGCTGATGCGCAGGATGATCGGAGTCTTCGATGACGCACATGCGAACTGGTACCTTTTGCTAGACACCCGCTCATACCAGATCAGTCTGCATGTTAATGTTGGCTGATTGGTATAAGAACCATCCTCTTTAAATATCGTAGAAAGTATTTTTTGACAAACGGAGTGCACGGCTGATCAAAGTCTGTGACAGAAGGTACGTGTTCCTTAGTGAAGGAGCTTAGCATGTCAGTAAGACAATAAAGTCTATCAACTCTTCGCACAGAAAAATGTACCCATTTTCACAATGAAAACAACAGCCCGAACGAGAGAAAATCGTGTATCAGTGGCTTCCTGCAGGGTAAGTTTCAAACTACAACGACTACACCGAAAAAATAAGTGTAACTCGACAGCAAATTTGGTACTGGTCTTGCTATAATCTTTCAACTTCTTAAAAACAAGTATGATGTTCGATTATATTGATCCGGAGAGCAACATAGAAATGATATAACATTTATCGCTGAAGAAATATTTGCCTGAAGGTGCTTTAGTAGGAAATGAAGTGTGTTTACACCAAAAGGGGCGTCAGTTTACACCAAAAAGGGTGGCAGTTTACACCCAAAGGGGTGGCAGTTTACACATTAAGAAGTGGCAGTTTACACTCAAAGGGGCGGCAGTTTACACAAAAGGGTGACAGTTTACACCCAAAAGGGAGGCAGTTTACACCAAACAGCTGTCACCCCTTTGGTGTTAACTTACACTTATTTTACAGTCTACATTTCCTCAAGTACATAGGCAGAAGCAAATATGTCATCTCCTGAAGGCCTGGATACAGAAATACTCTCTTGACAATTGGAGAGAAACGTTAGTGGGTAGTTTTTTCGTGTGTTTCTTTCGCAGTGTGCAATTTTATGACGATTTTATTGTTTCTTATTCTAACGAGGTAGATAATTGTTGTCTAAGGAGGCGAAGTTTTTGGCGTTTTACAGTCCTGTATAATTAACATGAGCCTGTGCCATGATAAAATAACGTCTGACGAGCAAAATGCACACACACACACACACACACACACACACACACACTGATTTTTTAGCACAATACGCCTGAATGTCAGTCTTTTAGCGAAAAATGTCCATGCTTTTCTATCGTCAATATTCTAAAAATGATAATATCAAGATGTATGGTATTTATTTGAATATGCGGATGAAAATTGGTCATATTAAAGGGATGTCAACAATGACTTTGGTGGGTGGGGTAGAGATAACAAAGGTGCTTGATTTACTCTTAAAAGTAACAGAAGTACTGCTACAGTTCATTAAAAAATAAACTTTTAAAGCAAAATGGATTTGCAACAAAGATTTGGATTTTAAAAATATTTTGTCGAGTTACCTGCAAATGCAAAAATAATGGGTTTTCGTGGTTATATTTTGGAATGCTTCATGTTTTCCGAACTCTGCTATTGCACATTGTAGATACACGGATCGTGGATACACCAACAAATTATTAACTGATTGCATGCTTGGAAATTTTACATGTTTTTTTTGTTGTCTGTTGATTTTTTAGGAATTGATTTCTTTCAGGAATATCAACAGTGTGTCCAGCAATTTGGATTCAGATCAGACCCGACGTTTTGAAAAAAATATCCGTAGACAACAAAAAAGCAAACGAAATATCTAGAATGCGTAGTTAACCCATAGGACTAGCGTCCTTTTTGTGAGACTTAGGCAAACAGTCAGACCCAGATCAGGCGCGGCATCTGTCGCGGTCTCTATTGTTTCAAACATAATGTCCTTTCAAAATTTGATTAGAAACGAAAAATGCCAAATCAAACCACTTAAAAGTGAATTGGACTGGTCCAATTGTAAAGAGGGGGTTAACTCGGTTAAATGACGTTACCTTTCTTCCTGCAGCACTGTTATGTCTATTCATCATCGCTTTCTTTCGTTTTCCATCCTCATCTGCCGCAAATATTCTACTGAATTCCAACCCGAAATCCACGTCATCTCCACACCCACCCCACTTGAAATCTCCTTGCGGCGTCTCGTTCGGTAACGCCCCGCAGCTGCATTTTGTTGTTATCCCGATGCTGCACGCCCGTGATAGTGCATGGGTCAAGGACGCTGACGCTATGGCGTAGACAAAGGCTTGTTCTCTCGTACCTGCAAGACAATTGTATTCGTGAGTACGTATTGCATTGTAGAGAAAATGCGCTGATATAGGTGAATAGTAGCGTTAGTTCACTGATATAGGTGAATAGTACAGTTAGTTTACTGATATAGGTGAATAGTAGAGTTAGTTTACTGATATTGGTGAATAGTAGAGTTAGTTTACTGATATTGGTGAATAGTAGAGTTAATGCATTGATATCGGTGAATACTAGAGTTAATGCATTGATAACGGTGAATAGTAGAGTTAGTGCATTGATATTGGTGAATAGTAGAGTTAGTGTACTAATATCGGTGAATAGAAGAGTTAGTGCACTGATATCGGAGAATAGTAGAGTCAGTGAACTGATATCAGAGAATAGTAGAGTTAGTGCACTGATATCGGTGAATAGTAGAGTTAATGCACTGATATCGGAGAATAGTAGAGTTAGTGCACTGATATCGGAGAATAGTAGAGTTAGTGCACTGATATCGGTGAATAGTAGAGTTAATGCTTTGATATCGGAGAATAGTAGAGTTAGTGCACTGATATCGGTGAATAGTAGAGTTAGTGTATTGATATCGGTGAATAGAAGAGTTAGTGCACTGATATAGGTGATTAGTAGAGTTAGTGCATTAATATCGATGCATGTATAGATTAAGTGTTCAGATATCGGTGAATAGTAGAGTTAGTGCACTTATATCGGTGAATAGTAGAGTTAATGCATTGATATCAGTGAATAGTAGAGTAAGTGCACTGATATCGGTGAATAGTAGAGTTAGTGCACTTATATCGGTGAATAGTAGAGTTAATGCATTGATATCGGTGAATAGTAGAGTTAGTGCACTTATATCGGTGAATAGTAGAGTTAATGCATTGTTATCGGTGAATAGTAGAGTAAATGCACTGATATCGGTGAATAGTAGAGTTAGTGCACTGATATCGGTGAATAGTAGAGTTAGTGCACTGATATCGGTGAATAGTAGAGTTAGTGCACTTATAACGGTGAATAGTAGAGTTAATGCATTGATATCGGTGAATAGTAGAGTAAATGCACTGATATCGGTGAATAGTAGAGTTAGTGTACTGATATCGGTGAAAAGTAGATTTAGTGCATTGAATTCGGTGAATGTGTAGAGTAAATGCACTGATATCGGTGAATAGTAGAGTTAGTGTACTGATATCGGTGAAAAGAAGATTTAGTGCATTAAATTCGGTGAATGTGTAGAGTTAGTGTACTGATATCGGTGAAAAGTAGATTTAGTGCACGGATATCGGTGATTCCGTAGGGTTAGCACAAAACTACACAGGGTTCTTTTTTTGCATTTCACACGGTTGTGCAAACATGTTAAAACAATAATTTCTTGAAATTGGTAGTATTGTATTACCCTTAAAGTCGAAGCTAGGACCCAGATACTAGGTCGAAGGAAAGAGCAAAATGAAAGACTTGTGCAAAATTACATAGGCTTTATATTTGTACATTAGCGTGGTTTGTACACTTTAAAGAGACTAGATCTGTAACTATGAACATCTTTCGAAATTTTTTTTTCTTTTTAAAACATTTGTAAAAATAGAATTAAGTTATGTTTTCACAATAAATATGTTCGGTACAGCTGAAAGCTGCTTGCACAGTGAATTATCAAATAAAAACAGGTGATTTTTCTCTTGTTAGGAATTATTTACGTCCCTCCAATAATTCTAGACAGTTGATTTTTAACATAAGTGCTGTTGTTTTGATAGATATAATTTGTTAAAATTTATGAAAGAGGTAAAATGTTAACCTGAAGTTATGTATTTTTACTGTATTCTTGAAAAATAGAAACTTTACTTCTAAAATTAGAATATCAAAAGTTACAGACTATGCAGCTTTAAATACAACCTAAAATTTGGATGTTTTATTTTAAGTAGTTTTCTACATTGATGCATTATGAATAAAGATAAAATAAGTAGAGACGACTTGATGATTTATTCCGGTTTCTACTCTACATGCTCTTAATCCCAGTTTGTTTTTGTAATAGATTAAAAGATTAACTTAATATCTGTCGGTAATTAATTATGTTAAATATGACAAGATAACGGAGATGAAATAACTTTTTTATGAACTACCAATATTACGTGGCTTGTGGTTGTAGCCCGAAAATCCTGATCTTAATCTCCAAACATATAATTATGAGTTTTATAATTAAGAGAAAACGCAGAATAAAGTTTCCTTCTGTTTGCAAATGCTACAATTCAGTGGCGGATCCAGAGGGGGCTCAGGGGGTTAGCTTGAATCACCCTCCCTGCCTCTCGTTTTTTAATAGCCTATGAAAATGAACTAATTTGGTCTCACTGAGACCAAATTATTTCATTTTCATAGGAAATATTAGAAAAATCAGATAAAATCAGCAAAGCGAATCCCACACCTTTATTCATCTGAACCCCCTTTCCAGAAATCCTGGATCCGCCCCTGAAATATGAAGAGGTTCGAAGGCCGATATCTGCAACTGCAGATGTTAATTTCTATTCATAACTGCCACAAATGGACCGTTCGTTGTCTCAATGCATATTCTAATGCATTTGCTTTTGTTACGCGACGTCTGATTGGATAACGTCAAAAATTTGCGACAGTATATCCTGCGATATACTGTCGGTAATATTTTGACGTCATTAATTACGTCACATTTTGTTGGATGAGGTACGGCTTTGTGCGGCTTGCAAAGCTTAAATTTCAGATAAGACTGTAGAAGCGCATTAGAATGGGGATAACCATATTCAAAATTTTTATTTGGGGAGATATACCGTCGGATATACGTTCGGAAATCACGTTTTACGGCTCCGCTCGCACGTCGCCGTAAAACTAAATTTCCGACCGTATATCCGACGATATACCTACCCAAATGAAAATTTTGAATACAGTTGTCCCCTAATTAATGTATTGATCGTACGTCTGTTCCTTCTTTGTTGCGATATGTATACCCGGATATATACGCACATACAATGTACAAATGCAGGAATATTTGTATGCTGATATCTGCAACTGCAGATGTTTACTTCTGGTCAAAACAGTCACAGATTTTGGCTATTCAAAAGAGTTTGTGATTTGTCACACAAATGCATATAAATGTATTGGTGATTCGTCCGTTCCATATTTGTTGTGATATATGCCCGGGGTGGAGGGTATACTGTAACGAACTTACAACGTATACCCATATCCCCTGAATCCTTGCCACGCTGCCCAGATTTAATAAATGTGTCAACTTCCCTTCTTTTTACAACCAAGCTTAATTGCAAGATTCTATTTATGACAATGGATTCATAGACTGAAGGGAAAACAGTGTAGTTTGTGAGCAGAAATTACACTGTTTTATAAACGAGGATATATCCCGGTTCGGCATAACATTGGTTAAAATTAAGGAACAAACGCACCATTCATGAATGTATTCTTTTGGATTTTTTCATCTCTCAAATTTATTGATAATATAGAGTTAAAAGGAAAATAAATTAAAAAGTGGGTGGGCGAAACATTATCAGTATGTATCTTATTAATATACATTTAAACCCAAGTGGAATCTTAAAACAGATGAAACGGCGAATACACGATAATAGATGTGAAATTGCTTTTATTAATAACAGAACAGCGTGATCTAATAATCGGGGCATTTCACAAGGAAACCGTCCTTTTGGGTCGGGGACCATGTAAGACTCAAATCAGACTGCTCACTTGTACAGACAAGCTAGATTTTTGAAACTTTTACTGTAAAAACGATGGTTATCGTTCTACACGGACAGTGGGTAATAAATGACGCTAATCAGTCTGTGCTGGTGCATAGACTGTTCTGTGCCATTTTCTGTTCGTGTATGGTGTAAAAAGCTGTTGTAATGGCTTGGCTCAGAAATTGAAATATGTTTGACTCTTTAACATGTATGTGCCATTGCTTCATCTTAAAGCTTTACGTCATTTTCAACAATTTTCGGCAGCGGCGACTGTTGCCCATTGACTTGAGAATGTTTTAATTGGACTAAAGTCATTTTTGTCTAGTTATATGGGGCCGTTTTCCGTGGTTAAACCAGAACCAAGCATGGAAGATGAAGTGCATTCGAACCCACGGCCTCTTGATAATTCGTCATGTGCTCTACCAACTTGACTTCGGGCACTCAATGTGTTGTATTCGACCCATTTAACGAGCCACGATTTTATCCGGGGCTACATTTTTCTCTCGACCTATCATTTCTGAGTAAAGTTTGGTTAAAGCGTCCGACCATAATTAAGGACACACATATGAGACCCTAGATCAGGCGCCAAAGAATGATCACAGTCTGAAATCGTTACTGCGTTGTGTCATTGAGCAAGACACATTAATTGCGAAGAAGTGGGATTCAGTGGGGGCAAAGTAGACATTTGAGCTCCAGACGTGGCTAGTAAGTAGTCTGCAGCAGAACTTTGGTAGAGAAAATTCCTAATTCCTACATATTTAAGATTTAACACCTGGCCATATCTGTGTCGAGTTCAAATCTTAAGATTTATTAAAGTATTAAATTAAGATATTCAAAAGTTTTACTAGACAATACTTTGGCATAATCAGTCAATTTGCTGAGTAACTTGAGAAAAAGATTTTTTTACTCCTTGCCTGCTTGTGTCGTCTGCTAAAACATTTGCAAACAGCTTGGATCCAGATCTGGCTCGACATAACGTCGGGCCTGATCTGGATCCAAACTGTATGACACTCTGATGATATTCCTGAGGTATTTTTTGAAAACGTCAAATATGAAGAAAAAACAGCGCCGAAAAAAGCATGCACAATTACCAAGCATTCAAAAAGTTAAACCAGCCGTGTTATGAGAAAACCTGCCCTTTTTAGTCATACACGTACAATAAAATCCCTACCTCTTTTTAAATCTTTGGTCAGTTTTGGAACTTTAGTCAACGAAGAACAGTTCCATCGTCTGTCAAAGAACGTCTTCTGACACGCATCTATACCGTTGAAGGTTGCCATGGTAACCGTGCTCATGAGGTCAAGGTGATCTTTACAGAGCTTCTCTTGGGATGTAGTAAGGCCAGGGGACTTGGCACAGTCTTTTGCACTCGTCCAAGATTTTAGTTTGTTCTCGTACAGCGCTCTGAAAGAATGAAGAAAACATATACTCAGAAAAACAATTGAAGGATATTAAATTTCTTTTGGCTATAAAACATTTGAAAAAATATTTTTTAAACAAATTACTTTCGTATCTGATAGAACTATCAATCGGCAATTCAACAAAATGCAAATTGAAATTTACTGGTCATTGGTTACGATACAGTACCACACCAAATGTACAAACCCTCTTTACCCAAAGTTCACAAGCCAAATATTTAGCGTTTTTGTTTTTTGCTGCAACCTTTACCTAGTCATTGCTTATGCTCTAATTCCGACCACAGACAAGCGTTCACACCCATTTGTCAGTAAATGCACCTAATAACGTGACAACTTCTTCGACAAAAATGAACAGATATGGCATATCCCAGCCAATATACCAACAAATTGGAAGTAAAACACTGGCAACAACTACAAAATTAGATGTCACACTTTTGACTGAGACCTAGCGATGATTTTGGAGCCAGTCATTATGGAATATAAACGATAAAAATGGGTTTAAACCATTTGTGAATGTTTGTGACTTTTCAGTATAGAAGGTTGTACCATTTGGGCATGTACTGTACTTTAACAATTGAAGCGTGACTTAAATCAAACATTCATTTTGGTTGCATATATCTGGAGCTATGAAATGCATGCATAATTAGGTTAGTTTTTATTGTAATGAATGTTAGAGATGGAAATAAATCTAAATATCATTCAATTGTTTTTCTGAGTATACTTTAATTGTCATGCTAATCGTTCACTAATAGCCTAAGAAACCACTTGGACCCAAACCAGGTGACCTGATCTTGGTGCGAACCTAAAAAATCAGCAGTATTATTTATGAAAAATGAAATAAAATCAGCAAAGCGAACCCAAACACCTTTTACACATGAACCCCCTTTCCCGAAATCCTGGATCTGTCCCTTGAAATGTATGCGTCTACTTTGGCACCGTGTATTCTATGGAGAGGAGTCTTGGAGCGGCGTTATGGAGTGGAGTAGTGGAGTGAAGTGGAGTCAAATTTTGGAGTGGCAAAATTCTTATTACACCTCTTATTTGACTCTATTCCAATACTCCACTCCATAACTCCGCTCCAAGACTCCACTCCATGGAATACACTGTGTCGTCTACTTTTTACCAAAGTCCACGGAGCCTGCCGGGACCTCGCCAAGGCCCAAGGGAGATGAGATACGTAATCTGATGGGAACAACGCATGCGCACACTATAGCAGTTTGAAGGTCAAGTTAACAAAAGATGATAAAAGGCTTATTAAACTGCCTGTAACATTAAACAAGAACTATTAAACCGTTTTAAACTCCGTGATATGATGGGTTCTGTCTCGTTAGTGAAGTGTAGAATTATAAATAAAACTGATAAAAATAAAAATACGCTCTTGAACTAGCTATCATGCAATTTGATCAACAAATCAAAGCCTTGCCAGACTGATTAGGAAATACCTCGCCATGTTTATAGCTGGGAACTCCCATGTATTAAATTAAACTGCAAGAAAATTCGACACAATATGTTGCACGTTAACCAATATTACTATAGCGTCTATTTTGTTCGATGATAGGTAAACATTGCACACCGTGCCATGATCAGGCGCCACATAATGTGCCGTCGGATCAGGGTCTTCGCTGTTTGCTAACATAATACTCAATCAAAACTTGAATAATTATGAAACCAAAAGAGCAACAACTCTAAAATTGGATTTGGTCTGGTCAGTACAATGGACGGGAAAATCCATTCTGCTTAAATAGGTATAACTATTGTTTTCACGACCCATGATAACCCTTCGTATACTGTAAACACGTAAACGGGAACATTGACCAACCCTTCTTGACAGAAATGTATCATATAGCTATCAGAATGTACAGTTTCAGGAAGAGTATGAAGATTTTTCTGGTATATCAATGTTCCGGGCTGGAGCCAGCCTATAAGCTCAGGAGCATTTGGCTTATCGTCCAATTTGTTCTTATCTGTGATAACCATATTGTAGTCTACAGTTTGTTTTTATTTGTCTTAGATTAAACGATATGTGCCAGCACACGAGATTCTGCTACATATCGCATATGCGCAAAAAAAACCTTTTTAAACACCCGTACTGACGTGTCCAGCTAGGCAATAGTTCTATTTTTTGCCAGACTTCCATGCTATGTGTGTGCGAGGAGCGAAGGCTCCAGCGAGACTGCGCATATGCAGAACTATGACACAAAAACACTGGCTTGTAAGGATTGAGTCAAAATTGCAATGGTCGAGTAAGAACTGACTTGTCTTGCAGATGTCTGTTTGCTGCATATGTTCTGTGACTCCACCTCACGGTGCCGTAGGTTGGCCTGTAGTGTGTGATTGTGGTATTTTCTGATCATACTCACTTACTTTTTGCCCCTTTGTTTGAAATATGACCTTTACAGACTTACAATTTTAAATATGCTTAGCGTAGACCACGCTTTTGTGAAAGCTTACACTTGTTATAAACTTATTGCTGTTGCAGCTATACTTGTAAATCACGAGTTCTCTCTCTTGATTTTTTTCTTTCTAAGAAATAACTGTCCGAGGTAATTATGGTCAATTATAGAAAAAAGGGTTATCATGACTTTTTCGAGTCTTTAAAAACATCACAAACTTTTTTGGTACACAGATTGCATTGGTGCAACTGATTCGTACATGTAAACAGGATCTCAACTCATTAAAACGCGCGAGTTTTCCCCTACAAACGCAACGACCTTAAATTATTGTGTGCATTTGGTTATACTGGTAAGGGCGTGAGATTGGTTTTGGGTTGCCATTACGGAATATTTGTATTTGTGTAATTTGCCATCGAATCAAACCAGGGAGGTGTTAAAATGACAAATTTCAGCAATTAGCAGGTCCATGTGAAACCATTGTGCATTCTAATGCTCGGTTGACTGTACTTTGGTTACCACAGGAAACCTGAGCCCACCATCCACCCCGAATCTGCACCATAAATACTAAGTTTCAAGTTCCTCATTCCCTTTAGCCAGGCGATTAACAGCGAGCATGTAATTAACACAATTGCTCATTGCCATGAGAAATGTTAAATGTAACAATTAAGCCAACATGTCTCGCCAGATCGATCGCTGTCACAGTCACAACTCAAAGTATCGAAGTGGATGCTCTTCAGACCAAAACAAAAAATCTATCGCCAATGGAAACGCCGGAATTTTTGTTCTTGTATGGAAGCAGGTAATGGTCGAATGGATATCTGTTCATGTTTGTTTGGAAGATGACATGCAATGGTTATATCACGAGTGTGTTCATGTACGAAGCTTAGCTTGTGTATTTTTGCACGTCTATGTGCAAAAACCATACTGTAGCTATCTTATACCATATATAACACAGACAAACGCCGGGGCCTTCATTTACTTCTATAATTTGTGTAAGAAACCTGCCGGTTTAATTTATGTCAACTGACTACATGTTTAAAATGTGTAACCTTGAGATCGTTGGCCTCGAAGTGATTCCGCATAAGTGAGCGTATTTCTATTGTATCGCTCTTATAACGCAACCAAAACATATGGTGTGTGTACTCAAAAGAGCCGTCTATAACTCAACCAAAACATATGTTGCGTGTACTCAAAAGAGTCCTAGACGACTCTTTCGAGTACACACAACAATTGTTTTGGTTAAGTTATAAGGAAATAAGCCAACTTTTACCGCTCATGGTCATGCGCGGATCCAGAAAGTTTTGTCAGAGGGGGTCCAACTTTGACGTTTTTTTTTTTATTTTTTTTATTTAGTTTAATGAGGGGATGAAGGATCCAAATACCACCATAAGCGGCCCTTCAACGGCCCGCCAGCGAAGCGCCATTTAAATGGCGTTTCGCTGGCGGGACGATGATGGCCCAACATGGAACGCTGGCTTGGTACTTTGTTATTTTTCAGGGAATCCCGACCAGTAATGCTAAAGAACCCTATATTTTTGTAATTTTCCATGGGGCCATGGGGGGGGGGGGGGTCCGGACCCCCTGTCCCCCCCTCTGGATCCTTACATGATGGTTTTGTACTTACTGGAGGTTTGCGGAACCATTGTTAGATCAAAGGGGTTCTTGTAAACTTGAGTGTAGCTGAAAGTGTATTTAGTTGAATATCCAAACATTTGAAGCATCCTTGACAATTTAATCGAGATCCGTTTAAATTTTAAACTTCAAATAAAATCGAGAAGAGCCTTAACATGGTAAATTGAATGTCTATGAGGCAATGCTCTTTGAGTGAACACCGACGAAGAGTCAAATATCAGTTGCAAGTGTTTACGAGATTCAGAACTGCTACGGTCGTCTGCTGATAACATTTGCAAACAGTTTGAACCAAGTTCAGACACGACAAAACGTCTGGCCTGATCTGAATCTAAACTGTTTGACACTCTGATGGTAGTCCTGAATTTTTTTTTCGCAAAAGTTACTTTTGAAAAATAAAAATCAGCAGATGACTTAAAAGCATGCACAAATTACCA
Source organism: Loripinus fragilis (assembly GCA_964019695.1). NCBI lineage: Eukaryota > Metazoa > Mollusca > Bivalvia > Lucinida > Lucinidae > Loripinus > Loripinus fragilis. The sequence continues at coordinate 97,026,353 of OZ026524.1, forward strand.
GCAAGCAAAATGTTAAAGCAGGCCTTCGACTGTCATGCGCGTCTCCTGAAAGTTTGTCAGAGGGGGCCCAACTTTGACAACTTTTTTTGTTTTTTTTTAATTGATTAGGGTAGGGCGGATCCAAATACCACGATAAGCGGGCCATCATCGGCCCGCCAGCGAAACGCCATTAAAATGGCGTTTCGCTGGCGGGCCGATGATGGCCCAACTATGAATGCTGGCTGGATAGCTTTGTGATTTTCCAGGGGATCCGGACCAGTATTGCTAAGAAACCCTATTTTTTTATGATTTTTCAGGGTGGGGGGGGGGGGGTCTGGACCCCTGCCCCCCCCCCCCCCCCGGATCCGCCCATGACTGTCATAACCCAAATCGTTCAATTAGTTAAGACAAATGTAACTTAACTAGAAATTGACGGCAGCTGAACGAGAACTTGCGATTTACATTTATAACTGCAACAGCAGTAAGTCTATAACAAGTGTAAGCTTTAGCAAAAAAAAAAAAAAAAAAAAAAAAAAAAAAAAAAAAAAAAAAAAAAAAAAAAAACGAAAGGAAAAAAACAAAAAAACAAAACAAAACAAAAACAAAAAACAAAAAAAAAAACAAGCAAAAGAAAACAAAAAACAACAACATTAAACACACGAAAAAACAAACAAACAACAACAACAACAAATAATGTGATCTACGTTAAGCATTTATAAAATCTGAATAGGTATGTTTTAAGCAAAGAGGAGCATAGGCAGCCAAAAGATACAGTGTAGCTCATAAATTTAAAACTTTTAAAAAGCAAAAACTTGTTGAACATCGCAATTTTCACCCCCTTCCATATTGGTCTATCGATATGAAACTGTTCGTCATATCACATGTTTAGATTAACAAAATGTTCTGCACAAACATGGTAAAATTGTAAATATTTTCTTATCCATAATTTTATCATATATTTTGGGTGCTCAAAAGAACCGTCTCATTGAGAGGGTTCTTTTGAGTACCCACAACATATGTTTTGGTTGAGAAATAAGAAAATTATTTTCTGTTACGCACCTTTAAAGCTGCATAGTCTGTAACTTTTGATCTTCTAATTTTAGAAATAAAGTTTCTGTTTTTCAAGAATACAGTATTAATACTCAAATTCAGGTAAACATTGTACCATTTTCGTAAATCTTAACAAAATTATCACTATCAAAACAACAGCATTTATGTTAAAAATCAACTGTCTAGAATAATTGGAGGAACGTAAATAATTACAAACAAGAGAAAAAAAAACTTTTTTCATAAGATAATTCACTTTTCCATGCAGTTTTCAGCTGCACTGAACATATTTATTGTGAAAAGATAACTTTATTCTATCTTTACTTAGGATTTAAAAAGAAAATATTTTTTTTCGAAAAATGTTCATAGTTACAGACCTAGTCTCTAACCAAAGGTCTGTCATTTCTTTTCTTGTTTAAAGTGAAGTGATAAACAAAAGGTAAGGTGTTTTGAACGTTACGCAACATCTCACATCCGCGTGAAGAAAAATGATAGAAGTTGCAGAGTAATAATGAAAGGCATTCTGCGGCTGGTAAATCGTTCTTCTGTATCCTTTCACATAAACCACTGTATTGTGTTGATATATGTGTTCATTCCAGAAGACAAACATATCTGATTATGTAACGATGGCATTTCCAGAGACAGCTAACAGCTTGGTATTCCGGTTTAGCATTTACCGTATTTATAGTAAGTACATGTATTCCGACACCGCCATGTCTACCGTATTAATCTAAATAAAAGTATATAAGGGTGCAAAGATCAGGAATCGATACAATCAAGTACCACACCTGACCCAGGATACCAATGGGAAAGTGACAAACTTACAGTAAGACACCACAAACGAGAGTCAAGAGTTCGGCCCTTTCACAGCATGTACCCATGTGGCACAAATAAACAGACGCACACAAAGGCATAACAAAAACCCCATAGAAGTACCGCCTTGGAACGGCCAGTAAAAATATTTTACTGGAGGGCTTTAACCGGTTTCACTGCACCAGCCTCACCCTTAATTTAGATATGGATCAGACACATAGATATTTGGTTTGCCCGAAAGACCCGTAAATCTTAAAAAGTCAACTATCTATCACTGTGCAAACTCTGGCAAATAAAACTTATAGATGGTGTTGGTGTGTGTTTGTGTTTAACGTCCCACCAACAGCTAAGGTCGTATGGAGACGGGGCCACGGCTTAAAGTCTCATTCGACAGACTGGTGAAGCCGGGAATCGAGCCTGCGACCCCTGGTTTACAAGGCAAGCGGTTTATCCACTGCACCACAGCGGCTCATAAAACTTAAATGTAGGCGTTAACAAGAGTGATACGGTAAATAAGACATTTCTCTTTCACTGCTAACTGAAGCTTCGGTTTTCTTGCTACATGTGATGCAAATAGCCATATTCCAAAACGAGACTGATGCATCCGCCAAAACGAGACTAATGCACCCGTCTAACGAAAATGCAAGTGTAAATGCAGATATGAACATCAAATGAAACATGTTTTTGGTGTTGAATCAGAATTTTCACCTGCACACGTCTCTAACAGGTTGAAAACAACTGTTTTATGTGTTATTATCGATATTATTCGAAATTTATATCAGATTAACGCTGATAAAATTACGATAAAAGAGCCTCGAATGTCTTTCACATATCAGCTCTGCTGACATTTTGCATGAAACTATTTGAATAAATCCATCTTCTGGTCATTCAGTGCCTGTTATTGCTTTTCAAGATTCTAGGCCCCCTACTTTTTATATAGAAATAAACAGTTTAATACCACATACTGGTTGTTTGCAATAAAAACCTTATGTACGATGCACGTTTGATCTAAAATCATTAAAACAGTAGCTAATATGCCAATCTTAAGTTATATTTTCGTCGAGAAACTTTGTTTATAATCAATTTATACACACAAAAAACAACAAGCGGTTATGACCAGGGAATTACATACAAGACGTGTGCAGATCCAGACGGGGGATTGTGTTCTCATGTCAACAGCCAGAAAAAACAACAACTGATGTTGTACATTTCATTTCTTTTAAGTTGCATCACTTGACAATAATAGAATTCCTAAAAATAAAATCAATCTAATAGACATATATTGAATTAAGAATGCCAAGGTTATTCAGACTTTTTCAGGTGTTTTAACCTATTTCATATATCTCTGAAATTAAAATCTGATGATCTAAGTGGCAGTGAAATGTAATTGTTAAGTAATTAACTACATTTGGCAAAGTAATTGTATGTAATTAATTACTTTGCTCAAAAGCCATGTACATGTAATTGTAATTAAATTCAAAAATGTCCAATGTAATTGTAAGTAATTAATTACTTTTTCAAAGTAATTGACCCCAAGTCTGTCCTCTGACAAAACTGTCTGGATCCGCACATGCAAGATATATAAATTTATAAGTAATAACTCACTTAACTAAATGCACTTATAGCCAAACCAGACGTCCAATGCAATGGTCAACAAGATTTTGCTGTTAAAACATAAGTTTAGGCTGCCTACGCCCCCCCCCCCTTTGCTTAGAACATGTCTCGTTTGTGATGGCTAATTGTGAAGTTTTCACTTTCCCATTGGTATCCTTGATCAGGTGTGGTGCTTGATTGTATCGATTCTTGATCTTTGCCCTCTTTCTTACTTTGTTCAGGATAACAGTTTTATATATGCTTAGTGTTGACCATGTTTTTGTGAAAGCTAACACTTGTTACAGACTTACTGCTGTTGCAGAAATACTTGTAAATCATGAGTTCTCTCCCTCGAATGTTATCTTTTAAATTTGTTACAGAGAAATGAATGGTTATGGTGGCATTGTCGAGTCTATAAAATATTAAACACGAAACAGGAAAATAAGTACTTTCAAGATGCCTATTTTATTTCATACATTAGATTGGTTCCCATCGTTGATAAAGCTCTTCTTCCGTTACACGTATAATATGCTGCAAGCTAATAAAGGGAGACCAGTCTATTCATACATATCAGTGCAGCCCACCTTTGCGATGTCTCTGTATTGTTTATATGTTCGCATGCCTCTATATAAGAAAATGTGGCTACAAATCAACTTCCTAATAGCTTAACTAAAACATATGTTGTGGGTACTAAAAATAACCGTCTCACCGAGACGGTTATTTTTAGCGCCCAAAATATTGGTTTAGACTGGCGCTTAAGAAAATTATCACACTTATATATCAAGAAAATCTGCTTATCTGAAGCCATGAAGGCAGTTTAATTCACTGTATTAGCATATAACCATAAACTTTTTACTGTCAATCAATGTTCATAATCGGAAGAGACATCTCTTTTTAAGGCGTTCTATGCTTCAGCGACGAAACAACAAAAACTAGAAAAACCACACAAGATCAAAGGCGGGACACAATATGATAATAATCATGGTTTCTTTGCTATCTGATACTCGGGTAAGTACTCGTACATGGATCGAATAATGTTGTTTAGGAACCCACAGCATACATATTTGGATTGGTAAATTAAGATTTTAAGTACCCCATAACATTTCAATAATAAAAAGGGGATACGCTCTTAAACCTCAAAACGATTAGCGGGTACTTATAGCTACCAGAACTCTGATCTCAGTTATGCGGTTTTAGATCGTAGGGGGTGGTGGCATATCTGGGTCATTATGTTTATCAGCAATATTGACAACCGTCTTGTTAGAATCAGCCATAGGGAGAGAATAAACTCTTAAAAAATCATGGGGATTGGGGCGACCTCATGAACTCATAATTGCACTCCACAGAAGTCACTCCCTACCGACTGAGCTACGCAGACCAGCCATACAGATTTTAATATTGAGAGTGACGCGCATTATACATAGAGGGAATTTGGAATCTTCACTCAGACGGCCTTCAATGGGGATGGTTGCAAATGACTGGTGACAACTGCCTGCAAGGTTGAAGCCATATTCTCTTGGGTTAATTGTCAGATTACCTAATTTCCGCAACTCAGAGATGCATGTGTACACATGTTGCATACCACAAAAAAGTGCAGAAAGTGAATTGCTGAATTAGAGCTAATCATTTTTATTGCTCTGTAAATCAGGAAGTATTTGGGCCTTTCCATGGGATAAAGAAACTTATCGCATATTCGAAAAGCTATCATTGCAGACTCTTATTTCACAGGTTTAGGTAAGGCTTAGATGAAATATATGTGTAGTTCCTGTTTTCCCTACCTACCCTATTTTTAACCTTAACCTAAAACATTAAATGGGGTTTTGGCGTAAAAAACCTAAAATGGTCACTTTTTCAGTTTTGTCACTATTTTCTGTGTTAAATGTTATATTTCCCTACCTACCTACCCAAATTTGTGTTAACCAAACATATATTTCATTTGGCCTAAACAAAGCGTTACACTGTAAATATTTTCTTACCATCCGTTTTAACTTATGCTTTGTGTCTCATTGAGACGGTTCTTTTGAGTACCTACAACATATGTTTTCGGGTTGAGAAATAAGAAATTATTTTTGGTACGCACTCAAACGATTGATAATTTTTCAAGACTTGTTTGTGCGAGCTGTGAAAGCAAGCCCAGATTCGAGGCTATACTCTAGCTGAGCTGAGCATGAAGTTTATCATGCGCATAATGCATAAATGTTAAAATGCTAACAATTATTAGCATGATAAAAACAACATCTGAGAGTTCGAAGGCGAGAAAAGTATTTATTTTCCAGCATTTTAGTTTTTAAGTGTTTATGTTGGAATTTCATGCTGCGTTGAGTTGGACATGAAAAAACTTTATGACCCCGAGGCTAGGCTAATCAATATGAATGCGGGGACTTGTCTGGGTTTTTTGCGGTAGCATCTGCAATAACTACCAGTCTTATAAGGTTGCAAAAACTGCAAAAATCAACAACGTGAAAATATGCTTTATGGTATCAATGAATATCGTTGAAACAGTCGCGCTGTCATCGACCTGGGATTCGACCATGCGCACCGTTCTTGGCATCTTGGAGGCCTTAATACCTGAGCGACTAGTAAACCTTCATTTCTAGGGTACGGAATAATTTCGCTTTGTTCATGACACGACTCCACATTTGTTATGTAAAATGCACAAATCAGATTAGCATGAAACATCCGTATTTTCTGCTGAACTGCTAGAATCATTGAACACAAGCAGATGAGCATGTGAAATTGACCCATTTATGCCAAGAAGAGTTTTTTTTATCAATTTTGTTTGCTTTCATCTTTGTCTTTAAACTTTATAGACCAATCAAATTTTGATAAGTTTATGCTGGCTGGCCCATTGTACATTACAGCAAAACCTGTCTTAAGCGGCCACCCAAAAAGAAGACCCACATTGGTTTTCAAGACCGATTATTGCTTAATGGAGGTCAAAAGTATTGCAGAATGCTGCAATACTTTCGACCTTCATTTACTTCTACCATTTGTCTTAGACCTCTGTTTTGTGTAGCCCCTTAAGACGGGTCTTACTGTAATACGGGCCACAGGTTATACTTTGTAAATACATGTACTGTAATATTGAATCGTTTCTCTGGTGTCGCTTTCGGCAAAGCAAACAGTGCAAACATTCATGTGCAGATCGAGAGGGTTGTCAGGGGGTCCGGACCCCCCTACCCCGAAAAATCACACACATATAGGGTTTTCTAGCAATACAGGTCCGGATCCCATGAAAAATCGCAGCTACCAAGCCAGCATTCAATGTTGGGCCATCATCGGCACGCCAGCGAAACGCCATCATCGGCACGCCGATGATGGCCCGCTTATAGTGGTACTTGGATCCTTCCTCCCCTCATGAACAAAAAAAAAAAAAACGTCAAAGTTAGACCCCCTATGACAAAACTTTCTGGATCCGCGTATAACATGACATCTCTACACATTGTTGCAGTTATTATCCAGATATGTATGCAATCGAACAGAACAGCATTTAAAGCAGTCCGGCGAAATTTACACCAATGCAGTAGGCAGTTCAGCCGCCACCAAATTTGGTGTTAATTACGCTTGTTTTCTTTTTACAGAACAGCGTCTGAGCTGAATATCTATCTATCTATCTGTTTGCAAATTTACCTAAATATCAGACTTATAAAGTGACTAATCTTTTTAACACGTTGTTATTGATACCATAAAAGTGTCTCTTCCATTTAAAACAGCGATTAATTCGCCTATTAATTCAAGAGGCTCTTTTAAACCCCAGGTTTTACACCATTTTAAGCACATAAATCCAGTTTAGGGTGGATTGACCTAGGTCACAGGAAGAGAATATCACCATTTAAGGACAGTTATACTGAAATACCCTACAATTGACTTTTATCGCTTGAGGTGTGACCGTCCGTTCGTTGGACCCAAAACAAACGATGCATAAACTTATAATGCGCCAGTCACTTATGTTTACAGTGCAGCGTCTGAGCTGTGTCTATACTGTTTGCTTATGTGTTTGTTTGACCACAAAGTTTTACCACGAAGTTACCGCAATGCATAGTATTTGTATTGTAATAAATAGTTTTTGGTGCCAAAGACTTATAAAGTGACTATACATGTATCTATCTAACGCGCGCGTTTTTATTGATACCAACATTAGAACTGAGAAAAGTATTAAGCCAACGACAGAGTTTGTGATATTATTCAATTACTTGGTCACGGTATCACCACGTGGTATGCAATGTCCCGTCTCTTGTAAAGCTAACGGAAATAGGAACCAGTTGGGGGCGTGGCTGGTAGTGGCCTATTAAATAGTATCTTGATTATTCTAGGGATATAAGGCTTAATATTTCACGTGAATCAGCAGATGTCAACTCTTGTTTTTTTTTATTAAGTGTTAACATTTGAAAATGTCGTTTTCATGGTAATTTTGGTAGAAAAGCATGTTTATCTACACATGTGACTAAAGTATAAGGGGTCAAGTACTAATAACGCGGTCTATTCAGTGGCGGATCCAGAGGGGGTTCATGGGGTTCGATCGAACCCCCTCCTCACCCCCTGTTTTTAAATATCCTATGGGATATTTAAGAAAACTGAGATGATAAAATCAGCAAAGCGAACCCCCCCTACCTTTATACATACGAACCCCCTTTACAGAAATCCTGGATCCGCCCCTGCTAGCCACATAACAATGTAAATGTACATACGACTTGCTCTAATTCTGAGTGATCGTCTGGTCCTCGAAAATTGACAGACCACATGCTGCCCACATTCCACACGACAGATGTGGCACTAGCCCTCTGTCACACAATAACTATAAATTATCGGACATAATTGCTGGCTAGCTCGGAGCAGCAATAAAATTCAGTTTAATGGCTCACTTTGAATTGTCAGTCTGAATAATTTGATCCTGATATAGCTTTCGGCGGTTGTTTACAAGATTTGCAAAACTATTGGTGTTTCATTCACCCTCTTTGGTCTATAGCAATACGAGAAGCGTCGTCATGAACTCCAAACCATTTCTTATAAGGCTCATCACCACAACTATACACTCGCAACGGGTTTCACGGTTCCATAATGCCGACGCCGCGGCATAGGAGTATTTCCCATCCGATGCAGATAATCTTAAGCGTGTTAATAGAGTATTTCCCGAATTTCAATTTTAAGGCATTCCGTGATTTAAGCAATGACATTTTCTACATATAATCAAGAAATCCTTCACATGGAAATAGAGAGAACCTTCAAAATTTGAAAGCAGAAGACTCGGTTTTATTGAGCTGTTCATGAGAATGAATTGAAAGTGCACATACCCTCACCCCTAGCATTGGTCACTTTAACCTGTATTCTGCTTTCTGCCAGAACCCATTATTCCTAAGCATGGAAGTCTATAGACATTTGCAGGGCTTACCCTGGCTCAGAATTTGTTGTAGCCAACACTTTGCCAAATGGAAAAAGTTGGAGCCAAATGAAAATGACTTTAGCCAAGGTTTTAGTTAGAAAGTAGTATCAAGAAGTTGCTCTGAATTTAACTCTTTGTCAGCTAGTGACAATTTTTGTCATCTGCTAATAACCTTTGCAAACAGTTTGGACCCAGATCGTTTTGTCGGACCTGATCTGGATCCAAATTGTTTGACACTCTGATAGTATTGAAAAAGATCCAGCGTTCAAAGAGTTAAATATGGCACACTAATAAAGAGTGAAGGAATAAATAAAGCAATATTTGAAAAGCTGATCAAAATACACTTTTCAGAGATATGTAATTTTTGAACCTCCTACTGTTAGCCAATGACTTATATTTGTAGCCACTCTAGATTTTAGTAGCAAATGGCTACAATGGCTAATGGCAGGATGAGCCCTGACTTGGTCATTTGAACAAAATGGGAAATAAAGTAACATTATTGTTCCCCATTTTACCGAGTAGTTCGAAACTTGCCATTTTCTTCTGCCAGTTCCCCTACCACGTCTAGATGTCAGAATATCTTAGATAATTACTAGTAGCATTAACAGTTGTAGTTGTTCAAGCGAACATAGGCAGACTTTGTTTTACTCTTTAAGCGCTGAATCTCTAAAATGGAACATTCCATATGCAGAACTTAGTAGAATATTACAAGCTAGTTATTATTGATGGTTTGTAAAAAAAGTAAACAAATAGTGCCAGATCAGACTGCTCCGCGGAGCAGTCTGATCTGGGACTATTTGTTTGCGCATGCTTTTCCGGTTTGAGTAGTTTGGTATTCGGTTCTGGCGATCAAAGAGTGACGTCTGACAAAGAGATAGCAAGGTTATAAAACAAGAAACTAGAGTAAAAAGTACTGCTCGATTCATGATATACGCCATCATGCCAACAAAACTGAAACTCGTGCAAACTCGATTCGATGTATTCAGTTTGGGCAAAAGTGGTTCTTTTCGCTAACAATTTTGTGACTTAACATGGTCGCCATGTTGGGCAGATCGAAAACTTGTCATAATGTTAGGATTATGTTTGGCACATTTCGAGTTGGGGGTCAGCAATGTTTATTGAGTTATTTTTGATATATGTTGGTGATTGTTGTGATTGGCTCGTTATTAATTATAAATTAGAAAGATTTCCATGAATGTGCTATTTCAAGCTTTAAAGATGTATTTGTACTGTTTACTGCATCCATGCACCCTTATAAAACATGTGCAATTTGTAAATAATGTTTTGGATGTATATAGTTTTTGTTATAGAGGGCCACTTGGTAGAATGGCTATTTCAGCTAAAAGTGTACACCTCTTTAAATGTTGTATAAATTCATCAAAAATGACTTATAGTACTTTGAACATAGGACCATGGTAACAGTTCACTACTGTCCAATAAGCAAGGGAGTAATATAAGGAAATACCACAATCACAGATCAACCCACGGTGCCACGAGGAAAAGTCACATAACACTAACAGCCACACGACAACCACAATAACAGCCACACGACAGCAAGAACATAATTAAAGTAAAGCAGCCAGCTCTCTCTTCCTCCAAGCTAGGAACGACACGAAGTACTGTATTACAAAACAAGGAACAAAACACAAAGTTCACAAGCGAGGTGGATATATTCTGAGAAAGTACGGTTTCTGTAAAATGGAATTCTACAGTTACGAAACAATTGTGACGTCATAAACCAGCATGTTAGGAATTCTAACCAAGGTCTTGTCAACAAAAACATTATCTCCTCTTGGAAAACTTATTAATAAAGCCGTCACATCAAAAATAGTTTCTATGTTCAGATGAATAAACCGCCTGAGTAATTAGCATGACTGCCAATTCTATGACTATGGGCTGCACGTCTAAAGCAAATACTGTAAATTCGGAAATTTTCGCGAGAATTTAAATTTCGCGAATAGCGTTAAATGACATATTTGCGGCCTATAAAATCGCGACAGTGATATGATTTACCTTTATCAGTAAATGACAGAGTAATTTCGCCATTTCGCGAGGATCTTGTTTCCACGAAACTTCGCATATGCGAAGTTTCGCGAAAATAAAATCCTCGCGAATATTTCCGAATTTACAGTGTCCATCAAAATGGTTCAGCTCGGCTGAGCATTGAGGACTCATCCCAGGGGCGGATCCAAGATTCATGGGAAGGGGGTCCATATGTATAAAAGAGTTGGGGTTCGCTTTGCTAATTTTTTCTTATGTTTCTTAAATATCCCATGATAATGAAATATTTTGATCTCACTATTTCATTTTCCTAGGACATTTAAAAAGGGGGACGGGGAGGGGGTTTAAGCGAACTGCACGTGAATTTTCGTTGCTCTAGCATAAAAAATAGAAATAGAAGGTTTATGCCTATAACCAGATTTTACTGTTCGTTAGACTGATATGGCGTAAAGTCACTAAAACTATCAGGCGCATATATAGTCGTACTAGAGGTCAAAAAACGGGGGTCACATTAAACCTGGAAACACAGAATTTAAAGTGCATCTGTGCATTGAAAAAACCCCGGTCATTTTAAGTGTGTAGATCTAGAGTAGCGCGCAATACGAGCTTTAATGTTGCTTTCTGTGCAATTCAACATGTGTATCAATTATGATTTAACCCTTAATGCGCCAATAGCAACAAAAGTCGTCTGCTTTTTTCGTCTGCTGATGTTTAAGAAGCCTCTATGGCAAGTTGGCAACTAGTGTGGACACAGATATAGGAGCAGTCTGTTCTGGGTCCACGCTGTTTGCTTCTATACCTACTTGGTCAGTAATGTTAGGCAATTATTTGCAGCAGACGGCTTCAGCAGACGACATTTTCAGATGTTTTTTTTCTTGGCGCTTTAAGGGTTAAGTAGTAAATCGTGCAAATGAACTGCCTACAAAACATGGATTGGTGTGTGCTTTGTTCATTTATTCTGCAAGAATTAAAATTCGTATATCTTCGAAGAGCTTTTTTCTCGCACGGATGTCACCAAAACGACTTTTTGTACTTTGAAAAGATAGTCCTTAAAATCTCTGTCAACATTACAGAACGTTTTCAAAGATAAAACGAAAAGGCAGGCCTCCAGATAAGAGGGCGTATTGGAAAATTATTTTCTTTATTTCTAATCCAAAACGGGTACTCAAAAAACCGTCTCAATGAGACGGTTCTTTTGAGCACCCAAAACATATGTTAAAATTTATGGTTAAGAAAATAATTAAAATTTTACGCAAATAAAATTTCTTTATCTGGATCTATGGAACAGGTGTGAATATGAGTTTAATAATGCTATTAAAATTTAATTATGCGAAACGTCAAGTAGAAAGGGTTTCTCTTAAAAATACCCGTGCAACGGAAGATCTGACCAATCTGCCCGGCCAACAGACTGACCAACATCAGTGTTACTTATCGTTCCACAATCGACTGACTTATTTTGAAAAAAAATCGCATTGGCAACAAAGACGCTGATCGGACAACGGGTATGATATATAGTGGATCGTGGGTGAATTGAAGTTGTTTTTCTATTCTTGTGGCTTACAGTAATATATGAAGTACAAAATCATTTAGGATATAAAATTATCCATTATAGGTATTCTAGAGTAAGCTCGTAGGGAATATTGAGTCAGATATTATATCAACTCTGTCCCCCGCTCTAAGTATGGAGTTTCTATCGGCATATATATTTTAAACAGCAATATTACATTGGCAGTTCATCTGCAACCAAAATTGTCATAATTGAGCCATGGCATGATATTTCCAACAATGTGGTATGTGCGACCAGCAAAGGCTCAGACCAGCGCATTATTGTGTTTTTCAGTGATAAGCTGACTCTTTACAATACATTCCACGTGCGATATGACCAGCCATTACAACTCTTTTTTTTAAAAGCAGCTCATATAGGTAAACACTGCTCGCAAGAATCACATGCCATGAATGGGACACTACGCATAATGCATGGGTAAATGTTGTTTTTATTTTTTGCGACTTTACTATTTCATTATGTCGCTACAGGGGTAAGATTTTGATCATGTCCTGATATACTAATAACCTTAAGACTGGCTCTAGTCTAAAAAACTTATTATTTTGTCCAGGTATTCTTCCTAAAAAATATGTTTACTATGTGTCGTCATACCATCCATAAACAAATTCAACAGTGGAGCGCCAGAAGACACATGCACACATTTTGATAAAAAATATTTTTTATTTGTATTTCAATTTTTCAGACTGGAGCCAGTTTATCGCCTTCTCTTACGTGCTTTTAGACTGGCTCTAGTCCTTAAAACAAATTTTCATTAATGTGTCATATCATATACTTGTAGCCAGTCTAACTCTGATGACTCTGTCTTAAAACAGAGCCATCAGAGTTAGACTGGCAACACGTATATGATATGACACATTGACGAAAAATTGTTTAAGGACTGGAGCCAGTCTAACGTGTTTTTGACGAAATAAGAAAACATATCCTAAATTATGACTGGCGTATCTAGACCTGCGTTCAACAATAGCATTCAAGTTGCCTCATAATATCTCTCTTATAAGAAACATTCATTTCTGTTTATACATGTGTTTCTTTAAACCTCTTTGATGTTTCAATAAATTACTTTAAAACACTTAAATGATCTTACAGTTTAGTCTTAAGTAGTGTAAATTGATTCACCATACCAGTAACATAGCTTGTTTTTGTGCTGTTTTTGCTTCTTTGCATGTTATCGCAGTACTGATGTTTCAACAAACCAAGATCTAACAGAACATGAAAAACACTTCATGCTATGTAGCCAATAACCCCATTTTGATGTTGCTGTTGTACTGTGGGAGAAGGGGGTAGGGGGGAAGTGGCTTAACTTCCTAGGTGAGCATAGATAACAGACAGTTATATTTTTAGGTACATGAGGCTTGTTGCCCAAAAAAAACTTGCTTTGTAAATGATCAAATATAAACATTAACCGAAAACGGCCACACATATCTAACACTTTTACAGTCATTCACGAATAAAGTTTGACTGCTTTGTTGTCTGTAGTTGTGCTTTGGAAGCCTCTATAGCAAAAAGTGTGGATTCGGTAGCCTGACTGTTTGAGTTGGTGCTTAACGTGCCATTCAATATTTTTCCAGTAATTTTGGGACGTTTTTCAATTAGGTCAAGATGTCTTGCTCAGAGACACATTACCGCGCCGAAGTGGGGCTTCGAACCCGCGACCCTTAGCCACGAGCCTGGCAATATATCAATCTGAACGCATTTCGGCTTTACAGGTGTCTCCTTCAACATTGATTGGTTGAAATATATGGCTTACACGCACGCACACATTCACGCATACAGACAGACACTGAAAAAACGAAGAAACAAAAACAGAACACAACAAATAAAAGGTGAAACTGCACCTTACTCCGAGCAAATAGACAGAAAAAACTGCAGGAACTGCGTCTTACTGCAAGCCTACATGACGTCTGTTAGAGTTCAATTGTGATATGAGCCAGTGCATGAGATTTCCAACAATGTGGTTTGTGCGACCAGCAAAGCCTCAGACCAGCCTGCGCATACGCGCAGTCTGATCAGAGCCTTTGCTAGTCGCTTGAGTATTCTATGATTGTTAAGCTACTGACTGAACACCATTTGGAGTTTCGGAGCTTAAAATGAGGGATTATGAGGCTGCAGAGGCTCGTCCCAGTCTAGTCATGTCAAAATACCACATTGTTGGAAATCACATGCACTGGCTCAATAATAAAAGTGAAACAATAAGGTGTGTAAGACAATTAATAATTGAGATAAGTCACAGTAAATCATGGAATCATCTGGCAATATAACAAAACAGTTTTTTCTCTAATAAATAAATCAAAATGAAACTTTTGAGCCAGGTCGAGAGAAAACCAGGCTGATCTGCGCCTTTGTTGATCGATGACTGGAAAGTGTAATATCTGTACTTTGTATTTCAAAACTTTCGAGATTGTTTGCTTGTCTCTGTAGCTCAGTAGACTTAATTGAGTTTCATCTGATCGTAAACCAGACTAAGAAATTTGAGATATTAGCTACACGGTAGATGTTGACTCATTGACTGTTATTGGATGTATGAGAAATGTAGTTCATTGACTGTTAATTGAATTGTGAGAATATGTATCTGCATATTCTCATAAATCCAATAACAGTTAATGAGTCAACATCTACTTATACATTCTAATGCTTTTTATAGCTCGCTCCTGCCTCCTAGCCAGATTATCTTATCTTATGACTTAAACATCCCCTTTAATTATTTTCAAATCACTACATCTTTTCATTCCTATCATTAAAATGTGTTTTAGAACTGACCTTTACTATTCAGAAAAAGAAACAATATATTTGTGATTGATCAGTTGCCATAGTAACGGAATGTTTTGTGGAAGGACTTGAAGGCACATGGCCACGTTTATATTATTTTTTGCATACCCACTGTCTTTCAAAGTCTTTTATTTTCGAACATTGGTGTAATTTAACCTCTTGTTATCAATATTCTGCTGAACAATCTAAGTGTTACATAAAATGTTATAAAAGAAGAATCAAATATGCATATCCTTTATTTTGGTTGCCTAGCAACCAATTTACTCGATTTTTCATAAACACATTACTTTGCGTTGCCATGGTAACTATATAAGAGAAGGATATCATACAAAATGTATGGTTATGTGCAGCTGATTGTTATTAAGTATACGTGATCAGAACCGTGTTCACTTTAATTGCCTTCGACTATTTGATATTAACTTTTAAAGTCACGAGGTCTGCGAAAAATACCAGATAGTTCTTGAAATCTTGATTTTTTAAGCTTTGTTTCCATGGTAACAGCTCAAAACTCAAGAACATTACTTTATCCTATTGGTTATAGACAGAGTGCATGAGCATATATAAGTACTAGTAGAAAAATAAACTATACATCTTAATCTGTTGCCATGGTGACCATCTATACTGAGCCGGCCACGGATGGTTGCCTAGTCTTCTAATGTTGCCTAGCAACAACAGTTGGAACTACGTAACACGTCAAATATGGTACATGTGAAAAGCCAAAAAGATGTGCTAGCTTTGAACAAGATTTCATAAGCCTAGCATGTAAATTCAGTGCGCTATAGAAAAAGTCTCATTCTTTATTGGATGACCCTCGTAGACATATTTCAGGCTAAAAGTGGTACCACTCTCAAATGTTTTAATTGCCATATATGCATGTACAATGTCACTAAGCTGGACGTACCAAAAAATTGCCATTATAAAGGGATTATTAGCTTTTTGCATTGGGTTATCACAGCCTTTGAATGTTTTGTCTTTTTAATGATTTATAAGCTATTTAGACACAGTATTAGATGCCTTTTTAGTGTCATCTATATTTTTTGCTGGCGGCGCCACTTAAAAACGCCTTTAAAATCCCTTTTTATACGACAACACATAAAATTCGGAAGAACAATATCAGCGAAATTCAAACAATGTTTTAAAATCTAGAAGTATCTGAGTTACAGCTGTCTATTAACATTCAGGTAATACCATAGGTTTCGATAAGCAAATAATTTTTAGCCCTTATGCGTCATTCTAAACGTATGTTTTGGGTGCTCAAAAGAATCGTCTCAACGAGACGGTTCATTTGAGTACCAACAACATATGTTTTAGTCGAGAAATAAGAAATTCATTCGGAATTCGACTCTTATCTCTGTAATCCTTGGCTGATTTCAATGCACCTTACGATAGATATGTCAAGAACTCATTCAGATTAGCTCCAAATGCAACGCAATCTCATTAGAACCGTCAGTTTGTATGGATTCGTTTCTGATTCCAGCCCATGGCAAGACGCTAAGCTAAGACCCGCATCAGACTTGCATACACAGACTGATGTAAATCTCCGATTAGCTTAAAATCTGTTAGCTGCGCTTTCATGCAAGGATCAAACAGGTGATATTCCTTTCGAAGTTGAGTAAAAACCAATCTTTTGCAGGTATTTTACGTGACAAGGAAAGATTGATAACGTACATCTCGCTCACAAGTCTTGGTGTACCAATCCGGAGTAATGCACAGTAGGCCTATAGCAGAAAACACCTGTGATATTCTGTAATCGACCTCGATGCCATGCATACAGATCGCATTACATATTCCGATCGGGGTCTGCCATCTTCATATGTGTAGGCTAGACGGTAATTTTCTGGTGCTACTTCCGATGTGATTAATGCCTTGGCATAGGCTTGCCAGAGGTTTTTGAAGGTTTTACGGGGATTTTGATTCGGTTATCATCCCGCTGTTTCTTCATTTATTAGGATTGAAGCATCAAAATTGAAAGAAAAAATGATAGAGTGGTAACACGAGCAACTAATGCACCAGCGATTATGCATCATGTGATCCATGTCTGAAGAAAAATACATTATTCTAAGTAATCATTAGCCAGTTTATGTGAACTTTTCGAAAATTAGTCCGTGTAAACATGTTTTTGTTTGTGTGTTTGTTTTGTTGCTTTACGTCCAAAGTCAACATGGTGGGGAATCACGTGGTGTTTGCGTCGATACGCTGCACGGCCTCCTCTTTCCTTTATAGACTCGACAATGCCAGACTAACTATTTATTTTCTTTCGAATAAGTATTCAAGAGAGAGAACTCGCGATTTACAAAATACGAATAACTGCAACAGCAATAAGTTTATAACAAGTGTGACTTTCATAAAAAGTATTGTCTATGCTAAACATATATTTTTTTTATCTATTAAAATGATTTTATGCGTAAATGTCGAGATATCAGAGTTTGAGGCTTTGAGATTTTCACTGTATATTTTGCTCCTCTGAATTCTTATGTCTAATTGTGAATTTGTTACTGTCCCATTGGTATCATGGGTCAGGTGTGGTACTTATTTGTATCGATTCCTGATCTTTGCCCTCTTTCTTACTTCTATAAAACCTGTAATTTTCATACGCAGTGTTTCTTATAGTTGTTGCCAATGTTAATTATCAGAATATACAACTAATTAAAACAAATAGGCTAAGATAATACCTACTTTATTGCGCTTTTATCCCTGTTTTGTCTAACTTGTGCTATTTACGGGCTGTTGTGTGAAAGACTTCACCCATTTGGGTGCATGAAAATACAATATTTTGGCGTGAAATTGAGAATATTTTCTTATCCATTAGTTTTAAAATATGTTTTGGGTGCTCATAAGAACCGTCTCACTGAGACGATTCTTTTGAGTACCCACAACATATGTTTTGGCTGAGAAATAAGAAAAATATACCTAAATTACGCACTCTTATCTAGGGGACTGACGCTGTCTACTCAGACAAGGCTGTGTAATTCCGTAGCTAACATGCTTATGTATCGTACTGCGTGGTATATACGCTTGTTTTCGAAGAAAGTTTATGTATTAAAATGTGCATAGGATCTAGATCTACATCATCATGTGCGCATGCTAACCTAGTTCTTGATATAATTCTGTATAATGCGTGTAGAAAATGTTGAATGACTTTTTTCTTGTTTAGTTTATGGCTTAGCAAGCATTATTAAGGTAACGCTTAAATCAACTATTTCTAGTTCGTTAGTATTTTCTTCCTTTTTGTCTGCGCAGCCTCTTCGCTGCTTGCCGATACGATAAGCATTGAATCTTCGTGGGCTGGCTCAAAGGCGCGACAAGTATTTAATTATGGTGCACATCAAGTCTGTGTCATTTTTAAAGTTCTGCAAAGATTATCTAAGGTGGATTTATGGTGCCAATATCGTTATTTTTATTTCTTTTTGCATTCGTTTGCGATTGACACAATTGTTTACGAGTGTTCTAATGTCTATCTCTGAAACCGAGAACAATAATTCACACTTTTTCTGCTAACTATTTACTTTTAACATTCACCGAAAATCTGCAAAAGCTATTATCCCTCTCAGTTGTGCTAGACACAAAGGCAAGATTGATAAAGCATCTAGTTTTTTTTTATAAACTCGCTTTTCTTTACTTTTAAATAATTCTTCTATCTGTATGCTTTACAGTTGTAATGTACTGTATCATTAGGGTCGTATATACCCCACCCACCGTAGACTATAGGCGTTTTGCGGCATGGGGTTTACGGTATTTCAACGGACTTTGTACAATGGTGCGTTTTCTATTCTTTACATATATACAGTCATATTGTCCGTTAAAGCTAATACGCTATTATAAGTGCATTTCTTAACGTGTTAAAACAATTTTAACAGTCACAGGCTTAAAAATGATCAAAATGTTTATTTAGACCAGCACACGAGATTTTCGTACTTATAGCATCGGCGGGCAGCGAATGCTCGGGCGTGTCTGCGCTTTCGTTCCTCGCATCACAAAGTATGATAGCAGAAAGAGGCCCAGACCAATCAAAAGAAGACAAGCCCCGCTGGATACGCCAACATGGGCGCTGCACATAAGCGTAGATACCCAAATCGTATACTGACTGACCCAGTTTGATTTCTGATAGATTTTCTCATACAGATAGCTACAATAAGGATGGGATTGTCTATTATATATTTTAAGGGTCACAGGTAGACATTTTCAAATAATTATGTACTTCGTATTTATCTTTGCAAACAGTGAAGGCCCTGATGAAATGCCACATTTTGCGGCATTTCATCTGGGTTTCACTGTTTGCCAAAGTACCCCTTTAGGGATTAGGTTTAAGGCGTCGGATAACGTATGACATATGCTCGTTTAATTTAAAACGGACACATTGTGTGCTTAAACGTGCATACCCAGCAATAACAATGTGGATATGATTTTGCATACGAAACACTCGAAAGGAATTTTAAGTAATTTGTCTCCGATCGGTTTCATTTAAATTCTAATTGGGCAGAAAGATGTTACTGATCAAACGAAGCATGCTTACTGATTATGAAGGGGAAACATTTTGTCCCGTTTAGAAAGGATTAATTCACATTTTAGTTGGTCATAAATTAACAAAGAAACGACTAGGATTTCCAAACTAATTTCAGGTTGGAGTTTTGCTGACGCGACTGGCTCGTAACATGGGCCATAAACCTTGGGAAATTATTGTGCGACAGACACTTCTATCATCGAAAATAACATGTCTGGTAGATTTTAGAATTTCCTAATTGAAATTTTCTGCACATGTCACTGGTTACAGTGATTTCGGTTTTCAGGTCAAAACAACAGTGACTCTTGTCTTTCGGAAACCGTCACATGCATAACAGAACGTCTAATGAATTTCCAAGTAAACACACATAATAGCAAACAAAAGTGTGCTCATACTTAGAAAAGTTGATGCAAGTATGTAGGTATATCCTTCTCGATTAAACGTAGAGAAATGCACTGAAAAGTGTGAAAGATAGCCATTTTCACACAAACTGTTTTATTGCAAACTTGATCAAAATCGGTTGAGAAATAAGAAAGTTATTAATAATTGAAGTTTTCATAGCAACCATTAGCTCTGCCATTTTGAATATATAATGAGATGATAATGAAATCAGATGCATAAAATCTTATTAAGGTGCATATATCATCTATATTTTAGCACTAAATCACACATTTTCTTGTATAAATCGTCATTTAATGTTATATCAGGCATACCAATAAATAGCTCAAATAAATAATGAGTGAAAAGTATTTTCAATACTTATTTATTTGATTTTTGCATATTTAATTAGGCTGTTATGATGTCATTACGCACAAATATGGCGGTTTTCATTAAAGAAACTATGACAAATTCGAGTGCATATAACTTCTTCATTCCTTTAGATAGTTTGATTAATGCAGCAAACTTTTTGACAGACATAATCTGTGTTTTCACGTTCATTCGTTATTTGGTGATTGTTTCTAAAATAGTAAGTGAGTATGATTAGGAAATACCACAGTCACAAACTGCAGACAACCCCATGGCACCGCGAGAAGAGCTGCTCAACCATAACGAGACTCCAGGAAAACAAATAAAGCAAAGCAACCAGCTCTCTCTTCCCCATCCAGATGATTGCAATACTAGTAACGTACAACAAAACAGAACAATTACAGACTCCCACAATGGGAGCAACAATAAACAAAAAATCAACAACAACAGAACCACCGCCTGAGAACGGACAGCAGCCCAAGCCACCGGGGGGGGGGGGGGCTTAAATGCATTTTACTGGTACCAAATCTTCGCCCTAGATTCTGCTGTTGTTTAAGTTCACGAAATGTTCAGCTCGCATGGAGGCCAACTAATTAATGCAATGTACCATCATAAAGAAACACTCTAATCAAATTAACACACCATGATGAAACAAAGAAAAGGGCTCATGACTCACAGAGAAAACCTCAAGTTGAGCAATGGTGGGTCCAGCTACTGATAAGCATCAGGCACCAACCCACCGATTAAAGTTTACGTCAGAGCCGTCATAGAGTCTGAGGCCTGGCCCACCGTCGTGCAATTAAAGAGGAAACCATAGCTAATACAGAAATGACATAGTGTTGATTTTTCTGTAATAAAATTGCATAATTCAAAAAGTAAAGCTCTTTACCACCTGCATGAGCAGTGTAAAATCAGATACACCTTCCAATTACTTGCAGATCTCAATACATCATGAACAAAATGATGATTTTTAACTCACTTTCAAAAATACGTGTATATTTTTTAGCAAACCTGAGTTTTTCGAAAAGTAAAAACACCTTATTTTACACTTAGCAGTGAAATCAATGCATATCAAAGACAAATAAAAGTGATATCAATCACTAATGAAATGATTTATTTTCACTGTAGTGTTTTTTTGGATTACCTCTGACTTTTCCATTTCACTTCAGAACTTCAAACGCCCATAACTTACTTATTTGTGAACGAAAACAACAAGTGTGGGGATGCATTTTCTTAGTTAGAACGTGCCGAATATTTCGGAACCAAAATTATTTCGGTTTGCTAAAATGTTTCGTTTTTACATTTTCAGCACCTCCTTTTTCAGTTGGTGACCTATAAAAAGTATAAAATAAAATTTTGACTTTTTTTTGTAAATACCAAATATATTTCATCTCGTGGGTTGAAAACATCAGAATTTTCTGATGTTTTCAACACATACGATGAAATATATTTGGAATTCACCTCAAAAAAGTAAATGTCCTCTATATTTTCATAATGTATATGAGTGAGAATACCGAATAAAATATGTCGGGCACCTTTGTGGTAGTCGTTCACTTAAAATCACACATGCGTTTAAAAATTTGTGAATTTTAATAACTTGTTAAACTTTCAAAACATGTCAGATTTTCTGAATGCCAGGGGATGTGAGATGCAAATGATGTAACAGGCAATATCTGGTCCTGCATTGCACCCATAAACAGCAAAGAGAGAAAATATTAAGGATAATTTAACGTAACATCTGTTACAGTACTGTATAGTTGGAAATTTTCGCGAAAATTTTATTTGCCGCGAATAGCATTAAAAGTAAGTAAGGAGGCAAAGATCAGGAATCGATATAATCAAGTACCACACCTGACACAATAGACATATTTGCCACGTTAAAAATTCGCGACTATGGCATGATTCACCTATAACAGTAAACGACAGAGTGATTTCACCATTTCGCGAGGGTTATATTTTCACGAAACTCCGCTTCCGCGAAGTTTCGCGAAAATAAAAACCTCGCGAAAATTTCCGAATTTACATTTCATATAAGAAGAAAATCAAAATCAAAATGAGCGTTTTTGTGGATATCTGTCGGGGTCTCCACTAAGTAGGACAATTTCTATTGCTTATTTCCGGTACAAAATGGTAATATTCTTTTAGGGTATGCTAAATTTCAAGTATTGTTTTGGGTATGCCTGATATGCCTGTTTTGTTTAGGTAAACAGTAGATGCTGGGGCCGAGCCTATGTATATAGCAAGAAATATGGAGAGAACCCCCTGGGACCGAGAGCAGTATGTTACGTTAGGCTTTTGTGGTATGCAAAATTTCAAGTATTGTTTTGGGCATGCCTGATATGCTTGAATTTTTTGGGGTTGGGGTAAACAGTAGATGCTGGAGCCGAGCCTATGTATATAGCAAGATAGATGGAGAGAAACCCCTGGTACCGAGAGCAGCCTGGCTAGGATCAGCATGACAGAGAAAAGCTGAGAAAATCATTTAATCATTTTAAGACATATTGGGGAACTGAGATGAACCTCTCGAGTTTAAATGTGTTGGATTAGTGCAGTAACGAATCAATTAAGAAGCAATGTTTTGCCAAAAATATGTTCAGAATCCTATCACGGTCGGCTTACATTGTAAGGTTTGAACCATGTGTTGTTTTTACATTTCTCCTGATAATATCAAAATTCTTGTCAATGCTTGCACGAGTGTTTAGTTCTTTGCATGCTGGGTAGTTTTATATGCTTTTATTGTCGTCTGCTGACTTTTTTTTTTTAAAAAAAGTAACTTTTTCAAACAATCCGTTCAGACGGTTTGGATACGATTCGGAAATATATAGTATAAACTATTCAGTGCATGTTGGAAAATTGTTCATGTTTTGTTGTCGTCTGCTGACCTTTTTTTAATTATTTGTTTACCAAAAAATATTTCAGGAACACTATCAGAGTGTCAAACGGTTTGGATCAAGATCAGGACCGACGTGTCGTCGGTCCTAATATGGGTCCAAACTGTTGGCAAAGGTTATCAGCAGACGACAAAGACGCCGGTCGCTAGCAAGGAAAGAGTTAGGGACGTTACGGATATAATTTATCTCCGTGCAACTCGAAACAACACTTTAAATCATTTATTGCCGAAAAGACCTTACCATTCTTAAGGTATTTTTATGTTAAAACTATGAATCAATGTCTGTTTATTGAGAATGTCGTCACACAGGCTATTCCAACTTATACATTGGTCAAGCGCCTGATTTCGCTTATATACAATTTGAATATGAGAATCCATGCATGGGTTTTCACATTAACAAACTTACAAAACCATTATCTGGGACAATAATGATAGTATAAAGTGGATACATCATTATATTCAGGCAGGAAACGGACTGTTTCATGTGGATATCCCAACTTATCTAGGGTTATAAATAGAATACTTTCGTTTGGATATCTCATTATATAGAGCTATAAATAGACATGGTTTACTTAATCTAAGGACCTATATAGTTCAGTTAAAAGTTTCGTTTAGTCTTAGTCAGTTTACTTGTATTTTGGTGGACTATTTTATGTGGATATCCACATTATATAGTGCTAAAAGTGGTCTCCTATTATATGGATATCCACTTATGTTAGGGCCATGAATAGAATAGTTTCAATGAACTCCTTATTATCTAGGACTATAAATAGAGTAGTACTTTGCGGATATCCCATTATCTATGGCTATATATAGACAGTTTTGAAAAGGGAAATACCATTTAATTGACACAATTTATGTGGATATCCATATTATCAAGAGCTAGCTCATCAGTCTTTCGCTTTTGTACTGATTGTCCGTTTCTCATTACTGAGAAAGACCATCTTAAATCCTGAATATATAAATAATAAAGTTTAAAATATTAAGAGGAGTTTCCCCTTTGTGATTACTATGCCAATACAGATCTATATAACCCAATAAACGCAGCACACGGTCTTGCACGAGCTTTGTTGATTCACGAGCTGAAGTTTGAAGCAACCGCATAATTGCTTCGAACGTGGACACAACACTACTGGGACCGAGCTTCGAACAAGCACGCAGTAATCATACAGCCGAACCAAACAGCCCAAGAGTGCAGTGGCGGATCCAGAGGAGGTTCAGGGAGTTCGTTTGAACCCCCTTTTAAATATATATTGAAAATGAAATATTTTGGTTTCATTGAGACCAAATTATTTTATTTTCAAGGAATATTTCAGAAAAAATCACTTTCAAGAAATCCTGGATCTGCCCCTGGAGCGTTTTCGCTATGATGTATCGAGGGAAAATCCTGAATAGAGTCCTGTTGAACCCGGGTTTATTTTTTATTTTTTTGAAAAACATTGTAGATCCAGATCAGCTGGCTTCTCGCGAAGCCATTCGATCCGGATCCACCCCCGTTTTTCACTTTGGTTGAAAATACATGCTTACAACTGGGACGCTGCAGTTTAACAGGAAACAAACCCAGGGGGGATACTCTGATATTTTCATACATACGTAGGCTCGGACTATTTTTGGGGGGTTCAAAATTTTGTAATTCAATCATTTTTGGGGTTTCCAGAATTTTGTTTTTATTGGGTATGCAGTGTTTGTGGATATTTTTGGGGGGTCATCACAAAATTGGGCTAGTTTAAGGGGTAATTTCTATGTATTTTAAGGTATTTTCTAAAGGTCAATGTACAAAATGGGGGTATATATATATATATATATATATATATATATATATATATATATATATATATATATATATATATATATATATATATATATATATATATATATATATATATATATATATATATATATATATATATATATATATATATATTTTTTTTTTTTGCGGGGGGGGGGGGGGGATGGTTGCCAAAATTTCAATTACTTTTTGGGGTGCTTGATATTCATGATATTTTTTTGGATACACAGTAGATGTTGGGTCAAAGCCTACGTACCTGTATGAAGAAAAAATTAATGAGAAAACCCCAAACCCCCGGGATACAAATTAGGGTGGAGTGTAGTAAATAACAATATTTAACATGGCAAAGGTTGAACTATTTGCCTACTTATGTCGCCTGCTGATGACCTTTGCAAACAGTTTGGACTTAGGTCAGGTCCGACACCTGATCTGGATCGAAACTGTTTGACACTCAGGTGGTATTCCTGAAATATTTTTTCGAAAAAAAAATATTTTGAAAACAATCAGCATACGACAAAAAGCAAGCAAAATTACCCATCATACAAAGAGTTAGACTGGCTCCAGTCCTTAAAACAATTTTTCATCTATGTGTCATATCATATACTTGTAGCCAGTCTAACTCTGATGTTGTTTTAAGGACTGGATCCAGTCTAACAAAGAGTTAAAATTATACTTACAACCACTTGACCGCTGAACATTTGTCTGACAAAAAAATCAGGGCCACAAGAATCTGTAGGGTCCAAGTCAGTTTCTTCCAATGCATTGTTATCTAATACTAAGCAATTTTATCTCGGTATTTATGTATATCCTTTCACGTTTGAAATCGCACATGCATGTATGTGCACACATATATAAAGCACATATAACACTTATATTTCAGAAAGGGCGAAAAAGTAAAGTTAAATTTATTTATTTTCTAAAAATCTACATTTTATAGAGTTCGTCATGCAGCTCACGTTTTTGACTATACCATTTTTCTGCTATGCTAAACACAATTCAAACACAAGTTTAAATACTACTCCAATTATTGGTCACATTTTTTCAGCATTTTTTTTTCATTCATCTCCAAGTGTGAAAAAATCCGGAAGCTAAGTGCACACACCAGACCCTCTATAACGATATAAGTAATTTTAATATATTCAATTGTGTCTGAATTACTTAAAGCACCTGGTGAATGGAACACATGGATTGAAGTAGAAAACACTTTATTTTTCAGATTTCTGGGGTTAATTACAGATTATCACTCTCTTCCTCCTTTATGTTCCTGTTAAATACATTTCTCCGAATTTTGATTCTTTTAGGTTAATCCAACTTCCCTTTAATCCCGTTAAACACCGTATTATCACGCGTTTAACGTTAACTCTCCCTTCTTTAAGTTCCCTTTCCTTTCCGATGTCGCAGGTTGTTTGTTGAGAATTTGAAGAAAACCGCTGGAAAACAAGATTGACAATAGCAATAAAATATTTTAGTACTTCTCCGCCAATGGAAAACGAATCTCGAGATTTTCTACCCATAGTTAACCATCAACTCTTAGCGAAGGTCTGATTTACGACTAAACAGTCGCACGTCAGCTGGTAACGCGTTGCAGTTGGAGTATTACACAAAACATTTTGCCAGTCAGTGAGCGCGTTAAAGGTGCTCAGCCGTAGGAAATGTACAAACCATGCAATTTGC
This sequence comes from Loripinus fragilis, assembly GCA_964019695.1. Classification (NCBI taxonomy): domain Eukaryota; kingdom Metazoa; phylum Mollusca; class Bivalvia; order Lucinida; family Lucinidae; genus Loripinus; species Loripinus fragilis. The sequence continues at coordinate 97,053,097 of OZ026524.1, forward strand.
ACAGGTTTCATATTTTGCACAATTCCTATAAGCTTGAAATATATCTCTTCACAAATAAGCTGAATTATCATTAATTCTTACGTGGAGATATTATATACAATCAAACAGTCGCATGTCAGTTGGTAACGCGTTGCAGTTGGTATATTACGCGTCAGTGAGCGCGTTAAAGGTGTTCAGCCGTAGGAAATGTGCAAACCATGAAACCTATGCATTTTGCACCGGTTTCACATTTTGCACATTTCCTATAATCTCAAAATAGAACTCTTCACAAATGATTTGAATTATTTCATGTTTTTAACCATCAACTCTTACTCGGAGATATTAGTTACGACCAAACAATCGCTCGTCAGTTTGTTACGCGTAGTTGCAGTTGGTATAATACACAAAACATTTTGCCAGTCAGTGAGCGCGTTAAATGTGTTCAGCCGTAGGAAATGTACTAAACATTAAACCTATGCAATTTGCACAGGTTTCATATTTTGCACATTTCCTATAAGCTTGAAATAGATCTCTTCATGAATAAGATGAATTATTTCATGTTTTTAACCATCAATTCTTACGTGGAGATGATATTTACGACCAAACAGTCGCACGTCAGCTGGTAACGCGTTGCAGTTGGTATATTACACAAAACATTTTGCCAGTCAGTGAGCGCGTTAAAGGTGTTCAGCCGTAGGAATGTACAAACCATGAAACCTGTGCAATTGCACAGGTTTCATATTTTGCACATTTCCTATAATTGTATAAGCTTGAAATAGAACTCTTCATAAATAATTTGAATTGTTTCATGTTTTTAACCATCAAATCTAACGTGGAAATATCATTTACGACCAAAACAGTCGCACGTCAGATGGTAACGCGTTGCAGTTGGTATACTACGCGTCAGTGAGCGCGTTAAAGGTGTTCAGCCGTAGGAAATGTTCAAAACATGAAATGTGTGCATTTTACATAGGTTTCATATTTTGCACATTTCCTATAAGCTTGAAATAGATATCTCACAAATAATTGAATGATATTATATATTTTATAGTCATCAACTATTTCGCGAAGATCTGATTTTGATTAAACAGTCGCACGTCAGAACCCGAAACATTTTGCCAGTCAGTAAGAAATTTACAAAATGTGAAACCCGTTTCATTTTTGTATAACTTCTAGAAACAATTGAAGTTGGTTATTTTAAAATGCTTTCATCTCATTCTTAAGAGTATTGGTAAAGTTTAGTTTTCCAGGTTGAATAGACACATGAAATGTCTATATAAAAATACCAGACATTAAGCTGTTGATTAATGTTGCAGAAAAATTGACAATTTGGTGAGAAACGCGATTTCGCGATTGGAAATTTTTTAAATATCATTGCGCAGCTACATACTGAGTCAGAAATGTCCCCACACTTGCTGCAATTGTTTAATTCTTATATCACTTCATAATGACAAATGTATTTTCTATACTATGAAGCAGCGGAATATTCAGGTATATCTTATGCTCAAGTTAATTTAAAACATAATAGAAGTGTAGTAGGTTTTTTGCTAGTCAGAGCAGGTATTAAAGAATGGAACATACACTTGTAGGTTATCATCATTCATAACGCATGTTTGTAACCATTTTATGAATAAAGTGCCCTTACGTAAAAGCCTGACATTATACCCAGATCAGACTGCACGGTCATTTTAGAGCATTTAAGACTAGCTTCCTTTTTATAGGATATCGGCTAGCAATGCAGAACCAGATCAGACGCCGCAGTACGCGGCGTCTGATCAGGTTTAGCACTATTTGCTGCTAATGTACATGTACTTTTAAAAGTTAAATGAAATTGAAACTTACTACCCAACAACCCTAAAACTCGAAGTAGATTCATCAAATTGATAATGGTGGGAAATTACATTAGGCTTAACGATCATTTTTATTAAATTATTCAAACATTTGATTTCGAGCTTAATAAGCGAATAAATTTACTGATAAAATTGACATTTTAATTTAATTTATAAAATACTATGTAGGCAGTGTGCTACACAGAGAACATAGCCAAAGAGCGCAGACACGGATCAGACGTCGTCAGTGCGGCGTCTAATCGAGATATTCAATGTTTGCTTAGAGTTTACAAAATACCACGTAACAACCCTAAATTAGAAATGGTTTCGTCCAATTATGAAAGATAGGAACATCCATTAGGCTAACAACCGAGAAAAGTAGAATAATCCAGCTCCTCGTATACTACAGATAATACACACTATCTTTGTAATGCTGAGAGAATTTTTTGCGAACACAGTGAATTCGCCTTGCACAGGTTTCAATAAATGATGTGAGAGGTTCGTCAAGCCCTCCGATCATTTACGAATAATTGAGAATTCAATGACCCTGAAAAAATGATCCTTTGTAAAACGCCCAGTGACTTTACTTCATTATACCCAAGGTTTTCTTTATTTCCGTGTAGCCCGAGTAAAGTTATAAAGCGTTACGATAATAATAATAATAATAATAATAATAATAATAATAATAATAATAATAATAATAATAATAATAATAATAATTGTTTGTTTGTGCAAAAAAATCCAATCCAGTCTAGAAGGTACACACGGTAGCAGTACAGCCTATAAAAGCTATAGCAGATACTTATCAGCGAACAGGTTTCACCCCTAGGACTGAGTCGTTAACACTCGTAGTCAAACTTACCGTACAGACGCACAAATCATTCATTCATGATGTCGGTGCTCCCGGACATAAAATCACAAAACCATAAACCCACCCGGCCTTGTACTGGTTACTGCCAAGGAACAGAAAAAAATAAGAAAAATCTCCCCAGAAAGTGAATTTAAATATCCATTTTTTTTTTTATACAATTCCATACCTACATCTACATGTACTTAAATACTACGTGTGCGCGACCAGTAAAGACTCTGGCGCAGTCTCATCAGAGCCTTCGCTGATCAACTTATTGAAAAGCACCAAACATTTATTCCACAATCATGCACAGGTCTAGATAAACAAAAATGTTCAGCGTAAAATTGTAAAATCTTACCCATAATTTTTAGCATATGTTTTGGTGCTCAAAAGAACCGTCTCATTGAGACGGTTCTTTTGAGTACCCATAACATATTTTTTTGTTTTAGAAATAAGAACTTATTTTCCTGTTACGCACTGACAATGACTTGTAATTTAAAATGACATGTATTATCTTAAAATTATTATAAACTGATTTATGTAATAAAAATATTATATTTACCGCAAACACCTGTTATAGTTACCTTAACCAGCGATAATCCAAAAACGGTTTAAGACTTATCATACATATACTCTTACTTAAAATGAAGCAAAATCGGTCTTTAAGGCAGAAAAAGGTCAACAAGGCTGATTGAAAGGTCAAGTATTATTTACCCTACTTTATATTGTTGGAATTTTACAAAGTGTTATTTTAGCATACACGTGTTTACTTTCAATAACAGCTGCATATTTATTGACATTTCTGTTTAAACAATCCTCGTCTTAAGGTACAAAATTCGATACGAAGGTGTGAATTATGTGTGAATCGTTTCTTTGGTCCTCCTAATTGGTTTACGGATCATTTTAACAATTAAATTGCTTGTTTTTATAACAATATTGATAGCCCGAGTATGTATGTTGTCTTAACGCCTCGCGACCCTAATTGTTGTTTCTGTTTGATAATTGCGCAAAATTTGATTGGAAAATTGATTGATCTTCCATTGACTAACAAAGACTGGTCAGTTTTGGACAGCTAGACCTTACACCTTGTCACATTCTTAACTGTTATGGGATTCAAAACATATGTGTGAACATATTGGAGAAATGGCTAAAATACTCAAATCTCTACCTCATGACTTGCCGACTGTGCCGAGAAAGAAAGAAAAAAACCCTTTTCATATTCATGCTGAACTCAGTTGAATATGAAATCTATCCTGCTCATAAATGTTAAAATGCCAACAATTGTTGGCATTTTAACGTTTATAAGCCGGTAAAATACAACGTCTGAGAATTTTAAAGGAAACACAAACTTTATGTTGATGATTTTTTTTCATATTCTGGTCCTTCATGAATATTGGGTTCTGACAGAAAGCAGAAAACCGCTTAATCCGGTGCTAGTGGCATGAGAATTGTTGCATTTTCCATTAGTTCTCATGAACAGACTCAAGAAAACCGAGTCTGCTGTTTTATAACATTGTAGGTTCTCTCTGTTTCTGAGGGATCCATTTTTCCAGATTATTTGTTTTCTATGCCTCATCCTAGCAATGTCGTGGGTTGGTCTACCATCTATGATTGTAGCATTTCCTGGTCATACACACTTATGTTATTTCATATTCTGGTCCTTAATGAATATTGGCCGGTGCTAGGGGGCGTGAGAATTGTTGCACTTTCCATTAGTTCTCATAAACAGACTCAATAAAACCGAGTCTGCTGTTTTCTAAGGGATCGTTTTCTAACATTGTAGGTTCTCTCTATTTCTGAGGGTTTCTGATTATTTGTATTCTATGTCTCATCCTAGCGGTGCCGTGGGTTGGTCTTCCATCTATGGTTGTAGTATTTCCTAGTCATACTTACTTGTTTTTGGCACCATATTTTTTCCACAGCGGTTACTCTCATTTTTTCTTCATACGTAGGCTTGGACCTAGCATCTACTGTTTACCACAAAAATATCTGGAATATCAGGTATATAAAAAAAGTATTTTAGCAACCCCCAAAAATATCCCCGTTCTGCACATTGACCTTAAGAAAAGAACCTAAAACGCATAGAAATGACCCCTAAAACCAGTCCAGTTTTGTGATGATCCACAAAAATATCCACAAAATCATCATACCCCCCAAAATATTCATTTTTCTAAAAACCTCTACAATATTGAAATTTAAGATTTTGACCCCCAAAAAAGTATCCGAGCCTTCGTATATGAAAATATCAGAGTACCCCTCCCCCAGTTATCCTGTTCTGTATTTAAGCTAGCGCATGGGATTTAGTATGGATCGCATTGTCGAGCAACGGTTCAGGCGAGCCATCGCTGCTCGCATACACAAAGTATGGATATAGCTGAAGACTCAGGCCAAATTTTAGACAGATAGAGTCGCTTGAATAGTAGCGTGAGCGTTTATTGGGGGCTTTTGCGTTTATACGATACGCATCCAAATATCACGAATTGGCCCACATAGTAAACACCAAGATTTTCGAGGTAAACGAAAATGCATCTTCGTAAGCCAAGGGTACCATGCGCGGATCCAGAAAAATGATCCCTGAAAAATCACAAAAATATAGGGTTTCTTAGCAATACTGGTCCGGATCCCTTGAAAATCACAAAGCTACCAAGCCAGCATTCAATGTTGGGCCATCATCGGCCCACTTATACATGTTATAGTGGTATTTGGATCCTCCCTCCCCTCATCAACTTAAGTTGTCAAAGTTGGACCCCCTCTGACAAAACTTTCTGGATCCGCGCATGGGTACTAAGTTAAGAAACGAAGTGGACTTAGTACCATTGGCTTGCAAAGATGACAAAAATGAAAAACAGAGCATTACGAGATAGAGAGAATTTTCAAAATATGAAATTTGTAAGTTCTGGTTTCGTGTTTTAAAAACTGCAGAATCTAGAGCGAAGGTATGTGGGCTGTAAATTTTATTTAAGGCCCCGCCTCCCCATTAGACTCAGCTTCTTGACAACTACCCCTTATCATATTGACGCAATACTTACTTTTCTGCGAGAATCGATTTATGCATATTGTTCGTTCAAGGTTTGGGACCCCAAGGTTTAACCCATTTAAGCTGAATGAAATTTCCCACTATTATCATTTGGGTCAGTCTATTTCCATTCTAAGGGTTGATGGGTGGTATTTTTCATTTTTATTCAAATTTTATTAGCATACAGTGGAAACCCCGATCAGACGCGGCGTTCTCTGGCGTCTGATCAGGGTCTCCACTGTTTGCCTATGTCCCACAAAAGGGCGCTAGGCTTATATGGGTTAAGAAGTAAAACTGACATTCGTGATCATGAGCCTAGAAGCCAAAGTGAGTCTGGGTTTGTAACCTTTTGAACACAAGTGAGCGGAGCTAGTGAGCGTTCAACTCAACAAGGCTTTGTTGTTGGGATTTGAACACGGATACAAATGGCTTATTTCTTTTCTTGTATAAACTACTATGTCCAAATACATGTAAGTCTTGAATTAATATAGCCCATCGAATGTCCCGGCCCTGTTGTTTACGATATACATAATGCCACTTTGCTTAGTTATAATTCTAACTCCCCAACGTGCATGTTTCCCTATTCTAGCCATGCTTTAGACAAATCTCGACGTTCACACTCATTTTAAGGTATAGATAAATTAATGAAGGTATAAGAAGGTTTTTGTGGATCTTATGTTTATTTTGTCTTGTGTTTGCTATGCCTTTGTGCGCGTCTGTTTATATGTGCCTAGTGGTCACCTGCTGGAAAAGGGCTGGCCTCTTGGCTCTCGATTGTGGTGTCTAACTGTGAGTTTGTCACTTTCCCATTGGTATCCTGGGTCAGATGTGGTACTTGATTGTATCGATTCCTGATCTTTGCACCCTTACTTACTTTAAGTTAGTAAATGCTTTGTTGATAGAAAACAAATAAAATATTCCTTCTCGTTCCGCGACAAATGCCCTTGATAAAGCAAAGTTGAGTTTGGGCTGCATCAACATCCGCGGATCCAGAAAATTCCATCGGGGGTGGGGGAAGGAGGGGGTCCTGACAATATTTTCCTTCAATCATGAACATATTCCATAGGTGGTCGTACGGACTTGTGTTGAGACGCACAATTTCACACTTTGTAAATTTCACACTGTGAAGAATTGGTACCAATTCCTCACAACACGTGAAAAAATGGTACCAGTACGTCACATAATGTGTACCAGTATCTCACACTTTGTGACAAATACGCACAAAGTCAAATTTCATATAGCATACACTACATGCGTATTCCTCACATAGATAAATACCCCCCCCCCCCCAATCTGCTGCATTTTGCATTCGATTCCAATTCTTCACAGCTTTGTCACTGACATCGTTGACGATTAAGTACAAGTTCGTCACATCTGTGATAATTTGGTACCAATTTTTCACAGATGTGAGGATTTAGTACCATTTCTTCACACGTGTGAGTTTTGATACCAATTTTTCACATTTGATGATTTGATAACAATTTTCACAGATGTGAGGATTTGGTACCGATTCTTTACACGTGTGAGTAGTTGATACCGATTCTTCACATTTGTGAAAAGTTGGTACCGATTCTTCACATCTGAGAAAAATCGTACTTGTTCTTTACACGTTAAGATATAAAAATGTGAAATTTGAGCACAAATTTTACACCCCAAAAATTAACGAAATTGACCGTACGTAAATTTCATATTTGCCAAAAGTGACGTATTGGTACCAATCCTTCACATGGTGTGAAATTTACGATGTGTGAAATTTGGGGTTCGACAGACCTCTCTCTAAAGAAGCAATTGGACCCGAGCATTTCTGAGAAAAACATATAGCAGCTTTTGAATCCAGAGGGGACCCGGACTCCCTGTGCCCCTGTGGATCCGCCCATGATCAATCTGTTCGCTCGTGCTAAAAAGGGTACAACACAGACTCAACCGTTCTTCAACTAGGTATCTAAGCACGACTACAGATGGTTTCTGAAGGCACAATTTGGCGTAAAACGCGACGCCATCTGTCCTACTGTACACGGCTAGAAATTAAAAGACGTTTAGGGAAATGCAGGGACAGGGGCGGATCCAGGATTTTCTGGAAAGGGGGTTCATATGTATAACGGTGTGGTGAATCGCTTTGCTGAGTTAATCTCATTTTTTAAAAAATATCCCATGGAAATGAAATAATTTGGTCTCACTGAGACCAAATTATTTCATTTTCACAGGATTTTTAAAAACGGGGGTGGGGTGGGGGCTGAGAGGGCGTTTAAGCGACCCCCTAAACCCCTTTGGATCCGCCGCTGATAGGTATTAGACTCTAGGGTAATGTCTTTGTAACGAAGAAGATATGATTGGGACACGATGACCGTATAACAGGTATTCTTCGGGGATTACACTGTAAGGGTAGGATAGGGGTTGTGTCAGGGTTCGCGGGTGGAGGGTAATCGCGTGTTTTACAGCTGACTATGTATGACAATCCTTTGATGTCTGGTTAAAAAGCTATAAGGCGGGATAGAATTTTATGTGAAGGAGTGAATTGGATATTTATGGTCAATAAAACATTTTATTTCTAAATTTTAAAACCGCGCTGATATATTGTGATACGACACGAGAAAGAAGCCCTTGGAATATTAACCCTAAAAGCGCCAATCGCAACAAATGTCGTCTGCTTTCTCGTCTGCTGAAATTTTTAAGAAGCCTCTTTGGCAAACAGTGTGGACCCATATCAGACTGCTCCTAAAAGGAGCAGTCTGTTCTGGATCCACGCTGTTTGCTTCTATAATTAATTCGTCAGTAATGCTAGGCAATCATTTGCAGCAGACGACTTCAGCAGACGACATTTTCAGATGCATTTTTTTCTTGGCGCTTTAAGGGTTAAAGCCTGATAAGTGAAATACAGATTCTGATAGTTGGTGTCCTGTCAAAACCTTGTTCCTTGTAGCCTTGTGGTCACCTGCTGGGAAAGGGCTGGCCTCTTGGTGACAGTTCTAGGTAGACTTTGCAAACACGCACAAGTTTCGTATTTGGTATATTCACGCGGTTTAACACCTCTTAGCAATACTTTTTAGCATGACATGGCAACATGATTATAATTTATGCCAGCCTCTTAAAATACCAGGGGTGGTTCTGCTTTGCTATTATTCATCTATTATGTCACTGTATAACCACGTGGTATACGAAATCCCGATCTCTTGTAAAGTTAACGTAGATAGGAACCTGTTTGGGGCGTGGCTAGACAATGACGTAATAATTGTATAATACAACAATCAAAGGGAATATACAAAGTATGAAACCTGTGCAAATTGCACAAAATATGAAACCTGTGCAAATTAACAAAATGTGAAACCTGTGCAAATTAACAAAATATGAAACCTGTGCAAATTGCACAAAATATGAAACCTGTGCAAATTAACAAAATATGAAACCTGTGCAAATTAACAAAATATGAAACCTGTGCAAATTGCACAGGTTTCAAATTTTGTTCATTTCCTGTGGTTGCGTATTCTTAAATTTCACCTGATCGCAAACAGCATAGATGTTTTTCTCGTGTTTTCTCGTGAAGAGGCGTGTGCGAGATGTTGATGGAAGTCTGAATGCCTCACTTTGTTCATGCAATCATAGCTGTTAGTATATCAATGATTTTTGACAACGTTTATCGGCACAATCTTTAATAAAAGTGGATTTACTGTGTTCCTTTTATCATATTATGCTCATAAATTTATTGAAAATATGCACGGGTTTTAAATAAATCACAGAGGAAACCATCCATGGCGGAATGATTTTATCGGAGTCGCGGTAAATCGTCGAAGACGCTACAGTTTGAAGACCTCATTAAATGTGTCTGTCCGTCAAGCTATAACGATAAAGGCTGATGCCAGTCTAGTTTAGTAGATAAACTCCACTAGTTGGAATTAAACAAATGCAGGTATACATGTACCACGGCCTCTTAGTATGACCTTTGGATCATTCTATTTCAAAAGATTGATGCGTAACGCGTAAAATGAGCCAGTCAGGCTGGAACATCTATGTGTGTCAAAATATTATAGTAAATGTATGTAAACGCCTAAAACCCCTATTTCAACTGTCAATTTATAGATAGATGAGAATCGTTGTAAACAAAAATATAATCTAATCAAGGTAATGGGTGCTTTATACAGTTATACATCATATATATATGTATGCCTTATCTGTGAAATACATTTACCATTATTTACCCATGGCATAGTCCTATTACCATGCATCTTTGTACCAACAGTATTATAGATTCGTATTTTCAATATTATAAATAGAGTCACGGCTCTTAGTTTTTTGCATATATATACATACAGAATCCTATGTTTAGGTTAAAGGCCATGTTTACAATATGTAAGGCGTGATACCCAGTAGCTGGATAGTGGATTCTTCTGTTCCGTTTACAGACCAGACACCGTCATTACAAAACATATTCTCCAAGCATAAGTTACCACATTGAACATGTACTATGATAGCTCGGGTCGCTCACTTGAATTCTTAGCTCTGGAGACACTTCTGTTTAGCAGTATGGAATAATTTGAGCAAATTTGGTAGAGGACAATATAAGGAACATGGAGTATCATAGATTTGATCGACTAGAAACATTTATGTATACTTATTTTGGATCTGGAACAATGGATCAGTGGTTCATTTTTAGCCATTTGGCTCAGAGGAACGGAACAGGTTGCTCATTTTCGGTAGAGGGCATAATGAGCAACATTTGTGCAATCGTATTCTGAATTTGGGCCAAAAGTTCAAGAATTGATTTCATTTAAAGAGTTTTCTATTTTTAGCTCTGACGAACATTTTGTTCGACAAAGCAAAACCGTTTGGGCAATTTTGGTAAGAGGTATTTCAAAGGAGATTTGAAAGAAATCACATATAATTTGGGCCGATGTCGTTGTGAGTTTATGTTATATTTTTAGCTCTGGTGGTCATATTGTTCACCGGAGCAAAAACGTTTGGACAAATTTGATAGGGGGCCTTATGTGTTCATTTTGAATGATTTTCAAAAAAATATTTGGGTCAACAGTTCAGGAGGAAATGTAGTTTTAAGATTTTCTATTTTTGGTGGCCATTTTGTTTGGCTTTAGAAGTCAGTCACCTCTCATATTAACTGCATTGTTCATACGTTGAGAGAAAAATGACCATTTTGTGGCACATCATAATGAGCCGTTCTCGTGGCACAGGAGCCTATATGCTTTCAACGAAGTGCCATGGGAGCTTATAGGTTATAAAAGTAAGAAATAGCGTATAGGATCCGTAGCCAGTAAACATATAGGCTCCTTAGCCAAAGACAAATAGGATCCCTAGCCAGATTATTTTCTTTTCCATGCCATTTATAGAGAGAATAACGTATAATTTGGTCTGTGAAATGCATATAAGTCATTTTCCACATTAATTCTTTACAAAATTGCGAGAACAGCCCAAACTGCTCGAAAAAGTTTGTTTTCTTTGTTGAGTAATCGTCTGTGGACGTCACCGCGATGAAGAGTGTGTCACGTTATAAAAAATCTGCATCATCAACGAACGTGTGGCTGTTTGAGTTTTGTCTTATAGCTACTCTGTTGTTCCGTTGCATTGCCCTTTTCTTCATGTAGTTATAATTACAACTGTCATAACATTTATTGAGATCCGCTAATCTGATTGGTCAAGAACGGTCATCTGATCGCATTGACCTGTATTTCATTTTTCAATGAACCCGGTCCGTATTCATGAGGGGCGGGGCCATTCACGACAGAACTACTTTTGTGATACTGTGCAATGCTTCTATGAAGAGAAATGGACAGCCTGCAACTACTAACACTTTACCTTGCACTTACACCTATATTTTCAGGCAGAAAAGCAAATATTAACTTACATACGACGCCTAAATTAACAGTAGTCATACCGATCAGCTGTATTTCTGTCTGCTGCCATGCGCGGATCCAGGAATTTTCGTCAGGGGGGGGGGTGGGGGTCCACGTCAATCTGACAAAAAAAAAAGCTCTGACAGCGTTGTTTGTTTGTATTTTGCTTTTTTCTTAGTCCTCGGCTTAGTTTACAGAAGTCAAATGGTTAATTTCAAAGAAAAATATAATTTTTCAAGGTTCCGGAGGGGGTCCAAATTTTTCCAGGGGGTCCAACTTTTTCCAGGGGGGGGGGGGGGGGGGGGGGTTCCAATTGCTTATTCCCTATAGAAACCCAAATAACTTGTGATTTTCCAGGGGGGGGGGGGACCGGACCTCCTGCCCCCCCTCTGGATCCGCACTTGGCTGCGATCTATTTAGTTTCCCAGTCCGCAAAATGATGCGATCGCCTCTTGCACTTGTGCTTGTTTTCCTGCAACTTCGTTGTATGTTTTCAGTCGAGCCCCGCAATAAAATCGTTTCTTGAACTTACTGTATGACTTTTGCATGGTTTATTCAACATCTTTTGCAATTCGTCTTTGCTTTCTTCAATCACTCAATAAAGATAACTCAATTTCTTTTTGCTGGGGGTCATTTCTTTTCCTTTCCAAACCATTTTGACAGATGATGCTTTTCGTCACCAATGTAAATGAATGACGCCATATCCGATGACGTAACTATCGTACACATTCTAATGAACGCCCATGTTAAGTTTTTTCGGTTGTCACTATGTAAAAACGAGATTCTAGTCTCTAAAATGTAGTTGTTGTTGTTTATTTTCAATTGGAGAACGGCCGCCATTTTGATTTTTTGAACGTCGCGATCGTAACGTCTACATACGCACGTCATAGTCTAAATGCGCGAAACGAACTTTTAGCTGGAAACGTATTTTTTTAAGGAAAACATAAATATAAATACTGAATAAGAATAAATAAAGAAGAAGTTGTAATTATAAGAATTGAAAGTTATTTTTCTGCGTTTCACTGAGGTATGAAATGTCGTTTAAATTACATCTAATTTTAGATGTAATTTTCCCGACATTTCATACCTCAGTGAAACGCAGAAAAATAACTTTCGGTTTTCATGCAAATTAGATGTAATTTTCCCGACATTTCATACCTCAGTGAAACGCAGAAAAATAACTTTCAATTCTGAAAATGGAACTTATTATTTAACTTACCTTTTGATGTCACTGTCTATCGCTAAACTTGTTTTTAGCTTATAGGCTCCTTTTCTGGAGCGGATAGGGCTCAGGAAAAGCAGGCTCCTTTGCGTCTATATATACCGTGATTTTTGCACGTTGCCTGATACACGGCATGTGCCTTTATCAGGTCATGATGACGTTGCACTTTTTGAATGACGACGCTAATTACAAAAATCGAAAATTACGTCATAATCGCTAGTTTGAAGAGTGAAACAATGTGTAAACTGATAAATGGAACATCAGGTTTGCGTCTTTTGATATCAAGTTTACCACGCTCCGCTTTGTTGAAAACGCATGTTGAATCGCTCGACAAGCCTCGCGATGTCAACAAGCGTTCTCAAAGTCTTGTCTGGTAAATTTTATATCAAAAGACACTCACCTAGTATTCTCTATTTATTAGGTTACATATCTGCTGTACATGTAGTTGCGATTGCCACTCTAAAGGTTAAGTTTTGGAACACCTTGCCATGTCTGGCTCATAAATTCCCAATGTGTAATAAAATAAAGGAGTCCCACATCTAATCGTCGCAATTTGTATCTTAATTGTAATCCTGTACTCGATGTTGGAGATTTTAAAATTTATGATTTTAAACTGCACCACTTCTGGTCAGACGTTAGGCTAGTTTCATTAAATATAACGTTAAACATCGCTTCTTGCAGATTGGACCAATCATGTAATTTAAAATGCTATTTAAAACGTGGTCAATATGCCAACGAAGCAATGAAAAAAACAACTAAATAAAACGTTTAACTATGGACTAAAATTCCATTTATTTTGCTTCATAATGGCTTTATAGCTGATGTCTGCAGAATATGGGGTACTTTGCGCTTCTATGCATTTGCGATGAAGCAGAAAAAGGGAAAAGTATAGATAAAATTTTCTACCTGTATGTATGGTGGCTTGTTTGTGCCATTTCGTTATTTCGTTCTTTCGTCTTTTCGCCTGGCGTTATGGCGCGGCGCCAAGACGAAATAACGCCAAGCGAAAAGACGAAATAACGAAAAAATGCCAAGCGAAATAACGAAAAGACGAAATAACGCCAGGCGAAAAGACGAAAAAACGAAATGCGCCACGCGAAAAGACGAAAAACGAGCGCGAAAAGACGAAAAAACGCCATGCGAAATAACGCCATTTTAAACTCTTATTTTTCGTCTTTTCGCATGGCGTCTTTTCGTTATTTCGTCTTTTCGCCTGGCGTTATTTCGTCTTTTCGTTATTTCGTGTGGCGTTTTTTCGTTATTTCGTCTTTTCGCCTGGCGTTATTTCGTCTTTTCGCCCCGCCAGAACGCCAAGCGAAAAGACGAAAAGACGAAAAAACGCCATGCGAAAAGACGAAATAACGAAAAGACGCCACGCGAAAAGACGAAATAACGCCACGCGAAATAAAGAAATAACGCCATGCGAAATAACGAAAAGACGCCAGGCGAAAAGACGCCAAAACGAAATTTAACCCTTAACGCGATTGCCAAAAATGCATCGTTGGTTTCTCGTTTGCTGCATTATTGGTAATGTTAATGTAAAGGTAAAATGTGTGGACCTAGATCGGGCTGCTCTCGTATGGGCAGTCTGGGCTACGAGAGAAGTCTGATCTGTTTCTATACACAACTGAACCAAGAGGTATCTAACATTTCAGTAGAGGACAAATAGGCGACATCTGTTGTGATTGGCGCTTTAAAGATGAAAGTATCTTATTGACAGGAGGCAATTAAAGGATTATTAAAAACCCTTTGCGTGTTTGACATTTGAAAATTATTTTCAACATGCGCGGATCCAGAAAGTTTTTTCAGAGGGGGTCCAACACTGACAACGTTTTTTCTTCTTCTCTTTTTCCCTTTTTTTAGTTAATGGGATGGAGAGATGATCAAAATGTCACTATTAGTGGGCCATCATCGGCCCACCAGCGAAACGCCATTGAAATGGCTGGCGTGCCGATATTGGCCCACCATTGAATGCTGGCTTGGTAGCTTAGTGATTTTAAGGGATCCAGATCAATATTGCTAGGAAATTCTATATTTTTGTGATGTTTCAGGTGGGTGGGGTCCGGACCCCCTGTCCCCCCTCTGGATCCCCCCATTTGCAAGCATTACTTTTTATCGATTTTTTCTGGGGGGGGGGGGGGGGATAGTGCCAGAGTGTCAAACAGCTTGGGTCCGTACAGTTTGCAAAGATCACCAGTTGATGACAAAAGGATCATTGACGGTTTGGGCCTTATACGCCTATTTTTCTGATTCCGGGCACGCTGCTTTTGGGCTTCTAGTGTGGTTCACGTAGTATCGGTGCAATAGGTGAATCTAATGGCAAGAGCCAGCTAGCAAAATATTTGCAAAATTCCTACGCATTCGAGAGTTATGGCGGGTAGAAAGGGGAGGGGGTCTGAAATTTCATGAAAATAAAAATTGCTTTAAAAATGATTTCTGCAAGTTTTCTTGATTTATTTGGTAGGCATGGTAATATCTATTGAACATACCATACGCAGAGTATTAACGAATCACGATAATTGATGAAATTGTTTTAAAAACAAAATATGTTTTGTAATAAAATGATTTTGGGAAGATAATTTAGAAGTTACCTGTACATTTTTGACTACATGTACCGTAAATAATGCAAAACTGAAAGCTCAACAAAAGAAATAAATATTTTTGAAGGAATGAAAGTGTCCCATTTAGCATTGGAAAGTAAAACTGATTCTAACTAGATCCTTTGAATATTACTTTTGCTTTGTTGAAAGGGCATAGCATGTTGAATGTATTAAAAGTGTCGGAATATTTATGGTATACATATGCATGTATATCCCTATATGAGACAATATATTGAACACAAAAGTATTTACCTATTATAACTCTTTGCATGCCAGTGGATAATTTTGTCGTCTGCCAATAGCCTTTTGCAAACAGTTTGAACCCAGATAAAGACCAACAGAATGTCGGTCTTGATCTGGATCCAAACTGTTTGACAGTCTGATGGTGGTCCTGGGTGGTTTATTTTTAAAACTTAATTTGAAGAAATTCAGCAGACGAAAATAAAAACATGAACAATAATCTAGCATGCAAATATATAAGTACAGGACGTTTGCAAAATAATGTGGCATTTAATAACAGTGAGATTTTTTCTTATGAAAAAATGCATAAAACCTTGCTAATTCTACTTTTAATCTTTAGTACTTTATATTAAACTAGCACAGAATACAAAGCAATTTAGGAGGCTGGTTCTAGAGAACTTAATTACTGTCATTAATTTCTTATTTGGTAGAAAAGGCATTTTATGGGCTTAGGCCCTGGGTTTTTGGGCTGCTGAACATCTTTCCCCCCCGTGTGCCAGCAAGCCACTTCCATACAATGTGTAAAATATGGTAACACATATACATGCAAAAGCTTTTGCTGGCACACGGGGGGGAATGATATTTTAAAAAATGTTTTCGGATTTCTATATATCTTAATGTAAAACTGATTGTTCTACCCAAAATTTTACATCCTTGAAGCATTTAATATCGAAAACGGATTTCACAGCCATAAAGTACTCAGGTCAGGGTAGCTTCAGGGTGAAGAAAGGGAGGATTAACAAACTTTTATTTTTACTGAAAACCATAGGCATATACCCATAGCAAGTGTCAATGATCCTTTACCGCTAGCAGGCAAAGAGTTAATTTATTTGTTTATATCCTTACTTCTACTGTGAAGGGCGTTCTTTACAAGCAATGGAGACTCTGATGAAATGCCGAATGATGCGGCATTTCATCTGGGTCTTGATTGTTTGTAAAAGACGGCAACTCGTGGAGCTTCCTACAATATAACTTAGACTAACCGGGGTGCTCCCGACATTTTAGTCAAATGAGACTATTATGCACCAGTCATTTGTATCCCCACTCGCGGCCTGGGAATATCGGGACCTTTAGCTTTTCAATTTTCAAAGCCCACCAAGTTGCACCCCTTTCGGTTTATATTGGCATATAGATGTTTAGGTGCGCTGTTAAAAGGACCTTCCAGACAAGTTCTTTCAGTAGTGGGCTACATGTATTTAAGCGGGATATTAAAACCACGGCACATCCACGGTACTGCGGGGACATATCGTAAGTCAAATCCCGGTACTTAAGCCTCGCTATGTACCCGGTATCCCCGGCCCCAAGGAGGCGGGACATACAAATGACTGGTGCATTAAAATGGAGTTTACCGCCCGTGTGTCGGAATGTCTTTCTATCAGAACGTCCACCAGTGTGTGTGCTTTGTGAGCTCAACTCCTCTTACAGTTTATTCCATTAAAAAAAAAACTTTGCATATGTTTCGTGCATGAGCTGATTTGCATGTGATTTGGACATTCTTCATTTTTTCCCCTCGAACTGCAGACAGACAGGCACGCACGCACGCACATAATCACACAGCTAAATCGACAGGGAGATAAACATATTCACAAACAATTAGTCGTGTGAGTACATGCAAACGATCCCGAGTTACGCACTCTCCACTGAGCCATGCTCCTCAATATAGATTTGTCTTTGTTTGCTAAAATAAACAGTAGCTTTTGGAGTGGACCCAGATCAGACTGTTAATGTACAATGTAGGAGCATTATGGTTTTGGTCCACACTGTTTGTCCCAATACTTACGTAAGTCAACTGGGCCTTGACGCGAGAAAACCTGTCTTCGGTGGTTTGCGAACAACAAAGGCGCATACCAGCATGCGCATGCTCCGCGCAGACTGATCAGCACCTTTTTCATTCGCGTTCTTTAAACTTGCTACGCGTAATTTTGATCTTCTAGGCAGTCTTTGTAGATGAGGAGACTCGGGTTTGAGCCTCGCTTTGTCGGAAACCCCGAAGACAGGTTTTGTCGCGTCGAGGCCCAACTAATGTTAGCAAAAATCATAGCATGTCCAGCTGTCAAATGTAGCGAGTTATACAGCTTTGGACCTTCTTTCATCTTCTTCCATACTTTATGTTTGTGAGAAGATATGCCTCTGAGAGAGCTGTGCGTACACGTAGATCTGTCTGTGCCTTTTTGTTATTTATAAAACGATCATGTGATTGCTCGGATTGACTTTGCGACATTCATAAAACTATCATGTGATCATTTTCATGTTCCCCTCTTTTCGGAATAATGACTTGGTTTCATATTCTGCACATGAATTTGCATTTAGAATGAACCTCATAATTTGCATAGATATTATGGCGTCCAATCAGTTCAGTACCAACAATGGGATAGTATCGTGTTTGCCCTCTAAATTTCGTCTTTTCGCCTGGCGTCTTTTCGTTATTTCGTCTTTTCGCCTGGCGTCTTTTCGTTATTTCGTCTTTTCGCCTGGCGTCTTTTCGTTATTTCGTCTTTTCGCCTGGCGTCTTTTCGTTATTTCGTCTTTTCGCTTGGCGTTTTTTCGTTATTTCGTCTTTTCGCGTGGCGTCTTTTCGTTATTTCGTCTTTTCGCGTGGCGTTTTTTCGTCTTTTCGTCTTTTCGCTTGGCGTTCTGGCGGGGCGAAAAGACGAAATAACGAAAAGACGCCAGGCGAAAAGACGAAAAAAACGGAAAAACGCCACGCGAAATAACGAAAAGACGAAATAACGCCAGGCGAAAAGACGAAATAACGAAAAGACGCCATGCGAAAAGACGAAAAATAAGAGTTTAAAATGGCGTTATTTCGCATGGCGTTTTTTCGTCTTTTCGCGCTTGTTTTTCGTCATTTCGCGTGGCGCATTTCGTTTTTTCGTCTTTTCGCCTGGCGTTATTTCGTCTTTTCGTTATTTCGCTTGGCGTTTTTTCGTTATTTCGTCTTTTCGCTTGGCGTTATTTCGTCTTGGCGCCGCGCCATAACGCCAGGCGAAAAGACGAAAGAACGAAATAACGAAATGGCACAAACAAGCCACCATATGTATGGGACACGACCAAGATATTGCGACGGATCTACTAAACTGGCATAAATTCCACAAGGAGTCCAAAGGACCATTTTAACACTTTGAAAACATTGAAAATGTTATGTGTTATTCGGAATAATAATATGACATAACAGGGGTTTCCGTGACGTAGCTCAATCGATGTACTCAGAAGAGATAATTTGATGCGCAACGCAGGAAAAGGGCCCTTATGGGTAGATTTTCACATTTTCAGTTTTTGACATTTTTCAATAGGTATATGTTCAAGTTATTGATTTGTGTACTTTTCGTTCGGAAATTATACATGTCAGTCCTAAAAAACGGTTTTGTATAGCAGTACCCTTTGATCTGACGTCACAATTTTAGCGACGTTACGTCAAAATAATGAAAAGATCTCGTATCGTCAACTTATCGGCAAACGTTGGATGAAAAGAGCAAACATTCCATTAGGAAGAAAGGAAAGGGTCCTTAACTACTTATTCCAAACAATTAGCAAAAATGTGGTGGTCGTACCTTCGAAATTGACAAATCTATGGCTGTATACGTCAACAGATATTGGTACACAATTCTGACGTTGGGAGCGCAGTGGCTCAGTGTAAGAGTGCTTGACTCGAGACAGTGCGAGGGGCCACTGGTTGCAGCTTCACCGGCATCACTGCGTTGTGTCCTTGAGCAAAACACATTAATCCTAGCTTAGTACTGGTTTAACCCACATAACTCAAATATTGTTGATGGGACGTAAAGAATCAAATAAAACAAAAACAAACACTTTTGCCGTAACTTTACGTCGTCAATAATATGATGAAGGGAATAAGCGCTATTTAGTTTTTCATACCTACGATCAAGCCATAGGCCGTTTTAGGCAGGATACAAGACACAGATCTTTACATCAAAAGGGCACCAGTCTGTCCGATAAGGCCGTGGCCCCGTCTCAATATGACCTTAGCTTGGTGGGACGTCCTAACACAAACACAACAACAACATCAAAAGGGTCTTTATATACACGCCTTTACCTGAATATTTTTGGACTCATTGTTGTTATTTATAGCTATTGCATTTTGTTTCAGTTTTTTTTGCGCTCATTTTTGAAACGAAACGTTGTACCTTCTGCATCCGACCTTAGTACATATTAGTATCGAGGGCGGGTCCACGGCAGGGCCGAGGGACAACAGCCACACATTAGTATATTTTCACTCTTTTTCGTGTCCCAGATGAGCTGGTAAATGGTTTCAGAAATTAAGCGATTCAAGCTCATACTAGCATACCCATTTTTGATTTAAGAGAATAACCATCCCAGCCAACATACAGTTTTGGTTAACTGTCGCCCCACTAGCACGCTGGTGGGCCAATTGAGTCCCATTGGATAAGATGGGCCCCAGCGCGACATAACCTATCTTTGGGGTTTCCCACAGCGAGACTTAAAGCTGCATAATCTGTAACTTTTGATATTTTCATCTTAAAAATAATGTTTCTATTTTTCAAGAACACAGTAAAAATACTAAAATTCAGGTATACATTTTACCTTTTTCGTAATAATTAACAACTTATTAGTGCCAAAACAACAGCATTTATGTTAACAATTAACTGTCTAGAATTATTGGAGGGACGCAAATAATTACAAACAAGAGAAAATACACCTGTTTTTATAAGATAATTCACTTTTTCATGCAGTTTTCAACTGTAGAAATTAGATTTATTGTGACAACATAACTTTATTCTACTTTTGGAAATGATTTAAAAAGAAAATATTTTTTTTTTCGAAAAATGTTCATAGTTACAGAGTATGCAGCTTTAAATCAGTCTTCTCGGCTACAGAGATTAACAAGAGAAATGCAATTTTGCTCGTAGCAAGTCTACATAAAGCGAATAACAAAGATGCTGATCAGACTGTTCGGATGCGCAGACTGGTCTACGCCTTCTTTGTTCGCAAACTCCCGAAAACAGGCTTTCTCGCGTACATTGTAAAGGCCGAGATATAACTTACAAATCGGTAAATCGATTTATTGCGAAAATCAGTTTGCTTTATTCCAATATGTAGACGCCATAGTTATCGACAACATAATTTTTGAAAAAAAAAACAACTACAGCAAGCTTGAAATACAGTCATGGGACATGCTTATTCACCACCTTGTGACATCGCCGTCTAAATTAATGTATTACCGTTTTCTTTTTTTCTTCTTTTTTGCAAATACTATTGTCACCAAACTATAGAGGCTAAAAATAGTACCAAAAGACAGCAAACTGATTTACGCAATAAACAATTTTATTGTAGCTTTCTTGGTTTCTGGTGTTTTCGTATGATAGTCATTTAAAAACAATGGAAAATTAAAATCACACGTTTTCGGTAACGTTCACGTTAGCAGTAGCGTCAATGATATTTTTTCTAAAAATATGTTCGCTTTAAACATGTTAAACGCAGGGGAAATAAGTTGAATTAATATGAATTGGCGTCCGTTCTTTCTCCTGTCATTAATTTAACCGCGGTTCTTTTTCTAAAAAAAACCCCATTTTTTCTTTAATCACACAAAAGCCGTAATATTTTCCTAAATAGTTTAAAACGTATATTGAAAACCTGAAATAGTAGATCTATGTGAAATTTCGATGAAATATATATATTAAGCTACCTAGAGGGTCACTGATTAAGCCTAAATGGCAGAAACTAGCTAGTCCGGCCCAGGAAATATGCACACTCTGGTTTCAGTTCTTTGGTGCAGTCTTTGCTTCCAAAGGATACCCTTTTAAGAACATACTAGATCTAGATCTAGTCAATATATTTTAGAGCATCGGGATAGGTCTGGTTTCCCGGACTCGACAGTTAGGCAGTGTAAAATGGCAAAAGCATATCAAACAACACTGAGAAAAACACTCCACCAAAATACCCGGGGTAGGCCCACAAATAAACCGTCTAAAACTGCTGTACTCTTTTGGCTGGATTATTTACCCGTTGTTCGATCAATTCCCTTATCTAGGAGATTATTTTGAGTAAGTAAATCTTAATATTTATTTTTGGTTAGATAAAATTAAAACTGAAAATTATTAGTTATTTTCCTATCCTCCAATTTTGTAATGTTTGTTTAATATTTATAAATTGTATTTCATGACATCATTTTACTTGATCTGTCCCAAGATGCCGTTGCCCCGTCTTCAGAGTCGCTTTAAAACCAGAACCACTGCCGGTTGAGCTGGACATAGAACCACAAAACCATAAAGTGATAAACCCACCTGGCCAGTACTGGTACAGCCAAGGTACACGGCCACAAACAAGAATTACGTCTCCGGTAGCCTATGCCTTGAAGCCGCCATGTAATAGTGGATAAGCGCTATGCCTTGTAAACCAGGGGTCGAAGGTTCGATTCCCAGCCTCTCCAGAAAGACTTTAGGTTGAGCCTTCGGGTACTCCCGTCCTATAACACACACACACACACACACACACACACACACACACACACACACACACACACACACACACACACACACACACACACACACACACACACACACACACACACACACACACACACACACACACCATAAACCCTCCCCGCCATTTACTATTTACAACCGAGGGAAAGCCACAAAACGTTTCTTAGCCTATGCCTTGTAAACCAGGGGTTGTAGGTTCGAATCCCGGCTTCTCCCAGTCCGCCTTCTGAGATGCTATAAAACCAGAACCACTGCCGGTTGAGCCTTCGGGTACTTCTGGTCATAAAACCACAAAAAAACATAAAGCCATCCGGACAGTACTGGTTTAAAGTAAGTAAGGGTGCAAAGATCAGGAATCGATACAATCAAGTACCACACCTGACCCAGGATACCAATGGGAAAGTGACAAACTCACAGTAGACACCACAAACGAGAGCCAAGAGGTCAGCCCTTTCCCAGCAGGTGACCACAAAGCACATATAAACAGACGCGCACAAAACACAGCAAACACAAGACAGAACAAAAACATAAAAGATCCACAAAAGAAGCACCGCCCTGGAACGGTCAGTAAAATATTTTACTGGAGGGCTTAAACCGGTTTAACGGCACCAACCTCACCCTTAATTCAGATGTGGATCAAGAAACACGGCCACAAACAAGAGTATCACGTCTCCGGTAGCATATGCCCTGTAAACCAGGGGGCCCAGGGTTTGATTCCTGACTTCTCTGGGTCTGTCGGATGAGACTTAAAGCCGTGGCCCCGTTTTCTGAGACGCTTTAAAATCAGAACCACTGCCGGTTGAGCCTTCGCCCAGCCATCATCCAATCTCGGGCCACTATCGGCCCGCCGCAGTAACGAAACGACATTCGGATAGCGTTTCGCTAGCGGGCCGATAGTGGCCCGATTTATTGTGCTTACTTGGCAGG
This sequence comes from Loripinus fragilis, assembly GCA_964019695.1. Classification (NCBI taxonomy): domain Eukaryota; kingdom Metazoa; phylum Mollusca; class Bivalvia; order Lucinida; family Lucinidae; genus Loripinus; species Loripinus fragilis. The sequence goes on from OZ026524.1 coordinate 97,076,061, forward strand.
TGCTCCTGGACATAAAAGTAATAAACACATCCGGCCAGTATAACCAAAGCAATAGAATTACGTCTCCGGTAATAAGTCTTTTTTGCCTAAATTATTTAATATCAAGGATTTCTTGGAAAGCGCTGATTCATTGTAGATAGTTTGTAAGAGAGTCTAAAGGATAATCAGTTCCGATTAAAACAGCCTCAGCCTAGAACCTGATGTAAGCGTCATGGATTTAAACGTAAATTAATCGCGTAAATTTGTCATCACTTTTGACGTTAATAATTCGTAACGTCATTAATAACGTTAAGGGCCCAAATCGTGCGTTGCGCATCATTTTATATACCTCCCGAACGAAAATTTTGAATATGATAATCTCATCAATTCTAATGCACTTCCGGAGTTTTCTCTCGAATTGGAGCATTGCAACCGCATAAAGCCGCAAATGTGACGTAATGAATGATGTCAAACTATTTCCGATGGTCTGTCTCATCCAATCAGACGTCGCGGTTGCAAAATCAAGTGCATTAGAATTAAATACGATTCTTATCCTTGCAGTTTCGTCTAATTTTCCTCATAAGTACATGTTAAATGCGAAGTGCTCGTTATCTCAACAAACCAACTGGAGTCACATTTTGATTGCTTTATAACCATGCTCACTTCAGAAAACTTTTAGAGGGAGGTCACCTGGTACGTCGGCTATTTGTTTAGCAATAAACGTGTGACTCATAAAAATTGAAACGTTCGGACACAAGTGTATTTACTTTTTCGTCGTTTAAATCAGAGTTTTTCTCTACAAAAAACGGCCACAGATAGCAAAACAACAACAACAACAACAACAACAACAACAACAACAACAACAACAACAACAACAACAACAACAACAACAACAACAACAACAACAACAACAACAACAACAACAACAACAACAACAACAACAACAACAACAACAACAACAACAACAACCAGATAAGCACAAGTCCCCTACCAAAGAAAGTTGCCTTATTTAACAGATGTTGGCTGGGATATTTATGAATATACATTTCTACAAAATAAAGATTATCAATATTCAGTAAGTCATCTAGATATCTATTAGTAGAGTTGAATGCTTCAATTACACCAGCTTCATTATTGTCAGAACGAGGCATCATGAAGTCATTCTCATTAAAAACACAAAAAAAATAACAACAACAAAAAAAAAAAACGACAAAAAACAAAAAAGCCCACTCCCCTCACAAAAACACACATCTACAACAAGAGGAGCAGAATTAGTATGAATAGTAGGTTTTAGCACGTCAAGATCCACATTGGATCACCATTTGAACAACATTTGTAGGTCCCATATCCCCAATATTAAAACTTACAGATATGATTTCATGATCAATTTTAAACTGAAAAAAATCTTAAATGACATAACATTCTCCTCAGGGTCGTCAAATTTCAATAGGTTATAACTCTTAACTTTTTTTGTGTGATAGGAGCAAGCTGTTTGCAGATTTGAACTGTTCAGTTAATTATCTTTAAAGACATGTTAGTTAGATCCAAAATATTATTGAACAGATATCAATGACTTTAATAATCGGGTGTAGTTGAAGATGTTACGTAAATGACGAAATGCCTTGAAGAGATTTTTGAAGGGACATATTGATTTGGGCTTGTCCGTCTGTCCGTGCTTCCGTCCGTCCGTGTGAATTAGAGATATCTTGAAAACTATTACAGTTAGTAGCTTCAAATTTGGTCAGCTGATAGAAACTGATATGTAGATTACCTGGTGATTTTTTAAAAAAAGTTACTATATTTCTTGAGTTATTGCCCTTTGCACACTTGTGATCAAGCTATTTCGAAAATTAATATAGCAAGGAGCTTCAAACTTGGTCAGATGATAGAGGATGATGAGTAGATTACCCAGTGAAAATTAGTTATTGCTCTCTGCAAATTTGGAAATTGAAAACTTGTAATAAAGCTATATCAAAAACTATTAATCTAGTAGCCTCAAATTCGGTCAGCTGATAGAAAATGATGAGTAGATTACCTCGTGATTTAAAAACAGTTACTGTTTTTTTTTAAAGTTATCGCCCTTTGCAAATTTGGCCATTGAAAACTTGTAATCCAGATATCCCAAAAAATATTATGGCTTGGAGCTTCAAATTTGGTCAGCGGATGATCATCCTTATCGACAAGCTAATGGCTGGAGGCGCAGTGTTTCATAAACACAATTTCTAGTTTTACATGGCAGCCAGTAAGGTCACATGACCTGGACAGTTAAAGAAGGACCTTAAATGAAAAGTCAACGCTTTTACTTTAGACTATAGGCATGGACGCCAGTAAGGTCACATGACCTGGACAGTTAAAAAGGACCTTAAATGCAGTCAACGTTTTTTATACATTAGACTATAGGCATGGCAGCCAGTAAGGTCATCTGACATGGCTAGTTAAAGGAGGACTTTAAAGGAAAGGGTCAACATTGACATATGATACTTATTTCTTGTCATTGTCTCATTAGATTATACATATACTATTAAGTAAAATGGCTTTGCCTTTAACAATGGTCGAAAAATTAACTTATGAATCTTGAATAGGGAAACAAATTTGAAACAAAGAAGATTGTAAGGACTATAGATATTGCTATCAACTTGCTGGTCATATAGTAACTAGGGATAAAACATATTACTGATTCAAGAATTCGATCTATTATATGAAAAGTACCTAAATACAGTTTTCCTTCAACGGTAGACTTCAACAGATATTGTGAGGAAATTGCTGGTGCCTTACAAGAATTTTATAATTGATGTTGTAAGCGAGAGCATGTTGAATCAAATGCTTGAAACTCATGAAAATGGAATATTTTTTAATATTATTGAAAGTAGAATTTCATTTTGTAGATCTATTTCCGCCTAAACATAAATTTAGTTTTAGAAAGATGTAAGGGGACCAGGAATTTCAAAGGAAGTTTGTTTTAGTGCATGCAGATAAGGCTGCTAACAATGTTGTAGTCGTTTGAAAAATGTACCACATTAACATCATAAAGTAAGAACTTAGCACTGCTTAAACCTATAAGCATACTTTGCTTGATGAGAAGTCTGTCGTTGATAGGCATCGGTCCCATATGACTGCTCAGTTTGGCGTGTTTGTTGATGGGGATCATAGCAACCTTCCTGCGTTATACTGGCTACCTAAACGTCGAAAAAGACCCTACAAGTCACGTTTTATTGGCTAATTCTAGTTCTACTACGGTACTACTGAGCTATCTATACTTTTGACATCTTGCCTCACTGCTATTAAAACATGTTATTATATATTGTGAAACAGTTTATGAGAGGAATGGTAAAAGTCTATTTTAGTCTATAACAAATTCAGGTGAGATTCTAAATAAATTAAAATCTAAAGGTTTTCTAGCATCGAGTTTGTTGACATATGGTTTCTCTACTCTCTATTCTACAGTGCCTCATAATATAATCAAAGAAACACTAACTGAATTAATTGAACAAAAATTAACAGAGAGGACTCATTTTATTTGGCTTGTAATGAGAAACGTGCCTTTTTCACTTCCTAACAACTTAAAAGATATAATTGTTGTCATGTCACAAAATGTGTGATGCTCTCCATTATCTTTTGGACAATATATTTATAAGATTTGGCTCGAAATTATATAACCACATTGTAGATATTCAAATGGGTACACATTGTGCTCCTCTTGTTGCAGAATTGTTTATGTTTTGTTGTGAGAGAGATTTCATGCTGTCTCTTTCTGATAATAATCAAGCTGATGTTATTGAAACTTTAAAGAGATCTAGATGAATTACTTAATATTGATAATCCTTATTTCGAGTAAATTTTAAGATAGATATATTCCACTGAACTTCAGTTAAATGGGACAGCAACACTAATAATAAGCATGTTTTATCAGGAAAAGGTCTATGAACCACGAATTTTGATACAAGTATCATTAAAATCGGTTGAAAAATGGGGAAGTTATGGGCATTTAAAGAATTCAACATGTCCAACATTTAGACGCCATTTTGAATATTTTTTTTTTTAGAATTTTTCAACTGCTTATTTTTTCAGTTATCAATACTTTCACAGCATCTGTGTTTCAGCAGATATGCAGCTTTATACATAAGGAAAATGTTTTATGAAAGATAATTGCAAGTAATCCATTGGTCTGTCTATTATTTTGATTACGCATATTTAATTAGGCTGTGTGACGTCACTAAGCCAACAATATGGCTGCTTCCATTACAGTCCATTTGCAAATATTCAAACGCCCACAACTTCTACATTTTTCAACCGATTTTATATGAAACTGGTATCAAAATTCATGGTTTATTAAGATCGTTCATATAAACTAAAGAAATCATCAGTGTTGCCGTCCCCTTTAAATTAGGCATATTCCTTTGATAATTAAGCCCCCATTTTGGACTTTGACTTGTCTATAACTAATGGCATAGTTTCATCTAAAAATTATGATAACGGGATGACTAAATAGTTGATTTTTCATTTCTTGATGGAGATGTTCTTCGCTCCCTTTCCTATGGTGTATATACAACGTTTTGCGAGAGTATGTTCTAATGTTAGTGCCTTCAGAAACAGAAACAAACATTTTACTGCTTAAGTTATTAAAACAAGGTTATAGATATCACAAAATTCGTAAAGCATTTTCTAAATTCTACCACAGACACTCACAGTTAATTGTTAAATACAACATTGGTTTAAAAACCTTTATGCAACAGGGAATATCGGAGCCAGTATTTTACGGTGATTTAGTCTATAAATTCAATATATTGTGAAAACTTAATTTTAGTTTCAATTCAAAAAGATAATCAAACGTAATGAAAAGTTGGATATAACATGGATATCATGCGACAGTCTGCATGTCTGGTTGTAAACCCAATCACGGTATCCTGGGTCAGTTGTGGTACTTGATTGTATCGATTCCTGATCTTTACACCCGTACTTACTTTGATTATCAGAGTTGTTTTGTCTGTGCTTCGTGGCGGCCCTAAAAGTTTCCCGCACTTTCATTTAATGCTCTTATTTTTCCAATCTGTACAATCTCCTTCCATTATTACGACTTCGATTTTGAAATGGTCAATTTCCTATTCCTCGCTCTACATCCTATGGAGTCTATATCTCTCAACCCATTCGTTTTGCTAGTGCATCTAGCTATGTTACTGACTTCAATACGTACAATAAATTGTTAACTAAGAAACTTCTAAAACAAGGCAATTGGTATCATAAACTTCGCAAAACCTTTTCTAAATTTTATACACGATATTATGATTTGATATCTAAATTCCAAGTTGGACTTAAATCTCTCTTGCGCCAAGGACTTTCGGAACCTGAATTCTATGATGACTTGGTGTATAAATTGAAGAAGATTGTTGGCTCTGATAATTTTTCAGCGCAGTTCATTAAAATAATTTCCCATAAAAAGATTGGTTATAACATTGATGTATTGCAACATACCGCATGCTTGGTGGCTTTTCATTATGGGATATTATATTGAAAAAAAACATAAACTTAATTTATTCTGCTAATTAAACTTTTTGGATAATCAGAATTATCTGAACCCACGTGCTACAGAACTAATTTTCCATACGCCAGTTCCGGCTAACAAAATTGAGCTTTTTGGAAAATAGTACTACGCGTAATGCTCCTTACATACACCCGAGCCATGATTCGATTCACGAATTGGGACGGACTTTCCCGAATGGCGATGCACTTCAAAAACGACATTTGGTCCATTTTCACCTTTCAATTTCACTATTACATAGACTAAAGGCATTTGTGTAGAGTTCACTTCAGATTGTTCTCAATTTTCCGCCTGCTTGATTTACCCATATAATTATAGAGGGCGTAGTTTTGGGCCCTGTAATTCTCCACAAGTCATACAATACCAGCCAGAATGATAATATCCGAGTATCAATGAAAGGTCTAGTGTGTTAAAGACGACTTGAATTTCTCACCCAAGCCCTTATCAAAGTGTTTTGGCGTTTTGAACAATAGGAAGACTTCAATACTATGTTAAATAGATCAGAGATAAATAGAGGTTCTTCTAGTTCAATAAGCAACCAATCAGATTAAATCGTTTTATCATATCTTCATTAATAAACACGCGCCATATTTTGGCTGTTCCATGAATTGTTCATTGGTGTGGCTTATATCATAAAAAAGCGTTTTATCAATTTTATAGCTAATCATCAATGTATAAATACATTTTATTTATCATATGACGTTGCGTCAGTGAGTTATATATTTACAACCCCATGTATTACAATCGGTAAAGCACTAAAAGTTTACATAATTTAATAACGATATGCAATAACCCCCAATGACATTGTGTACAAAATGAATAAAAATCTTACATAGCCGTGCTCATGAAATAAGAAATTTACATAGACGTGCCCCTAATGCCCGAATGCAGCACGGATGAGCTTGGACACGAGCGAGTATTATAAAAAGTTTGATATGACATGGCTATCATGCGACAGTCTCCATGTCTGGTTGTGAAGCCAATCACGGTTTATAGCTATATGGTTTCCTCTTTACTTGCACGACGGTGGGCCTGGCCCTAGACTCAATGACGGCCAGTACAATATCATATTCTTCATTTCTCTTGAAGCAACGCCTTTGAAAAACATGTATTTCATGTTACACTCTTCTTGTTCGATATTGTGATCGTGTGACCCAAAAGTTTTGATATCTGCAATGTTACTAGATGGCTTATCATCTTACTGGGTATACTTTGTTGGTGTGACTAAAAGCCTGGAACATTGGATTCATGTGCTCGATCTTTGCCCTTTAAACTACTTGTCTTTGGTTTATCACAATTACTTAAAGCTGCATAGTCTGTAACTTTTGATCTTCTAATTTTAAAAATTATGTTTTTATTTTTCAAGAACACAGTAAAAATACTCAAATTTAGGTAAACATTTTACCATTTTCGTAAATCTTAACAAGTTATCACTATCAAAACAACTGCATTTATGTTAAAATTCAACGGTCTAGAATTATTGGAGGGACGCAAATAATTACCAATAAGAGAAAAATACACCTATTTGATAAGATCATTCACTTTTCCATGCAGTTTTCAGCTGTACTGAACATTTTTATTGTGAAAACATAGCTTAATTCTACTTTTACAAATGATTTAAAAAGAATATAATTTTTTTCGAAAAATGTTCATAGTTACAGAGTATGCAGCTTTAACTTCGCCTGTTTGATATTAATAATAATAATCAGTAAGTTAATAAGATGCTTCTACACTTGCTAAACATTTGTGTATTCTAGCAGCAGATCTGCACATGCCCACCAGACTAACCCGACATCAGACTAACAACGGCATTTGAATCATTATTATCATTACACGTTCCTTGGTGTTACGAAGTAGGTTAACAGTATGAAAGCGTTTTAAGTTACCCATAACAAGTTATTGAGTTTACCCGACTTAGTTGCACGCGAACAACAAAGGCGAAGACCAGCCTGCGGTAACAAAATGCAAAGAATATGGAACATTAAACTATCCCCCAAAATGGGGAAAATGATAAAAAATCACAACAGAACCACCACACTGAAACAAAGAGGATATACAGCCACTTGTGACAGATAGAGGGGGTATTACAAGAGTCTAAGACTCTGTTAACCATATGGGCATTTAAATGTGATTTTATCGCCATCAAAGTTCAATGAGCATTTGCATTTTGCCACGGACGTCGTCATGACGTTACTGTGTCTTGTGTTTCCCATGCTTTCGTGTCTGTTCATTGCTGCCTTGTGGTCACCTGGGACAGGTCTGACCTCTTGGCTCTTGTTGGTTATGTTTATTGTATTTTTGTTACTTTCACATGTGGTATCCTGGGTCAGTAGTGGTACTTGATTGTATCGTTTCCTGATCTTTGCCGTCTTTCTTACTTTGGTACCACCGAAAGTGTTATATATGTAACGTGTGTTCATAACATTATTTTAATACATGACGTTACCAACTGAAGAACACTAACGTCATATGGGGTGGAGTGCTTACATGCATTTTACTGGTACCAAGTGTTGACTGTGCACGAAAGCCGAATCAAACAGTTGGCCCAAAGACAAACACCTACGTTAAGTAGTGTTTCAAGAACATTAACTGCACGGACGACTTCAAAGAACTTTTCAAAGTAGCCTTTAGATGGACACCAATTTGTTCTGCGTTCACACTGTAATTGTTTGTCAGATGGCTATATGGTCAAATGCTTGCGTCTTCAAAATAATAGATTCCTTTTAAGATATTGTTGTCTGACCATTGTTAACTACTTCTTTGAGAAACCGACCTATGTCATTGGTCTATTGAAATCATTGAATCACTTGAAATATAACCCAATACCACCCATGTGTGATGTTGTATATGATTTATGTTTTTCGTCACGTTTTATATAAAAGTATACAATGTAGGAACAAACAAAGTAAATGAGTATGATCAGGAAGTACCATAATCAAACATCATTCTAATGCACTTGCAAATACAACGCGACGTCTGATTGGATGACGTCATAAATTTGCGACAGTATATCCTGCGATATACTGTCGCAAACCCGACATCATAAAGTACTTTTTCAATGTCCCTTTGAAGGAAAAAATGGTCATAATGCATTAGAATGGGGATAACCGTATTCAAACTTTTCATTTGGGGAGGTATATCGTCGGATATACGTTCGGAAATCACGTTTTACGGCTCCGCTTACGTGACGCCGTAAAACTAAATTTCTGACCGTATATCCGACGATATACCTCCCCAAATGAAAATTTTGAATACAGTTAACTCCCAATTCTAATGCACTTGCAAATGCAACGCAACGTCTGATCGGATAACGTCATAAATTTGCTACAGTATATCCTGCGATATACTGTCGCAAACTCGACGTCATTACGTAACGTCGCTTTTCATTGGCTGAAACGTGAATATGAGTCATTCTACAATAGGTGAGGAATTCCTGTCCCACGCCTAAATACTTGTATTTTTTTTATTCTAGTCCAAATATCTTGCTTTTGGAAGTTTGTTTTGATTAAAGTGTTCGTTTAGCTAACATTTACACCAGTGAATGGGATACTTAATACAGGTGTTCATATATCTTTCTAAGTGAATTACGGGTTACCCCCCCCCCCCCCCCTTTTATTTGGCTGTCCCATCGCAAAATAGTGAAGGTAAAACTTCAGTTTGACAAAAACTGCATGTATAAACAAAACGAACTTAGGATTAGGCTGCTGTCCGTTCTAAGGCGGTGGTTCTGTTGTTGTTGACTTTTTGTTTAGTTTAAACTTTCATTTCATTTTTGTATAACAACATGTGTACATATAATACAATAACTTCACATACAGTGAGCCACTTTAGTTACGCACCACTTTTTCAGGGCCCACATTTTTTGACAAAAATGCTGGAATCGAACATTCTCTATGATACTTTATTTATTGACATTTAATTTGTTTGATAACATCGAAAACTTTTTATTGGAATCACTCATGCGAATCATTCTGCTACTCAAAGGCAATTTTGACAAATTTTGAAAAATGCACGTGCAAGCGGAACGTCTAAATTTTATATTTTTGTTTTGTGCTAGGCATTATCCATGGTGATCGTTGTCACAGAAAAACACCAAAAACAATTTATTTATTCAAGTAAAACCCCTTTTTTTGGTCGTTGAATTTAGTAACACCGTTACTTTTTGAAGAAATGCTTGTTTTAACGTCATATTAACGTCAGTTACAATAATCAAACTGGGTTTTCTTCGCAAATTATTTTGTAATGAGTCACTTGTTGACATAGAAGTATCAAAACACTAAAACATCTTATCATTGACACGTCTTATAGCCTTGGTAGTAGTGACGTCATCATTAACGTCAACACCATGACGCCAATAAATACATTATTTTTTTTACGAAAATAAACGGCGGATACATGGTTTTTTAAAATGAAATCATAAAAGAAGCGTTTTGATAACTAGTTTACTCAGAATCATACGAAATTTTAACTAACTTTAAAAAAAGTACTAAAACCAACTTTTTTCAAACCTTGGTCAGCTGGGAACCAAAACAGAAAAACATTAAAAAAACTATGAAGTTAACAATCACATTTCAGTCTTAGATATTGCCAAGAATAAATCGGCTCTTATATCTCGCATAGCAGAAATTCGACCCTGAAAAAAGTGCAATGTGATCTGAGTTTCATTCGAGATAATGCAGTGTGAAATGGTGTTTTGAGGGTAGGCAACTTAAAAATCCATTTTCTCCTTCGTTTCTAATCTGATCACAATGAAATTTCAATGACTAATGCAAATATAGATGCGCTTTACGTTGGTAGTCTCGGCATAAAAATATCTCATTTCTTTTCCGAGTAATTTTACATTTTATAAGTGGTGCGTAACTAAAGTGGCTCGCTGTACATATCATTTCGAAATACAAAAAAGGGATTCAGAAGAAAGTCTATTGACTTTTGTAAATCTGTTTCCCAGTTATTCAATATTAGAAATACAATAGACGTATGACTTGAATTGACATTAGAATGTAAAGACAATACAGCAAAAAACTGGATAATTCGAACTGGAATTATCCAGGTTTAACTGTATATATTGTAATGTCAAAACTGCTGTTTAATACAAAGCACGAATTTCGACTTTTGCGAAGGGGAATGAATATTTTACAAATTACAGTTATCTTTGTTGTCTCCACGGGGGATGGAGATGAGTAATTCTATTGGGGTAGGGGGTGATAGTCATTGCCTCTATGTACCCAGCTTGCAGAATAGTCGTCAAACCAACTAATTGTGAATGTACCAGGATTTTGAATAATATGATATTGTTGAGGACAATGTGATATGATTTTTGCAAATGTGGTGTGATATTGGAGCATCGCTATATGTATACACAAACGTATTTTTAATGGTACTATTACTGCAGAAATTGAGGTATGTTTCATACAAATGCAATGTGTTATTGGAACATTAATATGTATATTCAAAGCGTTTTGACTTAATTATAAATTCTTGTACTGCTTCAAATAACTGCTTGTTTTGATCAAAAGTTAGTGATATATCACCACAGAGTAGAACGTTAAGATTTGGTTGACAGATATCTGACACTGAGTTTATTAAGTCTCGTCTAAGGTCTGTGAACTGATGACATACAAATAAGAAATGATGAGTATCTTCTATATCACCACAAGTACAATAGGGACTATCAACTTTTTTTTGAATGCAGGTGTTGACGGAGAGGACTGCATGCAGTTCTTAGTCTAGCATGATAGATTTGACCAAGTCTTTTACCCGTGTTATAGTATCGGGGTGGTGTGATCAAGTTAGGATTCAGTCTGTTTTTGAAGATGTTAAGGCTTGGAGAATTGCGAGTTTGCTCTGGAAGTTCATTCCAATCGCGGACAGCAGAGGGCAAGAAAGATGTATAGTAAAGACGAGAATTCGTATGCAATGTTTGTAGATCTGAAGAGTTACGTAAAGGGTATGTTGACACACTGCCAACAGTAGCAGGCACAAGAGACGCAAGATAATCAGGTCAAAGTCCATTTTTCATTTTAGAAAACATTGTTAGCTTATGAGTTTTCCTTCTTGATCCCAGTGTTTCCCAACCTGTTTCTGTATGTAGAGAATCGATGGAGGCTAACTTAGTTGCACCAGTAACTATTCTAGCAGCTTCATTTTGGATTTTGTCTAATTCATTTGATTCATATTGTGTGCAATTATTCCACACAACTTCAGCATGTTCTAGAAGTGGACGTATAAAGGAGAAGTAGATAGTCTGAAGAGATTTCCTGTCTAGTTGAAATTTTAGTTTACGCATTGTATTGATTCGCTTCCATGCTTTGGATTTGACTAGTTCAAGATGTTCATGCCAAGTGCAATCATTTGAAAAGATGATACCAAGGTGCTTATGAGAGTTAACTTCGGCAATTTGGGTTTCATTCAACAGAACTGGAGGATGATATGGTTTATTACATTTCCTAGAGAGGAGGATACACTCTGATTTTATAGGATTAAATGTCACTAGCCATTTTTCTGCCCAGCGATGGATTTTCACCAGATCCAAATTTAACTGTTCAGCAGCCTGTATGGGGTCATCAACAATGATATACAAGCTAGTATCGTCAGCAAAAAGCCTAATAGATGAGTTAATGTCTACAACAATATCATTAATATATAAGAGAAACAGGAGAGGTCCAAGAATAGAGCCTTGAGGAACTCCAGCTTTAACTGAAGTCCAAGAAGAATTTACACCGGGCAAAACAACCCGTTGTTTCCTGTCAGTTAGATAATCAGAGAACCAAGTCAGCAACGATCAAGAAACACCTGCAGATTTGAGTTTAAAAAGAAGACCTTTATGCCAAACTCTATCAAAAGCTTTACTTATATCACAGAATATGGCGCGAACTTCCTTACCCTCATCGAGAGCTTTACAGAATGTGTTGTAAATACCTATTAACTGATTTACAGTAGAATCACCTGGGACAAAGACTTTTTGTTTATTGCTACTCCCATTGTGGGAGTCTGTAATTGTTCTATGTTTTGTTGTACGTTACTTTATGTCCATTCTAGTATTGCAATCATCTTGATGGGGAAGAGAGAGCTGGTTGCTTTGCCTAATTTGTCTTCCTGATGTCTCGTGATGGTTGAGCGGCTCTTCCTCGCGGTGCCATGGGGTTGTCTGCGGTTTGTGATTGTGGTACATTTGTATTTCCTGATCATACTGACATACTATTTTAGACGTGATGTAAGTCTTTGGTAGAAATCTACCAATGGCAAACGCATCGAATATCCTTTCGTTTTGATTTGAAGCTGTGGCATGTTGGATTAGGTATGTCCCACAGTTTATGTCATCCCTGTTACCACAGTTGCAGGTGTAAATTATAAAGAGTTACTACCAATGAACATTACATTGCACTGAACATGTGTGAGGTACTGAGTGTCAAGTTTCTAAAAACATTAAATTATTTAATAAATGTTTGCTTCGATTTAAATATGAAACGATTTACTAAAGTAGGTAGTGAGTCGGACAGATAATCTGTCATACCTGTTACCCATATTTCTATAAAATGTATATGCTGCAAATAAATACAAGTCCACATACTATATAAGTATGATGTGCTCAATATTATTGGGTAAACATTTAAAATATTTTGCTTCCAGAAAGCAAAGTATGTGCGAGTATGTTACTCAGCTATGCAGCCTCGAGGTCAATGCCACAAATCAAGGTCATGGGATTAACTCTTGAAGTTGGTGTCTGCTACATAACTCATGAACCCTTTGAAACTACTGTCTTGTTCAAATTATGTTCCTGGTGTCAAAAAAGGCCCCGCCCCAGTGGATATCATGTTTTACATATGCATATCGGGGAAAATCAAAACATCTGAAATCACAAGGCCTAGTTTCTGGATATTTGATATGTAACATCATTTAGGGGACTTTTTCGAAGTTTGTTCAAATTATGTCCATTGGAACAAAATGCCCGAGGTGGGGGTCACATGTTTCACATATGCTTACATAGGGATAACTTAAAATATCTTCAAGTCTGTAACCACTACGCCTAAAGCATTCACAATTCGTACCACCTCGTTGACCTGTACCAAATTTGTTCAAGTACTGGTCCTGTGGCCAGAAAGGTCCCGCCCTGGGTCACACTTATTTTATGTTGGATTATTAAAAGAATCAGTAGTAGCGTAATCAAATTTATTTCGAATAACCACAAGGCCTAGAGCCTGGAGCATAATCAAATGTACATCTTTCAAGTTCGTTTAATTAATGGCCCGGGGCCAAAATGGTTCCGCCTTAGAAGTTACATGCTTTATATTGATTTATTCTGAGAAAGAAATAAGTATTTTTTGTGTGTTCTAGAGATAGCGTCAACTAGTGTTTTTACCAACGTTTTTCCATTGATAGTTCTTTGGTCAAACGGTCACATGTTTTATATTGTCATATAGTATCTCGTAAATTCAAGTCCTTGGGACTAGAGATTAATATCGAAGTATCGAAACCTTCAATCTAATAAATGTATAACCCTATAATCCGTTTCTTGTTTACTGTCGTGAGTTGGCTCCCGGTACCGTTAGTTTAACAGGTGACCGGGCCCAGGGCGACGACAGTAAACATGATTCGCACTATAAAATGATTATTTTATTATTAAACATTTATTTTTGTGTGTAAAACAAACGTCTCTGAGAGACGTTTCTTTTACACATAAAAGTACGTTTTATTTGACAGTTAATATAATAGTTTATATATATATATATATATATATATATATATATATATATATATATATATATATATATATATATATATATATATATATATATATATATATATATATATATATATATATATATATATATATATATATATATATATATATATATATATATATAGGCCCTATTTCTAATTCCAGCGTACTCAAATTTATTTCGAATAAGCGAGTATTTCAAAAAATCAATTTTGTATTTTCGAGGTTTTGCTGTACAGTATATAGTGAAATATAAACGTTTGATAAATCTTCTCCAAAACCACTAGATCTAGAGTCTTAATATTTGGTATGTAGGATCAACTAGTGGTCCTCTTCTGAGTTTGTTCAAATAATGGTCAAGGGCCCCATATTATCCCCATCCCAGGGTCACTAGGGCATTAGTGATTGGCACCTGTTAAAACATTTAATGAAAACTCCAGAGAGTGATCAACCTGTGATTTTAAGTGAGAACTGAAAAGTCACTTTGAGCATTTAAGTGCTCATTATATCCAAAGCACATTCGCCAGATTTAGGTTAATATCATTCAAGTACTTTCTATGTTTCTGAAGAAAAATGGTGATGTCATCCCGGTTACTAAATGTAATCCCTGTTACCAGTCAATTTTGCTGCAATATATTAACTAATCCAATGTTCTGCTTTTGTATTTAAGTAACTAATTTGTAAGTTGGTGCCTGCGGCTACTATTGCAGAAAATGAAGATACTCATCTTATTATTTCTCAAAACGGATTTGATGTTATTTGTCTTAAAACACGTTGTTTCAGTAAAATAGCTAATAATTGATTATATTATTAGTAACGAAAACATTTTCAGCAGAATAGGTTTGAAAACTTAAAGGTCTTTAAAGGAGGTTTAAGTATGTAAAAAGAAAGTAACTTCGATAATAACTTTATTAAGGAAAAAAAGGTTTCTTGCCGTGGTAACAGGGATGACATTTTAAACTAGAGTAGTTATCAAAGTAAGCCAACGCGTGCATTATTATGCAAATTCCCTTGTCTAGATGAATGGTTTATTGCTGTTAATTGTTCAGAATTGAAATTGAAATGAAAAAACTCCAAACTAGTTGTGTTATATTTTGCAAAATAATATCTCAAATTCCATCACTTTTGTAGAATGACTCCTATATGCAGCTGGCGAGCGGTTTTATGCAGCTGGTAGCCAGCCGCTGGATGTTGGTGCAACATACTACGTTTTTACAGTCGCCGTAAAAGTAAATTACCGACCGTATATCCGACGCTATACCTCCACAAATGAAAAATTTGAATATAGTTATCCCCTAATTAGACGGTTGGTGTTCTATGTCTCTACCAAAAGGCGCCGTGGGTTGGTCTGTAAGTCTCTAATGTGTGATTTTGGTTATTACTGGTAATACTTACTTACTTTTAGTAGATTGAAATGTGTTTCCGTTTTTTAATTTACTGACACTAGATTAAGCTGCAAAATGAATACATCATCAGAAGGGGAGCGAGGTACATCACCATCGAGAAATTGGTGTTAAGTATTTAAAAGCAAGAAAGACAGCAAGGATCAGGAATCGATACAATCAAGTACCACACCTGTCCAAGGATACCAAATGGGAAAGTAACTAAATCACAATAAACATCACAAGCAAGAACCAAGAGGTCAGCCCTTTCTCTTCAGGTGACCACAAGGCAGCAATGAACAGAAGCGAAAGCATGACAAACACAAGGCATTAAGAAACACAAATTGAAATAATCTCGTTTATCATGCATTTTAGAACAAAGTATGCCATTAGTTATGAAGAAGTCAAAATCGAAATATGAGGCTTCAGGATCAAAATGATTTGCTTTATTAAATGAAGTTCTGCAGGGTATATCTGCTTCTTTAAATGACTATGTTTTGATTCCAGCAGATAAAGCTGCTAACAATGTTGTAGTTGTTTGACGATTGTATTATATTAATACTCTTAAGCGTGAGCTTGTTGACACTAATGCCTATAACCTGCAGCCTTCTTTGAGTGAAAAGGTGATTGTTGATGGGCATGGTTGTCATACAGCCCTACATTTTTGTGTCAAAGCTAAAGAAAATCAAGACAAAGTTCCTACGTTGTATTGGTTACCTAAACTCCATAAAACCCTATAAAGCAAGATTTATTGCTTATTCTAGTTCTTGTACGACAACAGAACTTTCTAAATTGTTAACCTCGTGTCTTACAGCTGTTAAGTATTGTGAAAAGGTATATGAGAGATCAGGTAAAAACCTATTTTGGTCTATTAAAAATTCAGGTGAAGTTTAAGATAAACTTAAAGCTAGAGATTTCAATGCGACCAGTTTGTCTACTTATGATCTTTCTACTCTTAACACTACTTTACCTCATAATCTAATTAAAGATAAACTTATTGATCTTATTGAAAGAACCTTCCAGAGAGAAGGCTCTCTTTACCTTGCATGTAATGACTGAAATGCATTTGTTACTTCAGAAAAACCTAAAAAATATCATGTATGGTCGTGTCAAAATGTATGTGATGCGCTGACCTTTTTGTTGGACAACATTTTTATTCGATTTGGCACCAAGCTGTATAGACAAGTAGCTGGGATTCCTATGGGCACTAATTGTGCTCCCCTGGTTGCAGATTTATCCCTGTTTTGTTATGAGAGGGACTTTATGATGTCTCTTTCTGATGATAAGCTGGCTGATGTCATTGATGCGTTTAACACTACATCCAGATATTTGGACGATATTATAAATATTAATAATGTTTATTTTGACAATATGGTTGTTCAAATATACCCTTCAGAGCTCCAACTTAATAAAGCTAATACCTCTGATACCGAAGCCACATTTTTAGACTTGCATTTGTCAATTTCTAATGATATTGTTTCTACCAAAATTTATGATAAACGTGACGACTTTGATTTTGAAATTGTCAATTTTCCATTTGTAGATGGTGATGTTCCTCGTTCTACATCCTATGGAGTCTATATTTCTCAACTCATTTGTTTTGCTAGAGCATCTAGCATTGTTGCTGACTTCAACACTCGCAATAAATCGTTAACTCAGAAACTTCTTAAACAAGGCTATCGGTATCATAAACTTTGCAAAACATTTTCAAAATTTTATAGATGATACTATGATTGGACTTCTAAATTCCAAGTTGGACTTAAATCTCTTTTGCGCCAAGGACTTTCGGAACCTGATTTCTATGGTGACTTGGTGTATAAGTTGAAGAAGATTGTTGGCTCTAATAATTTTTCAGCGCAGTTCATTGAAATAATTACCCATTATAAAAAGATTGGCTATAACATTAATGTAGTGCAACAGACTGCATGCTTGGTGGTCAACCCAATCACGGTTGGCAACTTTGCTTTCCTCTTTAATTGCACGCCGGTGGGTCGGACTTCAGACTCTATGATGGTTCTGACTTAAAGACTTATCTATTGATGAGATGGTAGGGGCCTGATGCTTTGGCTGTTTGTCGGGCCCTCCGGGGTTTACCTGTTGGATTTCTTTCGCTCCGGTATTCAGTTTTATTTACTGTTGAGTCCTATTCTTTGCTTTATCTCCTGGTTATATCTTGATTTATATGTTTTAGGAGATGATGCATTGATAAGTTAAGGGTCTTTCATGCAAACCAAATATCTATGTGTCTTGATCCACATCTGAATTAAGGGTGAGGTTGGCGCGCCGTTAAACCGGTTTAAGCCCTCCAGTAAAATATTTTACTGACCGTTCCAAGGCGGTACTTCTTTTGTGGATCTTTTATGTTTTTGTTCTGTTTTATGGTTGCTATGTCTTTATGCGCGTCTGTTTATATGTGCTTTGTGGTCACCTGCTGGGAAAGGGCTGACCTCTTATCTCTCGTTTGTGGTGTCTAACTGTGAGTTTGTAACTTTCCCATTGGTATCCTGGATCGGTGTGGTACTTGATTGTATCGACTCCTGATCTTTGCACCCTTACTTACTTACTTACTATTTGTTTAAAATTAGGCTTATCAATATTGAGTAAGTCATTCAGGTATCTTGAAGTAGAGTTTAACGATCCAACATCAACAAAACTACAGCTCATATTTCTACAAGTATAAGCTTTCACAAAAAGCTTGCCCCACCGTTAGCAACTGATTTTAATGAACAACATGTGTAGTCTCATACTGCTTTTCGCTAATTTTCTGGGTCGTCAAGATGTTGAAACAAAGTTTCTGAAAATGATTAATGCACAAAGGTATTGCATAGAACAGGAAATGTGCACTGTAGGGGGAGAAACCATCTGGGTGCGTGGTTTCAGTATTTAGATATACCTCAAGTGTTCGTGTCGGTTAATTTCTGCCATTTGCGGACACATTCTAACTACGGGCACCTGTTGAACCAATTCTTAGATAACCTCTACGCGGTGAGGAATGAAGGGCACACTCCAATAAATGTATTCTCCAATAGGTTATGGAGCATGTTTACATTTTTTGACATGACCACAGATGGTATTTCTTTGGTTGTTCAGATGCTCCCAATGTAAGTAAGTAAGGGTGCAAAGATCAGGAATAGATACAATCAGTACCACACCTGAATCCGGATACCAAATAAAGCGAACCCTCTCTATTAAAACTGTTCGATTTTGGTAAACTTTTCTTTGTTTGATTATGGGGCAATGTAGTAAAGAGAGTAGAGAAATCATAATTATGTAGACAACCCAGATACTAGGAAACCTTTATAATTATTTCAATGTATTGAGACTCCCAATAATTCAGGAAAGGAATTCTATAAGCATGTTGCTTCCATTCTCATCCTTGTAACTTTAATATTGTTAACACATGTTTGATAATGTCAACTGTTTTTTTTGCTAATAAAATATGTTTAAATCAGGAATTCCAACTAATTGATGATATAGGGCTAGAGGTTCAAATCATAGTTTGTCTTAATAATTCTTGATTTGCGAACTTGTTTTCTTTAGTAACGATATGGAACGTTTTCTCAAATAATGATACTTAATAAACAGAAGATAGCATTGTTGTAAATCTCATAAACTATTTGTTCGTTCATTTTCTTCTCACTATATAGGTCACGTGACTATGTACACAGGCGCCTTTTCATTATTTTTACAAAACAGCGTGTTAAATTTATGAGAAATATCATTGATGTTTTTTCTTTTCATTTTAAAATTGTTAAAGTTTCATTTTGTTCAAACTGTGTTCTCGTTATTATAAATTTATCATAATTGAGTCCTATCGTGATGTAATGACATTGCTTTAAACATTCTTGCGCTTTACTTTGGGAAAGATGCATGCTTCTTTTATCAGAGCCTTTATATACTTATATGCATTTAACGTGCGGACAGCGAAGCCTGAGGCGAGTCTGCGCACGCACAGACTCACCCGAGGCCTCGCTGTTCCAGTATGGAACAAGTACCCTTTTAATAATTGGCTCGTTTAATTATTATATGTGTTTTTGAAATACAAGCGATAAATATTAAATACGCGCTATATAAATAACCATTTTGAATATTTACGTCGTATCTGTATTATGAGTTTTGTCAAACGAAATAAGAAAGTTTCCATCAAGATCGCAAACAACATATTATTTAATCTATAGGAAACGACGACGACGACGACGACACAACAACAACAACAACAACAACAACAACAACAACAACAACAACAACAACATAAAATACAAGACAAAAACAAAAACAAACTAGAATGGGATCAATCGAAGGGAGGGCCATCTCACATTAAATACCACAGAGTCTGACATCATTTATCATTTATCATTGACCTTTGTCTTCAAGGTCACAGCAACATAAACAACCTTTGTTGTCGTCTTAAAACCATAGACAACCAGTACCCCAAATATAAACCACTTTCATCCACTAAAATGTAGGTGTTACAAGCCATTTAGACAGCTTTTTAGTCATGATTTTCACCTTAACATTTTGAATCAAAGGTCAAATCAGCTCTGAAAGTAAGTAAGGTTGCAAAGATCATGAATCGATGCAATCAAGCACCACACCTGACCCAGGATACCAATGGGAAAGTGACAAACTCACAGAAGACACCACAAACGAGAGCCAAGAGGTCAGCCCTTTCCCAGCAGGTGACCACAAAGCACATATAAACAGACGCGCACAAAACATAGCAAACACAAGACAGAACAAAAACATAAAAGATCCACAAAAGAAGTACCGCCTTGGAACGGTCAGTAAAATATTTTACTGGAGGGCTTAAACCGGTTTAACGGCGCCAACCTCACCCTTAATTCAGATGTGGATCAAGACACATAAATATTTAGTTTGCATGAAAGACCCCTAACTTATCAATGCATCATCTCCTAAAACATATAAATCAAGATATAACAAGGAGATAAAGCAATGATACCCTTATTGACATCTATACACCTTAGGCAATCATTGTGCAAAATATGAACCACCTAACTCAACATATGTAAGAGATATTTACTTTACAAGCCAGACAACCAAACTATAATAACTATCTTGACATTGACCTTTGACTCAAAAGGCATACCTGGAACACACATAATGTCTTGTCATCTACACACCTCAAGCAAACAATGTGTCTTTTTTGAATATCCTCCTAAGTAATAGGGGTTGACATTTTTTAAAGTAAATGTGACCTTGACTTTTGACTTTAAGGTCACATCGGTAATCTGAAACCTTCGTTATTATCTACACACCAAGGGTAATCATTGTGCTAAATATGAAGATCCTCCATCAAAATATGACCTTGACCCTTGACTACAATATCATAGCAGTGATATGCATCTAAACCCACTGTTTAAGCCAGCATGGGTTTTTAAAGTTTGAATCTTCTCGTAATGTCTCAAGGTCCGTGAGGCCCATATTAATACAGTAAAACCTGCCTTAAGCTGCCACTCATAAAGACGACCAAAAATGAATTTCAATACTATCACTTAATGCAGGTCAAACGTTTACAGAATGCTCCAAGAGAGCATTCTGCAATATTTTCGACCTTCATTAAGCTACCATTTGTCTTAGGGTATTTGTTTTGTCTATTATAGAGTGGCCGCTTAAGACAGGTTTAACTGTACATTTAAGTTATCAGTAGATCTTACAGTTCTTTTTTGGGGAATCCCTTACGTCATAAATGATTTGTGGGTAGGTACAAGTTTGCCCAAGAGACGTTGGGGTAACCAATATCAGGGCCTTTTTGCACTGTTTAAACTTTATCTCATCTCAAATGGAAAAAAACTATGTGCACCAAATTTATATGTTTTTTCTGTATCGTTTGAATAGCCACCGTGATAATAAATTTGTTTCCTTTTTATTAAATGACATCTCGTTATACTTGAGCAAGTCAAAAAGTATGTTTAGGAAATATTAACCAAAATCCTGCTGGACAAATCAGTAGGCTGCATTCACTTTATGTCTTCAGTCTCTTAGGCCGCACATTTACAATTGATACAGGGTTTTTCTGCCTTTCGGGGAATGGGGCCAGGGGTCCATTTGTTCGAAAAATTTATCGGCCTTAAGCTTAATTCTGGAAATTTTCTATCAGATTCAATTTAGAATAAGTCAACGTTAAAATGTTTATATTTATGGTCATTATTTAAGAAAAAATCATTGGTTCAGATAACCAAAATTTTTCATCGTAAAATTTAAAATATTTTTTTTTACCCATAGTTTTTAGCATATGTTTTGGGTGCTCAAACGAACCGCCTCATTGAAACGGTTCTTTTGAGTACCCACAACATATGTTTTGTTTGAGATATAAGAAACATTTTTCTCTAACGCACTCTTAACTAAAGATAGTGAGTATGATCAGGAAATACCACAATCACAAACTGCAGACAAAGTCATGGCACTGAAAATTGTAGAAGTGGCAGCAGCCAAACAGGATACAACACGAACAAATCATAACCGCAAAAAATCTTTATTTAGATTGGAGATTTTTTTAGAATTCAGGGAAATTTTCACATATTTGCCATTGATAATGGAATTTTGGGAAATGTTTTCACATATTTACTACATTGTATGAGATTGGGACTAAAATCCTAGAGCCGAGGCACCAAAATACCTTTTATAATATGTTCATATTGATAGAATGGTAAACAGTGTAGATCCTTGGAAAAAACAGGCTGATCTATATCCATACTGCTTTAAAAAAGGACTTGTGTTGATTGAGCAGGGCGATGATTAAGAATATGAGAACCTAATGGATTCTGCAATACTTTCGTCCTTCATAAGGCTACGATTTGTCTTTAAGATCTTTGTTTTGTCTATTTTGAGTGGCCACTTAAGACAAGTTGTATGCGATAAATACCAAAATCTCGTGTGTTGATCCAAATAGTGTTAGAAGAATATGTGTCTTAATATTCTGCAATTACTTTTGAATCCTTTTGACCTGCATTAGTCGGTCTTGATAACAATTTTTTGCCTTTCATTTAGTGGTTGCCTAAAACAGGTTTTACTGTATGTGCAAAATAACTCGAATTAATCGCATGTACTGAAGTATTCAGCGAGGTTAGAATTTTAAAATTTTTTTTTCTGAGTCTTGATCTACATCCGTGGTATGTGTTTGTGAGCAGCGAAGGCTATTAAATAGTCACTGGTTTCGTCTGTGAGGGTTCATAATAATGGTGAATTGCCCGTGGGTATTTACAATATTTGTGGATGCTTGGTTTGAGCAGGACGCAGGTGTTCAGCCAGGTGCGGTGTCGACATCTTTGATTGACATGTTTATGTTTTTATAGGGAATTCTGACACCAGTTTGTTATTGTTTCTCAAATGTCATACTTATTAGCTTGTCAATTCTGATGGGATGTTTTAACACTTTCAAAAGGTCATGATGACAGATGTTACTTAGTTTAGTAAAATTACATTAGCCCAATAAATAGATCATGTCAATTTAATCATGTGACGTTTGGGGAATTGCGCAACTGGTGCGACTATGAGTCACTTTTGTATCTTCTGATTGGTTGATATAAATGGAAGCTTACCTATGTAGAGGGCGCTATATAGTAAACTTGAAATATGATTGGTTAGTGATAATGTCATTAGGTGGCGCTGTGGTCAGCTTCTATCACGTGACTTCATGATATATAAGATGAAACCCAGTGGCAGAGCTTCAGACTTTGGTTAACATTTGGACATAGACTTTGGTTAGAGCTGGAGATTTCGGAACTTTGGGTTATAGATAGTTTCTTGAAGTATTTTAGTTGGACTTAAGAAGATTTAATAAAATTATAAAATTGTGAAAGTTGTTGCTGAGAGTTTAAAAGGCTTAGAAATTCTAAAGAGACTTTAAAACACAACGCGAACTTGAAGATTAGAATCAACTACTACCTTACATCTGGGACGTTTTTTGTGTCTACAAGACCAGGATATTGAACTTTGTTTTCGTAGACACATTGTGAAGAACAGAGAAGAACAGGAACAGTTTGTGAACAGATTGTGATTGAAGAAATAGTTAACTAGTGATTGGTGGATTTTTCTTGACACGGTAGGACTTGTCATTTTATGCTTATTTAAGTAACAGTCAGCTAACCATTTTTAAAATCAATTACTATTGCATTTTTGAATGACGCTGGTGCTGAGAATGTGTTTAAGCATTTGGCTAGGGAAATAACGGAGGTCTCATTTGCATTTTATGCACAGACTATCGTACAGACTGTGCAATGTTTTGATTATAATCCAAAGTGTTTCAGAGATTGGGTAATTCAAATGAAACTTTGCACTCTGTTGGCTTATTGTTTGAGACAGACTTTTGTTGGTAGATTTTCATGTATATATGGATATAAAGTTTCTTTTCATTTTTAGTTTTTATGTCTGCATTTTTAATTTTTTTTAATGAAAAATTCATAGGAGAAAGATTATAATTTAATGAAAATTATGGATTAAGCTAAATTATTTTTGAAGAATTTTCTAAATTTGTTTAGGATTTTAGTAATAATTCTATGTTGTGGGAGTGTCTTCAGGCATAATTCAGATGTTTTTTCATATTATAGATGACGTGGGGTGTTATGGAAGAGTTATTCTTCTCCCCTTTATTCTATTATTTGTGGTACCATGTAGTACGTATCTGAATTATGATGAAGACGTTGACATTTTAGTAGAGTTTTACTTTATGTTTATGTAATTGGAATTGATAGGGTTTTAATGTATTTCATTAATTATTGTTTTAAACGCCTTAGTTTTAATTCATGTTTAAAATTTATTTGAGAGAGTGTAAAAAATGATTTGTTTTTCTTTTTAAAGACAAGCTAATTTTGAAAGTCTTCTGAAGTGTTGAAGATTTAATGAGTGCAAAACGTGAGGTAGTTCTATAGATTGAGAATGTCTTCGGTCATGGTTTGGGTGTTTGTCATATTGTATATGACGTTTGGGGTGGTTATAGAAGAGCTTTGCCCTCTCCCCTTTTATTTTTATGTATGGTACCATTTGGTATGTATCTGGATTATGATGAAGACATTGGCATTTTGGTGGAGCTTGCATTATGTTTTGTTAATCAGAATTTAATGGTTTTGTAATTAATAAGATACTGGAGTAACTAAATAATGTAGTTGAAAAATTTTCAGTATTGTATAAAATTAAAAGGGAATATTTTTTTTATTATTTTTATAAGGTCTTCATTGTGGATCAGGCTGTGGTCCATGTGTGAATGAATTTTGGGTTGTAAGGGTGTTGTGTGTTTCCCTAACCCATGAGAGATTCTGATATTCACACTGCTTCATTGTCTGATAGATTTTTTAGGGGTTTTTAAAACTGATAAATAGATATTTTTGTATTTTGTATTTTTTATTGAGAAGATGGATTTTTAATGGATAAGATTCACTGCAATGATTTGGTTTTTAGTTTTGTTAGACCAAGGTTCAGTTTGTTTGAGTCTTGAAATGACCAGATTGAATATATTGACTATGGCTTTTGGATATTGATTAGAGTTGTGGAAAGACTTAAGGTCTTTGATGATTTAGAAAAGCTATTCTGTTTAGCTTGCAAGGTGATTTCCTTGTGTCAGGATGAGGAGGCGATGACCCAAGTTTACAGTTGGTAAATGTAACGAGAACTTGCTTGGGATCATGATGTATGAGCAATTTGTATATGTGGCTTTAGTTGAAAAGTCTTCAAGTTATTTTACTTGCAAGTTGCTAAGTAGGTGGTTTACGCTACCAATTTATGGATTTTATTTTGTGTTGTTGTAACGGTGGTTACAACGTGGTCAAGCATTCTTATTTTGTTAAAGGTATCGATTAGCTGTTCCTCTTGTTTTGTAATGCATGAGATCATAATGTGTTTGAACCCTTGATTGCCAATTGTAGAGTTTGTACACTAAGGTGTGTGGATTATTGGAACTTCTGATGGTTGTTATTTACCATTGTTTGCCAAGATAAGTTAGGCTTTCAAAGTGGAGTTGTATCCACCCTTGATGTGATAAGATTGAATATGACTTGTGGGGCTGCAAATGGTTATTTGTGTTTATCCCTATGTTGTGAGAAAATGTTAGAGGTCATATTCGGGATGCTTGGGGTTCACTGTTTAAATTGATAAATATAACACACTTTTCTCTTTGAAAAAATTTTACATCTAATTTCCCTTATTTGGCCAATTTTTAGGAAAGTAGATGAGCACAGCAGGTCAATTTCTATTTGGTCTTTTGTTGTGATAATTTTTGGCACATGCGTTTTGATCTTGATACTGATTTTCATGTATAAGAAATGCTTTCATGAGAAAGTGAAAGTGTATTTTGGTGAGAGGATAGCTGATTGTTGTGGCAATAAGAATGTTGTGACGAGTTCCTTGTCAGTTGTTGAGAATGGGTTGGTGTCGTCGGAATATGACGAGATTGTAAGAAGCAAATCGGGAAGTTAACCTACTTCCGCACCAGACCAGAAGGAAGCGGAGGTGTTATTGGCTTCGTTGGAGAATATGAAGAAATAAGATGTATTTTGAGAGAGATGGCCATGAATAACATGGAGACAATATAACTTAAAGTGTACACAAAACTTACTATGAGTCCATGGGAGTGCCATGGTGAAGATATGATGATACCGAGATATGTAAATAGTTATTGATAATGTATGTAAGTCCAGTCATTTAATATGAAGTTTGGTGGCTGGTGAAGATATAAATATGCTAACTATGATGTGTACAAAAATATGCACTGTAAAGACTGATTAAAAGGATGTATATGACTTGAGATGTATAAGAAGGAATACAGTAAGGGACCTTTTCACCTCAAGTATCATCGAGTTTATATGAAACCTATTGACCTTTAAAATCCAACCAGTTTCCAAAGTGATGACAGATAACAGGTCAAATCAAGATTTTGTTGACAGTTTTGAAAAGGTGACCTTTAAATGTCAAACAATTGATGACATTTACACGTAGACAACCTTTGAAAACAAAAGCTGATAAATTTTGGATTTTATACATTAATTACCAGTCAGTTATTTCAAACAAGAAAATTAACATTATACAGTTATGGATAAGCTATACAACATTAGGCAACTAAAAGAGTGTTTTGAACAGCAGACAAAATTCTACGTACTGGATATCAGCAAAGAAATTAAACTTTTGAGCGAAATTGAACAGAGTTTAGATGACACCATAATTTGGAAATTTCAACTGAATGTAACAGACAGAAGGAAAACAACTTTGTATTTTATCATGGAACTGGGGAGCAGGATGATCCAATACAGATAGACTAGCCGCGGAGGAGTGAAGATGAACCTTATTGTATATTGACTGTATTACTTGATGGACAGAGAATAGGATTATTATATGTATGGTGCATGTTTTTGATTTTGTATATGAGATTTTATGCATGGTGGGGTCTTCAAAGCAATTGTCTGCTTTGTGGTCTGATCAACCATGTTGTAGGCATTGGGCTGTTTCATGATGTGCTCCATTGGAAAAGCTTGGCATGCATATGTCTGTCACTGCAATCTGTAGGGAGGCATGGTATGTTAACTTGATGGGAAGATGCAGTGGAGTGACAGTTGACCCTATTGAGCGTGAGATTCATAATGTGTATATATAATAAGCTAAGATTTGACATTGTGTTGTGAATTCACTTCGGATTAATTGGATTGTAAATTTGCTTGTGGCGTCTGTGTGCTCTTGAGAGTTTGGGACAACTGCACGCTCGATGGGGTGGCCAACCATTGAGTGGACACAAAGTTCTCTCGAGTGCGCTGTCACATGCAGATGTTGTTGTAAATAGTTTTATAAATGTTTTGGAAGTTGTACTTTGATGGTGCATGTGTATTGATTATGTTTAGTAGTTATAGGATGATTTGTGCATGCTAGTATATTATTTATATATTTAGTATAGTGGTACGTATGTGAGTGAGTGTGATAGTGTGTGTGGATGTTATTTGTTTTTATGGTGTATGAGAGATGAGCTTGGAGAATTTCACTTAATTGACGAATTAAGTCAAATTCTTAAGGTCTGGGCGTGTATAAAATAGTCACTGGTTTCGTCTGTGAGGGTTCATAATAATTCTGAATTGCCCGTGGGTATTTACAATATATGTGGATGCTTGGTTTGGGTAGGACGCATGTGTTCAGCCAGGTGCGGTGTCGACATCTGTGATTGACATGTTTATGTTTTTATAGGGAATTCTGACACCAGTTTGTTATTGTTTCTCAAATGTCATACTTATTAGCTTGTCAATTCTGATGGGATGTTTTAACACTTTCAAAAGGTCATGATGACAGATGTTACTTAGTTTAGTTACATAAGCCCAATAAATAGATCATGTCAATTTAATCATGTGACGTTTGGGGAATTGCGCAACTGGTGTGACCATGAGTCACTTTTGTATCTTCTGATTGGTTGATATAAATGGAAGCTTACCTATGTAGAGGGCGCAATATAGTAAACTTGAAATATGATTGGTTAGTGATGATGTCTGGAGATTTCACAATTTTGGGTTATAGATAGTTTTTCGAAGTATTTTAGTTGGACTTAAGAAGATTTAATAAAATTATAAAATTGTGAAAGTTGTTGCTGAGAGTTTAAAAGGCTTAGAAATTCTAAAGAGACTTTAAAACACAACGCGAACTTGAAGATTAGAATCAACTACTACCTTACAAGGCTCTGACGAGTGGGCATATTTGCACAGGCTCGCTTAAGCCTTCTGAACTCTCATGCATGGCTAGAGGTATTAATTTTAACCTCAGTCTTCATTTAGATCCATACTTTGTGTATGTGAGCACCAAAGGCCCTGGCTAGTCGTTTGAGTATTCGTTACTAGACACTGGGATATGTACCAAAATATCACGTGCTTGGTCAATTTCTCATGCCAAGTGACTATTTAATGTCAAGCTGCACTGGCAAACAGCTATCTTAATCAGGCTGCGTGGGAAGTAAACGTACATTTTTCAAAGGGTCATAACTCAGTGATATTTCGACAAATATGTTAGATAATTTACCAGCCAATAACAAACATATTTATAGCATTTATTAATACACTGCTCAACATATTTAAAGGAACACGACCTATTTTGCAATTGATCCACATATAAATGAACCCATAGTCTGACCAATACCGAGATTTAGTTATAAAATATTAACACATGGTTGTCTGGTGATTAGTTTGGTGACCCATTGAGGATGGTGAATGTTGATAAATTGATAAGACTGTAAAAATCTTTTCCCATAAATCTCCATGGAATGTTTTTTGTAAAAACGATAATTTTGCTGAAAATTACATTTTTTCAAACTACACGTACTTAAACTATACAATGTAGGGGCACTGTTTGCTTGGTGGCAACTTTATGTTGCAGAAATCATTCGGTTACGCTATGATATATTTTCCAAAAATTCTACAGACATCCAGAAAAAAGTCCTCATTTTCAAATAAATCATGGAAAAAATGACAAAATTTGAGCTATGAGCTTGGACAGCGATTGTTTTATCCTTCAATACTTTAGTCTCTTGACAAGCATCAATAATAATTAATAATTCAGGCCCCCGATAAGAGTGCGTAACTGATTTCTTATATTCCTCAACTAAAACATATGTTGTGGGTACCCACTCAAAAGAACCGTCTCATTGAGACGGTTCTTTTGAGCACCTCAACATAAATTGAGACGGTCTTTTGAGTACCCACAATATGTTTTTAACTGATGGATAAGACAGTAATCGCAATCTTACGCTCAAACATTTTGCTTCACTGGCTCTATGTTGGGCCATCGAAAAATAAGAACTGGATTTCTGTCACATTGCCTAGTCAGCTAGTGAAGTGTAAGGTTTGTCTAGTGGACAGATGTTAACATTAATCGCACATGGATCGTTTATTCACTGCAGCTCTGCAATGGTTAAAAGAGTTTCAGTTTACTACGAGAATTACTTAAACCTATTACAACGGGGATTTAATTGAAATGACATTTTGTGAGGTATACATTGAAACTGTATACCCCAGACTTTTAAAAACATGTTGTAAATTGCAACTCAAACAGATACGATAAACGATAATAATTTCGATGATATCCCTTATTAGACAGGAGATTCTTTAGGCCACCTTGAAATGATGGTACATAGTTTTCGCGGTTCTAGACAAGCGGCTTTGGTGGCTTAGGCTGCTGTCCGTTCTAAGGCGGTGGTTCTGTTGTTGTTGTTTTTTTTTTTGTTTGTTGTTATTCCCATTGTGGGAGTCTGTAATTGTTCTATGTTTTGTTGTACGTTACTTTATGTCCATTCTAGTATTGCAATCATCTTAATGGGGGAAGAGAGAGCTGGTTGCTTTGCTTAATTTATCTTCCTGGCGCCTCGTGACGGTTGAGCAGCTCTTCTTCGCGGTGCCACGTGGTTGTCTGCGGTTTGTGATTGTGGTATTTCCTGATCATACTCACTTACTATTTTTGACTTCACTACACTTTGTATAGACTTTCATTATAGTATAGATTATGTTCTTGTAAATGGGATCATGGATTCCATTGTGGAACATTAATTGAAATGATTGTAGCGTCACTGATGAGCCCTAATACCGGCCGAATCCAGCCAGTCTGATCTAGAAACTTGCACACTTCACGCAGGTATAGATATCATAAAATTCGTAAAGCATTTTCTATAGACGGATGGCTGAGAATGGGTTTGCTCCCCCCCCTAGGGAATTTTGCAGACATATCCTATCTTGTAGAGAATTGAAAGCCGAGTCTTTTAAGAGATGTTTGCACTCTGTGCTCCGGGGCGTTAGTCTGTAAGAGCCTGTAACATACGTTACTTAATCAAACTAAGAAAAAGTAAATTGAAAGTTTGGGCTACAAATTAAAGACATTAAAATATTTATTTTTAAAAATTATTCATATAGTCTGCATACTGGATATCTTAACTACGTAGGACAGCCATTTGAACAAAATTGCGGCTTCCTAAGGTGTCATATGCGTTACATAAATCAGATAACCCATTAAAATTTGCAAGTGTGGCTAACATCATTTACATTCACAATCTCTCTGTGTGTTTTACAAAATGTTTTGACCATGTCTGACTTGCTTATGCAATTAGCTTACAGAAAAATTAAAGTTTGTTTCCCTAGCTTAAATATTTTTTTCTGAAATAAGCAATTAAACAACCCTACCCCTACCCAGTTTTAAGGTGAAATCTTTGGTATTAAAACTAAAGTAAAAATAGTTAAAAAATATTTGCAGTTGATGAATGTGTTTCATTGTTTGGGATTTATTTGCTTATATAAAAAGACTCATAAATCTGCAAGTTTGTTGCAAAATTTTTAATATCAGAGGCTGTAACATATGTTACCTGGTGTAATAAATGGGCAAGCTCATTGTCTTTACGTAAGATATGCCTAAAAATGTTTTAATCTCCTCGAGGGAATTTTGCAGACATATTCCTTCTTATAGTACAACTCAAGCTGCATCGAATAAGGGATGTTTGCACACTCTATGTTGGGGCGTTAGTCTGAAACAGCGTGTTACATGCGTTACTATATCAAGTAAAGGAAATGTGGTTTGAAAATTTGAGCTAAAATTGTGAAAAAACGCGCAGCTGTTTGATATCTTACATTGTTTAGGGATTTAAAACTGGCTCCTATGATAAATACTTATAGATCTGCTAGTTGTAATCAAGTTTTAAAGATCAGAGAGCGTTACATATGTTAGCGTGATAAGTAAAATCATCAAACAGTATTTTGACATCAAGCTGAGTAAGGGCCTGCTCCATCCTAATCCCTTTTGGAATTCTGCAGATAAATTTCATCTTATGTAACCATTCAAGGTGCATTTAATAAGAAATGTTTGCACTCTGTAAGTCGGGGCGTTAGCCTGTAACGGCTTGTTACATATGTTACTATATCAATTTGAGAATAAGAAATTTGAATGTTTGAGCTACCAAAAGAAGACATTAAAATTATCTAATAAATTGACATTCTCATAGTCTTTATACTGGATGTCTTTACTACATATGGAGTCTGTTTAACATTAATACGGCTAACTGTGGTGTTATGTGCGTTACATGTTTAACATTAATACGGCTAACTGTGGTGTTATGTGCGTTACATGAACCTAATTATAATTTAAAAGCTATAATCGTGGCTATCGTCATGTAGTTAAACAACTACTATGACTTAATTTCAAACTGTTTTATTAGATTTTACAAACATACACTCAATTGATGAATAGGAAAAACCAAATTTGCTTTTCTATCTTAAATATATTGTCTTATAGGAGCTAATACACAGCCCTACTCCCAGTTTTACAGAGAAGTGAATTTTGTTATTACCATTTAAGTAATACACATGAAAGCGATTACAGCGTGTGGATATTTTTCATTTTCTTAGTCTGTCTTACTCATATATCTACAAGATGTCATTAAGTTAAAGATCAGGACACTTAATGTGTACTTATAAGTCTTTGGTGCCAAAACACTAGAAATTATATTCATTTCTGATTATCAAGCCCATGGACTGGGGTTACAGATGTTATCAATGACCTTTTGGACACATTTCCTAATATTGTGCATATAATGCTAAATATAGAGCCACAAATAGAAAAGATAGTTTTACATTTTTACAAGAAAATACAATAAATGAAATGGTCCAAACTATTTCTCATCGATTTAACACTCATGTTAAACGTTTGTCGTTGTCTGCTTCTGTGGTAATCATTATTATCACACGCCTCCTTGCAACTAGTAGAATCATCACACAATATTTCAATCATTTACTGTTATTCAGTCCACTCAAAATTGATGAGCCTTTATCAACTTTCCAATTTTGCCATTTATGGCTTGGAAAATTCGGAAACTGATATGAATTCCTAATAGTTGGCTCTTTGAATATATGTTTCAAGTGATACTCTGCAAGTAGGAGAAAGACGTAAGCTTTACAAGGAGGAAAACTATGCCATTAAGAGCAATGAGTACCTGGACTGATGTACCTTGATATTTCTGTGATAAAAAATCATATCTTAGCTGGTTAACTTTTATAAATGTAGCCTTTCTATACAT
Source organism: Loripinus fragilis (assembly GCA_964019695.1). Classification (NCBI taxonomy): domain Eukaryota; kingdom Metazoa; phylum Mollusca; class Bivalvia; order Lucinida; family Lucinidae; genus Loripinus; species Loripinus fragilis. The sequence continues at coordinate 97,108,703 of OZ026524.1, forward strand.
GCAAACCCACATATTTTCATCTAATAATGTCTCTGCACTTATTATCGTTCCCCAAGCATTCAAAAACTTATTGATGTCTTAGTACTTCTGAAGTGCTGAAACCGAGGTAACTCTTTCCCTTCAGATAAACGAACTAGATGTATAACAGCAGGTAAAGCAATGAAATGCAGGATGAACAGAGCAAAAATTAGACCCTTTCAATTCAATCATTCACTAAGGATCTAAGATAAGAGCGCTTATTAAAGTATGTAACATATATAACTTGTCATAATAAATGAGCAAGGGCATTGTCGTGACATCCTTTTTGATAACACAGTCAGAGGCAAATGTTTTCAATTTCAGTGTTTTCAATGGATCATGACATGAGGCACCTTACCAACTTGTTTACTCTGTATAAATCTTCCATAGAGCATAATATAGAACTACTGGTTATTCCATTCTACCTATAGTCCACTTTCCTTCTTTTGAATGCAACAGCTAATGATATGACTGCAAAAACTGAGAAATCATAGGTTTTACATTATTTTAAGACATGCTTCAATGTACTGACATCAAAAAACAACCAACTGCAACCATTATTGATGGCAATGTCCAACTTCATATTCTTTCTCTTATACCAGATAACTTTCAAGGTGTAACAGAAATTGTTTCGGACGGTCTGCCAAAACCATCAAGAGTCAACATTGGAACTAAAGAAAACTTATAAAGTTCTTTGGGCGCAGCAAAATACTATTGATCTAAGACCTGAAGACTTAAGCACCAAAAGAATGGATAGGTTCCATGGCAAATGATGCAAAAAAGCAGCCTATCAAATTTCTGTTTGACCAATGTCAGAAATCTTAAAGTATTCTTAGAGATACACGGTAGAGACATAGATTTTGCAAAATCAGAGCAAAGTTATCATTTGACTAGCACGGATGCAGAGGCAGCTGCAGTTAGATTGCTCTTGCCACTTCACAGGAAGAGATATATACCAGAGTCATACTCCATTGTATGCATAGATGTGAAATGACATTAAACCCATATTTAATCAGGTGTTTGATCCCATGACACTGACATGCTGTTTCTGCTTTTGGAGAATGCTAAGGATTCAAGTTTGGCTGAGTCAAGTTGTTTGACGCTGGCACTGGCCACACATACAACGAAAATTAAGTCTTTTGATGGCTAAAGAGGAGGATCACACGAAATGCTTATAAGTGATGTTTGTCACAATTACCAATTTTAAAAAGTAATCTTAATTAATGTAACACATATAACACCATAGGAAGCTATATATTTGTTAAAAAATCTTTTCTTATGTATCAAAGGTATTCAGCATGCAAACTACATGAATAATTCAAATAAAAATAGGTAGTTTTATGTCTTCTTTCTGTTTCTTAGACTGTCAATTCATTTATTCTTAAATTGATATGGTAACATACGTATCATGCCATTACAGGCTAACCCTCCAGTTAATAGAGTGCAAACATCTCTTATTTGATGCAGCTTGAATTGTTCTTTAAGGTAGGATATGTCTGCACAATTCCCAAAGGGGTGAAGAGGAACAGGGTTGTACTCACTTTGCAGTCCTAATACAATGCCATGATTCTACTGGTTGTGATGAAATGGGTGATTATTTTGCAATAGAAGCAGACACAATGATAGACATTGTGAGGGTGACTTGAATAAAGATTGTTTTTGAATAATTTTATTTAATAGGAATATTTATTAAATTGTGTCATTTAAATGAGAACTATTATTTTCTATCTATATGTCTATATATTTTAATATTATAGGCATTAAGAAATATGTGATTAAAAAGGTTATATATAACATAGGTAACACAATGCCAAGGGCTTGTTATCAGCAATGACTGTAATTACTAAGACTAAGGCACCAGAGGCTAGAGATTAATAGGAAAACATGTGAAAAATGGTATTTTTCTGAAATATCATCTCTTACTCCAAAGATAATTTCCTAGCTCATTCATTAGGCCATGTAACATACGTTACATACTTTAATAAGTGCTCTGATCCTGATGTCAAACTTGCAAATGTATGATTCTTTATTGCATTAGCAAGACAGTGCCAAAAATGTAAGATATCCACGAGCGTGAAATATTTTCATATATTTTTCTTCAATAATAGATACCAAAATTGGATACTTAAAATTGGGGGTAGGGTTGTTTAATAGCTCATATAAAACAATGTATTTGAGATAGAAAAGCAAACTTTGTTTTTTCTATTAGTCAAATAAGTATTTTAGTAAACTAAGATTAAAAACACTTGTAAAAATGCACAAATCGTCTGTAAAATAATTGATGTTAGTCACGATTTCAACTTTTAAAGGGAAATTTAATCTATGTAACGCATATAACACCATTGAAGGCTGTAATTTTGTTAAAAAATGCTGCTTTTATGTAGCTTAGGCATCCAGCTTGCAAACTACATAAGAAATTTGAATAATTAGATGGTTTAATGTCTTCTTTCTGTAGCTCAAACATTCATTTTGAATTTTTCCTTGGTTTGTTACAGTGACATATGTAACAGGCTGTCAGAGACTAACGCCCCGGAGCACAGAGTGCAAACATCTCTTAAAAGTTGCGGCTTGAAATTTTCTTTAAGAAATGATATGTCTGCGAAATTCCCTAGGGGGGGAGCAGGACCTTTTTTAGCTCGAAGTCTACTAAATTCTACAACAGACACTCAGAGTTTATTGTTAAATACAACATCGGGTTAAAAACTCTTCTGCAACAAGGCATATCAGAACCTATATTTTATGGTGATTTAGTTTATAATTTCAAACGAATTGTTGGAAAACCTAATTTTAGTGATCAATTCAAAAAGATAGTAAAACGTTATATAACGGTTGGATATAATTTAGATATCATGCGACAGTCTGCATGCTTAGTTTTAAACCCAATCACGGTTTATAGCTATGGTTTCCTCTATAATTGCACGACGGTGGGTCAGGCCTCAGACTCTATGACGGCTCTGACGTAAAGCTTTAATCGGTGGGTTGGTGCCTGATGCTTATCTGTAGCTGGACCCACCGTGGCTCAACTTGAGGTCTTCTTTAGCTCTGACTATCTGTTAGTCATGAGCCCTATTCTTTGTTTCATCATGGTGTAGTAATTTGATTAGAGTGTTTTTTCCATGATGATACATTGCATTAGTTAGATGTCCTCATTTCTTGTACTTCAACAACAGCAGAATCTAGGGCGAAGATTTGGTACCAGTAAAATGCATTTAAGCCCCCCGGTGGCTTAGGCTGCTGTCCGTTCTAAGGCGGTGGTTCTGTTGTTGTTGACTTTTTGTTTATTGTTACTCCTATTGCGGGAGTCTGTAATTGTTCTATGTTTTGTCGTACGTTACTTCATGTCCATTCTAGTATTGCAATCATCTTGATGGGGAAGAGAGAGCTAATTGCTTTGCTTAATTTGTCTTCCTGGTGTCTCGTGATGGTTGAGCGGCTCTTCCTCGCGGTGCCACGGGGTTGTCTGCAGTTTGTGATTGTGGTATTTCCTGATCATACTCACTTACTATTTTTTACTTCACTATACTTTGTATAGACTTTCACTATAGTATAGATTAATGGGATCATGGATTCCATTGTGGAACATTAATTGAAATGATTGTAGCGTCACTGATGAGCCCTAATACCGGCCGAATCCAGCCAGTCTGATCTAGAAACTTGCACACTTCACACAGGTATAGCTGTATACGTTCCAGAGAGCGAATAATAAAGGCACTGGTCAGCAGACTGGTCTGTGGCTATGTTGTTCGCATGCCAAATAAATTTAGGGGATTAAGAGTATCCTTCATATGTGTTGTTGTGGGACAAGGAAATCCCACCCGAGGACCAGGATAATTCGTCAGAAACGAGGCTCTGCCGAGTTTCTGACGAAATTATTCAGGCCCGAGGGTGGGATTTCTTTGTCCCAAAACAATACATCATGATGGATACTTTTTCTCGCCCACTTTTTGACTTTTTAAGGTTTTATATGAATTCTGACAGTTCCGCATATTTTTTTTTAGATTTTTTGCGTTTGTTCCAATCTAAAAAATAAGTTCACCAACGAATTTTCCAGATGCAGAAAAGGGTGTAAACATAGTTTAGCACCTAAAAACGGAAGCGAAATAGCATTTCAAGCTTCGCTTTTGTTTTTATTGGGGTTTGAAACTAACTTTTGTATCAGTATCTATTGACAAAGACGTCGTGGCGCCAAACTGTGTCAATAACGTGCGTCGCATTGTTGTTGCATTTTAGTGACGTCAGAAATGTTTTTGACGTCATTCAACAATGCAAAAATGGCGGACGCACTAGTATTGCCGTTTTAACATTTCTACATAATATTTAGACGTGAATTGCTCTGAAAACAGCCTAAATTGTTATAATTTGAAGTCACGTGGATGGGATAAGCAGGTCATGTGGATGGGATAAGCAGTTCACGTGGATGGGATGAGGAAACTCCGCACGGCGTTTTGTCTATGGAACAGCTTGTCTTGAGCGATAAGTGGGCGAGAAAACTGTATTCAAAATTTTCATTTGGGGAGGTATATCGTCGGATATACGGTCGGAAATTTAGTTTTACTGCGACGCGCGAAGGGAGCCGTAAAACGGAATTTCCGAACGTATATCCGACGATATACCTCCGCAAATGAAAATTTTGAATATGGTTATCCCCATTCTAATGCACTATTAACATTTTCCCTTCAAAAGGACAGTGAAAATGTACTTTGTTGCGCCTATGCGTACAGCGGCTGCCAGCTGCATAAAATCGCTTGCCAGCTGCGTATATTCACTTGTCAACCAATGAAAAGCGACGTTAAGTAATGACGTCGAGTTTCCGACAGTATATCGCAGGATATACTGTCGCAAATCTATGACGTTATCCAATCAGACGTCACGTTGCATTTGCAAGTGCATTAGAATTGGTTTTTATTGATACCACTTAGCGAGGCATCCACTGAGCACCCAAGTAAACCGCATGTCCAAATCTCGGAGGGTGTTGGCTACCGGAGGTAAACAAAGGAGTTTTGGGCTGCACATGGTCTGCTTTGAGATGGTTTTATATCATAATGAACCACATTAAGGAATAAAATCAACATATAAGCCGTAAGTATAAAGAATGACAATAATTCTGAAAGCAATGCATGTTTTTGAACTGAATCTGTTTGAATTTAAATCGCATTTGAATTCGGAAATGCGGTGATTTGAACGAATATTTCGAATTCATCAGTTAATATTTATATGTATTATTTTATTTTTTCTTGATTCATAACTACCGCTGCAATGTTTAACCTCTCTTTGAAATGTATCAGTCCAATATAATTCAAACAGACGTGTACAACACCTATTTTTTTGCAATTTTATGACGATGGTGTCATGTTTATGGATAGCGTTCCATCGGAGGTAAGTCCTCTGAACATTTTGCTAACCATCAAAACGATAGCAACGTAAGCGATTTTCAAAATTTGAAGTTTTAATAGCAGTTTTGGACATGACACTTACAAGCCAGGCAGGAGAATGATATAGAATGGTAGCGGCACAAGCAATTAGTGTCAAAGGTTGATATAAGTCCAGCAATGATCAAACCACTAGCCTGTTTTCATTGAAAAATTCACATTCGCCGTTTGAAAAGTCGCCCTGAATCCTACAGACATGGGTCAAAAGTATTTAACAGATTCCGAGTCCTTATCACTCAATATAGAAGCAACATGTTTGCTGCTCTCGTCCCCAAGAAACTTTCAATATGATATAAAAACGGATAAAAACAGACCCTATCCATCCATGATCTCAATGTTTACCTCCGATAGCCAACACCCTCCGAAATTTAGACATGCGGTTCACCTGGGTGCTGAGTACCGCAGCAAATGCTTTCAAATAGAACTATGGCCCGGCTTAACAGGGAAGTTGTGGTTCTTGATCACCTAGATAATCGATAAGTCAATTGTCCCCCTTACACCGCGGCGACTATATCGCCAAATCGATTGTATCTGAGTCCTGGTATCCATGATATTAGTCTGGCATTGAGTGTATAGTATTTGCTGTATAGTTTTGTGTGCTGGCGAAAGAGGTCTAAGAGGGTACCCAATTTCATTTATGTTACATAAATAGTTCAAATTGGAGTATGCATGCTCAACTAATTGAAATCAAGAAAAATATTTTTCACCTCCAAATGTAAAACATGTTTGTCCACTATTCGTGTGTTCTGAATTGAGTACATGAGCACTTGAGTACTGCATTTACTGGATAAGCAGGATAATAAATTATCATTAACAATTAATCAACGGTCTAATTAACGAAGATATTCTTATTTTTTTACCACAAAAATTATATGTTTTGCTCTTAGTAACATTTCCTTCCATATTTTATTGGATTTGGAACTTTAATATGTCCCCTTTAATGTTCAGAAAACATAATATGGGCCTCGATGTGAGAAAACTGTCTTGCGGGGTTTTGCAAACAACAAATGCGCAGACCAGCCTGCGCATCCGCAGTGATTTAGAAATAACACAGCTTCACCAAACAAGGCCGTCGGCGGCGGTATGGTCAAATGTGCTTATTTGGTCTGGTCTGGTCATTTTTTCAGTTTCCTCTAGACTTTTTAATGCGGTGTTTTTTTTCATGTTTACCCGTATCAGTATTGTAGATGCGCAGCTTGATTTGGGTCTTCTCTCGGCATAGGTCTTGATAAGAGAAAATCCAGCATAATATTGTTCCAACATTTTAGCGTTTGCTTAGAGCGCTCAAAAGAACCGTCTAATTGAGACCATTCTTTGAGTACACGTACCCACAGTATTTTCATGTTCAGGGTGGGTAAGCGGATAATTACTCAGGCTTAATTTATCAAAAATAATCTGTAAACGAATTATCAGAAATGTGGTGAGCTCGATCTTTATCTGGATCCACACTGTACACTTTTTTCGAAAATAAAATCAGCCGACATCTGTAAAGACTCGGACTGGGTCCGAGGTAAAGAACATTGAGTTTGACAAAAAGGGTCTGATCAGCGTCTTCGCTTCAAGTTAAAAAACATAATAAAGGATTATAACGCAGTCAAAATAAATGAGAACAGTCGCTTTAGGCCAAATCCTTATCAACTATTTTCACACTTTTAACGCAGATGAGCGAACTCCCACTGAGTTCCCGCTGCGTCAATAAGATGACCATCATAAAACGACTGCATGATTTTATGTTTCAGCTCTCCAACAGCGAACATTAATGGAGCAGGCCAGTCTGTGCATATATTACATGCTCATCGCAGTTTCTTGTGTTCACTGCTCAGATGCTACTGTTAAGCATGAATTCTCGGAACAACATATGCGCATAGTAAATCATCAGCGCAGTCTGATTAGTCCCATTGCTGTTTACGGTTGAAATTATAAATTGTTTTTGGTCAGGTCTGGTTCTTACTGGTCCCGATCAGCTCGGTGTGGAGAGATTTGTTTAAATCTGTGTATTTTGGGAATTTTTAACTGAGAGATATGGAACGCAAACAGCAATGGATAAGGCCTGAACGCGCTGTGCCATCTCACCCGAACCTTTGCTGTTCGTTCAAGTTTAACCTTCTCCGGAAAAATTAAATGGCATCACTTAAAACTTAAGTATTAGTTTACAATTAATTTTAATGTTCAATTCTTACAAATATACAGGCACGGAGAGACATCTTGTTATAAAGTATCTGGATCTACACTGTTGATTTTGCTTCATTTTAGTACTCTTCGTCATAATATATGCATGTCTTTTACTGTAATTGCAAAGCCTAAACATAAGTAGAATTCAAACGACACCATTTGCGCAGTCTGAGCATCTACCCATGAAGTGACAGTTTTGGTAGTATGACCGAAAAAGGTTGTTATACTGAACAGTAAAGACCCTGACGAGACGCCGCATGACAAAACTAGTAAGAAGGGTGTACAGAACACGAACACTGTGATCAGCCTGTGTATCTGATACACACCATTTTATTTATGCATAAGTTTTTAGTAGAATGCCAAGGCTTCCACACAGGACACTTTATGCAGAGTCGTTTATTCGCTAAAAACCGTAAAATCAGTATTTTATGACCGAGATAAGACCTTAGCCCGAGGGATTATCTGACACCTTGGATTATCGCATATCCCGTTATGAACGTCTCAAAATCGTTTCTCATCAGAGGCACACCGAATAGGTGGCAATCGAAAACGCTGTTAACAATCGACAGACGCGGATCAAAAACTGATAGAAAAAGGGTTTTTAATCGCCATTTGTCACCATTCGGGCCACGATTAGCAATCGAAAACTCTGGTTCTTAAAATTTTGATCTTCGTTCGCCGATTATATAAGTGTATTCGATTGCCGCCTATCCGGTGTGAGAATGAAGTACGAATATACTGCCAGATGAAAGTCTTTGAATAAATTTAGGCATTAATAATAATAATAATAATAATAATAATAATAATAATAATAATAATAATAAAATAAGTATTATTATCATAAAAATAATAATTGTTATATTTAAAATAAAAAATAAATTGAAGCAACTTGTAATAAAATGATTTTTATTTCGGTGTGATTAGTTATGGTAATGTTATTTTCTAACAATTTCCTTTAAGATTTTTTTTCAGTATCTTGTCTCCCATTCAGCTAAGTTTTCCCCTTAAATTTCTATTTAAAAATGATGTCAGGTTTCTCGACATTATCCGCATATTGAATAGTGCGGATGCAAAATAGAGACAAACTATGAGAACTTAGTCATTTTCTCCGCCCTTTCAAGAAGGCGCTTAAACTCAATTTTCAACCTAAAAATGACAGAACTAAAATTTATTTTATTTCTGTGAAACTTATATGGTTGATATCGTTGGGTGATCGAGATACCATTTATAACTTATAAAACATCGAGAAAATATCAGAACATGATTATTTTGGGGTCATAAAAGGCTCACCAAGGGCATTTGCAGTCAGTTTACATAGAAATGAATGGGATTTTACTAGTCAAAAAGATGAACAATTTGACAAAACTAAATATTAAGTTATTTCGTATTTGTTTATATCATTATAAAGATAAAACATTAAATTTTCTATTGATAACTTATAAAATAATGGCAGCTTAATAATAAATTAGTTATTAATAATTTATTTAAAGGGTTGCATACTTTTCTGTGTAATTCATGCCACAGTTTTCAACAGGTAAGTTGCGGGAGTGGTCAATATTCAAGGGAGATAATCGGGGAGATAAAACCGATAACAGCTAATATTGTCCCATATGATCAGTCACCCCTAATATCAACTGAATTGTTTCAACATGACCTAATAAACGTTTCCTATCTCACGGCAGGTTACCTTTATCAGGTCATGATGACGTTGCACTTTTTGAATCACGTCGCTAATGACGCTGAATTTACACAAAATAACACGTCATAATCGCTAGTTTGAAGAGTGTTTAACAATGGGTAAACTAATAAATAGAATACCAGGTTCGCGTCTTTTGATATCAAGTTTACCAGGCAAGGCTTTGAGAACGCTTGTTGACATCGCGAGGCTTGCCGAGCGATTCAACATGACGTTCTCAAAGCCGAGCCTGGTAAACTTGATATCAAAAGACACTCACCTAGTATTCTCTATTTATTTGAAGGATGATCAACCTTTGCCAACCAGCCCATGAGTATCTACATTTTTCTCTATTGGCGTCTGTGCTCCACACTTGCTGCATAATTACTGTAAATTAAAAAATTTCGCGATGTTTTTATTTTCGCGAAACTTCGGATATGCGAATTTACAATACTGGACGGTATTCAGCATAAGATACAAGCTGACAAAATCCCGAATTCATGAATGATTCTGTAAACCCCAACCTTCATAATGGCGTGAATCTTACGGAGATGTAAAACATAGCATCGACAAAGCAACGACGCTTCGGTTATACATGTACATGTAGTTAGGAACCCGGTGGACCACGTGGTTGATGACGTCAACTCCTGTTTAACAGTCTGTTCTCGGGTATGCTAAAAATGTTACGGATGTTTGTAACTAATTAGCATTAACACTAAAAAAACAATAAACACTGAAAATGTTAATGAGATTCTGTGTTAATGCCTCAAAATGTCAGGTTAGACTGATTGTAGGAGCAATTAAATGTAAATTTAGATGAAATAAAACGTGAACAAGGCGTAACGCAGGTCACGTTTACAAGAGAATATCCTCTAAAATCGCTTTTGACAGAGATCATGTTTCTAAAAACCGGTGTGAAAGCACAGTTTTCATTAACACATTTTGCTGACTCCAACATTTCATTTGCATCGCTTTCATCGTACCGGAATCGGATATTATTCATATGGTCAAAATTTCCAGTTTCATTTCTGCAAGTTTTTTTTCCGAAATATTTTTGCTGATCGTTTCTTTTTTACCAGATGTCCATGAGGTACTAAATCGCTCACCCAGTTAACATACAATTTCGGGCCACTATCGGCCCACCAGTGAAACACCATTTAAATGGAGTTTCACTGATGGGCCGACAGTGGCCCGCTTTTATATGGGTCTCGACGTGAGAAAAAATGTATCCACGGGATTTTGCATGCAACAAGTTTAGTTATTACCCAACCGTCTATATACGGAGTAATTGTCTATTCTTTGCTATGAACTATTCCACCGGTCAATAAATTTGACTATTGACTGGCACTTTACCATGGCCTGGTTACCCGCTTCCCTGTTAAAACACACAGGCGCTTATCAACATGCGCGACAACGATGCGCGTACGGTTTGTTTATGAAAGGAGACGTTATGCAACAATGGTGAACTGCAACTAACTCCGTTGTTTATGGTCAGAAACATAAAGTGCGGTTACTCGTTTTCTTAGAACGAGCGGAACATTTTGAGACCAAAATTGAGCAGATTTGGTGAAATTTTCTGTTTTACAACAAAACCACGTCGTCTACAGCATCTCCATGCAAGAAACGCTGCTAAGTACATGCATTTCCTCAAAAGGGTTAGGTAATAAAACAGTTATTGCATGCCTGTTTGTAGTATAGTCAAAACTATTACCCCGAAGTGCCGTGGACGACCTGATGCACTATTGCACGAGGCCGAGGCTACAAACAGGCATGAAATAACTGTATAATATTACACTGTCCAATAAACGAACAACATCAGCGCTGATCAGACTGCGCCGATGGGCAGGCTTGTCTGCACCTTTGTTGCTTGCAAACTAACCCAGAAGACATGTTTTCTCGCGTCGGGGTCCATATGCTTACTGAGCACCAGCCATTGAGTCTTTTTAGAGATGTAGCTAGGTCAATGTCAAAGTCAAAACACACTCTGTTGTGCTCATATCGACGATGTTACATACTCCGATCAGGATCAACGCGGTTTGAAGTTGAAACCCGTCGGAAACAGACCTTCCGTCTCCACTCCCATCAAACATGGACTTAAACGGTTAAACTATTTTAGATGTTACATTCTGTCATCATTACCTTTTCTATTGTACAGTAAAACCTGTGTAAAACGGACAAACAACAAAGATCCAAAAGACAAATGGTAGCTTAATGAAGATCGAAATGAAGGTCGAAAGTATTGCAGAAGGCTCCCTTTTGGGGCCTTCTGCAATACTTTTGACCTGCATTAAGCGATAATTGGTCTTGTAAAACCAATTTGTGGTATTTTTTCAGAGTGGCTGTTTTACACAGGTTTTACTGTATTGAACTTGATCATTATTTACTCCTGAGTTCTTCAGTAGATGAAACGTTTTAATGTCAGTAAACAGGACAGACCCCGACTAGACGCCACCTTTCGCTTATGACACATTTGCAGTAACGTACGCGGCCCTAAAGTCGTCACTTTGACGCATTTAAGCGATTGCCCCGGATAAGAGACACTCACTGGCTAAGAATAGACTTTAGCAGATGGTAGTTTAATCATCCAGCTAGTCGATAAACTAAAGAAAATGGCTTGAAACCACCCGAAAATATCTTTAAAAGACCAATTTTGTCAAGAGGGGTCTGTCTGACGACTTAAGGACCACCAAGACCTAAAGTCGTCAGTGACTAGGCCCTAAGGTCGTCAACCGTGTGTGGTGTTTTTTGTGGTCCTATAAGCGCAGTATATGTCTGAGTGGTGGCGCTTATTTATCGAACTGGGTGTGTGTTTGGTCCCAGAGACGTCCTGATGGTCTGAGCGCTGGTGCTATTGTGTATGGGCGTTCTAGGTATGAGTGATAGCGTTTGTAGTCGTAGGCGTGTACTATATGTTTAAGCGGTGGTGTAGGTCGTCTTAGGGATACACTGGTGGCCTGAGAGTCAGTGTTGATGGTCCCAGGAACGTACTGAAGGTCTCAGAGGTGGTGTTGGTGGTCCTATGGACGAACTGGAGGTATGAGTGGCAATGCTCGCGGTCGTAGGCGTGTTGTTTAATTGAGTGACGGTGTAGGTGGTCGAAGGTACGTATTGGAGTTCTAAGTGCCTTATTGGTGGTCCAAGGAACGTACTGAAGGTACGAGTGGCGGTATTGGTGGGCTTACAAGACATATTAAAGGTCTTATTGGGTATGCTGCTGGTCGTTAGGGTATTTTGTTGCCCTCAGTATCGAAATTGGCAGTCCTTGATGTGAAATGAAGCTCTAAATGGTGGTGGTGGTTTAGATGTATACTTGGGGGCGATGATCCTATAAACATACATGAGCGTACATCTATATATAGTTCGGCGTATGCCTAAACTGAATATCTGAGAGACAGTGTTGGTCGGGTACATGTAGAAAATTGAATGTCTTAATTCAGGTGTTAATAGTCCCGTAGGCGTACTGAATGTGGTTGCTCTACATGGGTCACTTTATAAGTAACCATGTCTTTGGGGTTTGCAACCTATACTGATTCAAACTGGCCTGCTCAGCTACAGATACTTTAAATTTAGGAATTGAGAATTATGAGCATTAAATATACTATTTAGACAACGAAAACAAGAGCTGACCAGACCATACAGGCTATTATAGCGGAAAATGAAAACCCTGGCACATCTACGGCACTGCCCTGATGCATCAGAGGTTAAACCCCGGCACTTAAGGTCCCACTATGTCCCCAGCATCCATGGCCCCTGAGGGGTCGGAGATACAAATGACTGCTGCATAAAACGAGTTAAAAATCATTGTTTTAGAAGAGACGAAGTGAGAAAACAGGCAGAAAAATCACTCATTTTCTTGAAGCCCAAAAGTCGGCAGGCCGGACCTAAAGTCGTCATCTCACTTTTCAACCTATTATTTCTGTTAGAGGTTGTCATATTGACTTAAAGGACGTAATTATTGCTAATTCGATATCTTCTGTACATGTAAAAAACGCATGTGTTTATGTGGGACAGATGTACAGTGTAGTTATTTTGTTTCGCCGGATCGATATCAATATCGCCTTCAACTCTCGACAGACTCCAAATTTTGCATGCAATTGGGTACCCCAATTTCAATGCTTACCACTCGGACACCTGTTATAGGGCGACTGCACTTTATATATCAATCCATAGGGCAGATAATTTCCTTTCAAATGATGCCCCCTCTAAGAAGTTTCGATGGTTTGGACGGAAAAGAGCGAGGCCAAAAGAAAACTGACGACCTTAGGGCTATGACGACTTTAGGGCCGCGTACGTTACAACAGCCTGATTCGCTTATGCGTATTACATGAATAGGGCTTGAAGCAAAATTGAAGTTGTAGATATATCCAAATGTGTACTATATGACGTATTACATGTTCAAAATTCACTTTCCTGATATTCGATTACATATTAGTATGTGTGACTTAAAGACCCCTTGGGTCGGGTGCAATCTGTTATCAGGGAGCGCAGTGGCTCAGTGGTAGAGTGCTTGACTCGACACCGAAGGGCCGCGGGTTCGAGCCTCACCGGCGTCACTGCGTCGTGGTCCTTGAGCAAGACACATTTATCCTAGCTTAGTACTGGTTCAAACCAGGAAGACACGTCCCTATATAACTGAAAGATTGTTGATGGGACGTAAAGAATCAAATCAAACAAACAAACAAACAATCTGTTTTCATATGATGTTTTACAATATTGTATATCGACAGGTCACCATACTAAAACATTAACTTACTAACATACAGTAAAACCTGTGTATAACTGTCACTCTCAAACAGACGACAAACTGGGAACATTCTGCAATACTTTTGACCTTCATTAAGCTACCATTTGTCATTAAGATCTTTGTTTAATCTATTTTTGAGTGGCCGTTTACCACATGTTTTACTTCACTCACTCACTCACTCACTCACTCACTCACTCACTCACTCACTCACTCACTCACTCACTCACTCACTCACTCACTCACTCACTCACTCACTCACTCACTCACTCACTCACTCACTCACTCACTCACTCACTCACTCACTCACTCACTCACTCACTCACTCACTCACTCACTCACTCACTCACTCACTCACTCACTCACTCACTCACTCACCCACTCACTCACATATTGGCTACTTTAGCACTAAGGAGATGACAACGTGACACTTTACAAATGGGCTGCTGATAAACTGTACACGATTGGTTTTGTTTTGTTTTTGTTTGATTTGATTCTTTACGCCCCATCAACAATCTTTCTGTTAAACAGGAACAGGTCTTCCTGGGTTGAACCAGTACTAAGCTTGGATAAATGTGTCTTGCTCAAGATGTACACGATTGGGTAGATTATCAATATATTTGAGAATAGTTCGACGAGACCTCTCAAAGCCTAATATCTACTATTTAACGTGGCTTCGGACCCATATACTTGATTTCACGATCAGCGAAATCAGTGGTTGGTTCAGGCTAGGCCAGATTGTTTTATTAATTGATATAGTTGAAATGTTTTTTCAGATTTAGGGTCGGGGGGTGGGGGACGAAATAAAATCTATTAAAATGATCAGTTGACAGGTCATTTTCAGAGCCTTTTTGATATCTCCAGAAAAAACAGTAAAACTAGTAAGGTAAACCAACAGTCTGTTTTAAATCTTTAAATATTTCATAATTTCCTAAAAACCTGGACAGAACAATCACTTTAAACAGTGTCACTCTCAAAAATACACAGACAGAACCTCAAAAATATAATATTTTTTTCAACGAAACAAATAATATTTAGAGTCAGCGGATATTTTAGAAAATATTTTTTTCTTCTACTTTTTGGCAAATTACAGTAGGAAGGTTTTTAAATCAACTAAGAAAGAATTAGGGTCAAGTCGAGTAGCTTCGGACATCAGGTAAATTCGGACATACCTTTGCAAACAGTGGAAATCCAGATGAGACGGCTCCTTATGAGCCGTCTCATCAAGATTTTCACTGTTTGCTCAGTTTATCTATTTTTCTATTTCAATAATTAAAATATGAAACAAGCAAGGTCTCTGTCCGAATTTACCTGATGTCCGAAAATACCCGACTTTACCTAATTGCCCTAGAAACCTCACATTGTACCATTTCTTCCAGTTCTAAGACTTTCTGGCTAGCTACCGATATAACTGAGGAATTCCGATTATTTTGGCTGCAGTTAACGTCTGTCCATTTATTTAGCTCTTCACCTGTCATTGTCTTCTACTGATAACATTTGCAAACAATTTAGACTCTGATCAGACCCGATTTAATACCTAGCTTCATCTGAATCCAAACTGTTTGACACTCTGTTGACATTACAGTAAAACCTGTCTTATGCGGCCACTCAAAAAGAAGACCAAAATTGGTTTTCTAGACCGATTTTCGCTTAATGCAGGTCAATAGTATTGCAGAATGCTCCCTTTGGAGCATTCTGCAATACTTTCGACCTTCATTAAGCTACAATTTGTCAATAGGATTTTTTGTTTTGGCTATTTTTGAGTGGCCGCTTAAGACAGGTTTTACTGTACTGAAAGAAACTTTTGTAAAAATATTAATTTGAAAAATAAATAATCAAAAGTCGACGAAGAAGCATGAAAAAATCCTAGCATGCAAATGGTTAACAAGTTCATATGATGTGCTAAAGCAATAGATGTCATGTCTGTTTCCCTCACAATCTGGCATTTGTGACTTTAAGCTTGTAAAAGAGAATTTTCTGTCTGACGCTCTTGTTCATTTCAATCCCCCTTACCAAACTGGCCGAAGAAATTCCAAAGTTTGTGGTTCTTCTAGACTTGCCCCAGTCCTTAAACATTTTTTTCTATCTGATGGATCTGGCTAGAAGAAGCTAGAAGATTTTGATAAAGAAGAAATTTCATTATAATTGCAAATTCTTCAAATCTAAACAATGTTCAGACTGTAGCCAGTGTATGGTGTTACCTGTCTTTTAGAAATGAATCATTGGTCAAGACAAGCGAAAATTTTGAGGGTATTATTGTAAATTTTGTCTTATCTACAGTGAGCCACTTTAGTTACGCATCACTTTTTCAAGGCCCACATTTTTGACAAAAATGCTTGAATCCAACATTCTCTATGATTTACTTATTGATATTTTATCTGTTTGATGGCATCGAAAAGAATATCGGAATCACTCATGCGAATCATTCTGCTACGCCAAATGCAAATTTGACAAAACTGCACGTGCAACCAAAACGTCTATATTTTCTATTTGCGTTTTGCGCTAGGCATTATCCATGGTGCCATGGTGATCGTTGTGACAAAAAACACCAAAAACAATTATTTTATTCAAGTAAAACCCCTTTTGTTGGTCGTTGAATTCGGCAACACCGTTACTTTTGGAGAAAAAAAGCTAGTTTTGACGTCATATTCACGTCAGTCACAATAATCAAACATGTTTTCCTTCGCAAATTGTTTTGTTTTGGGTCACTTGTTGACATAGAAATATCAAAACACTAAAACATCTTACCATTGTCACGTCATATAGCCTTGGTAGTAGTGACGTCATCACTAACGTCAATACCATGTCGCCAATAAATCAATTTAAACGGCGGATACATGGTTGTTTAAAATGAAATTATAAAGGAAGTGTTTTGATAGCTAGTTTACTCAGAATCATACGAAATTTTAACTAAGTTTAAAAAAAAAGTACTAGCACCAACTTTTTTCAAACCTTGGCCAGCTTGGAACCAAAATAGTAAAAAGTTTAAAAAATGATGAATTTAGCAAACACATTCCATTCTTAGATATTGCCAAGAATCAATCGGCTCTTATCTCTGGCATAACAGAAATTTGACCCTGAAAAAGTGCAATGTGATCTGAGTTTCATTCGAAATAATGCAATGTGACATGGTGTTTTGAGGGTTGTGCTCTTCAAGATATCCATTTTCTCGTTCGTTTCTGATCTGATCACATTGAAATTTCAGTGGCTAATGCAAATATAGATGCGATTTACGGAGGTAGTCTCAGAGTAAAAATATCATATTTTTTTCTGAGTAATTTTACTCTTTATAAGTGGTGTGTAACTAAAGTGGCTCACTGTATTTTTGGACATGTGCTATTGGTGCTCGAACGAACAGTCACACCGAGACGTTTCTTTTGAGTACCCACAACATACGTTTTGGTTGAGAAATAACAAATTTAATTTTATATCACGTGCTGTTATCTGCGGTCAGTGAAGGCTAAAGCGACCCTGTGCATCCGTACAGTCTCGTCAGAACTTTCGCTGTTCGCTTGCTCTCACATTTGAAAACAATAGAGCCCAGACCAGAAAACACACACACACACACACACACACACACACACACACACACACACACACACACACACACACACACACACACACACACACACACACACACACACACACACACACACACACACGACCCCTCCAACAAAAAAAACAACAACAAACAAACAAATAAACAACGAGAAATCTAGACTTATTAGATATTATGCAAGTTCGTAGTCAGAAGGCGGAGATAGTTACGGACGTCAAAGGGAGATCACTGAGACGAGCGGTGATATTCTCATCACTTGCTTCCTTTTTTTCAAAATGGAGACATCTCTTTTAACACTATTGCTGCCAAGCACCTCAAAAAACCAATATTTCAGTGCCAAGCATGTTTCAAGCACTCCTGAGTATTGAGGGTATATGGGTTCAACACAGAGTATCTACAGAACTATTCAACCTATTGCTGTGAAACTTCCACAGGATGTTGCTAATTTATAAAACTTTCATTTAAACCAAAAAATAATAAAAATGGTCGCGTGACCGGTGGTTGCCATTTTGGAAGCCATATTGAAAATATGAAAAATGCCTATAAACAACTATTTTATGCAAAAAAGATAAAACATCAATCTACACCAAGTATCAAATATCAGGATTTATCTGTAATTATATTGTTTCATCAGAAATAAATAAAAAATATAGCAGTTGAAGGGCTGAATGCGTCCTGTATGTCATTCACTTGGACATGTAAAGTTGTTTTTGACGTCCGCGAAATTTATTGACATTACAAATATTTTTGTAAAGTCAATTCTTGTACAGAAAATTGCGTTTACTTTCATATATGATATATCTATGTCCCCTGAACATTTTGAAATAAAGAAACAAAGATTCGCGTCCCTTATAACGGTTAAAAATAGACAACAATCAACAGTGCCTTTAAATTTCGACTACAGTCGCGTTTGGCAGTGAACGATAAATTCGACTACAGTCGCGGTTTGGCAGTGAACGATAAATTCGACTACAGTCGCGTTTGGCAGTGAAAGTGTTAAGAACAGTCTCCTGTGTTAAGGATCAACATTAGGCGAATTCAACTGAATGTGATCAATTTAAATGACGCAAGTGCGTAGCTGCTTACATTGAGCTTTAAAGGGTAGAAACCTGTTTGGTAGAAACTTTAGAAAAAGCTAAAACTTGTTGAAGAGTAGTTATTTTCCTTGATTGATTTTCTGTTTGTACCATAATTTGGCATAGTTAGGGAATAGTTTCGAAATTGGGAATGGACGCATTTTAATAATATATTCTAGTATAGGGCTCCAAAATAGGATATTTTGAATTTAAAATGTTGATATATGAGCATATTTTAGCTAAAACGCCTTGTAGGATGGGTATTTCTACAAGGTTGAGTAAAATACGATACTAAAATTTCATATCATACAGCCCTGCTTGTGCTGAAGAACATTGCATCGGCTGCAGTTGTCAGTTGTTTACAATGAGCACCAAAAGTGTCCTGTTTTCCGAGAGATTTTGCCAAAAAGCTAATTGGTTAATAAAGGGTCCGCTTTTGATTTTGAATATTGTGTAATATTGATCTACAGACTTAAAGTGAGTGATAGGCCTGATGACGTGCAGGTAACGTTCGTTTTCCATATAAGTTGTGTTGGGGTCAGTGTATTTTCACTATTGAAAAAGTATAACAAACAATTCCACTGGTATGTAGTTTTGGGCCATAGGGGCTTTTTTCAATTTGCCAGGTTTGACTCCTGTGGGGAGTAAGACAAGGTAGGAAGTGAGTTGATGTGCCTTTTTGTTAAAAAAGTTATTAAATTTTAAAAAAGGTATGCGGCAACGGACCAAAAGGTCCCCAAAAGAACCGTCCCGTGATGCCTTTCATTCCGTTTGTTATATATTGCTGTTAAATTATCTTTCTTCATCAGATATGCTTGGCTATAATCTTTGATTATGGGCTAACCCTATGAACGTTTTACCGAAGGTTTATCACCATATTATATTGAAATATAATGTGATCTTAATCAATGGTAAAATTTGTGCAGGGGCAAAACTATGGCGTTGATCCCTACTAAAAAACCTAAATTCTTAGGCAATAAAAATGGTACCACTGCCATAGAGCTTTCCAGATAGATGAATGGCTAATCTTCACTTCCCTACAGGAGGCAATAAAATGGTCTCATGAAGGGTTTAATTTTAGTGATCAATTCAAAAAGATAGTAAAACGTTATATAAGGTTTGGATATAACTTGGATATCATGCGACAGTCTGCATGCCTAGTTTTAAACCCAATCACAGTTTATAGGAATGGTTTCCTCTTTATTTGCTTTTTTGACGGCTCTGACGTAAAACTTTAATCTGTGGGTTGGATATGTAGCTGGACCCACAGTGGCTTAACTTGAGGTTTTCTTTAGCTCTGACTATCTGTAGGTCATGAGCCCTTTTCTTTGTTTCATCATGGTGATTAATTTGATTAGAGTGTTTCTCCATGATGATATATTGCATTAGTTAGATGGCCTCCATGTGAGCTGGACATTTCTCGTACTTCAAAAACAGCAGAATCTAGGGCGAAGATTTGGTACCAGTAAAATGTTGTTGTTGTTGATTTTTGTTTATTGTTACTCCCATTGTTGGAGTCTGTAATTGTTCTTTTTTTTGTACGTTACTTTATGTCCATTCTAGTATTGCAATAATCTTGATGGGGTAGAGAGAGCTGATTGCTTTGCTTAATCTGTCTGCAACAAGGCATATCAGAACCTATATTTTATGGTGATTTAGTTTATAAGTTCAAACGAATTGTTCGAAAATCTAATTTTAGTGATCAATTCAAAAAGATAGTAAAACGTTACATGAGGGTTGCATATAACTTGGATATCATGCGACAGTCTGCATGCCTAGTTTAAACCCAATCAAGGTTTATAGCTATGATTTCCTCTTTAATTGCACGACGATGGGTCAGGCCTCAGACTCTATGACAGCTCTTGCGTAAAGCTTTAATCAGTGGGTTGGTGCCTGATGCTTATCTGTAGCTGGACCCACTGTGGCTCAACTTTAGGTTGTCTTTAGCTCAGACTATTTATGAGTCATGAGCCCTTTTCTTTGTTTCATGATGACTGTGTTAGTTTGATAAGAGTGTTTCTCCATGATGATACATTGCATTAGTGCTGAACATTTCTTGTACTTCAACAACAGCAGAATCTAGGGCGAAGATTTGGTACCAATAAAATGCATTTAAGCCCGCCAGTGGCTTAGGCTGCTGTCCGTTCTAAGGCGGTGGTTCTGTTGTACGTTACTTTATGTCCATTCTAGTATTGCAATCATCTTGGTGGGGTAGAGAGAGCTGATTGCTTTGCTTAATTTGTCTTCCTGGTGTCTCGTGATGGTTGAGCGGCTCTTCCTCGCGGTGCTATAGGGTTGTCTGCGGTTTGTGATTGTGATATTTCCTGATCATACTCACTCACTATTTTAGGTATTTTCTGAAAAAAAAAAAATATTTATCTTAGTGAATGAAATTGTGTTGTATACAGGTGAGTCCACTCTTTAGGCCCCTTTGAATCCAGCGAGATACTGAACTTGCCCCTTATCAGTTAATCCTCTAATAATCTCTATTTGACAGGAATAGACGTCTTTAAAACCAGGCTAACACTCTAGTGCTTATTGGGACTCCAAATAGTGTAAATGTCAGTTCTATTTGCAAAGTGACATACATTGGAGCAACGAGTAATATAATCATAGAATGTACTTGTGTTTATAAATTGTAAGATTAAACGAGACTTACGCAGATAGTTGAAATTTTCTCAGGATATCATATACGATAAATACCCTTAGGGTTCACATAGAATATGAGTCACGTAATCGCTGGAAATTCATTCTTTAAAGCCAAGAAAATATTTCTTGGACCCAGCAAACATAATTATATGGGCAGGGAGAAATGGTGGGTATGTGAACCCTAAGGGTATTTATGGTATATGAGTTGCTGTGTCCAAGAATAAACAAACCAGAGCTTACTAAATATGTTGTTTTTTGTAGAATGTCTCCATGCTAAATTCCTCTGCCTTTTATAACTTATGGTGGTTATGTTGTTGTTGACTTTTTGTTAATTGTTACTCCCATTGTGGGAGTCTGTAATTGTTCTATGTTTTGTTGTGCGTTACTTTATGTCCATTCTAGTATTGCAATCATCTTGATGGGGAAGAGCGAGCTGATTGCTTTGCTTAATTTGTCTTCCTGGTGTCTCGTGATGGTTGAGTGGCTCTTCCTCACGGTGCCACTGGGTTGTCTGCAGCTTGTGATTGTGGTATTTCCTGATCATACTCACTTACTATTTTTCCATGATAAGCGAAATGCCCCCCAGTCTCCGTTTCCGTAGAGGGTGTGTTCGTTCTGCGTTTTATGGCTGATACAATAATTTGCACGCTGGAGGAAACTTTATGGGAAAATCCATACTCAGATGAGCCAGTTGTGGCCACCAACTTTGACTTTTCATAATGGGGCTACTACTAATGCTTCCGCCTCGTCTTCCACAATCTTCTGTAAAACCATACTGAGGGTGCTGAAAGATGCAAAATATAGACATATTGTTTAGTCCAAGATATTGAAAAGGCATCCACCGCCATTGCATTAGGATCTGGTCTAATGAAATGTAGTTATAAAACCTCCCCACAATTTCCTGAACAATGTCCATATCTAAAGTCCATTCAATGCCCTCATAGAGATCAAGCGCCAAAGAAGGTTCATCTGCCTCTACCTTAAAACAGCCTGCCACATGAGAAATACTCAAATAAATGGTGCGGGAAATGCACCAGTTCCAGATATCAATAGCTGATACATTCAAATATCTATTCTTTCCCCCTAAATTTCTTAAGTATTGACAACTTGAAGTGTTATCACAAAATAATTGAATGTGTGTATTGGACTCTGTAAATAATGATAAGGCTTTCCCCCAAATGTAGACCTCAGTTCTAAAACATTAATGTCGTCTTCCTGTTTTTCTTTTTACCAATGTCTCCCTGTACGGAGGTCTCCGGTTATGTCCTACACCCCCAAGCAGTCTTAGAATTGTCAGTGTAAATTTCCTTATTAGGTTTATCATGAGAAAGTTAAATCAAGTCCCCCCCAGAGCTTACTAAATATGTTGTTTCTTTGTAGAATGTCTCCATGCTAAATTTCTCTGCCTTTGATAACTTCCATGATATGCGAAATGCCCCCAGTAGAGGGTGAGTTTGTTCTGCGTTGTATGGCTGATACAATATTTTGCGCGCTGGAGGAAGCTTTATGGGAAAATCCATACTCAGATGAGCCAGTTGTGGCACCAACTTTGACTTTTCATAATGGGGCTACTGCTAATGCTTCCGCCTTGTCTTCCACAATCTTCTGTAAAACCTTACTGAGGGTGCTGAAAGATGCAAAATATAGACATATTGTTTAGTCCAAGATATTGAAAAGGCATCCACCGCCATTGCATTAGGATCTGGTCTAAATGAAATGTATTTATAAAACCTACCCACAATTTCCTGAACAATGTCCATATCTAAAGTCCATTCAAGGCCCTAATTAAGATCTAGCCCCAAAGAAAGTTCATCTAAATGTTGCGGGAGATGCACCAGTTCCAGATATCAATAGCTGATACATTCAAATATCTCTTCTTCCCCCCAAATTTCTTAAGTATGGACAACTTGAAGTGTTATCACAAAATAATTGAATGTGTGTATTGGACTCTGTAAATAATAATAAGGCTTTCCCCCAAATGTAGCCCTCAGTTCTAAAACATTAATGTTGTCTTCCTGTTTTTCTTTATACCAATGTCTCCCTGTACGGAGGTCTCAGGTTATGTCATACATCCCCAAGCAGTCTTGAAGTTGTCAGTGTAAGTTTCCTTATTAGGTTTATCATGAGAAATAAGTTTGAATCTAACTTCTAAATTATCAATGCACCTCTGAAAATAACTCTTACAAGACCTGGAAATGTTCATAGATTCAAAATTGCCATTGTTATATTAAAGCTGTTTATCTTTGATTCTCTCAAAAGGTTTGTACCTTAACTTGGAGTGTTCTACCCCCAGTTCAGTATCTTCAAGTTTACAAATTAATCTGGAGAATTCTCTTATGGTAATATGTAATCGTTTACTTATACTTAAGCACAATTTTAAAACAGACTCTTTCTTTTCTGTGAGAAAATCATTGACAGTGTTTTGCTTGCATTAAATGCCACAAGCCATGAATTTGCTCAATCAGAAATTGGTTTAAGATTAGTATTGAGAATTCTAGCCATTTTGTCTGTCAGGTCAACTACAACGTATAAGCTAGTGTCGTCGGCAAAAAGACGAATGGATGCTCCTATACGTTTGACGATATCATTAATAAAGAGAATGAAAATACATGTAGTAGAGGACTAAGAATCGAACCTTGATGTACACCCACAAGAATTCCGATCTGAAAGATAGCTGCTGAACCTCAATAATACTTTTTCTGAATAGCCTATACCACGAAGCTTGCGTTAAAATCATTGTGCCAGAAGGCCTTATTGTCGAATGCCTTACTGATATCACAGAAAACAGCTCGCACCTTTTTACCATTATCAACCACCTCACAAAATTGGTTGTATGTGCTGATAAGTGGTTGAGTCGCTTTGAAAAAACAGTGAGTATGATCAGATAATACAACAATCACACACCTCAGACCAACCACGGTACTGTGAGGAAGAGCAAAAAATCCTTTAATGTAACAATACATTTGTAAGACAATAATAGAAAAGCAACCAGCTTTTCTTCCTCTTAAAGATGATTGCAAAACTAAAATGGACAAAAAGTAATGCATAACAAAACAAAGACAAACACATGACTCCCACAAACAATGGGAACTGCATTAAACAATAGATCAACAACAACAGAACCACCGCCTTAGAACGGACAGCAGCATAAGCCACCAGATGTCTTAAATGCAATTTACTAGCGCTAAATCTTCGCCCTAGATTATGTTGTTGTTAAGCACAAAATTGCGTAGCTCGCATAGAGGCTTCCTAACTAATGCAATGTGTCATCACAGCGAATCAAATCAAATTAACACAATATGATGATACTAAGAAAAAAGCTCATGACTCTCAGATTCAAGTTGAGCTACGGTGGGCCCAACCAGCGATAAGCATCAGACACCAACCAACGGATTAAAGCTTTACGTCACGGCCGTCATTATGTCTGAAGTCGGATTGCAATGGAGTTAAAATGTGATTACTAATTATATAGTTATAAAGATATTTGTGGACACAGTGCTCCATTATTTTGGCAGATTGATTCGTCTGTAATTTGTCATTCTTTTTGTAGATAGGAGTGACATTTGCTTCTTTCCAGTTTTGAAAGTATCCTTTATTAAGCGAACGATTGAAGCTAATAGGATAAGGAAGCGCAAGTATATTAACCCCTTCCTTCAAAAGTCTAGGACTTATTAGGTCAGGTCCACTAGCCTTAGTCACATTTACTGTGGATCGACAATAACCGTAGGCAAATCGATTCACCAGCGCGATCAAAATGAATGTCAACAAGCCTCGAGGTTATAAAACTAGAGTTCATTCTCAGACTCAAAATAAAGCGCAATGATTGGCTGCTTGCGGACACGTGTCCACAAGCAGCCAATCATTGCGCTTTATTTTGCGTCTAAGACTGTACTCCAGTTTTATAACCTCGAGGCCAGGACATCACAAAGTCTTATGGTCGATCCTATCGGATTCAATTTTCAACCACAAATTAAAAAAACGCCTATTCGTGTGTAATGTGAAATGTCATTATATACGTATCGTGTCAGTGCTCCGAAAATAGCTACGTTTGGCGTCATAGATCACAAATATCAGGCTCTATGTTAGTTAGCATGTGCACAGTTTGGACAAGTCTCAGAAAAGTAATTGCCCCTGACAAAAACTTATTTCTTTGGCCTCGTATATTCCGCAGCATAGAACTTTATCATATATCCATTTAAATTGCTTCTTTCCAGGATCTTTGTAGAAATATCATGTTCTTCATTGTATATGCTTGCAGTAATCATACATTTCTTAAGTATCACTTAAGAAATGAAAGCTGACCCTATTCGCTTGTTCACCCTAACAACGCAACAAAACAGACAACATTTTTTAAAGTTTGTTGTTCTCTTAGAAATCAAATAAGGGATGATATTTCACGTGAACTGTCTGCTTGTAGATGGTGTTCTCCCTGATATTTAAGCAAGACATCACAAAAGTGTGCACTGCAATATAATTATGATCAGTGTTTTAAGAGTTTAAATCAAAGCGGTATTATCTTGATGGTGAAGAGAGAACTGGTTGCTTTGCTTAGTTTGTCTTCGTGGTGTCTCGTGATTGTTGTGTGGCTCTTCCTCGCGGTGCCATGGGTTTGTCTGCAGTTTGTGATTGTGGTATTTCATGATCATACTCACTTACAATTTGTATTTCCAAGCCTTTTCAAACTCCAGATAAAAAGATTTTTTTGACACTGAAATTATTTGAAATGAACTTATTATGTTGCTTACTAGTAACTCTTTGCATGCTGGATAAGTTTGCATATTTTTGTTTTCTTTGTCATGTACATTTTAATATTAAAACTTTGTCAAGACTATTTTGGGAACATCACCAGAGAGTCAGACAGTTACAGACGTTTAGTTGGGTCTGATCTGTGTTCAAACTGTTTGCAAGGGTTATTAGCCGCAATCTTTTCGTGACATTTTTTGGACAAACTCATCTGTTGAAATTGTATGCATTGGTAATAAGCTCAAGCAGGCAAATCGTTAAAATGACAAATTCATTTGTGGACAAGGGATTATATTTAAATTTCCACTGTGAGTCTTTAAATGAACCTCTACATTTGAGATGTGGTTATACCTTCATGAACAAATCGATTAAAGCGACACCCTTATACGCGCCATTTGAGCGGGCTAACGTCAAGTCCATCCAATAACGTTGCTTGTTTACTGACGTTTGCGTGACGTTGAACACGTATCGCCATGACGTTAAGCGCAGAAATTTGGCGTTTTGGCTGTTCCAAACCCTACGTTATGTCTGCTTTAATTCAAAATATCTGGAAAACCAGCCAAGTCAGGTGAAAATTGAAAATTGATACTTGACTGATAATATAAATGTAAATATAAGCAATAAATTCAATTTTTGGAAGGTTCATGGAATCATGAATACTTCGGGTATCGTGCAAAGTAAACGTGACACCGAGACAGTTTGAAGTGTGGCGGCTAATAACTTTACACACCAAATACTGTTCTACAGAGTAGGCGGGGAGAGAGCAAACCAATCTACATCAAATATGGTAAGTGAGTATGATCAGGAAATACCACAATAACAAACTGCAGTCAAACCCGTGGAATCATGAGGAAGAGTCACACATCAATCACGAGACACCAGGAAGACAAACAAAAAGTAAAGCAACCAGCTCTATCTTCCCCATCAAGATGATTGCAATACTAGAATGGACATTAAGTAACCCACAACAAAACATAGAACAATTACAGAATCCCACAATAGGAGTAACAATCAACATCCAGTTTACAACAACAGAATCACCGCCTTAGAACGGACAGCATCCAAAACCACCGGGGGGGGGGGTGGGGGCTTAAATGCATTTTATTGGTACCAAAATTTTGCCCTAGATTCTGCCATTGTTGAAGCACAAACATGTTAAGCTTGCATGGAGGATTCCTAATAATTGCAATGTATCCTCATAGAGAAATACTATGATCAAAGTAACGCACTATGATGAGACAGAGGAAAGGGCTCACGACTCACAGATAGTCAGAGCTAAAGGAAACCTCAAGTTGAGCCACGGTAGGCCCAGCTAAAGCCAAGCATCAGGCACCAACCCACCGATTAAAGCTTACACAAGAGCCGTCTGTGTGTCTGAGGCATGGCCCACCGTCGTACAAATAAAGAGGAAACAATAGCTATAAACCTTGATTGGGTTTACAACCAGGCATACAGACTGTCGCATGATATTCAAGTTACGAGGGTCGTCCGATAAATAGAGGGAATTTCCTTATAATGCAAGAGTTCGTACCTTTAATTTGTTTGTTTGATTTGATTCTTTACGTCCCATCAACAATCTTTCAATTAAACAGGGACGGGTCTTCCTGGGTTGAACCAGTACTAAGCTAGGATAAATGTGTCTTGCTCAAGGACCACAATGCAGTGACGCCGGTACGGCTCGAACCCGCAGCCCCTCGACTCAAGCACTCTACCACTGAGCCACTGCGCTCGTACCATTGAAACATCGCAAATGTAATCATTAGGTAGCATTAAGCAGCATATCCAAACCTTTGCTGAAATGTAAGGTTGCTTGTAGCTTGTTGTTAAATACTTAAACATTAAAAAATGTGATTCAAGATAGGGTATTCCTACAAAGTTAATAATATCTCAGTTGTTACTTATCATAGACTTTAAAAATTGATATCAAATTAAAGCTCAGTCACAGGGCTTATATACAATGGTCAAATATACAAATTATCTTAATTGCATAATTTGCGTATTCATGAATATTAATAACAACGTTAAAAATCATTATAAACATAAAAACTGATTCCATCTCAATATTTCATTGTTGCATGTTTTATATCATCAGTGATACAATTTGACAAGTACATTCGTCCAGCACTGTGAATACTATCTCATATGCATATTCATGAAAATACATGAAAACTTGCGGGAACATCACGTAAAAACCATAGACCTGGTTTAGGGGTGAGGTGGTTGATAATTAGATCTACCTTGCATGCATAAGCATTTTTCTAATGCATGCCAAATTGTTTAGCGGGACCCCCTGAATGCGAAAAAAATATCCTAAAAAATAAACATGCTTGGGCTATGTGAAAATTCATAGTTTCCATGGCAACCCATAATGTGATTCTCAAAAATTGGGGTGTACCTACAGAATTGATCATATATCAGTTGTTACTTACCCTACACGACAATACTTGGCTTCAAAGTAAAGCTTGAACACAGGTCATGGTCATTGTTGAAAAAAATTTTTTTTATATAATTTGTATCTTCATAAATAATAATGAAAACAAAACAATTAAGAAAAAATAAAAGGTGCTACCCTTACAATTACCTATAACTCAGCTGCGTATTGTCCTATACAACCATACTTGGTACCAAATTATTGGCATAGCATAGTAATTTGAAGTAATTAACGGATATACAAGCAATATAATTTGCATATTCATGAATATTAATAAAGACATTGGAAATAAGACGGAAACATATAGAAAAAGGGATCTACCAACAAATTTAGCTATATCTAGGCTTCTATGTGTTTTATACTATAAAACTTGGTACCAGCATAATGCTAAGAGATAACAGCTTTTATCTAATTTATGTTTAGAAGTATCAGATAATTAGCAACTGAGACATAAGTTATCTTGAAGGTACAATCCGACTAGTTTGTATTCGATTTTTCCTATATTCTTTAGTTTCTATAAACATGTATGAATATTTACATTAGATAATTTGTATATCAAACCTTAGATTGAAAGAACAGTAACAGTAACAAAGCTTTAATTGGGTACTAAGGTTTGAAGTTTATAATAAGTGGCAGCTGAGATATGAGTAGTTTTGTAGGTACACCTGATTAATTTTTCTATAATTTTCTCTCATCTCTAATGGTTTCATTTATTTTCTTGTATATGATAATTAGATCATTAGATATCTTATCATTACAAAAAAGGAATGCATATGAGCTTTAATTTGGTACCATGCTTCGTGCTCAAGTGCTATAGGCAACTGAAATATAAGACATTTTGTAGGCACACCCCCTATTTTCATGATTTTTCTCTAATTCTCATGTTTTGATTAATATTCATGAATATTCAAATTAGATCATTTGCATATTAGTCAATACAATATTGCTTAGCATTAATTTGGTGCCACGTTTAGGACTCTAGGGCAATAAGCAGTGGAGATCATAGTAATTTTGATGGGAAACCCCTTAATTTTTCCTACAATTTTGCTTTCACTTCTAATGTTTTCATTAATATGTATGAATATTTATATTTTGATAATTTGCCTATCAAATAACAGGATAAATGAGCACTTTCTAGGTTTTGATAAGGTACAAAGTTTTGAACTCTTTGACATGGTAATTTGAAGTAATTAACAGATATACAAGCAATCTAATTTGCACATTCATGAATATTAATAAAGAGATTAGATATAAGACGAAAAAATATAGAAAGATGAAAGGGGTCTACGGACAAATTTAGCTGGTTGCTTTACTTTGTTCGTATTCCTGGTGTCTCGTGACTGTTATGTGACTCTACCTCACGATGCCACGGGTTTGCCTGCAGTTTGTGAGTGTGGTATTTCCTGATCATACTCACTATCTTTGATAAATTATAGCTGAGATAAGAGTAGTTTTGTAGATACACTCCCATAATTTTTGTACTACTTTGTTTTCATTAAAAGTAAATAATGGTGCAAAGATCAGGAATTGATACAATCAAGTACCACACCTAACCCAGGATACCAATGGGAAAGTGACAAACTCACAGAAGACACCACAAACGAGAGCCAAGAGGTCAGCCCTTTCCCAGCAGGTGACCACAAAGCACATATAAACAGACGCGCACAAAACATAGCAAACACAAGACAGAACAAAAACATAAAAGATCCACAAAAGAAGTACCGCCTTGGAACGGTCAGTAAAATATTTTACTGGAGGGCTTAAACCAGTTTTATGGCGCCAACCTCACCCTTGATTCTGATGTGGACCAGGACACTTTTGGGAAAGTGACAAAACACAACACACACGACAGCCAAGAGGTCAGCCCTTTCCCAGCAGGTGACCACAAGGCTACAAAAGAACAGACAAGACAAGTACAACATACATCATCATAAAGCATAACTAACAAAAACGATCCACAAAAGAAGCACCGCCTTGGAACGGTCAGTCAAAATATTTTTTACTGGAGGGCTTAAACCGGTTTAACGGCGCCAACCTCACCCTTAATTCCGATATGGATCAAGACACATAGATATTTGGTTTGCATGAAAGACCCCTAACTTATCAATGCATCATCTCCTAAAACATATAAATCAAGATATAACAA